>RAIA01000041.1:0-600000 GCA_003664395.1 Leishmania lainsoni
TGCACCGCACACACACACACACACACAGACACACACAGACACACAGAGACGGCACGCCTCTCTCTCCCCCGGTGTAGACGAGCAGCTTGCGGGGATGCAGGTGGACTGCTCGCTATTAACAAGGGATGCCGCCACACGTGGACAGCGCGCGCACCGGGTCAGACTTACTATCTAACGATTGTTCCATACGATTGCTCAGCATCCACGCGTGGTGGCTCAGTTTTCCCGAGTTACATTTGTGGTGAAGGATTGTCATCAGCGGTGGTGCGGTGCGGGGGGGGGTGGGCCACAGCTCTGGTCGGGGCTGCTCCCGCGCCCGTAAGCTCTGGGATCATGTGTTGAACGCGTGTGGGGGATGGGTGTGCCCTCTGCGGCCTGCCACGTTCCGACCACGGGGCACCCCGCGCGGAGGACGGCTGGAGACATCGCGGTCGCGTCAGTGCCGTTTAGTAGTGCGTGCATCAGTCTTCAGACTCGTCTTCCAATTGTAAATGTTATGTACATCTTAGCAGCTCATCACGACGACCACACACTTGCTCCCCTCCGCGCCTCTAGTCGCGCGAGCGCACGCTCAGCTGTTCTTTCTCCGATTGATGGTTCCGTTCGCGTGTCACTCACGTGGTGTGTGTGTCAGCGTGTCGCGATGCGAATAGAAAGGTCATCAGCGCGGCAGCTTGCAGGGGCGCCGTCCCCTCCCTCGTCTCTCTCCCTTCTCCTGCGCAGGCTGTGCGCGCGTTGGTGCGTGGTGCACGCTGAGGTGGTGGCTGCTCGTGGCCGTGTCGGCACGGGCGCGCATGCGCCTCAGAGGAGTATTGAGTAACAGTAGAGGGTATGCACACCAATGCACGTTTGTCCGCACAGCGCGCGGCGCAGCCGCGCAGGTCGGTAGTCAATTCCAAGCGTACGTCATCCCGCGCGCACACGCCGCCCCGCCCACACGCACCACCACACACACACACAGAGAAAAAGCACCCACGTCTCGCACGTGTTCGTACGTTGCTCCGCATCGGGGGGTGAGGCGGAGACGCATAGCGACATGCTTGGCCACACCACACACACACACACACACACACACACACGAGCGCGCTCTCGCGCATCACCCGACCGCAGGGGCACCAGCAGCAGGCCCGCGTGCGGCTTGAAAATGAGCGCTTGCACCGCACACACGCACACACACACACACACACACACAGACACACACAGACACACAGAGACGGCACCGCCTCTCTCTCCCCCGGTGTAGACGAGCAGCTTGCGGGGATGCAGGTGGACTGCTCGCTATTAACAAGGGATGCCGCCCACCGTGACAGCGCGCGCACCGGGTCAGACTTACTATCTAACGATTGTTCCATACGATTGCTCAGCATCCACGCGTGGTGGCTCAGTTTTCCCGAGTTACATTTGTGGTGAAGGATTGTCATCAGCGGTGGTGCGGTGCGGGGGGGGGTGGGCACAGCTCTGGGTCGGGGCTGCTCCCGCGCCGTAAGCTCTGGGATCATGTGTTGAACCGCGTGTGGGGGATGGTGTGCCCTCTGCGGCCTGCCACGTTCCGACCACGGGGCACCCCGCGCGGAGGACGGCTGGAGACATCGCGGTCGCGTCAGTGCCGTTTAGTAGTGCGTGCATCAGTCTTCAGACTCGTCTTCCAATTGTAAATGTTATGTACATCTTAGCAGGCTCATCACGACGACCACACACTTGCTCCCCTCCGGCGCTCTAGTCGCGCGAGCGCACGCTCAGCTGTTCTTTCTCGATTGATGGTTCCGTTCGCGTGTCACTCACGTGGTGTGTGTGTCAGCGTGTCGCGATGCGAATAGAAAGGTCATCAGCGCGGCAGCTGCAGGGGCGCCGTCCCTCCCTCGTCTCTCTCCCTTCTCCTGCGCAGGCTGTGCGCGCGTGGTGCGTGGTGCACGCGAGGGTGGTGGTGCTGCTCGTGGCCGTGTCGGCACGGCCGCGCATGCGCCTCAGAGGAGTATTGAGTAACAGTAGAGGGTATGCACACCAATGCACGTTGTCCGCACAGCGCGCGGCGCACCGCGCAGGTCGGTAGTCAATTCCAAAGCGTACGTCATCCCGCGCGCACACGCCGCCCCGCCACACGCACCACACACACACACACAGAGAAAAGCACCCACGTCTCGCACGTGTTTCGTACCGTTGCTCCGCATCGGGGGTGAGGCGGAGACGCATAGCGACACTGCTTGGCCACACACACACACACACACACACACACACACACGAGCGCGCTCTCGCGCATCACCCGACCGCAGGGGCACCAGCAGCAGGCCCGCGTGCGGCTTGAAAATGAGCGCTTGCACCGCACACACGCACACACACACACACACACACACAGACACACACAGACACACAGAGACGGCACCGCCTCTCTCTCCCCCGTGTAGACGAGCAGCTTGCGGGGATGCAGGTGGACTGCTCGCTATTAACAAGGGATGCCGCCACACGTGACAGCGCGCGCACCGGGTCAGACTTACTATCTAACGATTGTTCCATACGATTGCTCAGCATCCACGCGTGGTGGCTCAGTTTTCCCGAGTTACATTTGTGGTGAAGGATTGTCATCAGCGGTGTGTGCGGTGGGGGGGGGTGGGCACAGCTCTGGGTCGGGGCTGCTCCCGCGCCCGTAAGCTCTGGGATCATGTGTTGAACCGCGTGTGGGGGATGGGTGTGCCCTCTGCGGCCTGCCACGTTCCGACCACGGGGCACCCGCGCGGAGGACGGCTGGAGACATCGCGGTCGCGTCAGTGCCGTTTAGTAGTGCGTGCATCAGTCTTCAGACTCGTCTTCCAATTGTAAATGTTATGTACATCTTAGCAGGCTCATCACGACGACCACACACTTGCTCCCTCCGCGCCTCTAGTCGCGCGAGCGCACGCTCAGCTGTTCTTTCTCGATTGATGGTTCCGTTCGCGTGTCACTCACGTGGTGTGTGTGTCAGCGTGTCGCGATGCGAATAGAAAGGTCATCAGCGCGGCAGCTGCAGGGGCGCCGTCCCTCCCTCGTCTCTCTCCCTTCTCCTGCGCAGGCTGTGCGCGCGTTGGTGCGTGGTGCACGCGAGGGTGGTGGTGCTGCTCGTGGCCGTGTCGGCACGGCCGCGCATGCGCCTCAGAGGAGTATTGAGTAACAGTAGAGGGTATGCACACCAATGCACGTTGTCCGCACAGCGCGCGGCGCACCGCGCAGGTCGGTAGTCAATTCCAAAGCGTACGTCATCCCGCGCGCACACGCCGCCCCGCCCACACGCACCACACACACACACACAGAGAAAAAGCACCCACGTCTCGCACGTGTTTCGTACCGTTGCTCCGCATCGGGGGTGAGGCGGAGACGCATAGCGACACTGCTTGGCCACACACACACACACACACACACGAGCGCGCTCTCGCGCATCACCCGACCGCAGGGGCACCAGCAGCAGCCCGCGTGCGGCTTGAAAATGAGCGCTTGCACCGCACACACGCACACACACACACACACACACACACACACACAGACACACAGAGACGGCACCGCCTCTCTCTCCCCGGTGTAGACGAGCAGCTTGCGGGGATGCAGGTGGACTGCTCGCTATTAACAAGGGATGCCGCCACACGTGACAGCGCGCGCACCGGGTCAGACTTACTATCTAACGATTGTTCCATACGATTGCTCAGCATCCACGCGTGGTGGCTCAGTTTTCCCGAGTTACATTTGTGGTGAAGGATTGTCATCAGCGGTGGTGCGGTGGGGGGGGGGCACAGCTCTGGGTCGGGGCTGCTCCCGCGCCCGTAAGCTCTGGGATCATGTGTTGAACCGCGTGTGGGGGATGGGTGTGCCCTCTGCGGCCTGCCACGTTCCGACCACGGGCACCCCGCGCGGAGGACGGCTGGAGACATCGCGGTCGCGTCAGTGCCGTTTAGTAGTGCGTGCATCAGTCTTCAGACTCGTCTTCCAATTGTAAATGTTATGTACATCTTAGCAGGCTCATCACGACGACCACACACTTGCTCCCCTCCGCGCCTCTAGTCGCGCGAGCGCACGCTCAGCTGTTCTTTCTCGATTGATGGTTCCGTTCGCGTGTCACTCACGTGGTGTGTGTGTCAGCGTGTCGCGATGCGAATAGAAAGGTCATCAGCGCGGCAGCTGCAGGGGCGCCGTCCCTCCCTCGTCTCTCTCCCTTCTCCTGCGCAGGCTGTGCGCGCGTTGGTGCGTGGTGCACGCGAGGGTGGTGGTGCTGCTCGTGGCCGTGTCGGCACGGCCGCGCATGCGCCTCAGAGGAGTATTGAGTAACAGTAGAGGGTATGCACACCAATGCACGTTGTCCGCACAGCGCGCGGCGCACCGCGCAGGTCGGTAGTCAATTCCAAAGCGTACGTCATCCCGCGCGCACACGCCGCCCCGCCCACACGCACCACACACACACACACAACACGCACAGAGCGCGCTCTCGCGCATCACCCGACCCCACAGGGGCACCAGCAGCAGGCCCGCGTGCGGCTTGAAAATGAGCGCTTGCACCGCACACACGCACACACACACACACACACACACAGACACACACAGACACACAGAGACGGCACCGCTCTCTCTCCCCCGGTGTAGACGAGCAGCTTGCGGGATGCAGGTGGACTGCTCGCTATTAACAAGGGATGCCGCCACACGTGACAGCGCGCGCACCGGGTCAGACTTACTATCTAACGATTGTTCCATACGATTGCTCAGCATCCACGCGTGGTGGCTCAGTTTTCCCGAGTTACATTTGTGGTGAAGGATTGTCATCAGCGGTGGTGCGGTGCGGGGGGGGTGGGCACAGCTCTGGGTCGGGGCTGCTCCCGCGCCCGTAAGCTCTGGGATCATGTGTTGAACCGCGTGTGGGGATGGGTGTGCCCTCTGCGGCCTGCCACGTTCCGACCACGGGGCACCCCGCGCGGAGGACGGCTGGAGACATCGCGGTCGCGTCAGTGCCGTTTAGTAGTGCGTGCATCAGTCTTCAGACTCGTCTTCCAATTGTAAATGTTATGTACATCTTAGCAGGCTCATCACGACGACCACACACTTGCTCCCCTCCGCGCCTCTAGTCGCGCGAGCGCACGCTCAGCTGTTCTTTCTCGATTGATGGTTCCGTTCGCGTGTCACTCACGTGGTGTGTGTGTCAGCGTGTCGCGATGCGAATAGAAAGGTCATCAGCGCGGCAGCTGCAGGGGCGCCGTCCCTCCCTCGTCTCTCTCCCTTCTCCTGCGCAGGCTGTGCGCGCGTTGGTGCGTGGTGCACGCGAGGGTGGTGGTGCTGCTCGTGGCCGTGTCGGCACGGCCGCGCATGCGCCTCAGAGGAGTATTGAGTAACAGTAGAGGGTATGCACACCAATGCACGTTGTCCGCACAGCGCGCGGCGCACCGCGCAGGTCGGTAGTCAATTCCAAAGCGTACGTCATCCCGCGCGCACACGCCGCCCCGCCCACACGCACCACACACACACACACAGAGAAAAAGCACCCACGTCTCGCACGTGTTTCGTACCGTTGCTCCGCATCGGGGGTGAGGCGGAGACGCATAGCGACACTGCTTGGCACACACACACACACACACACACACACACACACACGAGCGCGCTCTCGCGCATCACCCGACCGCAGGGGCACCAGCAGCAGGCCCGCGTGCGGCTTGAAAATGAGCGCTTGCACCGCACACACACACACACACACACACACACAGACACACAGAGACGGCACCGCCTCTCTCTCCCCCGGTGTAGACGAGCAGCTTGCGGGGATGCAGGTGGACTGCTCGCTATTAACAAGGGATGCCGCCACACGTGACAGCGCGCGCACCGGGTCAGACTTACTATCTAACGATTGTTCCATACGATTGCTCAGCATCCACGCGTGGTGGCTCAGTTTTCCCGAGTTACATTTGTGGTGAAGGATTGTCATCAGCGGTGGTGCGGGGGGGGGGTGGGCACAGCTCTGGGTCGGGGCTGCTCCCGCGCCCGTAAGCTCTGGGATCATGTGTTGAACCGCGTGTGGGGGATGGGTGTGCCCTCTGCGGCCTGCCACGTTCCGACCACGGGGCACCCCGCGCGGAGGACGGCTGGAGACATCGCGGTCGCGTCAGTGCCGTTTAGTAGTGCGTGCATCAGTCTTCAGACTCGTCTTCCAATTGTAAATGTTATGTACATCTTAGCAGGCTCATCACGACGACCACACACTTGCTCCCCTCCGCGCCTCTAGTCGCGCGAGCGCACGCTCAGCTGTTCTTTCTCGATTGATGGTTCCGTTCGCGTGTCACTCACGTGGTGTGTGTGTCAGCGTGTCGCGATGCGAATAGAAAGGTCATCAGCGCGGCAGCTGCAGGGGCGCCGTCCCTCCCTCGTCTCTCTCCCTTCTCCTGCGCAGGCTGTGCGCGCGTTGGTGCGTGGTGCACGCGAGGGTGGTGGTGCTGCTCGTGGCCGTGTCGGCACGGCCGCGCATGCGCCTCAGAGGAGTATTGAGTAACAGTAGAGGGTATGCACACCAATGCACGTTGTCCGCACAGCGCGCGGCGCACCGCGCAGGTCGGTAGTCAATTCCAAAGCGTACGTCATCCCGCGCGCACACGCCCCCGCCCCGCCCACACACACACACACACCACACGCACCACACGCACGAGCCGCGCTCTCGCGCATACCCGACCGCAGGGGCACCAGCAGCAGGCCCGCGTGCGGCTTGAAAATGAGCGCTTGCACCGCACACACGCACACACACACACACACACACACAGACACACACAGACACACAGAGACGGCACCGCCTCTCTCTCCCCCGGTGTAGACGAGCAGCTTGCGGGGATGCAGGTGGACTGCTCGCTATTAACAAGGGATGCCGCCACACGTGACAGCGCGCGCACCGGGTCAGACTTACTATCTAACGATTGTTCCATACGATTGCTCAGCATCCACGCGTGGTGGCTCAGTTTTCCCGAGTTACATTTGTGGTGAAGGATTGTCATCAGCGGGGTGCGGTGCGGGGGGGGGTGGGCACAGCTCTGGGTCGGGGCTGCTCCCGCGCCCGTAAGCTCTGGGATCATGTGTTGAACCGCGTGTGGGGATGGGTGTGCCCTCTGCGGCCTGCCACGTTCCGACCACGGGGCACCCCGCGCGGAGGACGGCTGGAGACATCGCGGTCGCGTCAGTGCCGTTTAGTAGTGCGTGCATCAGTCTTCAGACTCGTCTTCCAATTGTAAATGTTATGTACATCTTAGCAGGCTCATCACGACGACCACACACTTGCTCCCCTCCGCGCCTCTAGTCGCGCGAGCGCACGCTCAGCTGTTCTTTCTCGATTGATGGTTCCGTTCGCGTGTCACTCACGTGGTGTGTGTGTCAGCGTGTCGCGATGCGAATAGAAAGGTCATCAGCGCGGCAGCTGCAGGGGCGCCGTCCCTCCCTCGTCTCTCTCCCTTCTCCTGCGCAGGCTGTGCGCGCGTTGGTGCGTGGTGCACGCGAGGGTGGTGGTGCTGCTCGTGGCCGTGTCGGCACGGCCGCGCATGCGCCTCAGAGGAGTATTGAGTAACAGTAGAGGGTATGCACACCAATGCACGTTGTCCGCACAGCGCGCGGCGCACCGCGCAGGTCGGTAGTCAATTCCAAAGCGTACGTCATCCCGCGCGCACACGCCGCCCCGCCCACACACACACACACACACACACACGCACACACGCACGAGCGCGCTCTCGCGCATCACCCGACCGCAGGGGCACCAGCAGCAGGCCCGCGTGCGGCTTGAAAATGAGCGCTTGCACCGCACACACGCACACACACACACACACACACACAGACACACACAGACACACAGAGACGGCACCGCCTCTCTCTCCCCCGGTGTAGACGAGCAGCTTGCGGGGATGCAGGTGGACTGCTCGCTATTAACAAGGGATGCCGCCACACGTGACAGCGCGCGCACCGGGTCAGACTTACTATCTAACGATTGTTCCATACGATTGCTCAGCATCCACGCGTGGTGGCTTCAGGTTTTCCCGAGTTACATTTGTGGTGAAGGATTGTCATCAGCGGTGGTGCGGTGCGGGGGGGGGGTGGGCACAGCTCTGGGTCGGGGCTGCTCCCGCGCCCGTAAGCTCTGGGATCATGTGTTGAACCGCGTGTGGGGGATGGGTGTGCCCTCTGCGGCCTGCCACGTTCCGACCACGGGGCACCCGCGCGGAGGACGGCTGGAGACATCGCGGTCGCGTCAGTGCCGTTTAGTAGTGCGTGCATCAGTCTTCAGACTCGTCTTCCAATTGTAAATGTTATGTACATCTTAGCAGGCTCATCACGACGACCACACACTTGCTCCCTCCGCGCCTCTAGTCGCGCGAGCGCACGCTCAGCTGTTCTTCTCGATTGATGGTTCCGTTCGCGTGTCACTCACGTGGTGTGTGTGTCAGCGTGTCGCGATGCGAATAGAAAGGTCATCAGCGCGGCAGCTGCAGGGGCGCCGTCCCTCCCTCGTCTCTCTCCCTTCTCCTGCGCAGGCTGTGCGCGCGTTGGTGCGTGGTGCACGCGAGGGTGGTGGTGCTGCTCGTGGCCGTGTCGGCACGGCCGCGCATGCGCCTCAGAGGAGTATTGAGTAACAGTAGAGGGTATGCACACCAATGCACGTTGTCCGCACAGCGCGCGGCGCACCGCGCAGGTCGGTAGTCAATTCCAAAGCGTACGTCATCCCGCGCGCACACGCCGCCCCGCCCACACGCACCACACACACACACACAGAGAAAAGCACCCACGTCTCGCACGTGTTTCGTACCGTTGCTCCGCATCGGGGGTGAGGCGGAGACGCATAGCGACACTGCTTGGCCACACACACACACACACACACAACACACACACGAGCGCGCTCTCGCGCATCACCCGACCGCAGGGGCACCAGCAGCAGGCCCGCGTGCGGCTTGAAAATGAGCGCTTGCACCGCACACACGCCACACACACACCACACACACACAGACACACACAGACACACAGAGACGGCACCGCCTCTCTCTCCCCCGGTGTAGACGAGCAGCTTGCGGGGATGCAGGTGGACTGCTCGCTATTAACAAGGGATGCCGCCACACGTGACAGCGCGCGCACCGGGTCAGACTTACTATCTAACGATTGTTCCATACGATTGCTCAGCATCCACGCGTGGTGGCTCAGTTTTCCCGAGTTACATTTGTGGTGAAGGATTGTCATCAGCGGTGGTGCGGTGCGGGGGGGGGGTGGGCACAGCTCTGGGTCGGGGCTGCTCCCGCGCCCGTAAGCTCTGGGATCATGTGTTGAACCGCGTGTGGGGGATGGGTGTGCCCTCTGCGGCCTGCCACGTTCCGACCACGGGGCACCCGCGCGGAGGACGGCTGGAGACATCGCGGTCGCGTCAGTGCCGTTTAGTAGTGCGTGCATCAGTCTTCAGACTCGTCTTCCAATTGTAAATGTTATGTACATCTTAGCAGGCTCATCACGACGACCACACACTTGCTCCCCTCCGCGCCTCTAGTCGCGCGAGCGCACGCTCAGCTGTTCTTTCTCGATTGATGGTTCCGTTCGCGTGTCACTCACGTGGTGTGTGTGTCAGCGTGTCGCGATGCGAATAGAAAGGTCATCAGCGCGGCAGCTGCAGGGGCGCCGTCCCTCCCTCGTCTCTCTCCCTTCTCCTGCGCAGGCTGTGCGCGCGTTGGTGCGTGGTGCACGCGAGGGTGGTGGTGCTGCTCGTGGCCGTGTCGGCACGGCCGCGCATGCGCCTCAGAGGAGTATTGAGTAACAGTAGAGGGTATGCACACCAATGCACGTTGTCCGCACAGCGCGCGGCGCACCGCGCAGGTCGGTAGTCAATTCCAAAGCGTACGTCATCCCGCGCGCACACGCCGCCCCGCCCACACGCACCACACACACACGCACACACGCACGAGCGCGCTCTCGCGCATCACCCGACCGCAGGGGCACCAGCAGCAGGCCCGCGTGCGGCTTGAAAATGAGCGCTTGCACCGCACACACGCACACACACACACACACACACACAGACACACACAGACACACAGAGACGGCACCGCCTCTCTCTCCCCCGGTGTAGACGAGCAGCTTGCGGGGATGCAGGTGGACTGCTCGCTATTAACAAGGGATGCCGCCACACGTGACAGCGCGCGCACCGGGTCAGACTTACTATCTAACGATTGTTCCATACGATTGCTCAGCATCCACGCGTGGTGGCTCAGTTTTCCCGAGTTACATTTGTGGTGAAGGATTGTCATCAGCGGTGGTGCGGTGCGGGGGGGGGTGGGCACAGCTCTGGGTCGGGGCTGCTCCCGCGCCCGTAAGCTCTGGGATCATGTGTTGAACCGCGTGTGGGGGATGGGTGTGCCCTCTGCGGCCTGCCACGTTCCGACCACGGGGCACCCCGCGCGGAGGACGGCTGGAGACATCGCGGTCGCGTCAGTGCCGTTTAGTAGTGCGTGCATCAGTCTTCAGACTCGTCTTCCAATTGTAAATGTTATGTACATCTTAGCAGGCTCATCACGACGACCACACACTTGCTCCCCTCCGCGCCTCTAGTCGCGCGAGCGCACGCTCAGCTGTTCTTTCTCGATTGATGGTTCCGTTCGCGTGTCACTCACGTGGTGTGTGTGTCAGCGTGTCGCGATGCGAATAGAAAGGTCATCAGCGCGGCAGCTGCAGGGGCGCCGTCCCTCCCTCGTCTCTCTCCCTTCTCCTGCGCAGGCTGTGCGCGCGTTGGTGCGTGGTGCACGCGAGGGTGGTGGTGCTGCTCGTGGCCGTGTCGGCACGGCCGCGCATGCGCCTCAGAGGAGTATTGAGTAACAGTAGAGGGTATGCACACCAATGCACGTTGTCCGCACAGCGCGCGGCGCACCGCGCAGGTCGGTAGTCAATTCCAAAGCGTACGTCATCCCGCGCGCACACGCCGCCCCGCCCACACGCACCACACACACACACACAGAGAAAAAGCACCCACGTCTCGCACGTGTTTCGTACCGTTGCTCCGCATCGGGGGTGAGGCGGAGACGCATAGCGACACTGCTTGGCCACACACACACACACACACACACACACACACACACGAGCGCGCTCTCGCGCATCACCCGACCGCAGGGGCACCAGCAGCAGGCCCGCGTGCGGCTTGAAAATGAGCGCTTGCACCGCACACACGCACACACACACACACACACACAGACACACAGAGACGGCACCGCCTCTCTCTCCCCCGGTGTAGACGAGCAGCTTGCGGGGATGCAGGTGGACTGCTCGCTATTAACAAGGGATGCCGCCACACGTGACAGCGCGCGCACCGGGTCAGACTTACTATCTAACGATTGTTCCATACGATTGCTCAGCATCCACGCGTGGTGGCTCAGTTTTCCCGAGTTACATTTGTGGTGAAGGATTGTCATCAGCGGTGGTGCGGTGCGGGGGGGGGTGGGCACAGCTCTGGGTCGGGGCTGCTCCCGCGCCCGTAAGCTCTGGGATCATGTGTTGAACCGCGTGTGGGGGATGGGTGTGCCCTCTGCGGCCTGCCACGTTCCGACCACGGGGCACCCCGCGCGGAGGACGGCTGGAGACATCGCGGTCGCGTCAGTGCCGTTTAGTAGTGCGTGCATCAGTCTTCAGACTCGTCTTCCAATTGTAAATGTTATGTACATCTTAGCAGGCTCATCACGACGACCACACACTTGCTCCCCTCCGCGCCTCTAGTCGCGCGAGCGCACGCTCAGCTGTTCTTTCTCGATTGATGGTTCCGTTCGCGTGTCACTCACGTGGTGTGTGTGTCAGCGTGTCGCGATGCGAATAGAAAGGTCATCAGCGCGGCAGCTGCAGGGGCGCCGTCCCTCCCTCGTCTCTCTCCCTTCTCCTGCGCAGGCTGTGCGCGCGTTGGTGCGTGGTGCACGCGAGGGTGGTGGTGCTGCTCGTGGCCGTGTCGGCACGGCCGCGCATGCGCCTCAGAGGAGTATTGAGTAACAGTAGAGGGTATGCACACCAATGCACGTTGTCCGCACAGCGCGCGGCGCACCGCGCAGGTCGGTAGTCAATTCCAAAGCGTACGTCATCCCGCGCGCACACGCCGCCCCGCCCACACGCACCACACACACACACACAGAGAAAAAGCACCCACGTCTCGCACGTGTTTCGTACCGTTGCTCCGCATCGGGGGTGAGGCGGAGACGCATAGCGACACTGCTTGGCCACACACACACACACACACACACACACACACACGAGCGCGCTCTCGCGCATCACCCGACCGCAGGGGCACCAGCAGCAGGCCCGCGTGCGGCTTGAAAATGAGCGCTTGCACCGCACACACCACACACACACACACACACACAGACACCACAGACACACAGAGACGGCACCGCCTCTCTCTCCCCCGGTGTAGACGAGCAGCTTGCGGGGATGCAGGTGGACTGCTCGCTATTAACAAGGGATGCCGCCACACGTGACAGCGCGCGCACCGGGTCAGACTTACTATCTAACGATTGTTCCATACGATTGCTCAGCATCCACGCGTGGTGGCTCAGTTTTCCCGAGTTACATTTGTGGTGAAGGATTGTCATCAGCGGTGGTGCGGTGCGGGGGGGGGTGGGCACAGCTCTGGGTCGGGGCTGCTCCCGCGCCCGTAAGCTCTGGGATCATGTGTTGAACCGCGTGTGGGGGATGGGTGTGCCCTCTGCGGCCTGCCACGTTCCGACCACGGGGCACCCCGCGCGGAGGACGGCTGGAGACATCGCGGTCGCGTCAGTGCCGTTTAGTAGTGCGTGCATCAGTCTTCAGACTCGTCTTCCAATTGTAAATGTTATGTACATCTTAGCAGGCTCATCACGACGACCACACACTTGCTCCCCTCCGCGCCTCTAGTCGCGCGAGCGCACGCTCAGCTGTTCTTTCTCGATTGATGGTTCCGTTCGCGTGTCACTCACGTGGTGTGTGTGTCAGCGTGTCGCGATGCGAATAGAAAGGTCATCAGCGCGGCAGCTGCAGGGGCGCCGTCCCTCCCTCGTCTCTCTCCCTTCTCCTGCGCAGGCTGTGCGCGCGTTGGTGCGTGGTGCACGCGAGGGTGGTGGTGCTGCTCGTGGCCGTGTCGGCACGGCCGCGCATGCGCCTCAGAGGAGTATTGAGTAACAGTAGAGGGTATGCACACCAATGCACGTTGTCCGCACAGCGCGCGGCGCACCGCGCAGGTCGGTAGTCAATTCCAAAGCGTACGTCATCCCGCGCGCACACGCCCGCCCCGCCCACACGCCACCACACACACACCGCACACACGCACGAGCGCGCTCTCGCGCATCACCCGACCGCAGGGGCACCAGCAGCAGGCCCGCGTGCGGCTTGAAAATGAGCGCTTGCACCGCACACACGCACACACACACACACACACACACACAGACACACACAGACACACAGAGACGGCACCGCCTCTCTCTCCCCCGGTGTAGACGAGCAGCTTGCGGGGATGCAGGTGGACTGCTCGCTATTAACAAGGGATGCCGCCACACGTGACAGCGCGCGCACCGGGTCAGACTTACTATCTAACGATTGTTCCATACGATTGCTCAGCATCCACGCGTGGTGGCTCAGTTTTCCCGAGTTACATTTGTGGTGAAGGATTGTCATCAGCGGTGGTGCGGTGCGGGGGGGGGTGGGCACAGCTCTGGGTCGGGGCTGCTCCCGCGCCCGTAAGCTCTGGGATCATGTGTTGAACCGCGTGTGGGGGATGGGTGTGCCCTCTGCGGCCTGCCACGTTCCGACCACGGGGCACCCCGCGCGGAGGACGGCTGGAGACATCGCGGTCGCGTCAGTGCCGTTTAGTAGTGCGTGCATCAGTCTTCAGACTCGTCTTCCAATTGTAAATGTTATGTACATCTTAGCAGGCTCATCACGACGACCACACACTTGCTCCCCTCCGCGCCTCTAGTCGCGCGAGCGCACGCTCAGCTGTTCTTTCTCGATTGATGGTTCCGTTCGCGTGTCACTCACGTGGTGTGTGTGTCAGCGTGTCGCGATGCGAATAGAAAGGTCATCAGCGCGGCAGCTGCAGGGGCGCCGTCCCTCCCTCGTCTCTCTCCCTTCTCCTGCGCAGGCTGTGCGCGCGTTGGTGCGTGGTGCACGCGAGGGTGGTGGTGCTGCTCGTGGCCGTGTCGGCACGGCCGCGCATGCGCCTCAGAGGAGTATTGAGTAACAGTAGAGGGTATGCACACCAATGCACGTTGTCCGCACAGCGCGCGGCGCACCGCGCAGGTCGGTAGTCAATTCCAAAGCGTACGTCATCCCGCGCGCACACGCCGCCCCGCCCACACGCACCACACACACACACACAGAGAAAAAGCACCCACATCTCGCACGTGTTTCGTACCGTTGCTCCGCATCGGGGGTGAGGCGGAGACGCATAGCGACACTGCTTGGCCACACACACACACACACACACACCACACACCACACGAGCGCGCTCTCGCGCATCACCCGACCGCAGGGGCACCAGCAGCAGGCCCGCGTGCGGCTTGAAAATGAGCGCTTGCACCGCACACACACACACACACACACAGACACACACAGACACACAGAGACGGCACCGCCTCTCTCTCCCCCGGTGTAGACGAGCAGCTTGCGGGGATGCAGGTGGACTGCTCGCTATTAACAAGGGATGCCGCCACACGTGACAGCGCGCGCACCGGGTCAGACTTACTATCTAACGATTGTTCCATACGATTGCTCAGCATCCACGCGTGGTGGCTCAGTTTTCCCGAGTTACATTTGTGGTGAAGGATTGTCATCAGCGGTGGTGCGGTGCGGGGGGTGGGCACAGCTCTGGGTCGGGGCTGCTCCCGCGCCCGTAAGCTCTGGGATCATGTGTTGAACCGCGTGTGGGGGATGGGTGTGCCCTCTGCGGCCTGCCACGTTCCGACCACGGGGCACCCCGCGCGGAGGACGGCTGGAGACATCGCGGTCGCGTCAGTGCCGTTTAGTAGTGCGTGCATCAGTCTTCAGACTCGTCTTCCAATTGTAAATGTTATGTACATCTTAGCAGGCTCATCACGACGACCACACACTTGCTCCCCTCCGCGCCTCTAGTCGCGCGAGCGCACGCTCAGCTGTTCTTTCTCGATTGATGGTTCCGTTCGCGTGTCACTCACGTGGTGTGTGTGTCAGCGTGTCGCGATGCGAATAGAAAGGTCATCAGCGCGGCAGCTGCAGGGGCGCCGTCCCTCCTCGTCTCTCTCCTTCTCTGCGCAGGCTGTGCGCGCGTTGGTGCGTGGTGCACGCGAGGGTGGTGGTGCTGCTGCCGTGGCCGTGTCGGCACGGCCGCGCATGCGCCTCAGAGGAGTATTGAGTAACAGTAGAGGGTATGCACACCAATGCACGTTGTCCGCACAGCGCGCGGCGCACCGCGCAGGTCGGTAGTCAATTCCAAGCGTACGTCATCCGGCGCACACGCCGCCCCGCCACACGCACCACACACACACACACAGAGAAAAAGCACCCACGTCTCGCACGTGTTTCGTACCGTTGCTCCGCATCGGGGGTGAGGCGGAGACGCATAGCGACACTGCTTGGCCACACACACACACACACACACACACACACACGAGCGCGCTCTCGCGCATCACCGACCGCAGGGGCACCAGCAGCAGGCCGCGTGCGGCTTGAAAATGAGCGCTTGCACCGCACACACACACACACACACACACACAGACACACAGAGACGGCACCGCCTCTCTCTCCCCCGGTGTAGACGAGCAGCTTGCGGGGATGCAGGTGGACTGCTCGCTATTAACAAGGGATGCCGCCACACGTGACAGCGCGCGCACCGGGTCAGACTTACTATCTAACGATTGTTCCATACGATTGCTCAGCATCCACGCGTGGTGGCTCAGTTTCCGAGTTACATTTGTGGTGAAGGATTGTCATCAGCGGTGGTGCGGGGGGGGGGGGGCACAGCTCTGGTCGGGCTGCTCCCGCGCCCGTAAGCTCTGGATATGTGTTGAACCGCGTGGGGGATGGGTGTGCCCTCTGCGGCCTGCACGTTCCGACCACGGGGCACCCGCGCGGAGGACGGCTGGAGACATCGCGGTCGCGTCAGTGCCGTTAGTAGTGCGTGCATCAGTCTTCAGACTCGTCTTCCAATTGTAAATGTTATGTACATCTTAGCAGGCTCATCACGACGACCACACATTGCTCCCCTCCGCGCCTCTAGTCGCGCGAGCGCACGCTCAGCTGTTCTTTCTCGATTGATGGTTCCGTTCGCGTGTCACTCACGTGGTGTGTGTGTCAGCGTGTCGCGATGCGAATAGAAAGGTC
Source organism: Leishmania lainsoni (assembly GCA_003664395.1). NCBI lineage: Eukaryota > Euglenozoa > Kinetoplastea > Trypanosomatida > Trypanosomatidae > Leishmania > Leishmania lainsoni. The sequence goes on from RAIA01000041.1 coordinate 16,306, forward strand.
ATCAGCGCGCAGCTGCAGGGCAAGAATGTGGTGTGTGCGCATGTGTGATTTCTTTGTGTTGAGAGGAGCGGATTTCAAGTTGCGTTGTGTCCCTACTTGTGTGCCGTGCAGTAGAGTTGTGGTGATGTGCAGACTTGGAGGTTCTATGATAGTGTGTCGGAGATGCACAGGAGGGCGATACGCTGTGGCGTGGTGACAGCATCGTACTTGATGTCAGGCTCCTTTGCAGTAGGAGGGGCGAGTGAATGAGTGGGCTGGCGAAATAGAAAGAAGGTAATGAAGTGCAGGTGATGTCAGAGACAAACGTGAGGGTGAGGTTCTGATAGGGCTGTTTGCAGGAGTTAGGCAAAAAAAAAGGACGGTGAGCGTCAAGCTTGAGTGGTACTGTAGCATGTGTGTGTGTGGTGTGGTGTGTGGTGTGGGGGGATGTTGCAAGGTGGGGGCGGAACAGTAGAGGAACAGGAAGTTAGGAGGAAGGAAAGGGTCATAACTTGCGGCTCAGAGAGCCAACGGAAGGGAGGTGAAGAGAAGGTTGAAGGGGGGAGGTCACGCTGGCGTCACCTGCTAGATGAGGCCCTATGACGATGTATGCGCCTTTCAACGGGTTGCCCCTCATCGTGAATGTGCTCTTGTTTTGTGAGTAGACAGCACTATGATAGTGTCATCATGGAGCGAAAGTGCAGGCAAGGGTGCGTGCGCGTGGTTGTTGTTGAGAAGAGTGGTTGGACGGAGAAGGCGGTATGCAGACAGTGTGGCTCGGTGGCTGAAAGGGGACCGTGGCAGTCAGCGTCCTGTCCTCTGCATATGGCCTTGATACAGCACACCGCCGCCTTGTCAGTTCCCGTTGCGCCTGCATAGTTGGCACAGGACTGCGTACGTGACGTTGACCGCCCTCGCGCACCGTCGCGCCTCCGTCATGCTGGAACTTCCTTTCGACGAGGACGGCGTTCCAGCACAGCAGTGGACTTGCCGGAAGAGCTGAAAAAAGGAGTCGCTACCGTTGGCATCGGTACTGATCTCATTTAAGCAAGGAGCGTTGTCCGCCCTCACGTACTGTGACGTGCGCGAATCCTCCGCTGCTGGGAGCTTTCTCTCTGACAGCGCATCAGTGCCGCCGCCAGTCATGTACTCGCTCCGCTGCTGGGAGATCCACTCTCGCATCGAGTAGTGCATGCCTACCATACCCACTGCGATGCCGCGTACTCGGGCTGTCTGAGGAGAGATGTAGCTGCTCGCAGCGGCGACCAGGTTCAAACGAGTACCACGTGGGCCAGTCATCGCTGAACGACGTGGACAACATCAGCGGCAACAGCTGACGCACCACTGTGAGCGGGGACAGCAGGTTCGTCTGGATGATGCGCTCCGCAGAGTCGTCGGCGCAGTTGCAGAGCCGCTTGAACGGATATGCGTGAGCAGCGTGCACGATCATGTCAAGCGGGCCGTCCAGCTCCTTGGCTGCACGTTGCACTTGCAGCTGCGAGGACACATCCACGGCCATGATAGCAAAGGTGCCGCTGTGAACCGAGCCAGCAATGCGGCCATCGAGGCTTTCCACCCCCTTTGTGGACTTAAGGACGTCTGCTTGTAACTCTTGCAGTTTTATTTTGCTGTAGTCCCACGCAATGACACGTGCGCCGCGGGCGTAGAGCTGCATGCAGAGACGCCGCCCCATCTCACTGCAGGCACCTGTGACCACCACCGTTGCCCCGCTAATCTTGCGAGGGCGATACATGAAGAAGGACACAATCGACCATATCACCCACAGAGTTCCACAGGTGAGAGCGAGGAGTATCATTCTCGATGTGACAGAGCAGAGAAACAGGGGACTTGACGTATGAGTGTTTACTAAAGTGTAGTAGTTCTGATGCTGCTGCAGGTGCGCGCTCTCTCGCTCTCCGTTTTCCTGCTTCTTCTATCACTTCCCCCCTCCCTCCCTTTCTGTATGAGAGTCGCGTGCGTTGTTGTGCACTTGTGTCGGTGTGTCAAGGCGCGGAAGGGGAGAGAGACAGGGGGACGGTTTAGAGCAGAGAGAGAGAGAGGGGGGAGGCAAGGCGAAGAAACCAACGAGAGGTATCAAGGTAAGTGCAGGGGCTGGGAGGGAAGGAGGACGCGAGAAACAAGCAGAGGACATTTCGATGCACAGGAGATGCTGAGAGAATCCTCCAGCGTTTCCACCCTCAGACGCTACCAGCAGCCATTACACTTAAACATACTCATGGAACGTGCTCGGTGCTTGTATGGTAGCCTTGAAATGGGGTTGAAGGAGGTGGAGGAGGGCTCGGAAGAGAGAAGGCGGGAGAAGAATGACTTGTCCAAGCGAGAGTTGTGTGTACGTTTGAAAAGTAAAGATGAACGTGGCGCCGTAGTCCGCAATCTTCAAGCAGCCAGAAGTTGTGCGGAGTTTCTTATGATGTGCGCCACCATCTGCGAAGCAGTGAGTCTGCACCTGTAGAAGCAGCTAGGAGGAGGTAGCAGCCGCTGACACCAGAATGCTGCTGATGTACGCCCGGGAACCGAGGTCGGCAGCGCGGATCGGCTCTGGAATGCGGTAGCGCAGCATCGTTATAACCAGTGCAGTGGCGACGGCAAAGCCGATGCAGTGGCCTGGCGAGACGTAGATGCATTTTTTAACGCTGTTCAGGTGGCTGTGCACAGCGTAGCCGTAGAGCTGCGTGGGCAACGAGGTGCCAAGCAGGGGCACAATACAGGGAAGAAAAGAGCGGCTTGACTCTGCCTCGCTCAATGTCGCCAGCGCTGTCTCTACTGCCTCCCGTCCCAGCCCATCTACTCGCAGCATCTTCTTTGAGCACCCAATTGTCGGTATGTCGAGCACAATGCCGAGGTGCGTTGCCAGCCCACAGCGGCGGGGATGCAGCACCCCATTTCCATCCACGACAAGCACCTGTGGCAGTGTCTGTGTCTCCAGCAGCTCTACTCGCACTGCGTCGATGAGCTCGCACACGGGCTGGAGCTCGCGGAAGGAGAGAAAGCCGGACACATATGGTTCCCGAAGCGTGCATCGGTGCAGGTAGGTCTTGACGAGCTCCATGGATGGATAGCGTAGGATAGCGAGGCAGGCGACACCATCATTAGTGCCAGGAATAAAAGAGATATCCACACCACCAACAAACGTGAGGGCTGGCAGCTGCCGCGCAAAGGTAGAGTGCGAGAGAGCAGCTGTGCTTTGCTGAGCCTTGTCGAACCGGAGCTGGTACCATAGTGCTTCCCATGGGGAGTTGGGGCTCGATGGGGGGCACCCCGTCGAGTTGGCGTCACACGCTTCGCCGCTGCTCCCTGCGTCCGTCAGCGAGCGTGCCGCTAAACTCGCCTCAAAATCTGGCAACGCGAAGCGTCGATGCAGAAAAGCCTTATCCGGCGTTGGGCCCACGTTGTGTTCCTCACTCAACTGCACTGCACTCTTCTGTTGGGTACTGAGGTGATGGCAGTAGTAGTACTCTGTGAGCGGTACATCCGCCAGCAGCGCAATGCGGAGCTGCTCCTCTTCCCACGCCTTCCACTTCTCACTGGGTTGCAGGGTTATGGCTGAAGGGGACGCTGCTAGTGCACGGGCTTCTGCACAGTGCTCACCGGGGTCGGCAGCATGTTTGGTCGGAGGGTGCTGCTGCTGTTGCTGCTTATCCATCTGTGGTGTACGCTGTGTGCCGGCGCCAGTGGGCAGCGACGTGCAACTATATGTTTGGCTGGGTGTGGGCGTGTGAAGGGGAGGGGGGAGGGGCGGTGAGCGGCGGATGTGTGATGCAGAGAGGGTAGACTAGCGCCTTCCCAAAGACGCACCCACACAGAGAGACAGCGGCACACAAGCGGCCATGGGTGTCTCACCGTGTGTGTGCGTGTACGGGTGAGTAGCAGTGCAGCAAGAGAGAGAGTCAGAGAACAAGAAACAGGATGTATTTCGCTTTTCAACGCGAGCGCGACAGTCGAGTGGAGGTTTGTGTCTAGGAGGGGTGTGGGTGCAGACGATACATCGATGGCCTTCTGCCGCTGTGAAAGAGACGTCAAGCAACAGCTGGCAGGCCACACGTAGTGGTCTTCAGCAACAGACGCTGCAGCTCACTGCTGCTGTTTCTCGTCTACTCTTGGCGTGCGTGTAGGTGAATGAGTCCCCCGCCCTAAGTGAGGCAGCACACTCACTGTGGGTGTTGCCGAAGACGCGGCAAATTTGTTGTGCCTCTTTTTGGGGGGGGGGTGGCGCCTAAATCTTTGAAGTCTTTTAAAGATGCAGTGCGCTGCGCTCGTGAAAAAGAAAAGGAAAAAAAAAACACACACGACTCTTCTACATGCCCATCCCTCGCCAATGCACCACCACGAGTTCAGCTCCACTCGACCCCAGGCTTGTCACAGGCCCCCCCTCGCGTGGCGCAAAGCAGCACTCGGCGCGCGTTAGTGCACTACGCTGACCCAGTCATTGAAGCACGGCCATTGCCTCCAAACTCCACCTACCCACTCCCCACGCTCCGTTGGTTGCCTTACAGCCGCTTTCACTATGCTGGTTGCCAACCGATGCAGCTCTCGAGGTGATGCAGGCACCCTGCACCAACAGGAAGCGAAGACCGGGTGGGATGCGCTCGTGCCACGTTGGCACTCTGCCCATCCTACGGATGGTACGGCGTGTTCACTGTCGCAGGTTGCTTCGACGCAGCGCCAACCCGGACCTGATTGCCGACATCCGCAGCGATACATTGCTCTGACCTCACTACATCGTTGGTGCCTGACACTTTGTCATTACCAGAAGTGGTACGACGTTAGGAGGGATAGGGGAGCTGTTTGGTTTCCCCGCGCACAGAGCGGAGGTGCTGGCCCCTGATGCCTTGCGCTAAGGTGTTCCCCCTCCTCCGTCATTCTAGGCATTATCGTTTTAAAGAAAAGAGCAGCCCATAAGAAGCAACACGATAAAGAAGAAGGACCCACTTTGGCGGGCAGGCGTCCACTCGCGCACACTTGCAAAGTCGCGAAAGGGGTGGTGTTAACTGGCCTCGCGAGAGTACAAGTGAGGAGGGGAGGGGGCAACTAGAAACTATAGAAGCGCTGTGCGTTTCGTGACTGCATGCGTGCTAAGATAGGTGCTCCTGCGCGCATGCGTTCTGCCGGAGGAAAAGGGCGAGGGCCAGTTAAAACGTGACTCCTCAGCAACTCAATTCGTCTGCTCCTCACCGTGTTGGGTCTCCCTGCGAGGGCGTCCACCAACGTGTCAATGCCATTGAAAACGCGCCGCGACAGTGAGCTGCCGTTCACATCGCTGGCGTAAGTGACACGAGTATGGGCCTCATCATGCACAGCACTCACCGGGAACACCGCACAACTGCTCCCACCCCTACACACGCCGACACATACACACAAGCACCTGCACACACTCCAGACTGACCGAGTCAAGGGCTACATGTTTTACCACGAGAGAGTGGTTACGTCAGCGTGTAAATCGTAATTGAAAGCAGAAGAGATACACCGCACACACACACACACACAAATTTTTAAAGACTCACACCCATTCAAGAGCGCTTCGGTTCCACAAGAAGAGGCGACTTGCAGCACCAAATTACTTCGTATTCCAAACATTTCGAAAGGCCAGAGCGACATGATCAGCATGGGCGCGCGCCTCAAAGGTGCCACAGCTCCTCTGGCCCTTTGGCTCATGTTTCACAAGTGTGACTTGGTCGGCACCACCTGGTCTGCCGACTTGGAGAGCTGGCTACCAAATCCAAGGCACCCCAGCAGGTTGATGTTCACACTGTTCACCTGACGAAGAAATGTGGTGCGACTCAAGAATTTAAACTGACGCTCCATCGCGTGCTCGTGCAGGCGAGCCTGCAACTTCTTCAGTTCTCTGGTTTTTCGAAGTAGAAGCTGTTGGCAACGACATTGTCGCCCATCAGCACACACGTCAGTGGTAGGAACTGCATCGTCGTCTCGGCTGTGAGGCCCATGAGGTTCTTGTAGAGGCGGTCCAAGGCGGCGATGGCCGCTGTGTCGCTGCCACTCTTGGCGAGCTTGGCCACTTCGGGCGCGGACTTGAGAGGTGCGGATGCCTTCTGCCCTTCCTTGGCGTACGCGTAGTTGAACTCCAATCCGGTGCCATTTGACGCAGCCTCCCAGATTGGGGCCACCGTCGAGTCCAGGCCCTTTGCATGTGCCTGGATGCCATGTACCCAGCAAGTGCCTGAACATACTTCGAGTCCTCGTTGGCACACCATGACATGGACAGAGAGCCGCACTCCAGCGCCAGCACGATATAGCTGTCCGAGACACCCACGTAGTGGATGAGTGAGGAGCCAACGCCGGTGCCGGGGGCCACGACCATGCAGCGGCCGCGACCGATGGTACTGCCGGCGGGCTTGCCTTCCGAGAGCGCGTCCCACTGCGTGCCCTTCCACATGACCTTGAAATAGTCAGACAATATACCGGCGTTGCTCAGAGCTAGCACACCGTAGGCGCCCGCCTCTAGATCATTTAGAAGCGCGCTGCGGCCCTTCGGAAACAGCTCCACTGGGTAGTCCACCAGCCGCGCAATGCCCTTCAGATTGTTGAAGGGGCCGGCAAGCTGTCCGTTGGTGACCGGCCCCGGCACACTCACGGCACCCGACGCCACCCGACGCAGAAAGGAGGCGCCGTGGTCGGGCAAGTTCTTCTTCAGGTGTTGCAGCACCTCATCGAAAACTCGAGCAGCTGGCGAATATCGCACTTTGTCACCTTGAAGCGGACGTAAATGATCTGCAGACCACTTCTGTCCTGCTGCGACGCTTGAGAAAAACCGACGCGCGCGTTCGTGCCGCCAACATCACACACAACGTAGATGGGGCCGGAGGACCAGGAGGCATCGCTCGTGAGAGTCAAGGCCAGCTGCTCGAGCGCGATTTCTTTGGTCTGCACCATACTTGCCGCAGAAGCTCAAGAGAGCGAAACACGAAGAGTAACGGTTGGATTGTGGTGGGTACAGGGCCCTCAGTGTGCGTTGCTGCCTTGAGTAGTCGTTCGTTGAGTTGACCACCACGAAAGAGGTGACGGGAGAGCAGCGGGGCCGAGGGACGCTTTTGCACGCGTTTGCGTTCTGTACAAGTGCGCAGGAGTGTAAGCTCGTTTTTCGTTGTAAACATGCAAAGAGAGATGACGAGGCAGTGCCTTAGCTGTGCTTACTCCAGACGGGGCGAGCGCACAGCAAGCGACTATCGTTGGCACGCACACACACACACACACACACACACACACACACACACACAGACGCATGTTTAAGTCAATGAAGCAACAACAAACGAAAAAAAAAACAAAGGCCTGGAATAGCAGGAGGGTATAGAGGTGTGATCCCTGAGGGCATGCATGGCAGAGTATGCCAAAGTACGCTTCCTCGCCTTCCCCTGTCCAGAGAAGAGCACGGCGCATCGGCAGGGAAAAGCCAGCAGCTCTCATATAAGAGAAAGCGAGGGCTGGCTTCTGCGTGCATTTTCACTTGCGTGTGCCCTTCTCGCAGACTAGCAACAGCAAGTAATGGACTACACATTCGACACAGTACATTGGGGACTAAGATGAAGCGCTCAAGTAGCGAAGGCTTGTCAGGAGGAACGTTCCTCGCAGGTGCTTTTCCCTTGTCAGCTTGAAGTTAGCAATATGAGCTACACTCGCCGAGAGAAGGGCAGGGGAAGTGAAGCCTGGTCCCAACTGTTTCAATTCCCCCTCCAAACGCGCAAAATTCAAACACTCGCACGCGAGGTGACGTTGGTGTGGGTGCGAGTGTGTGCTTGCCAATATGAAGAGTACGCAGCCAAGGACTGCAATGGCTCTCTTGTCTCTTGAGCGACTGGTACAGGGTGGCGTGAAGGACTCAGCAACACTTCAATCACACCCACACGACCGCCATCGTCCTTCGCTTCCTCAAAAGCTAACCAATAAGAAGAGCCAATTCATCACGACTGCCTCGCAGTACACACGTACATGCAGACACCTACACCATAACCATCGGCAGCGACTAACCAGCCCACCACCACCACCACCCACGTCACACTTTTTTAATACCCAGCGTGGGGTTTGTGAAGCCCATCCTCTTGGTTGAGGTGGAGGAGTACAGGTTATGGAACTTCTTCTTCATGCCCTTCGTCGACATCAATCCGGGCACGGTGGGGTTCTTGATGGACCTCTCCACATCGGCCCTGTAGGACGGAGCATTGCGATGCTTCTCAATGGACATGTTGTCTAGGGTGTAGAGCTGAGTCTGCTGCTTGTGCTCGCTGGTCACGCCGCCACCGCCGGAGCTGACCGTGGTGCGGCGGCTCTGGTGTAGTTCCTCCAGTCCCTTGAAGTACTGCCGAATCCGGTCTGTTTGCACCCAATTGTACGCAAAGTGCTCCATGGTGTGCTTTGTGGAGTAGGTAGTTGGGTCGTAGTTCTCCTGGTATGCCTTAGGGCGGAAGCTCTGTGAGCGGAACCAGAAGGGGTTGCCGAAGCGAGGGTAGAGGCCGATGCGGATCGCCTGCGCCTTGGCAACGCGAAGCTTCGCAACGGCCTCGGGGTTGAGGGGCATGATATCCTGTGGGTACATGTGGCCGGTGCGTGTCAGGAACCGAGAGATGGTGGCTGGGTTCTTGTAGTTGAGCTTCATGTAAACGTCCGGCGCAGGTCTCTGAAAGCCTTGCGGATCCTTGTCCTCAATATCAAACGGCTGGACATTGCGGAACTGCTGAATGGCAACGTCGCCGACGGTGTCACCCATGCGCCACCTCGTTAAGTTTGTGAAGAGTTGCTCATCGGGGAAGCGATGGTAGTGTAGCTGCACTTGTTGGCCAAACAGCCACCCCTCACGCCCGCGCTTGCGACCACGGTACGCCGGCTTCTCCTGCGGCGTTGTGTGAAACGGCTTGGCGTCATCCTTGGTCAGCAGGCTGAGGTACTCGCTCCACGGCTGGCGGCACACGGCGAACTGCGACATGGCTGTCGCGTACACAGGTGCGTTGCGCACGGCAACAGGAATGCAGTTCATTTTACTCGAGGTCTGAACGAAAAATAGTAAGGAGGGGGTGACGGGCGCACCTCCTGCGGTCACACGTGTGCGCGTGTCGGCTTTATGTGCGTATGTGTGTGTGCGACTGTATGTCCCCGGTGCACCTCACAGCAACGAATGGAACAGAGAGTGCCCCGGAAAAAACTCTGACGAGTTGCACGCACTACTCAGTGCCGTGCTCCTTTCAATATGGCAAGCAGGTGTAAGTAATAACAGCAGAAAGGAAGCGCAAAATGGGGGCGATGTGGAGGGCGTGAAGGTGAAGTGTGAGGAAAGAGCGCGCCGCTCGAGAATCGGAGGCTAATGCGGAGAGGTGCTCGAAACCCCTTCCGAGTGTTCGCAGCAGCTTGGGGCGTGAGAGCAAACGAGTTCGGTGCACCACGTGGTGCATTGTTTTCCTTCACTATTTTTTGTGGTAGCAGCACTTCGGGTGTGCGTCTGTGCTGAGACGACCGAGAGACACCAGAATCGAGCAGGACGTCGCATGGATGATTATCCCTGAATAGAGAGGCAAAGCACATTTACTGTAGCACGGTGACACAAGCAGAGGACCACATACAGACCCTGTAGCTGCAGCGCTGTCGTAAAGAGTCTCGCCTGACTGCCTCTCGGCTCTTTTCCCTGTCAGCAAACGCAACTGGGGTAAAGGCAAATGACGCGGGGTTCAGGGGTAAAAGAGAACATAACAGCACACACCCCCACACCTCCACACGAGGCGGAAAAGGAGGGGTGACGAGGCTCGGGTGTGCGCAAGGGCAGCCACAAAATATAAAAAAGAACTGAGCAGAAGCGTAGAGCAGAAGGGTTCGATGAACAACTGAAAATCGAGCGAAGCCGGATGCAGTGGCGGCGGATAGGGCACCCTTCTTAGGCACGTACATGCCTGCCCTTCGTATGTCCCTCAAATACTCTCTTCGTTTCTAGACTCCAGGGCTCTCTTCTCTTTCGGTCTGCGACATTGTGGCTGCTGATGCGGCCTCAGCTTCCTCCGATTGCGGTGCTGTGTGACAGCCAGTGCCCGTTGTTCCTTTATTTCGCGTCGCTGAAACTGCCGCCACTGCTTCTTCGAAGCGGTGGTCAACACGCCAGAAGACAAGGGTCCGGATCCCTTACGCGACTTTCCTGCACTGCAGTCATCGCTGCCGTCTGTGGCGATGGTCACAGTGCTTTTCGTTTCCTGCAGCTGTCTCATCGTCAACTGGGGGCGTCCGCTTTGGCGTCATTTGCCGTCGCCGCGTTGGTGGCATTATCTTCCAGGCGCTTGGGCTTTCGCTCTCTTTCGCCACTGAGAGATACTGCTGCTGCTCTTGAGGAACCGCGGGCGTCAATGAGGTCGTCAGACTCTCCATTACCCGCTCTTGCCTACGTTGGCTTTCAAGAAGAGCCACAAGCGCCGCGTTGTTACGCTGCTGGATGGCCTCGGCTTCTTGCTGAGCCAGCCAGCGCAGCAGAGGGTCGTTCTCTTCGAAGTACGGCAGACTCTCGTTGTAGTTCCGCAGTAACCTAGAGGCGTAGCTAAGAAGCCAAAGTGCCACCCCTAACACGGTCCCTCCTATCGCACCCCAGAGGTACACCATTTTCACCTGCTGTGTCACTCGACGCAGCCACGCAAAGCTGCTGAGCAAGCGTAAATGCCACTCAGAAGCAACACTAAAGAAAGAAGATGTGTAGTGCTTTACGGGGGCGGCAGCTGCTCGCAGCGAACTCTGCCATGAGTCGTTAGAGGTCCACAACGCACGCGACGACACCCAAGTCTGCGCCTGCCACAGTGGGCTGAACCAGCGCTCGAGCAAGCGCCACAACACCACATCCATCCATATATGCATTGTAAGCAGACCCATGATAAGCATGCATGCCACTAGCCCACAGGCACTGACAGTCCACAGCAGTGTGGTGTTGATGCCGCGCTGGGCGGCGTCGGGGCGAATAAACGCTTCCACGGCTTGCGCATTGCCAATGCACCTTGGCTGATGCATGTGAGGATGCACTGCGATCTGGCGAGCGCGCAGGCGAGGTGCGGTGGTTGTGCGCACCACCCGCAGCAACATCCACCACGCAAGGAGGAGGAGGAGGAGGCGTAGCAGCACCCACGCCGTCAGCTCGACAGCAGCGGAGGGGAAAAGCGATGTGCCCACGTTGCTGATAACAGCTGTATGGCGCCATACGAATTCTGCCAGTCGTCCATACGCGCGTTCGTGATGGTGGGTGAGAACCTCCACGGCAATGGCGTGGCGGCCGACTTCATCTCGGCACGTCAGGCGCTCCCGCGCATGCTTGAGCCACTCCGCCAGTGTGCTAAGAAAAACGAAGACGGACTCGTAGGCCGGCGCTGGTGACGCTGCAACAGTGGCAGACGCGGCCTCTTTCATCATTCATGAGCTCTGTGAGCTGATTCGGTTAGATAAGATGGGTTTGCGGTGCGTTCCTGGCCGTGTGCGTGAAGGTCCATGCAGGTGAAGCCTTCCGCCAGTCACGGATGCCTCTTCTTTTGATGTCTGTGTGTGTGTGTCTCTCTCTCTCTGTGCAAGTGCAAATTGGGCGACGCCAGTGCTGCCCAAAGACAAAAGTGCCGCGACACACGTAGGCGGGAAAGTCAGCATTGACTGCTGTTGGGGAACGAGAATGGCAAGCCAAAACAAAAAAGAGCACAGATGATACGCATGGGTTTACAGAGGTCACTGCAGAAGTGAGTCCGCCCGCATCACAGGAGCGCAAGGCAAGCAAACGCTGCACAGCCTCTGAGCATGTCGGCCGTTTTCTCTTTTGCGCTATCAGAGAGGAAGAGAGAAAGAGAAACAAGCAGTCCCTCCACTCTTCCTCTCCCCTTGCCGCACCTCTAGGTAGAGCTTCAAGGTGTGCGACTATCGAGTCCAGCGTTTGTCTCCGCTCCCCCCTTCCGCGCCCTGACTGCGCTGGGAGGTGGAGCAGCCTGGACACGCTAGCGGATTGGTAAAGGCGTGAGCACGAGAAGGTCGGGGTAGGCGAAACGCTCCATAACGTCATTCATCGGCACCACTTCATTGGCCTACAGGGTGCCGCCGGCTCGAAGAAGAAAAAAAACCAAAGCGCTGCGTTAGACAGGCGCTTGATTGTGGTTCCGATTGTTTGGGGGAGGGGGACTTCCTCCACTTGCGTGTACGTAAAGAATTGGAAAAGCAGACGAAAGGGATACACTTTTGGGGTTCATCCCTCACAGCAGCCGGGCTCCTACTTGTTTGGTATGTCGAGGGGCTGAAAGGGGGGAGGGGCATCGTACGCTGTACACATCACCTGCTCCCCTCAGTGTCCGCGTCGATGCATGAGTAGGCGTGCGTGTTGGGGTGTGAGTGATTGCGGTGAAGGATCGGGAGAGTCCGTGGATGTCTGTGTGACGCGCAGCCTGCCAAGCTGCACCAAGCGCGTTCTCCACGCCAAAGGGCATGCACCCGCTCCAGGACAGTCGCACACGCTACCAGCGCATAAAATGCCTATCCGAGGTCTGGAAGAGGTTCATCCCTCCCCGTTGGAGGTGAGAGGTTCACTGCTTAGCACGGAGTTCAGTAGTGGTATATGCAACCATCCACCATGCACACGCACACACACACACAAATCACCAGACCAAGGAGAACGAGAGAGAGGTTTGGGGAGCGAAAAAGAAAAAAATAGGGCAACAAAACTGTCGTCAACCCGTCGCGTTCCTGGCACCCACCACGCCTTGCCGCCGCTGACGCATATGCGTGCGTGCGCGCGCACACATGCACATTCATACCCTCCCACTGATGTTGGTGCTGATGGTGGCCAAACCCTTCTTTCACCGCTATCGCAGTGGCCAAAGGGGGACAACCACAGTGTGGTGAAATATTCTCTCCTTATTGGCTTCATTTTTTCCTTGCTGAAAGCGCCTCCTCCTCCTCCTCCGCCTTCGCCATGACAGCGGCAAGAAACAGCAAGCGAAGGCTGATCAGTACATGGAGAGCAACAATGAAGAGAGGGAGCGCGCGCGAAAGAGCGACGGGTTGGGTGGCAACGGCGGAGCTCGCCTTTTGCAGTCAACCAGTGCAACAGGGAAAGAGAAAGAGAGTGGGAGAACGGAAAATAGAGAGAGCGGAGGCAAACAAACCAACAGAGCTCTGGAAGGCAGCGGCAGGGAAAGAGATGGACGCGCCGTTGACACGACTCAATATTGTGCTGAATGAGGAGTACGCTCTTCCTACATCATCCATAGATGACTACCCCCCTTCCTTCTCCCCACACAACACAGATGCACTGTACACGTGTCGCAGCACCACTATTCATGGCACATCGTCCGTCTCCATGCCTTCTGCTTCCGCAGCTGCGATTCTGGAATTCAGTGCTATGGCGAGAGGAGCCGTAGCGCTTTCCTCCGGGACACTGGCGGAGGTAGACCCCGGCGGTGACGGGGGCGGCTCCAGTACGTCCTCCAGCTGTCGGAGGACTCCAGGAATAAGCGAGGACTGCTCGCGACGCTGCTCGGGCGTAAGCTGGTCCCATACACTGCGGAAGGCGCGGAGCTTCGCATGCGCTTCTCGCACGGCGCGGCCCTTGTACAGAGTCACCGCGTAGTTCAGATACACGAGGAAGTCGTCCTGCATCGCGAGGGCGTGTTCGTAGGCACGACACGCGTTCGGCAGGTCCTTCATTTCACCCAGACAAATACCAAGCAGCATGAAAGTTGGTGCGTGGTGGGGGTACAAGTGCACAGCTGCATTTAGGCACTGCAGCGCCGAACAACAGCGGCCAATCATCAGAAAGGCGATGCCAAGGTTGTAGTGGCTTAACCAATCAAACGGCCAGAGAAAGACGGATTTGCGCAGACATGCAACGGCTGCGTATGTCATCTTCTTGCCGATAAAACATGTGCCAATGTTGTTCCACACCTGCGACGCGTCTGGCTGTTGCGCCACACGATTCGGTACTTGGTCAGCGCTACATCATAGTCGCCGTTGTCCTGGATAATGCTGGAGGCGGCGACAAGGGCATCAATGTGGGTGGGGTTGATGGTGAGACAGCGACCCAGGAAGTCAAAGGCAGCACCGGTGTTTCCTTGTTGGAGGTAGAGGTGACCGAGCATCGCAAGCAGGTCGGGATTCGTCGGCGACAGCGTCACGGCCTCCTCGTACACCTGCAGCGCCATCGCGTAGTCTTGCGCCAGCAGTGCCGCTTTCCCCAGCTGCAAGTAAGCGCAGTCGTGGCGCTGAATTGTGATGGACTGTAGGAAGGCGTTCATTGCGTGACGGTACTGCCGTCGGTGTAGGTGCAGAGACCGATGTAGTACGCGATCTCCCAGTCCTCGCCGAGGCCCTTGATGACGCGAATGCTTGCCGCCTGCTCGAATGCTTGAATGGCCTCCTCATGGCGACCAAGGAGATGCAGGGCACGCCCAAGCTGTGTGCGAGTAGCCGCGTTCTCTGGGCTGATGATCACTGCGGTCTGCAGCAACTCCAACGACTCAGAGAGAGAGCCCTCCAGCCGTTTTAGTAGCCCCTTCACGTACAGGGCGTACTCACACGTGCCCCCCGTCTCGCGGAGTTGAGACTCGATCACGTGAAGGCAATTGCTGTATTCCTGTCGAATGTAAAGTAGATGGATGAGCCAGTTCCGTCGCTCACGGATCTCCTGCAGCTCTTGCACAAGTTTCTGTTGCGCATTCGCGGCTGTGGCAGTCAGTGAGGTGCCGAGGACATTTCCGCTGTTTCCCACATCAGACGGCGGCGCCACTTCCAGCTCGCGACGCCCGATCGTTTGCATCGCGAGAAGCGTGAATCCAAACGAGCGAGCTGATTGAGGGAGAGACGAAAGAGGTGAAAGAAGCCGTGCTGGAGTGATTACAGGCAGATCACTCTGGAAACTTTGCGTGCACTTTGCCGGGTATGAGATGCCCAGATTTCAAGTGGCTGGGCTGCTGGAGACACTTCGTACACACACACACACACACACACGTGCGCTGCGCGAAAGTGGGAGCGCCCAAGGCAGATGTCGGAGGATCGGAAGATGACGTGAAGTGTACCCTTCTGCGGTACGTGCTGCTTGTTTCTGCAGCGCGCGCCTCAAGGGCATGTAGAGAGGGTGAGAAGCGGAAGCGAGGAGAGAAGGTCAGAAATATTCGCATGTGCGTGTGAAACGAAGTCTGCGTTAGCCCCAAAAGGAGAGAGGGGGAGGGGGCAGTGGCGGCAGAAGACGCGTTCGAGGTGAGTCGGTCGGGGGAGGGGAGGAGTCGCCAATGTACAGAGCCTTTTGTAGACGCTGCCACCGGAGACGTAGAGTCAACGAGTAAGCGATCAAAACAGGGGAGGCCCATGGCCTGCTGCCCACTGCGTTTTCCCCATCAGCAGCCAAACAGAGGGGCAGAATGTGTTTGGTTAGTTTGAGAAATCGGAAAAGTCAGTCTGACAGGAACTAACGAAAAGAACCACAGTTGAAGTGCACGCTACTACTACAAATATGAAGCACAGGGGTAAACAAACCCACAAGCACAGCAACCCACACACGTGTGTTCAGAGAGAGAGAGAATACGTGCTTGGGTGCTCACGTGAAGGATCCGCCGCGGGCGATGTAGGCAGATGAAGAGGCAGGCTTCTGACAACAACCACACAGGGCAGCAGCAGCGGACTCAGTTGGAAAGCTCAAAAGAGAAGCCCGCAGCGAGGTGGCAAAACAAACAAAAAAGTCACACTGAAGTCGACGGCTGTGGTGTCCACTGCCGCTGCGCTGGACCTCTTGCAGGCCACCTTCCTCTTTGCCCAAACCGCATCTTTTATGCGCCAATGTATTCGGTCACCACCTTGTTCCAGTTCAGCGCTGGAAGTTCCGCTGTCACGGCAGCATACGTGCCGAGCAGCAGCGCGCACACGCGCTGCTGCTTCTCTCGCTGCAGTGCACCGGCGACCTCGTCGTCACCCGCGCCCGCGCTCTCGCTGTTCCGGCGCGCGCCGCTGTACGCAAGTGTGAGCGTCAGGGAGTCAAGGAACCACGTCCAACCATAGAGGTGTGCGTATTCGGGATCGACCGTTGCGTCCTCGCTTCTGTTCTTTTCTGAGGAGCTGCACAACTGGCGTGAGCTGGCCAAGGAGGTCTGCTGCAGCACAAGCGAAAATGCCTGCCGGTACGCCTCTACCGCAGCGCGTGCCATCAAGATTGCCTCCCGACGAGTCAGCGCGCACTTCTCCCCCAGTGCCGCATTCACGCGCTCACGCAACAGCGTCGAGGAGGCGGCATTCTTACCCTGAGCAGTGGTAGTCACAGGGCTTCTCTGTAGACCTCGGCCAAGAATGTCGAGGTACACGTACTGAGCGAAGAGGCAGTTGACTGCGTTTGGCTGATGTGCCAAGTGGGTGAGCCAGTACACAGCAGCGACCACTGGTGTCGGTGATGCCCCGGTGATGTGCTCGCATACTTCCCCAGTTCTGCTGGCGGGACTGAGGGTGCTCGTGTGGAGCAGCTGCGCCGCCAGCGTTGAGATGGGCACCGACGGCGAGGGGGCTATAACCGGGGTAGCGGTGCCGGCGCACAGCATGGAGGACTGCGATGACGAGCAAGCCAGGCGCAGAGCGAGAAGCTGCTCGTATGACACAAACAGATTCTGCGCCCAGCGAGAGAGTGCAGCAGCGCTCTGGGGACGCTGTGAAAGAAAGTCCGCCGCGCGAATGGCGAATTCGAGAACTACATCCTCCGCCCATGACGCGGCGTACTTCGACTGCGCCACAGAGGCATCCACACCCCCGCTAGCTGCATCCCTGTTCCACTCTACGACGAGCGGCAGCGGTCCCCTCAGCGTGTAGGTGCGCGTAGTGGCGGAAAGCAGCGCGTCAAACACCCTTTGTAGAAAGTTAGCGGTGGTTAGGTCAAATGAAGACTGAGGCGCGCTGCTGTCACTCACAACAGCCGCTGTGGCCCCTGCAGTCATCTTTGCAGAGAAACGCTCGACTGCCTGGAAGAGCACATCGCGGAGCAGCTCTTGCGCCAGATCGATGCGGAGGTACGTCCGAAGCACACCTACCAAGGAAACAAGCAGTTCAACACAGCCTTCGAATGTGCCCTGAGCTTTGGTGGAGAGATAGCGGCGTTGCACGACAGCTATTGCTGTGGTCCATGCGCTGTAGGTCTCCCCACCACTCGCGCACACCTCCGCCAAGTCCTTCACCACCTTTGCCTCTGCCATTCTGGAGAGCGCAAAAGTCTGAGAAACAAAAGAGAAACAGCGCTGGAAACGATCAACCTTCAACGTATACGCGTGGAGGAGGACGCATGAGCGTTTTCCCGACAGACAGGCAACAGAGGCGCGGGTGCGAGGGGGGGGGGGGAGGAGTAGATGGCCAAAGGAGCGAGAAAGAAGGAGTCGTTCAGGGCGACAACGCCGGAGCAATCGGCTCTATTCGTGAGGTGCGGGTGTCTGAGACGGCTGCGTGGCAGACGAGAAACTGCTGCTTCAGAGCTGGGGATTCGCGTCGTGCCGTCGTACGTCATTAGCTCAGGTGGGCTGCCTATTCGCAGGGATGTCTTGCTACTCATCCTCGTGTTTTCGTCGTTTGCTGTTTCGTGATTGAAAATGGCCCCGCACGTAACCTTCCCGAGTGCGCTTGCGGACTACCAGCGTGTGAGACAATGAAATCATAGACAACAACAAAGGAGAAAAGAAAGTATGGAGACGCCGCACCGCACCACACACAGACACCCCACACAAACACACATGTGTTCAGCAACGAGGCACCTTTTCAATGGGCTGTACCAGTACCTTCACCCAGCAGCACCTTCACCCCGCAGTACCCCCCAGCAGCACCGCACGCTTCGTTTCTGTTTTGCTTCGCTCCAAGACCCACATTGTAAAGACAACAAAGCACAGAGAGAATGGGGGGTGCGGAGAGCCATGTCGGATGCAGTCAGTGGCCGCAGCTCAACAAATCACGCCGCAAACGAAACGAGGAAAACCGAAAGCAAGCAAAGAACCCAAACAACAAGAACGAGCGAGGGGGGGGGCTGGCTTAGGGGAATGTAGAGTAAGGAAACGCGCACATGGCCCGATGCAGTCGCGAAGAACAAACTGAGCGAGAGAACGCGCGCGCATGGGAGCCACAGAGAGAGAGAGACGTGCGGAAGAATTTGGAAAAAAAAACGAAATCACGAACAGATCAGCATCATATGAGGGTTAGCACTTGCCAGTAGACCACGTGCCAGCAGCAGCGCCAATCGAGCAACCAAGGCTCTTTCTAGTACGGTGCGATAGCAAACGAAAACAAAAACACAAAAGAAGAAAGTGAAGTGCACGAGATGAGTTTTGTCCAGGCGCCTCTACCGGTGCGCTTTCTGTGTTTTCTTTTTATTTTCGTTAATGTGCGCGACGTCACTGCTCTTCTCCATAACCACTATCCAATTCGCATCATACCACTTTCCTTCCCAGTGGCCGAAACCCCTCTTCAGAGAGAGCTCCCCAGCATGAGCACCTCTGCCTGCACGATTTTCTTCACTTGAGCGTAGCAGTGCTCAAGGTCGTCGTTCACGATGTAGTAGTCAAAGAATGACTGGTTCTCCGTGGCCCACTCCATCCACCGGCGGCTCAGCTTCATCCGCAGCTGAATCGAGGCTTCGGTTTCACTCTTGCGTTCCCGCAGCCGCTGCTCCAGTACCTTCATGCTAGGTGGCGCAATGAAGATGATCATGCAACGCAGCGTGCGTGTGACCCCAGGTGCAGCATACGAGGGGGACGACACTGTCGCGTCCGTGGATAGAATCGTACCTGCGGGAGCCACGGCGCGCTCACGTGCCAAGAGCACAGGCGCAAGAGAAGATGGGGAGAGGGTTAGTGGGGACTGAACAATGGGAGCGGCACCACCGCCCTGCTGCGCCATACTGCGCTTCGATCGCGAAACGGTTATAGGCCTCACGTTCACCACCTCGCGAGCACAGTAGCGCCTAATGCTGATTGCGCCAAGCAGATCTGTGTCCATTAGTACGACGCGATTGCGCTCGAGCACCGTGTGCAGAGCTTTCTTGCTAGTTCCGTAGAGATTACCGACTGGCTGACTCTGCGGAGGCGTCGTCGACGACGTTTTCGGCAGACAGAGTCGAGAGTATTCAATCATGGCACCCGAGTCGATTAGCTTCTGGAACTCCTCCATGGTGATAAAGTGGTAGTGCTGTCCATCTACCTCGCCGCGCCGCGGGCAACGGGTTGTGTGACTCACACTAAACTCAAATAGCATGGGCCAGTCGCGCTGCAGTCGCTGAATCACTGTGGACTTGCCACACCCGCTCGGTCCAAGAAACAAGAGCACGTCCACGAGACGGCTGAGGGTGACAGTGTCCTTGAGCGGCTCCATCGCCTGCCGAGCAGTTTTGTGGGCAGAAGACGCGACGGCAACCGATGAAATCGTCGGCATCGATGTCTTCGGAGCTGCGCTCATTTGCGTGTGTCTACTTTCCTCCCTGTATGCGTGTGGATGCGCAGGCGCAATTCTTTTTTCCCCTATGCTTGTACGTCTGCCTATGGCTGTGGATGCGGTGGCGCGACGGTGTGCGGATATTCAGACTGAGGAGCCTGACGCTCGCTGTTAAGACGCTGGTGAAAGACAACAGTCACAGGTAGTTCGAGAGACAACTACAGGGCCAGGAAAGCAACTTTCTTCAGAAATGCAGCCGCCTGTTATGCAGTTGAACAAGATACGCTTGCTTTGTGTTGCTGATGTCTCCACGTCAAGGCAAGAGAGGAAATGTGCACGACTGCTGTGTGATGATCCTCAAGCCCTCAGTTGAATGAGAGGGGGATGACAAAACAGCCTGGGCACGCCCACACGCACACTCACTCGCTCCCTCGCTTTCAAGCAAACACAGGAAAACGATAACCCACGTATGATGAGAGAGAGAGAGGAGGAGAGAGGGAGAGATGAATCGAGCGAAAGGGAAAGTGAAAAGAAGGGAAGCGTGGCGATGACGGGCAGCAGGATTATACACGAGTCAGAGGGAGGGGAGAGCACAAAGGTCCAAGGGCGCGACTAAAGGGGGAGAGCACGCAGACACTCCCCCTCACCCGCCCCCCCACACACACAAGGTGAAGGTAGCACACAATGCCGCGCACGAGTGCACAGAAACACACACTACTTTCCACGCAGAAGAAAGAAGGGGGATCAGAGAGAGAGGAGAGAGAGAGAGAGAGAGAGAGAGCGGTGTCCTTTCCTTTGCCCTTCGCTGATGATGATTATTCGGAGATGTGAGAGAGAGAGCAGAGAGAGCAGAGAGGTAGAAATTAGTGATAACAGCCACACAACGCTGATACGCGAAAGAGGATCTGAAAACTGTGGCAGATAAGAAAGGCGAGGAGTGCGAGCAAAAGAGGAAAGAGGAAGAGAAACAACGAGAGAATCAAGAAAAGGGAGTGATGCAGAAGAGAAAAACGTAGAGCTGACGGACACTCAAGAGAGGAACGCGCACACTTCTGTGAACCGTTGTCTCCAGATGATGAGATAAGCAAAGAGAATACGTCTACGCGCGCTTGTATGTCCAGCGTCGTTGGGGATTCGATGCAGTCACGCATGTGCTTCGTTCAAACCAAAGACAACCACACAAACTCAGTACGGCGAACGAAGAAGAAAAAGGCACTGTGCTGCGGTCTCGCCCTTCGCGATGCTTCTGCGTGTCTGTCTAAGAGGGAGAGAGGAGCAGTGGCGACTGCGCAAAAAGAGCCTGACAGAGTTCGCAGAGAGAGAGAGAGGCGGAAACCATCAGCCAATAGGGTGCGTGCCTTCTTCGTTAACTGGTGGTGATGGTATGCGTGTGTGTGTGTGTGTATTTGCCGATGTGTCTAGAATGGTCGCACAGACACACAGATCAAAAGGCGACCCACAACTCGTGCCACTGGGGGGGGGCGGAGGAAAATAGCGATAAAGACAAGACTTAAAGTTTAAACAGGGATGTCTTGTGTGTGTGTGTGTGTGTGTGTGTGTGTGTGTGCGTGTGTGTGTGTTGTGTGTGTGTGTGTGTGTGTGTGTGTCTGCGCTGCTTTTCCCTTTCTTTCCTTGTGCGTTCTTGGCGCGGTGTACTTTCAGCCGATCAACTTTAACTTCGCTGTATTGAAAATGAGTCGGTGCGTATTTGTGTAGCGGTGCTGGGCTGCGTGTGAGCGTTGAATGTGCGTGTGTGTGTGTGTGTGTGCGTGTGTGTGTGTGTGTGTGTGTGTGCCACGGTTGCTTCAATGATGGCTCTGGCGACCAGCGAGAGCAATGCACAAAGGAAATAAATTATGTCGACGCAGTAGGGCGAGAGGAGCGCGCTGGAAAAGAAAGCCTGAGAGAGTGAGTGGTGCGACCAGAGAAAGTTACAGCGGCAAGGTTTACTGTACTTGGTATGCTATGCATCCCTGAGGTGCGAATGGCATATTCGCCTACTTGTTGATTTGCTCACGATAGACTGACCACACGTTGAAAGAGTGACGGAATGTCACCGTAAGTGGGAGTGTGGCTTGTGCGAACCCTTTCCTGTTCCATGTCCCCACCCTGGATGTGCCTCACAGCCATTTCCTTGGGCGATAGAGGAGAGGCGGCTTCTGACAGGACATCTGCCAGCGCTCGTAGCAACGGGGTCGAGTGGTGGGTGTCACCACAGCACCCTTAATGACTCTTCCTTTCGCTTTTTCTCCTCAGAGAGCGAGCATAAAACATTGCCCCTGGACGATGGAGATGTAAGCTAGATTGAACGACGCATGCACGCAGACACACGCACATACACACACACCCGCAGATACACATACGCGTAAGCGCAGACACGCAGAGGGACGCGGATATAAGCAGAAGGGCATCAAACCACCGAAGAAAAAGAGAAAAGTACCCAAAGAGGCAGAAAGAGGGGGCCTCTTCCCTACACGGAGACATTAGCCAACAGTCAACTCGCCCGTTCGATAATGATGCGGCGGCGACGTGCATGCATGTGCGCGCGTGTGTGTGTGTGTGTGTGACGCGGCGCAGACAACCCTGGTCATAACAGTCGTCTACGAAGCGTACGAAGGAAGGAAACAGATAGTGAACGACTCTGTACAGAACTCGACTTGGCGCCGGCCAAGTGGAAGTAGCGGTGGTGGTGGTGGGAGGCGAAGCAAGGACGAGGCAGGCAACATCAAAGAAGAGGGAGAGAATGAGCGTGCGTGCGTGGCTAAAGATGTGCGTGTGCCCACGGGGGCCGCCAGAGTGGTGGAAATGGTGGTGTGTGTGTGTGCGCGCGTCGTAATGGGGGTGCCTCACCCATGAAAAAGCGAAGGTTGTGTTTCTCTGGCCGTCTGCGCTATTCAGCACACACACACACACACGCACGCGATAATTCCGCGCTACCACGCATTCGGAGACACTCTCTGACCGCTTGATGTCACTTCGCGCGCACCCCTCTTCTCTCGGACCGCAGCACCTCTCACGTATCTCTTGCATGATGTCGGTGTCCACCTCATCTCCCCAGTTGACAGTGCGTGCACACACAGACACTCACACTAAGTATGCCCGTCTTCTTGTCGAAGCAGTCCAATTCGTCTGCTCACGTTCAAGTCCACACCAAAGTAAGCCACGCCGACCCTAGGGAGGGGCATCACTCCAAAGAAGAAGGAGCACGCAAACGCGGTAAAGCGCTGGCGGGATGCACGGTTGCTTCACTGATCGGCTTCACGCACGGTACACATTTCTTTGCCACATACGATTCATCACTTGCGTGTGTGTGTGTGTGTGTGTGTGTGTGACTCAGCCTGCGACATCCCTCACGGGTCACCTTCGTCGCTCCTCACATCGTCGCTTAGGTGCCTATTTTTTTCTCTTTCGTTTCTATACCTTCTTCACCACCTGCACGACATCCTCGTCATCCAGCAGGTGGTCCTTGCCCACGCGCTGCGGCTGGTGTTTGACAGACGAGCCCCACACCCACGCATACTTGTAGTTGTGCATCAGCTGCCTGTGAATGCGATTGCAGAAGCCTTCGACCGACGGCTGCGGGAGCTTCTTGAGGATGACGGGCGCGTCGTAGTCTGGCACTTGACCCTTAGGCTTTGTGTAACGCGAATAAAGTTGAGGTGATCCCAAATGCACTCGAGAAGACCGTCCAGATTCCACTCGTGATGGGCAGAAATTGGGCAGTTGTGCGGAATGCGGGCGATGATGTCGAGCTCCTCGATCGAGATCTGGTCAATCTTGTTCAGCACATAGATGGCTGGGATATACGCGCGGTTCCCCTCAATTGCATCGATGAGCTCGTCGGCCGTGTAGTCACCGCGGAATGTGACGTCGGCGTTTGACATGCGGTACTCGCCCAAGATGGTCTTGATCGTCTCCTGGTCAAGCTGTGTGAGCGGACACGTCGAGGAGATGCTGATGCCGCCGCGATCCTTCTTGCGAATCACAATATCCGGTTGCAACTTGTTCAGCCGAATGCCGAAGCCGTCTAATTCACGCTCAATGATGAGCTTGTGCTGCAGCGGCTTGACAACGTCGAGCACGATGAGGATGAGAGAGCAGGTGCGGGCCACCGCAATGATTTGCCGACCTCGACCCTTACCATCCTTAGCACCCTCAATAATGCCGGGCAGGTCCAGCATCTGCAGCTTGGCGCCGCGGTAGTTCACTACACCAGGTACGCAG
Source organism: Leishmania lainsoni (assembly GCA_003664395.1). NCBI lineage: Eukaryota > Euglenozoa > Kinetoplastea > Trypanosomatida > Trypanosomatidae > Leishmania > Leishmania lainsoni. Next base: position 39,907 of record RAIA01000041.1, read on the forward strand.
GTCAGCGTAGTGAATTCGTACGCGGCCACCTCGGAGTGCGTCGAGGTCATCTTCGACAGCAGTGTCGACTTACCAACGGAGGGAAAGCCGATAAAGCCAATGCGAGCATCGCCTGTCTTTTGTACGTCGAACCCTTCGCCCTTGCCACCGCCTTTCTTCGATTCGGATGCGATGAGCTCGCGCTTCAGCTGCGCCAGACGGGCCTTGAGGGCGCAGATATGGGCCATGGTTGCCTTGTTCTTCTGCGTGCGGGCGAGCTCCGCCTCAATATCGTTGATCTTCTGCAAGGACGACATCTTCGCTGCGAGTGCATAAACACACAAAGAATGAAGGTGGTATGTGAGAAAGGGAAGAGAAAGTGAAGGGGGAGGGGGGCAGAGTGTAATCTCTATCAGCGAATGCGGAGGTTGCTGTTGCGTGTCGGTAATGGTGGCTGGCACACCGAGAGGCCCTGCGTAGGGGAATCGTGGTGTTGATGAAGGGGGAGAGATAAGGAGATGTTAGGTGGATTTTGGTTACGTTAAAGGCAAGACTGTGTGTGTGTGTGAGGGTGGGGGTGGGGGAGCTCTCAGAGCATGCGCACAGGTGAGTGCTTGCTGTGGTGCGAGAGAAGGAGAGAGCGAGGAGGCGTGCAGACACCTTACAGAACACTGAGGGATGAGGGCAGAGGGAGCAGTTAGAGTTGGGGTGTTGGGGAAGTGGGCAATGGCGGTGATTCTCGAGACTGCTACAGGAGCACCTGTTCCTCAGACATCTAAGCACGGCCAGAGCAGCGCACATGTGACATGTGCATGTGTGTTAGTGTAATAGACACAGAAGAGAGGGATAGGTAGAGGAAGAGAGCCACGTGAAGGGGTGAGGGGGAATGGAAAAGGAAGAAGAGAGTCACGTGAATCCCACCGGTTTCTCAGTAAAGACGAGCGACATATTCGAGGACGCCGATAAGAGAAAAGAAGGGAAGGATACGTCACTGACGCAGAGTCAGTGATTCGTGCGGCAGAGACTTAGTACGCCTGCAGACCGCACTCAACCCCCACCTTTCTCATCCCCTCCCTTAAGTACATTCTGCCGACATACCCAGAGAGAGAGAGAGAGAGACTGGGACAACTGATGGGCTAAAGGGGAGCTCACATAGGCTTGTAGACGTATGCAGAACGTATTCCTCCCCTCACAGGATAGCGGGCATTTAAGGGGTAATCGAGTTTGCATTTCCTTTCCTCCTTTTTCCCGATGACCCCTGTTTGGCCATCACGCAGAAGACTGACCAGCACAACACCGGAAAGAAAAGTCAATCGGCTCGGCAAAACACAAAAGCGCGCGTTGAGAAAGGGAAAGAGAAAGTTGCAAAAACACCAACACGTCCTCGTCAACGTGGTGGCCCCAAGCACCACGTTTGCCTTGACGAGACAACTGCCGGACGTTTCACCCACATACTCCGCCCCCCCACACACATGCACTTGTTTTATAGGGACAGAGGTTAGACCTGGGTGGCCATCACTTCGATCAGCGCATCGAGCCGTCGGAGCACTGTCGAGATGTAGGTGTAGCGGTGCATATGCTGTCGCTGTGCCTTGTGCAGGTCCTTGATCGACTTCAACGACGCGCCATCGCTTATGGCGGCGGCAGCAGCAGCAGTGCTTTCGTCCTCCATACCCTTCACATTTTCCTTCACCATCACCTCTGCTAACGCATCGCGCAGGGATTGAGTGAGCAGTGCAAAGCGACGTAGATGAAGAGAGGCCATGTCGCGCATCAGTCGGTGCTGATGTTCTACCTCTTCTTTGATTTTGCGTTCTGCAATCGCGCGTAGCTTGATGCGCCGCTCTTCGCGCTCCGCTGAGGAGAGACGTTTCCCGTGGTGGCGGCTGCGACAAGGTCGCTTCATTGCTGAGGTATTCATTTTTGCAGCACCCGTCGCTGGCGATGTTGGTGCCGGAGCGGAAGCAGCGGACTGCCGCGTTGTCCTGCCAGCACTCCAGCTGTACCTCCGAGCTTGTAAGCGCGGCGCAGCCGCCGAAGCCCATGACGCCATGGCCGTTGGCGCTGCTGCGCCAGCGGTAGGTCGGCGAGAACCGACTGGCTGGCTACCTCCACGGCGGCGCTTCTTGCGTAATGCTGCGGTGGGAGCTGGATTACCTTCGCGACGTGTCTCCTCACCACTGCCGGCAGCGCTCATCACAGAAAACAGCGTCTTGTCAACCACTGAGGTTGAGGAGCGCGCTGTCGTGGCGCTGCTCAGAGCCGAAGACGGTGACCGCTCTGATTGCGCTGCTCGCTCCTTTTCCCCTTTGCGGCGCCACTGGGCGGTGTGTGAGCACTGTCGAGGTCGGTTTTAGGATTTGTATCATGTGCAGTCCAACAGTGGGCTCACTGCCAGTTGCTTCAGGTGGCGAGAGCGCCTTGGAGTGGTGTGCCAAGGCGTCTTCAAGGGGTCGAAGGAACCAAGGGGAGGCCTGAGAAACACCGTCACCGCCCTGCACTTTCCCGACATCCTGTTCCATCCGTGCTCGCCGAGACCACCGCGAGGGGGTAAAGACGTGCCGAGGTGTTGACATCATTGTTGGTCGTTCCTTTGTTTTCCGGCAGCAGTCGGCCTCCGTGCTTCCGTCACTGTCACTACCGCTGCTACTGCTTCCACTCTTCACCATGAAGTAGAAGGTGGCCATGTACTGGCGCCGTGCGACGCGTATCGACACCTGTGCCAACCGCAGAGCGCGCTCCACCTCCTCGACGGTGTTCACCATCGCCTGTAACACAGGGCGGACGCGGTGCTGGAACTGCGGACCACAGAGCATGTAGAACTCGCACTCGCGCAAGAATGCAGCGTGGTCAATTGTGAAGCTCTCAAGGGCACTATACGTGTAGAGCACTCCGGCCTCGAATTGCAGACTCTTTCGGTACTCCGTCGTCAGCTCTGCCAGTCGGCTCCACAATGTCTCTTGAAGGCTGGACACCAACACTTGACGCACGACACTGCAGAAGAAGAAGACGCTGGGGATGCCACTATCCATGCCGGTGCGCCACGCATGCAGCACGATCCGCTCCGCGCTCTTCCAAAACAGGAGCGTGCGAAAGATGGCGCCAGTGCAATGCAGCATGTGATCAGGCAGCAACCAAGCTCCACTGCACCACGGGCTCACCGCCACCAGGCTGAGTGAGGCAAGGAAGGATTGAATGGGAGACAGCGACCTTGACACTTTCTCTGCGTTGCCGTGCGATGAGGGCGCCGATTGGTGTGGCAGGCGGGAAGCCCTGGAGGCGTTCCAGTTACCCTCCTCAGCTGCACCGTCGCCCTCTGTGAAGCCGACAGCACTCTCGAGAGCCTTTTCTGAAGCGTCAAGCCGCTCATGTCCTTCGTCATCCTTTGATGTGAGCCTCCACTCCAACTTTACCGTCAATTCCCCATTCGTGACACACGTTGCCCACTCACGCTGGAAGGCAGAGTTGAGGGAGGAGAGCGCGTCGGCCACCGTCACCCCCTGCCGGGTGTCTTTGAGCGCCGCCAACGCCGACAGCCGCGCCTCCCCCATTATGATTGAGTGCACCATCGCCGGTTCTTCAGCCTCTGCCATCACTTCCAGTGCGGTGTCGACACATGTTATCCAGACATCCATGAGGCGCATGGCAATCGGCGCCCTCTGCAGCAAGCAAACGTCCAGAAACTGCGTTGTGAGGCGGTAGAGAGAGCCGTAAGGCGGCAACAGCGTTAGCTGCAGCGCCTTGTGCGTGAGGAAGTTGGCTGTGTACTGGCCAAGCGCACGGTAGTACCCGCTGCAGCGTTGCAACGCTTCCGCCTCGTCGCAGGTGAGGGCGAGGTCGACAAAAAGTGCGCGGTCTACCTCCGCACCGATGAGAACGTGGTGCAGCGGGGTGAGGTCGTCAAAGTACCAGCGATGCGCCTCCCCTGCGGTCCACGACCACAATTCGTCTGTGAAGCTCTTCCCCATGGCTGCTGTCCTCGTCATCGACGTCCTCACTTCACGCCAGCCTCGGTGTGGATCATCGTGCTGCCACACAGAATCTAGCGCCGGAGGTAGATCCGAGTTCCTTCTCAGCTGAGTTGCACTGTCGTCTGCACCGACATCCTCCTCGGCGCGATTGTCACAAGCCGCGGCGTCACGTTCTGTTTTGGTCGGCATTGAAGAGAGCGTCTGAGCCGAGAGGCACAACTTTGGCACTGCGGTGTTGTCCTTAGGACCGTTGCAGCAGGGGTCTGTCAAGACTGCAGCAGCAGCCAACTGACGAAGGTATTCTGGATCATCAACTGTGCAAGCGGCCAGCTGCGCTTGTCGTGCTGCAAGCTCTGCCAGCACCGCTTCCTCTGCCTCACGACGCGCGTAGCTCTTGGGGCCAGTGCGCATCAGCAAGAACTCATCGTCGTTGATGTCCGCCACTCTGAAGAGCGCATCTGGGTGGGCGTACCCTAGCTCGTCGCGCCGCACCGCCTCTGCGTGCGCTTCATCCGTTGCAACAGCAGTAGCCATCTCTGCATGCTCTTTCAGCATTGCCGCCTCGACTTGTTCGCAGCGCTGATGCGATGACTGCGGCAGCGGGACTTGGAGAAGAGTAGAGGCTGAGGGCCTAGCAGACGACGCGACAGCGCCGTGTGCCGGCCCAACAAGGCCCCGCTTCTTTATAACGCCAAACACTGACAGGGCGACTGGGTCGACATCACGCAGCTGCCGAATGATCGCTGGTCCCACACCACCGCTCTCGCTCTTCTGCACACTAGCTCCGCCTGACAGCGCGTCGGTGAGCGCGACGCCTCTAGTGCTGGCTGGTGCCGCGGACCCTCGCCTTGGCGTGAGCCCCGACAGCGGCGGCGACCCTGGTGGCCTCGGACAGTTGCTCATGAAGAGTGCACTTGTGCTGAGAGAGCGCCACTTCCGCCCATATGACTGAAGAGTGTCGTGCGTTCTTACTCGACGACGCATCCCCGATGTCGCGGGCAGCTCCACGATGGTGGGGTTCGCCGCAAAGCTCGTGCGGCGCGGACGACTAGCGAAGGCACGACTGCCGCGCCTCCCTCCGGTCACGCCATCGACGTCATCCTTGGAGTCTGGCATGGTGTACAGAATCACCGGCGGTGCGACGCGCGACGGCGGCAGCTGGCGAAGCGGCACCACAGCACGTATCTGCGCCATTGCAGCGCCGGGGATGAAAGGCTCGCCGTCCGTGCCGTGTTGTTCAGTTTCCTCGACGGAGTGCGACGCTGCTCCCTGGACTTCTGCATGCCCGACAGCGCGTATCATGTACACATCTCGCAGCTCATCAACGATGCTCTCCATGGCGCGCACTCGCCGCAGCCGTAGCGCCAGTCGCTGGGCCTTCCAATCACTCAGCCGGCCTTCGCGTCGACGGCGCCACAGTTGAGCGTCAAACTCGGCGCGGAGCGTGTGGCGGGACTGGCCAAGGTCTGCCTCCGTCTGTTGCTCAAGCAGCGAGACTTGACGCAGCTCCTCTGTGATGGCGCCATAGAGGGCCATGGTACCACGCGACGAGGTCGTCGAGCTCACTGCTGTGCCGGTAGAGAAGCGGGAACCGGCGATGCGGCGCAGGCCAAGCACACTCCCCGCAGTTGTAGAGGAACGAGGAGATGAGGAAGCAAGAGAGGCGTTGTCCACCTCCTGCCGCCCGTTTGCTGCTCTCGCCATCCCCGAGCAAACACTATGGTCCTCTTCTTCGTCGGAGTTCATGAAAACGGTGACGTACGACGACACCTCACCCATCGACTCCTTTGGTGGGAAAACAGCCGCGTCGTGAGGAAAGTGACGAAGATGGTGATTGTCTGGTTCACCTTTCCCTGCATCACATGCGGCCTGTGCAGCGGTGGAACAGAGGAGGGACGTATCGACACGACCAGTGTGAGCTCGTAAGAAGCAGCGTCATCTGCCCTTTCTTCCCCCCTCGCTGCTGCCTCTCCAGCAGCACACGATCCCGCCTCCTCGTCGGCTTGCAGCCAGAGCGACGGGTCTGGTGCAGCTTCCACAGAGCTATCCTGGCCGCCGCCTTCCCTGGGATTCGCGGCCTCCACCATTTCAAGCAAGACACCAGTGCAGGCCTGGTAGTGCCCCTTCCACCAGTTGATGGCGCCGTATGACGACATTACGTCGACACGCGGCAGCAGCGGCAATAGGGCCGCGTCTTCGGCATCGCCGTCGTCGTTTGCACCAGTCTCCGCGCGTCCCACATCGTGCGCTGCATCTGCTGTCGGTGCGCCGTGTACGAGTCGCTCGATGAACTGTTCGATCGCGCGTCGCAGCGTCTGCGTATCGAGCAGCTCCTCTGCATAGTCCTCGGCCGCGGCTTCATCGACCTCTGCCATGGCCTCCAGTCGGCGCGCGTCTTTTTTGGCGCTGAGCACCACCTGCGAAGCAGCTGCTCGAAGCACCCGCAGGCTTACTCCAGCGTGAAGAAGATCTGTGGCAGCTGCAACCGAGAGAAATACTGGTAGCCGCTGTGGTGACGGCTCCAAGGCAAAGCCGCTGTGCGTCTGGCCGTGGGACGACACCACAAAGAACTCGTCATATGGATCGGCCAGTTCGCCTGCGGTGAGCCAGCGGTGCAGCATCGTATTCAGGGGACGCAGAACGGCGCGCAGCAGGATCCCGATGGCGTCGATGGAGTCACTGAGCAGCTCCTTGCGCTGCAGCTCCCACGCATCTCCCTTGTTGTTGGCGCCGAGGGGTGAGAATTCTACCCTGGGAGGCGCCGTCCCCGATTCAACGGCAGCCAGGGCAGCTCGAAATTTCTGCCGCTGCTGGTGGTCGCCGCCGCCCCAGGTCTTCACCTGCAGCGGTGTCTCGTCACTACCCTCACCGCCAAACGAGATGAGCATTTCAGCGAGCCGCTCCTGTTGCAGCTCGTGGTAGTGTGTGGCAGTGCTGCCGTGCTGACCAAGCGCGTCGACGTGGCGTGCGCTGAAGCGCTCGTACAAGCGCGAGAGAAGTAACGCCGATGAGCATCGATCTTGGAGGACGACAATGGGGTCCCATGTTTCGGGAGCTGCTGGTGCGTGCTGAAGCGTTGCCGGGGCAGCCGCAGGCGCCGGGATGCCGAAAAACGCCGCAAGCACCTCCACCTGCTCCACTGCGCGCTGCAGCCTTTGTTGTGCTGTGAGTAGCTCTGCAAAGCTTAGTTCGTGCGGCCCGCCTGCCTGGTCGGCCAGTTCCCCGATCTGTCGCTGCAGCAAACACAGCAGGAGTCGCAAGGTGTTCATGGCACAGCGGCCGTAGCTGCCGAGAGTGCCGCGCAGCGTGACGTCGTCAGCCAGGTCGCACAGACGGTGAAGACGGCGCAGCAGCGTTCCGTAGTAGCAGCCCCACTCCAACAAGGAGGCTAAGCCACTAATGGCAGTGGCGGCAGCGGCTGTCCCGGCGCCACATTTGGTCTGCAGCGGGCGGGCATAAAACTCTTTGCGAACGCGCAGCGCCGGTAGGTTTGGCCCAGCCGTATTGTCACTATCGGTTAGACAAAACGGATCAGCAAGGCCAGCGGTGCACCAGTGCAGGGCCAAGTGCACCTGCGCGTATAGAGCCCTGTCGTACAACGGCTGGCAGGACACGAAAGGGGTGCGGCACGCAGGCAGAGCGGCTGTCACAGACTCGGCCTCGCGCTGCTTTATCGGTGTTGCCTCTTCATTGTCGGGGACACCATCGGCCTCACTACGGTGTGAACTGATGCGATGAGCGCAGTCGGCTGCAAAGAGGGCCTCGACGGCAGGGTCTTCCACCTCCACCATCGCCTGTCCCCAGTGGAAACCACCAAAGCGAGTTGCGGGTCCCGCTTCGCGTGCCATGTTCAGCGCAGCTGAGGGTGATATTGTGGCAAACGGAAGCCCGCTGTTCTGCACAAGAGCCGTCAACGCAGCGGCATCGTCGCTGTCTGACATGCCAGGTAGAGGAGTCCACGAGCTACGCACACTGTCCAGCAACGATACGACAGCAGTGAAGCGGGTTCCAGTGCCCCCAGACAAGTAGCTACTGCGGGTGTATAAACCCTTTCCAGCTACGGTGGCCTCGACCACCGGATCGAGGTCGCACGTCCAGCGCTGTTGTCGGCGCAGCGCCTGTGAGCGCTCCACCAGCGCCACTGTCGATGGCGCTAGCCAGCAATACGGTTGGTATGGCAACGTTGCAGCTGGGCGTACAGCGCCAGCACTGTTAGAGTAATGGTATATTGATTGCTCGTTTTTCGAAGATAGCATTGCGGGGCCGGCGTAATTGAAGTCGTCTAACCGTGACTTTGTGCGCGTTAGGTTGCCGATAACGGAAGGCCGTGCCATGGAGAGGGGAGCTGAGGTCAGCGCAGTGGTGCCGGTGGTACTTTGCGGCGGTGTACGCAGTCCATCTGCTACGAGCGCGGAGGTGTCATCACCGCACATGGCGGTCGACCGCCGCGGTGTGTTCGCTGCAATGCTGGTGCGGAGAATAATATAGAGCAGCTGCTCAGCAATGGTAGCAGAGGCGTACGAGTTGGCCATATCATCTTGGTCATGGTGCGGTAACGCGGTGGCCGAGGTTGAGGCGGAGTCGCCGCTTTTCATAATGTTGCGCTGCCCAAAGGTCGGCTTTGCTCGCTCCTTCATAATTGCTGTGGGGGCGGATGCGGGGCTCGGCGCCTGCCCACCTAGTCCGTCAACTGGCTCATGTATTGCATTGGCTGCAGCTGCGCACGGTGAGTTTGCCACGGCGGCAGCAGCACTGTGCATACCGCGCATAATTTGGGCAGCAAAAAAGTCAACCAAATACGCTTGTGTCGGCGAGACATCCGACATGACAGTGCGTGTGTGGAGCAGCAGCTGCGCCACTGCCTCGCGCACACCGTCTCCGCCTTCAGGAGCGCGCTCGCGGCGCAGCGAGATGCGAGTCGACACGGTTGAGCGAAAGAACGAGTCGAGCGCAAGTTGCCGCAGTCGACGTTTCTTCGCTTGCCAAGATGGCGTTCCGCGAGCATAGAGTACCGCACGCACTGCAGCAGTGGAAGCATCGGTGGCAGCCATCGTCCAGCTCAGCGGCTCAACGCAACCGCCACCGCGGGCAGCCGACGCGGTTAAGGTATCCAGCACGCCCTCCGGCGCACTGTTCAGCGTCGCAGTGCAGTGGGTGCAGTCCAACGACAACAGAAGCGGCAGCGCGGTAACGAGGTTTAACACGCTCACCGGTGTTCCCGGTGCACCGAAGAAGGCAGAGGGGGCGGTCCTGTGCACCATATCCGACGGAAGAAGCGGTGCTGGGCACCGCCCCGACGTGGTATGCGGTGGATTGGGGTGCGACCCATGTGATCGAGGAGCGCCATCGCTGTGCGATGAGGGCGGCAGCGCGAAATCACCTTCGTCCATTATCTTAGCGCGACGGAACGAGCGAGGACAGCGGTACGCGCGAATTCAAGGAGAGCAAACAAGAACAACCCCCCTTCCCACCGCTGTGCTGGTACTTCCGCTTCGTGAGTGTTACCTTGTTCGCGCTCCCGCTCTCTCCCTCTATACGCTTGGTCTTTCCTTCTTTTTCTACAGTGTTTCCAAGCGAAAACAACAACGAGTTCGTGCACTTTGGGCTTCGGTCTACGTAATCTTATTCGCTTCTGCAGCGTGGCGGCTGGCACATCACTGCCGCCGCTGCCTCCCCCCTCGGCTGCACAGCGGCAGGAGAATGGGGAGGCAAACACCGTCCGAAGGGTTTGCCCTTTTCGCTTCTCTATCCATAGCAGAGGCACATGTGCCTGGTGTAGCCCATGCAAGCGCGTGTGATTTTGTATGGTAAATATCGGTAAGTGCCTGTGAATTTCGGGTGACGGTAGAGATGCGTGTGTGTGTGTGTGTGTGGGAATCCGCGCTGTTACGCTCACTGCTGTGTGCGTAACAGACCGACCACGGCTACAACGTAATCTCTGAGTGCCCGTCGCAAAGAGAGGGGAGGAGGAGGGGGGGGCTGGGTTGACGGTTCCAGTGTATTAACTGCGTGTATGCGTGTGCTTTAGGTAAGAGCTGTGGGAAGAGGGGGAGAAGATTGGGCGAAGCGGAGTCCAACATGTGCTTCGATGCCAGTCAAGCGCTCTTTTCGCGCCGGAGAGGAGAAGAAGTGAGGGTGAGGGAGAAGAGGAGGGGTGCCGACGAGTGAGGAGGCACCGGTGAGTGGCTGTCTCGCCTTTTTCTTTGTGTGTGTGTGTGTGTGTGTTTATTCCTTCTTCGTAGCCTGGAAAGGTTGGCGGCGTGATGGTTTTTCCTGCCCCTGTCCCCCTCATTCGCTTGCCTACCCCCCTACTGCGCTGTGCGATGTGGACTACTCTAGAGGCGGCAAAAAAGAAAAGGACGAAAGCGCGTGAGCGGCCGGCCTAAGAAGGCAGACGAACGGGCGGAAAAATGAAAAATGGCGCTGTGACGTCTCCCCCCTCCCCCCAAACAGACCCGTGCAGAGACGAGACACCACTCACTCGGAACCGCGAGTACATGTGCGCGCGTGTATGTGTGCGTGCATATGTGATGGAGTGGAGACAGAGAGAGGGGGGGGGAAGAGCGCACGGCAAGTAAGTGCGGGATTGCAAGCAAAGAAAGGCAAAGCAACAACGAAAGTACGGTGCGTAAAAGATAATTATCCTTCCAGCATGTCATTGGGCCACGAACAGGCCACCAAACGTACGCACACACCGTCAGAGCTCACCTACGCCTCTTGTTGCGCTGCGGCTGGGCCCTGGCCGCCTGGGACGAACCGCCCTGCCGACGAATCGGGCTGTGCGCCTTGACGGACTCGGATGGACTGCACGCCGCGATCCAAGCGGGCCCTCTCCAGGGCTCTGCTCGAGAACGGGGGCGTGGCGCCTGTCGTGCGGGTAACATGGGAGTAGGCCAGGCACATGCCGGATGAGCTCAAGGAGTAATGTGGTCAGCCTCAGGTCAGGGGCCCTCTAAGAGTCTGTAACCTGCCTGCGTGCTGTGTTTCACTACCCCCCCCCGTCGCTCCACGCTGCAGCATGCCATAATGTGATATGGCAGCTCCTCACATAGGAGTCTGGGGGACTCGATGGTGTTCATTCGGGATGGTCTCGTCATGCTTCCGGCATCTGTGCCGCATCAGCGCACCTGTTCGGATGTGGGGGTGCCGCACATTTCGCGTTCGTGCACATTGAAGCTGATCGGTGTGGATCTCCTCGCGCCTCTTCCGTCCATCATTCTTGCCCCTTCTCGCCTGCGGATCGCTTGTCTGGATGCGATACACCATGTCAGCTGTACTCGACAGCGGCATGCTGAACGACACGCGTAAAACACCGTCGTGGTAATCGAAAGGGTTCAATCGGGAGGAAGTTAAGAGCAAAAGAAACGAGCAAGATGCCGCGGTAAGGTGCAACGATGACGTGAAGCCACAGTTTGAGCAGGGGAGGCGCTTCTTTCGGGTACACACACCCACAGAGACATGCAGGTAAGCCACACCAGCCCTCGGGGCTACGGCAGTCCTAGTTGCGGCAGCTGCAGCTCATCACCGGTCTCTTACGAAGGCGACAGCTGTTCAAGCAAATTCAGGAACGAGTGCGTGTTGAGAGTGGCTTCGCCGCCGATTGATGCCTTGATGCTACTTCCGCCGGCTGCAAACGAGGCTGCATCAGTCGGCTTGTATGCGGTGCGGGCGTTTATGCTACGTACTAGCGCTGCCTCTTCGAATGTATACCCGCCGCACATATACACAATCGCCTCCGTTGGCTTGTACTCCGCGTTCAACATGCCGCCGCCGGAGGAGGAGGAGGTCGACTGTTCCAGGTACGGGTACGAAGCAGTGTCGAGCTGACCGCTGTACAGCTGTTGCAGGGTGCGCTTCAAGACAGGCTCATGCTGAGTGTAGATGTTTCCGACATCGACAAACGTCTTCACAATTTTTGCCATGACACCGGTTGCGGCAAACAGGCGATCGGTGGCTCGGTGATGACCGTAGTACTGCCGCAGCTTGCTAAGGAGCAGGGCGTAGTTGGAGTTGACGCGGTCGAGGTACGGTGTCACCTGCGATGCGCCGCTGGGCTGCTCATAACGAAGATGGTAGATGAGGCAGAGGCGTGTGAGGTCATCTTGGCTTGTGCTGGGGCTCGACGCGATGGACTGCAGGCGTGCCCAATGGTTACGCTGGTCCGAAGAGGCGATCATGTCCTGCTCTAACAGAGAGACCTCCAGCAGGTTGCGCTTTTTGATGACACTGGAGAGATACGTGGTCACGGTCGTGTGCTTCGTGACGGACCCGGTGAGACTCTTCGTCTGCGGAATTTTCTGCATGAAATCCTTGAGCTCTTCGAGGGTGGCGGTGGGGCGGTCAAGATTCAGCGCTGCCTTGCACTGCTCGACGTACTTCTTCACGCTGTTGCACAGGTCGCCCCAGTTGCTAAACATGTTGTTGGCGAAGAACGAGTCATCATGTTCGGAGAAGACGTAGCCCTCCTCCTCGGCTCCTTGTACGTCTGCCGGCAGCTTGAGCGTGTTGGAGCGCAGCCCGATGTGTTCGTGAAGCATTGCCTGGTAGGTCCATGGGGTGAGAAGCGGGGTAAGCGGGTCGTCGCTGCGGTCCAACAGCAGCAACACCGTGTCCCGCGTTGGGTAGTCGTACAGGCTGGTGTCGCTTTTCAGGACATCCACGAGCTCTGCGGTGAGGCGCTGCACAAACGGGCTATTCTTCTGGTAGCGAATGTAGGGTCGCCGGCGCTGCGCCACCATGAGCGAGGCCAGCCCCTCCGCCAGTCTGCGCACCTGCGAGGCAGACATGAATGAAGACATAAGCGACTGCGGCGGCGGCGTCTCCAGAACGAAGGCGTCATTATTGACGGCGTTAAAATCGCAGAACACCTCTTGCACCTGCTCCACGAGCGAGTCGTTGTCAGCATGTGCGAGGCGATCCAGCATCTCAGCGGTGGCCGTGCCACAGAAGAAGATGTGGTAGCTGCGGTACTTCGCCATGCGTAGCTCTACACACGCCGCGTCCACACTCGCGAGACGTGGCCGAAGAAGAATATAGCACCGCAGCATCTTCATCAAGTTCCGCTGTCGCGCAGCACTGTTAAGGGACTCGATAAGGTACACCTTGTGCTTGAGCAACTCCGTCTGCGAGCAGGCAGTAGCTATCATCGGCAATGCATAATCGTCTACGAGGAGGACCTTCATATCCGTATCACGTGCCAGTATGCAGTTCATGTAGGCGTTGATGAGGGAAAAGAAGTTGTTCGATGCTGCAAGCGCCGAGGAGGATGAGATGGCAGCTGACGCAGTGAGGTGGGCGGCCCCGCCGCCCGCCGCCAGCAGCGTGCTGGAGAAGTTTCTGAGTGTCGCCTGCGCATTCATTGTTATGGCTACGAAAAAAAGGAATGACGGTCGACTCTCTGAGCCGGCCAACTTGAGTAAAGGCGCTGGCCACCGTGGGAGGTAGTTTGAACGGGATGGATGTTGTGTGCCTAGAGCAGCATCGACAGTGAAGGTCGCCCCAAACACAACTACCAGAGGCAGCTTACCTTTACAGAGAGCGGCGCAGACGCGAAGGGAAAAAAGGCGTGTGCAGAGGTCTGTGAAGGTGACCTTGGAGTTGTGTGTACACGAGCACCGCAGTGATTTGAGAAAGTGAAAGAGGAAGGGAAGAAGTGGCGGAAGAGGAAGGAAATCCAGTGCGATCTGTGGGATGCACGTCGACAAGAAAGCCATGCACCAGAGTGCTTGGTAGGCACATAGCACAGTGGAAAGGTTGACGAAAGAGGAGATATAGGAAGAGGGGGGGGCGACAGAGACGGAGGAAGAAGTGCGCGGAGCATCATCGATTCAACACCCTTATCAAGCAGAGTGCAGAGAGTCACTCAGTGCAGAAGAGGAAGAAAAAGGAGACAGAGGCATAGAGAGAGAGAGAGGGAGATAAGGGCCATATGAAGAGGCAAGCTGTGCGATCCTCTGGTCGCGCGAGTTCCGAAGCTCCCCTCCTTTAGAGGGGAGGGGTGGGGGGCGGGGCACGAAAAAAAAGGCCGGCAGGCCTGAGTCCATCACTACGTATGGTTCGCTACTTCAGTGTTCTTGCCTGTACTTCCTGTCTCCGCTGACAGCGCCTGCCGCGCGTGTGAAGAGTTCAATGATGACCAGGCACGGGGGTGAAAGGTGCGGCGAAAATGAGCTACACACGACAGACCATACAAAGAAAGCCGACCTCACGCAGCTCAGAGAGTTGGTGCGCAGTCCACGAGGGAGGGAAAAACACCAAGACAACACTGACGCGTGATACCCCAGAGAGTAAGAAGTAAAGAGGAGGTGTTGTCCATCCCCTCATCAAAACAACGGCGCCAATCACAAGGCGGGTGCATTATGCGAGGATGCCGGAGGGGAAATGTAGGGGGGGGTGGCGAGGAAAAGGAGGGGGCCTGGCGAATCACATAAGGTTCACGCGAGCAAGGCAAAACACACGCACACACACACACACACACACGCACAACAGCTCCTTTTTGCAGCTGCGCTTCTGGTCATTTTCTCCCTCGCTTCGTTTCGTTTCGTCCCTTCCCACTTCTCCTTTTTCTGACCTACGCTTTTGTCTATGCGTGAAGGTGTGAATGCATCTATGGCACATGTGTGCGTGCACGTGCGCGTGCTTCTATGATGCCCTTTGCACCTACTCTTTTCTGCTTCTATGGAGTGCTGCCACGCCGCACCATCGATCTCTCTCGTCTTGGTCTGTATAGAGGGGCTGGGCATGTCGCACGCAAACGATTCAATACGCAATATGTGAGGTGAGGGGAGGGAGAGTAAGGGGACATCAGTGGCGGCCCCACCAACTCCATTTCCCATCGGCGCCTTCTGGTGCTTTTTTTCCCTCTGCATTTCGTCAGTATGCACGACGACGCTTTCGTGTCTTCGAGGCTGACGTACCAGAGGAGCAGAGCTGCGCCGCTAGTTGAAGGTTTCACGCGCCGCTGCGACCTCCTCCTTTTGTCCAGGCATTGTGCACCACGACGGTCCGTAGAGGCGAACTGCGCACGCATCCGTGGTGACGCCTCCAGAGTGCGGTGTGCACATGAGTACGTCACCAATCCATTGTTCCACTTCCTCCTCACAGTGAAGAAGCTCGTTGACATCAGTCACGTTGGACACTGGTGCGTCAGCCTTCATTGTTGCGCTGGAGTTGGTGGAAGGAGGCGACAGAGTCCGAGTGGGAGGTGCGGACGCTAGAGCTGGCCTTGCCGGTTGCAGTTCGCCAGCGTTCAGACACAGCTGTACCCACTGTGGTGTGACGCACGTGATGCCGTGCCGACGCGCAACGGCGAGCTTTGTCAAGGATGGCACAGCAGCCCCGGCAGGGTCGTCTCCAGACGGCCCCGTTGGCAATCGTTGCCGGGACAAGTATTTGCTGCCTCTGCTTCTTTGATTGACGACTGTGCCCCTGTGTCGCGACGATCAGCAACGAAAGGAAGGGTGCAAGAGGGTCGGACACCGCATGCCTCAGGGAATTGGGTGGCAGACGCATGTGACTATACACCAATAGGTTTGTCGTGTCTAGCAGGTGGTTGTGGTATGTGGCACCGTAAAACTGCATGAGCGCAATAATGTTCGCTTTCAGCTGCAACGGTAGCTGCGTCGTTGTGAAACGAAGACCAGCAAATAAGTACGGGTCGTAGGCGATGGTGTCGGGGTAGTCCCGGCACGGCAGCAAGAGACGGTTCTTGCGTAGGCAGTCATGAACCCAATGCTCGTAGACTACAGTGATGCGACTGGCACGGACGCGATTCTCCATTGATGTGGGGAGTCCATTTGCCTCCGTCCAGCCACGACTGCAGCGTGCTGAAGTGCCCAGCTGATTACCGCCCGCGATGATGACACACGTGACGGGAGTCTTGTCATCCAAGTCGTACACCACACGGGCACCGTTTTGCGTAAGCTCTGCCACCGTCAGCGGCGACGCTGCGAGAGAGACTAAGAAAGTATGGCCGCAAAACATTGCCGGAGGAGGGGGAACTGCCGAGGGTTATCCACGAACTCGGTGCTGTTGGCCGTGGTGGTGTGTGTGTGTGTATGTCGGTGTGCGGGTGCGCACTGTCTGATTCCAAGAAGAGAAGTATGATGGAGGTAGTGAAGGAGAAAAAGGGAGCCAGCGCACTTATGCGTGGTGTCGCGCCGGGGACAAGAGTCAGATGAGGCGGCGTCGACTAGCGCCTGGAACGGTGCGTCTCTGCGCTTCCCCGGGAAGTCGCTGTTTCAGAAGTGACCGCCTAACACGCGGGAGAGGGAGAAGGAGAGGAAGAGGGGGTGCAAATGTGAGTGAGTGGATTGTGTCGTCCGGAAGATGGAAAGAAGGGTTGGAGAAGAGAGGAGGGAGGGAGGGGGGGTATGGAATGAAGAATGGTTGGAGTCGAAGGGAAGCAGCAGAAGTAAGTGAGCGAGAGGAACGGAAATGGACAGGAGGAAACAACTGGCGCTTTCGGTGGCTACGTAACCAGCTGCCACAGTGGGAATGTACATGTCCATTATCAGAGTAGATATTCACAGCCCTACCCTCTTATCCACCTCCTCCACTCTCCCCCCACCCCCGCTAACTCAGACTGACCGCACAAACCTACGTTGAGGGAGGAAGACACGCATGCATCGAGGTGGGCTGCGTCTTGAGAACTGTCGAGTGGGAGGCGAGGCGAGTGAATCGGGAGGGGGAAGTGAAAAGCGGAAGGAGGAGGCTCTTCGTGCTGCTACGCGTATGTAGACACCGAGACGAGCACGGGTTCGTGTTTCATCGTACGTTGTTGTGGTCCCACTGACAAAAAGCAAACGGCAAAGCCAAGAGCCGCCACTCTGGCAACGCGGCAGCAAGGGGACTGAATAGGAATATTACCATGTGCCAACGACGGGGCAGCAAGAATTCGTCAAAAGACATTAGGGGCGAATAGCTACTTATATGCGTGCGCGTGGGGGTGGGGGTGGGGGGACGGTACGTGAGCGGAAGCGAATTATCGAAAGTATAAGACATGTCCTGCAGTGCAAGTTCATTCCAGGCACCCCACCTTCTTGCCCATGCAGAGGTGCCTCTCCTTCTCCTCCTTACCACAGACGCCAACATACGCACGTGCGGCAGCTGGAAGAAAACAACAAAAAACAACAAAAAGGGTGAACCAAAAAAAAAAAAAAACGCACACACACACACGCACACACACGATCTCACGCACACACACACACACAAACGGGACGCGTCGGTGCTACAGATGGGCGAAGTGCATCAACCCGCACACACACACACACACAGCAAAAAAGAGAATGAGAGAAACGAGTGGGAGGGAGGGGAGGGGAGGGGGGAAAGCCCGAGAGAAGCGTGCGTGAAAAGGAGGCAGCAGAAGGAGCGTACAGGGCGAGACCGTTCGTCACGTACCACGACGGACAAAGAAGAAGCGGATAGGAGAGGCATTGGCGGAGGAGGCTGTAATGGATCTCTCCAGTTTGCATGTGATGTGAACGTTAGAAAGCGAACCAAAAGTACTGAAAAAGAACAGCGACAACGAAGCAAACAGACGATGGAAACACCAACAACACGCTACTAGAGAGGAGAGCCAACATGACAACACACCCCACGCAACGAAGACGCCGCGAACTACGCACACACGCACACTCTCAGTCAAAAATGTTGTCACACCTTGGGGACCCACTGGCTAAAGCAACGAGAGAGCGAAGAGGGGGGAGGGCAATGGGTGGCGGAGCGGAAACAAACCAACCGCGTAGGTAAAGATAGAGAGAACGTGAAAGACAAGGAGGAAGATAAAACGACAACGCTGGTGTTGACAGTGGGGCACGATTGTGGACCACAGCAGTTGCCTCCAATAGGCATACCAAAAAAGGAAAGCAGAAAGCAGAGCATATCTTTCTCTTGATTGATGGCTCGAAGTCAGCTCAGCTACGGTGCCGTCGCGGCTTTCACCCCTTTGAGCAGCATACGTCGTGGCTGTTGCTTACACCGGTGGCAGGGCGTTGTTATTCGTGCCGTTCGCGTCCGCAGCATAGATGGTGGCGTACAGCTCTGGGTCTGACTCACGCAGCGCATCGGGGCACTCCGCAAAACACACGAACACCGTCGTCACGGCGCTATCCACGGGCACAAAAAAGAGTGAATGCACCATCGCTGCTACGCAGAACACGAGCACGCCAATTGGCCACGACCTGGAGATTACGCCAGCGATCAGCGCATAGAGCAGTGAAATGGCGAAGAGGAACATGTTGAGCGTCGGCGCCAGGAGGCAGTCGTTGAAGTAGGCGGCAAAGAAGCACTGCTTGCAGAGTGCGAAGGTCCGTTTTGCACCTTCGATGTAGCCGCAGCCGTAGATCGCGACGTGCACAAACGCGTAGCGGTTGAGGTATTCGACAATGCTCTGAAGGCATCGCAACATACACTCCAGCAAACAACGCAGGAAGCCATTCTCGTAGTCGCTGCCGGAGCTCTCAACCAGCCAGCGAATAAACTGAATGATGGCAACCACGAGGGAACCAAAGCAGATGGAGCCAAAGCTCGTCGTTATGGCGCGCTTAAAAGAGGCCAGCGTGGGGTTGCGCGGCATGTTGTTCGAGCCGGCAAAGTACCACGTCGCCACCAGACCGGAGCTCGTCACGTGCATGACGTTCGGCATCACCTGCGACACCCACATTAAGGTGAAGACGAGCACTGCAATCGCAAATGCGTAGCCGCCATTGGCCGTTCCCTTGTAGAAGCGGTCGACCGGCGCCGCCACACCAAAGCCCCAGAGCACGACGTAACCGAGCGTCACCACGCACAAACCAAGGTTCAGCACGAACGTGCACTTGTAAGTGATGATCAGCTTCGCCGATGTTCGCAGCAGCGCGGCCGCGAATGGGATGCGATTGCGGACGAGGAAGAACCAGACAGCCTGAAAGATCGTAAAGATGATCATGACAATGCCAACGATGATGTTGAGCCGCAAAAACGCCGCCACGGCAGAGGCCAAAAACATTAAAATTGTCATGATGTTTGCAACGTAGATCATCTGGACTGGAATGCGCCGCGCGACGATAAGCAACGCGACGGAGCTGATCACGGAGGCGCCGGCAGACAGGAGACACGCAATGACGATCCACACCAGCTTAGGCCCCTTCGCCGAGCTGAACGGAGACCTCCCGCTCGCATCAGGGTCGAAGCGGTACGTGACGAGTTGCACAACGCTCCATGCAATCGAAAAGAGCACAAATATGGCAAACAGGATGCTGGCCCACACGTCCTTGAAGCCCCGAATGCGAAAGCGACTGAGCCTCGGTGCCTGAGCTGCATTCGACGTCACCTCGGGGTAAAGCAGGGTACCGTCTGCTGGCGTTCCACTAAGCTGCTCATAATTGACGTCTGCCTGTGGATAATAGTGGAAGTTGGAGTTATACTCATTTCCTCCCGCTCTTATGGGAATGCCCGCATCCGTTACCGTTAGGCCCTTGCCGAGCTTCCTGTTATCCTGGTTTCCAGTGTAAGCCTTGTTCATCTTCTCGACAAGAGAGGCAGAAGAAGAAAGCGAAAGAGGTCGCGCGTGGGGAGAAAAGCGAGGAAATACGTTGCAGCGAGCGTGTCGCGCCAGGTGAAGTGAGGATGGACTGAAAAAGGAGGGTGATGCGCGCTTTCTCTTTCTGCTAAAGTTGCCTAAGAGAAATGGAGATGGAGGAGAACGGTGAGGAAGGGGGGGGCTCTGTGGCTGTTGGGATGACTTCTACCTTCCGTTCTGATTCCTACCGTCGCTTCTACGTCGGCACTCGAGAGTCTGATAAAAATCGTTCTTCAATTGGTTGCTGCGCTCAAGCCCGCACATGTGGACGTGCGACATGATGACAATGCAGAGAGACGGAGAGGAGGGGATAGGACGGGATATGGGGCGAGAGGGAAAAAGAACATGATAATGATGGAAAGCGACCAGTGATGAGGGGCGGTGAGTGGAGATGGTGCACTGACGCTGTCTTTGTGTCTCCTCCACTCCCGTCTGTGGGTCTCCACACTCACCCCCCCTCTCTTCTCTTGCAGACACGGCGTAAAAGAGACTAGAGAAGGGAGCGGTTCACAAGGGGGGAGGCTGGAAGGCGTCAGACGACGCTACAGCGCCACTGTCCATGTTCGACACTTTCGTGAATGTACTTGTACCTCTTAAGTGCACAGGGCCGAGTGTGTCTCAATCGTCTACACGTACATATATGTGTTACCTACACACGCTAATGCCTGTTACGTCGGCAGCCACCTTGCTACATAGGAAACAAGGAGATCGAAGAACAAGCGACAAGTATCTCATTTCTGCGCGTTTCTTAGCAGACGGACACAGATGAGCGCGGCAGTAGAAGCTCATCTACTTCAGCCACTACCAGTCGCATCCTCGCACCAGCTAAGAGCTGTGTCAGTGGTCAGCCCAACGCTGACAGTCGCCGCATTCGTTCGCCTCTGCTTCTGCGGCGGTAGCGCCACTCTGGTGGTGGAAGCTGAAGGGCAGCCGTCCCCGCCTACCAGCGGCTCAGCTCCGCGCTTTTTCCCTGCCCTGTGGCTCGCCGCTGCTCGACTAGCCCTTTCAACAGCGTGCATGAGAAAGCGCTCAGAATCAGCACCGCCGGCTTCAGCATGCACTCGCTTCATTGTCCTCTTTGCTGCCTTGTCGCGCGGGCGGACGTGCACGACACGCTTCCCCCCTTTGCCCAGTCGCTTGCGCTCCCACAGTCGTAGTTTTTGTGCAAGCGCTCTGGCACCTCGATCCACGAAAGCGTTGTCATGCACACTTGTTGAAACACGAGCCACTGCTTTCTGTTCAGTGCCGGGAGAGGGGGACGAGGTCACCTGCACCCATGCGCTTTGAACAGCAATACGTTGACGCCGTTGTTGCAGTTCCTGGCCAGCGCTAGCACGACGTCGTGCCGTGCGCACGAAGGCAGAGGCCTCACTGTACATGTTTACCGTGTCCTGGCCGGCGAGTACGCCAAACAAGGCGTGCACGTCAACAAGAGACCGAGTGCGCAGCAGCGCTGCATCGGCCGCCATGACACCATGCGCGGCGCGACTGCAGGTGTGTACGAGCTGGCGCCGCAAAGCAGAAGAAGGGCCGCCGTAGCTGAGGACAGTGCGCAGAAAGTGCGTGCGGCCCACAGCACCAGAATGGCTGGCGTTGAGTGAGCTGAGCAGGTGGCGGATCAGGGCGTATGTCTTCATGAATGCCTGCTCATCCACGCCGGAGACGTCGCCACACGGCGTGTTCCAACCACGGCCCCGTCGTGACGCACTTCCTGCTACGCGCACGTCGATGTTTCCGTTGTCACCGTTGGCGCCCTCGCTCCTGTCCATCACCTGCGGGTGGAGTGATGCCAAGATAGTTGCATACGAGATCCACACGGCGCACCGACTGTCTCCCTTCGGCAATTTTAGAGAAGGCTGCACGTCGCTGATAAATATGTCTCGTAACACCGAGTTGCTAACTCGGCTGCCGGCTGCCGTATCGTTCGCCGTGCCTACACTCTCGCTAGCCGCTGCTAACCACCACGACAGATCCAGGAGAAGAGTCTGATGGGGAAGGAGGAGGCTATCGAGGTGACAACGAGTTGGTCTCTCTGCCCATGACAACAACAGAGATGGAGCCCCGAGCGAAAGGGCGATGAGGCCAGCACGGTGCAGTGGTGAGACTGTTCGAGTGGCTCTCGACGCGGGGCCGCGCGCCACTCTAGCGGCTGGTGCCTCGGTGCACACCTCGGCACAGCGCTGCCAGCTCTCATAGACAACTAGGTCGTCACGCGTATACGGAGCCAAGAAGGCTGCTGTGACGACGAAAGGGCTACTGATAGACGGCCTGGTGAGCCTGGCACTGGGTTTCAGTGACGCAGAGAATTCACCGTGAGCGATCCACATGTTGATCTCTGCCGCATCCTCGGCTGCTTGACGAAGTCGTCGATCAGCTTCCCAGGCGCACCACGCCAGCTTTCGCACGGTTCGACTACGACGGGGCGCCGCTGCCGCTGCCTCACCTGTCGCGGAGTCCCGTGTCGTCACAGCCCCGCCCTCCATCGATGCACATGTGCTGCTGGCGGTGCGGCTGCCGCTAACACTGTCGGTAGCCACAGAAACGGTAGACGGGGTGGGAATGCGGACGAGGAGGGCGATGAGCTGAACGGCCGACCGCGAGGCAGTGTCCATCAGAAATGCTTGCATGGCCTGGCGAAGGTCAGCCTGGCGAGTTGCCGTGCTGGTGGCGGCATGGTCGTAGAAAAGCGCCTCCATGCTCTGGAGTGGGGACTATGAAAGAAGAGAGACCGGGAATGGAGCCCTGCTGCAGAGAGACTCCCTTCATTCCGCTGCTTCCAAATTTCAGAAGCAGCGGAGGAGAAGGGAGGAAGGGAGGGGGAAAAGAGTGCAGAAAATGAGTCGACAAAGCGTCCAGCAGTGAGGGCAGCGTCATGAGCGACTGGTGCTACAGCGACCACAAGAGTAGCAGAAACACCGAGAGGAAGTGCCAGTGTCGACAACAAGGGTCCAGCTGATGAGAATCGCTGAAAACGGCATAGAAAAGAAAATTACGAGCAAAGACAAACACGAGGTGCACAAGCGGTGCCGAGAAGCATCTCAGCTCCTATACAGGGGCACGCATAATCAAGCAGTTTCCTTTCTCCTTCTCTCAATGCTATCAGGCAGAGATGTCTTGCGGAGTGTGCGCTTGTTATGTGCCTCTGCAGATGTGAGTATGTTTGCAGTTCGGGGGGGGGGTGCGGAGAGGGCCGCAACGCCCTCGCAATGTCTTTCTTCGCTGCTGTGCTCAGTTTCTCCCTTCCGCACCACCCCCTACACCTTGCGGTCCGTCCGTGATGACGGCGGTAGCGAAAAAGTGATAGCGAGGCGAAGGAGAGTGAGCGGCGCTGAGAACAGAATGGTGGAGGTTACTTGAAGGGTGGGAGGGGGAATGCATTAGCCGCCGCCTTGACCAGCTTGTTTAGGTGCTTGCGCTCTTTTCTGCGCATCCCCTTCGCCATCCCCCACAGGTCAGCTGGAGGTTGATGGCGTTGCACCTTCTGGGGATTTACCTGCTGCAGCTGTAGTGCCTGAAGCAGTGCCTCTGCCCGTGACTGCTTGTCTTGTCTCTGCCCGGCTTGGTGACGGTTCCGCTCGCGCGTCAGCAGCGTGTCGTAGGACTTCCTCCACGTGGCTACAGTTGCCTCCAGCCGTTGTTCTGCAGCCTGGGTTGCTTCTACTTTCTCGCGGCGGCTCGCTGCAGCGCTGCGCACGACGTCCATGAATCGTGTGTGAGCCGCGACAAGCACTGCCTTGGGTTCCTGCGGAGTCACATCATTAGGGAGTAGCATCTCGTTTGAGCCGTTCTCGTTTCTCTTCTTCTTACTCGTGCGCTGCGTGCGCAGGGCCTCCCTCTCAGCCTCGCCTACTTCATCCACTGCTTCCGCAGCGGTGCGCATGAGGCTGAGCTTCTTCTCAACCACTGCTCGCAGCTTAGCAAGCTGTTGGTGCTGATCGGAGGTCAGCACGTCGACGTTAGCGCGTACCCCGTCCTCAGCGCAGCGGTCCTCTTCCGGCTCTCCGACGGCGGTCCTCAAAAATGTCGAGCGGCATTTTGACTTCTTCAGCTGCTCTTGATGCAGCCGCTCTTGCATGACGAATTGGGCGTAGGCTACCACATCGCGCACATCGGGTGCAATACCTCTCTCGATGACTTCAGCAAGCTGCTCGGTCTCAGCCACCTTTTGGTCTTGCCTTTCACCCTTTCGTTGCGTGATGCCGCGAGGGCCAGGGGAGGCGTTGACTTGCTGCGCCGCCGCTGCACCAGCAACGGGGATGGAGGGTGGTTCTGCATTGCCGGTGCGGCCATCGCGCTGCAGTACTATGTGTGTCATGAGCTTCTGCACGCACTTGTGAAAGCCTTCGTTGAATCCACTAGCTACGGTGGCGGGTGGGCAGTTGCTTCGGTCGTAAATCGCACGTCCCGGCGCGCTGGGGAGATGCTGAAGGAGGTCGAGGAGAAGCTCCGATGGCGGCGTAGGTGTGGTAGCCGCTTGCGTCGCGCGCCGATGAATATCATCCCATCCTCGTTTCTCCAAACAAGCACGTGCTTTCGAGACTTCGCGCGCGTCACATTCTGCTTCAAGACTGCATGTATTCGCGTCATCTAGCTGCGCGTGGCAATGTGGTGAACACCCCTCCTGGGCACCCGTGAGTATTGCTTCCGCCTCTTCCGCTTGTTGCACGGCACCATCGCTATCTGCCGCGACAGTCGCCGCCGTCTTTGCGAGCGATGCCACCTTTCTTACTTGCGCTAAGTCCAGTGAGACACGAAGCGGGTCACTTTGCATCACGTACCCGCGGCGGCCGTCCCCATCCTCTTCTCCCGTCTCATCATCGGCGTCCGTCTCCTCGTCCTCCTCCGTGTTTCGACCGAGCGCCGACCTCTGAGTCTCATCCTCTGGCGCCGTGGTGGCTCTGTTCAGCGGTGGAAACGGGTACTGAGGCATAGTTGCAAGCCCGAGAAGCTGCTGCTGTTGCCGCGAAGCGGTGCTTGCATATCGACTACCAGGCCGTGGAAGAAAACCTGTCCGCTCCGCAATGGGACGCGTTGCCGAGCCCTCATCGCACCCTTCGCCACCCTGCGTCATATCCTCGCCCCTTGCGAGTACACGAGGCACCCCTGTACACATGTCGTTGCTCATTGGCGGCGGCGCCGATGCTTTGTCAGTGGAGGAAGAGGAGGAGCCCGGAGAGGATGGTGAGGAAGCGACGGTGTTACCGTGTCCGCCATCCTCATCATCCGATATTGGGGAGACGTTAGAGTCGCGCGGCCGCTTTAGCCCTGCTTGTGTCATCGACATGGTCCCTACGGCATCGTTGTATCTAGCCTCATCACTGCCCAGTCCCAGCACCTCTTGGCACACGTCCATTGCTAACCGAGACGTACTCGATTGAAGGAAAGGCGGTGATGACGAGGATGGGAACACGTGCTGCCACGACAGGTTCGCGCTAGCGGTGGCGGGGTAATTCCGCTCATTTGCTTCTCCCACAGGATGACTGATTAAGGTGACGACAGACGGGGGTCGCTGCAGAGAGAGCGTTGGTGAGGGCCTAGTGGCCAAGTGCCACGACGATGACTGTGATAGGTGCTCTGAAGACGAGGGGTGACCACTGGTAGCGGTGCCAGCTGTTTTTTTGTGGCTTGTTTGGTTTCGGATCTTCAGCAATGCAGCAGCTGCTGCCGCGGCGGATGCGGCAGCAGCAGCTGGCGATGGTGATGATGCCGACGACGATTGCGGCGGCGCTGCGTACGCGCGTGGGCGTGGAAGGGAGAGTGGGTCGTCTCTATACGTCTGCGGCAGACCCGTGGCAGTGAAAGCCGTTGTGGTGGTGGCGCTGCCGGAGTACGCATCATCCCTCGCGGTGGACACACATACCTGCGAGCTTCCCAAGTTTAGGGATGGTGCGTGTCGGTGTACGCTTGTCATGGCTTGCTCACGCATTGCTTGTGCGCTCGGGAGGTCTGCGCCGGTCGCGACGGATCCGGTGGACGTGCGCTACTTCGGAGGCTGATGAGCCGCTTGGTGGCCTTCTCAGCTGCGGCGGCGCCGTGGTTGTGTCAGTGGTAGGGGCTGGTGAGCCTCCTAGCGCCGGTGGTACATACTGTCTGCGTTTTCTATCCATTGTAGATCAGTGTGTGTGGGTGTGGGTGTGGGTGTGTGTGTGTGTTGCACTACCGCTCTAGTCGTCAGTAGGGGTGTCTATACAGAGTTCCTACCTTTACGGAGGCAAGTCGATTGCGTCCACTCTCGCCTCGCCCTTCGCGTTTCTTTTTTCTCTCGGGGGCTTCCCCCCTTTTCTCAGCTTTTTTGCCCTGGTTTAGGATGCGGTGCTGGCGATGTGCTAGTCGGTGGATGTCGAAGGCGTGTGTGAGAGGCGCAGAATGTTCAGACGAGTTGAAGGAAAGGTGACCTGCAAGTCTTTACAAGAGTTCCTGTTTCTTTTTGAAGTCACTGTCACGGCTGTGTGCAGCAGCGAAGACAAACACGCACTCCCCCACCCATGACACACCAGCACTGTGGCTTGGTGGAGGTGGTGGTGAGACAGGGGCTATAAGACTGCGCTCCTAGAACGAGGAGGAGAGGGGGCTAAGCCGGTCATCTCCCTCTCCTCGCTCTGTCAATTCCCTTTATGTTGCCTTCGAGAAAGTCAAGGATGAATGGTTTCCCGCTGTCTCGGTCTGACAACGTAGTACGAGGTGGTGCATGAGCGCTTGTAGGCTTGTTTGCGGTCACGTCTTTCTTTATTCGCATTCGCGAGCGTTTCTTTTTTCCACTTCTGTTGCCGCCAACGTTGTCCGAGCGGTGTCGCATACACACCCCCTTCCCCTCCGCCCTGCATGCCTTCCGCGAGGTCATGAGGGTTGGGTGCTTGCGTGGAAGCGTTTGGGAGATGGACGACTGTCCACGCGAAAGTCATCGAAAGGAAAGCAAAAGGAAAACGAAAAAGAGGTGACCGCCTACACTGCAGGAACACGCGCCCACAAACCAGTTCACAGCGAGTGCATTGATAACAAGACCGGGAGGGGGGCAGAAAGGGGCCCCCGATGTCACCTCCCTTGGCGTGACCACTCACACGTGCGTGCCTTCGCGCGCTCCTCACTCGCGAGGTTTCATCACGGCTGATTTGGGTTCACGCACGTTAACATGACGAAGCACAGTTTACATTAAGGAGAAAGG
This sequence comes from Leishmania lainsoni, assembly GCA_003664395.1. Classification (NCBI taxonomy): domain Eukaryota; phylum Euglenozoa; class Kinetoplastea; order Trypanosomatida; family Trypanosomatidae; genus Leishmania; species Leishmania lainsoni. Next base: position 66,578 of record RAIA01000041.1, read on the forward strand.
GAGAGTCGCTCTGTGCACGGGAGGGGGTAGAAGGAGGGGATGAGGTGGCTCATCACGGTCCCGCAGACTCCGAGACGTGTGGCGCACAGAACTCGTCCACGTTAATGTGGTGTGTCCTAAGTTTGCCCAATAAAGCGAGGCGAACTAGCACATTGCGCTGTGCCATGCCCTTGAGCCTACACTTTCTCAATTAGCCCAACCCCTAAGCGGCGATCACGTTTCCCTCATCACAGTCAGGGAACACCAACAGCAAGGCCACACTCAATCTCGAGATGCACGTACACCTTACTCAAGGGTGGGCAAGGAACAACGAGGAGAGTTGCCTTGGACCCCTCCGTCCAGATCGCGTCCTTGCGAAGATTACCGGCAACAACTTTGTTTTCACAGCTCCTGCGAAGGAAGCATCTCCTCCCCCCCACCACACACACCCATGCAGCCATCGGAGCCGATCATTCAATTGTCCTTCATCCTTCTTCTGCTTTTCGGTTTGTTCTTACCGTTTTGCCAACCGGGCCTCGAGGAGCGCCTTCTGCTTTGCCTCCATCCACCGCATATTATACATGTCCGCTCGTGGCTGCATGCATGCACTGAACCTGCGCACGTCTATCCCCAAGTGCTGCAGCACGATCATGTAGAGAAACATGTACTGCTCCACGCGCTGCACCATGCCAAAGCGAGCCTTGCGCATGTCTGTCACGATGCACCGGATACTTGTATTTGCCAGCAACCCCGCCTCCATCAGCTTGATGGCCGTGTAGGCACCGATGAGGGTGCCGGTGCGGCCAATGCCAGCACTGCAGTGCACAAAGACTGGAGGCGTGAGCTTGCTAGCTCTCGTGTCACTTGCGGTGCTGTTGGCGTTGCTGGTGGTGATGGGGTTCTGGGGGGCGTTCTCCAGCCCAGCCACTGACTCACGGGGGGCGGATGGGGCCACTACATACTGCCGAATGATCTTCAAGAGCTCCTCGAAAGAGTCGGTGCTGTCGGGAACGCCGCGGTCAGGCCAGCCCACATACTGATACACAACGATCTTGTGTGCGCGCGCCGTCGACGTGGCCGAGGGTCGTATGTAGAATGGTCGTCGTACAAGTTGGTGTGTGGCGTCGTACGTATACGGGTCCTCCTGGTCCTTGTACACACACATGTTGCCGAACGATTCGATCCTGCCAGCGGGCGCGCTGTCGACTGGCCAGTACCGGTCTGCCTTCACAAAGCCTGTTTCTTCCACCTCTGTCAACATCAGCACCAGGGTCACCTCGCAGCTGTAGATGACGGAGAGAAAGTCATCGATGCACTCCTGCACCGGCGCCTGCGAGGCCACAAAAACGGGCTCCACACTCATATCCACCACATTGGCGTTGATGTAACATTGTGGGCGTCTCTTGGTGGCGCAGCTGGTGGTAGACTCTTCGTTACCCTCGATTTCTTTTGCTATGGCGCCGCTACGCAGTGTGCTCAAGAGCCGCTTCTCTGCAGCCTTCCACACATTCTGTGCTGTGGAAGTGAGGGACTTAATCGACGACGACGCCAATGACATCGAAGGTGGAGAGCCGGACGCGGGGAGTCGTGAACTGCCCGTCGTCGGCGGCACGGATTCCGAGCACGCTGGAGGGAAGATCGTCTCCTCGTTGGCGAGTACGTTGATGTAGCGGTTCTTCGCTGGATTGGCGTTGGAGGTGGTAAAGTTGTACATCCGCGGATTCATGGTTTTCGCCTCGATAGCGGCAAACTCCTCCTCGATCAGGTCGAACTGCTCCTCGATTGACAACTTGTACATGTTGAACTTTGGGTTGCGCTCCCTATGAGAACACGATGCATTGGTGAGGGGCTCAGCCGTGCTGGTGCTGCTGCCGAGATCGTTGTTATTGTAAGAGAGATTGGCGCTGCCGGAGACATCGACGCCGCCGCTCTGCATCTTCAAGGACGGCTGTGTAAGTGCAGCGGTTGCCGCTGCAGTCAGCGACGACAAGTTGGGAAGCTCACTGCCGCTGCTTGAGGGGCTTTCAGACAGCAAGATCGGCCGAATAACACGCGAGTCGTTATTGCTCATTTCCTCTCTATGTCATACGCCTGCCCCTCGTGTGAGTACAACGGTACAAGGACGAGCCCACGCAGCGCGCAGAGACAGATGTGTGTATGGAGAAACGAGGAAGAAACAATATTCAATGATCGCTACGCAAGCAGCACGAGCGTTGTCTACTGCACAACTAATGAGAAAAACAATCTGGTCAATAGTGGGGTGGGGGAGTTGAGCAGGCTTTTACAAAACCAAGTTGGCTGCCTCGTGTTGGCTGCTTGTTACGATGTGAAGATGGTAAGCGTTTGAGCGCGAGAAATCGCCGCACCTACCTCGTGCGCAAGAGATGGTGGTGACTACCCACAAAGCCCAGCGGTGTAGAGGAGAGGAAGGAAACGACGTACACACCAAGGAGGGTAGGCCGAGAGAGAAATCGAGGAACACAGCGGTGGTGATCGTACACGATCAAGCGACATCTAACAACGCTCAAAGAAACCAGGCAACAACAAAAAAGGGGATACTTTGTTTCGCACTCAGCAGTGGCCCGGGAGAAGAGGAGGGGGGGGGGCAGCGTAGGCGCTCAAAGGCGAGAAGGGGCGGATGGGTAGGAAAGGGACAGCAACAACAAAAAAGCAACCGACATGTGTTCTGCTGGCACGTTTTGAACAGCGCTCACACACCTACACACACACACACAGAGGGAGAGAGTAGGGTAGGAATAAGAGAGAGGGCAAGATGCGAAGAGCGAGACACTACGGCCCAACAACGCGCCGAAAAAGGGGGGGGAGGAAAAGCAAATACACCAGTAGGTGGCGAGAGAGCCGGTCGAGTTGGAAAATGAGGGGAGGAAACTGCCGTTGGCAGTTTTAGCTATAAATAGTGAAGCGAATAGAAAAAATGAGCGCGGCAAGAAGACACAGTGAAGGAGTGGAGAACAGTGGGGGATTTGGAATGCGGAGGCGTCGAAGATGGTCTTGTTCGCTGTCACTCGCGCGGTTTACCTGTGTCTCACTGCGTCAATTAAAGGAAGCGAAGGAGACGAGCAAAGGCGTGGGTATGCTGTCGACCCATTAGATCATGCGGTGAGCAGCAGCTGACCCTAATAACAAAAAGAAAGCGAGAGGAAAGCGCAGCCAAAGAGTAGTTGAGAGGGCAGAGCCGTGTATTCAGGTGTACGTGAACACGTCTGTGTGTGAGCAACCTACCTACCCCAGATGAGGAGGGGGGAGGAGGGGCGAAGGGGAAAAGGGAGGACTTGGGGCCGGCGCCCATTGTCCTCATCAGATCACATGTACAGACTGAAACAATATGCCTACCTGCAAAACAAGAGCTGACGGCCTATCGGTGCACACAAGGAGTGCTCTATAGATTGCTGACGTGCGTGAGCCCTCCGCCTCATTGGGGGGGCTTTCCTTCTCCCCTTGCTACCCTACCCTCATTCTAATATACGTTTTACCCCCTTTTTTGCCTTTCTTCTGCCTTACGTAGGTTAGAGGCGATTTATTCCACAGCTAAAAAAGAAAGAAAGAAGTGATGCTCTTCTAGCGGCTGAGCCGCCGTTGACACGAGTACTACACCTCCCCTCCCCCTCCCAAGCAGAGACGCACCTGCGCGTGGTCTGCAGATCTCGATGACTGCGTATCGTCTTCGCACAGGTGACAAAGGGGTGTCGCAAACGGCAGTCCTTGTACGTACCTCGGCTCCTTTCTCACCCGTCGTCTTCGTTTACCACATTTGGACTCGCCGCCGAGGCTACCGGCTCTTCGCCGAGACGCAGCTGCACACCCTCCAGGTCCTCGTGGTTTATGAGGAGCTGAATGCGCGAGTGAGCGCGCAGGGCAACCGAGTAGAATACTCCACCCAGCGCCTTGGGTGCCTCAATCTCCAGCAGGAAGGCGCCAATCGACAACCCCTCAAATCTTCTGCGCAGCTGCGTATCCTCGACGCTTTCGAGCAGCTTCTCCTTCAGCTTCCCACCACTCACAATCATGTCCTGGATGAGGGTGACAGGGACGCGTACGAGGCGTGAGGAACGGCGCATCAGCTTTGCGAAGAGGAGCGCAGACTCGCTCGTGATGCGCCAGCCCTTGTCCAGAGACTCAAACGCAATAACGCGCAGCCCGGCAGAGACGATGATGACATTGTCTGTTTTGTACCGCAGCACAGGCGCGGCCATGCGAGAGACGATGCCGCATACCGAGCCAGGGGACAACCGCAGGTCGCGCTCGCCCTGGGCGGTGCGCACAAACAGAAGGTGCATGGGAAACTGCGGGGCTTCGTAAAAGTCGCTGATGACGCGCTGGATCTCCGCCGGTGCGCCAACATACTGGGGCGGCAAAGACATGGGCTTGGTCGGCTTAGGCGTAGTGGTTAACTCCTCCTCCAGCACATCGCCGCCGGCGTCCGCTGTTCCCGCCGCGTCGTCGGCACTGGTGACGTGCGTCTCCTCCTCGCGCTTTGGAGGAGCAGTACTGCCGATGGTGATTGCCTGCCCTGTAGCGGCCTCTACCGCGTTATCTGCTGTGGCGCCTTTCTCCTCCTCCTTGAGATCCTTGAGCTTCTTCAGCCGGAACTCGCTCACCTTGTCGAGTACAGCCACAAAGAAGCCACCACCTTTGCAGTGGGTAGGGAAGAGACGCATGCACAGCGACAAGTCCAGAGCATCGACTGCGGTAGAGCTGTACCCACCGGGGGTGTGGGGTGGAAACAGCGCCTCGTGCATGTTGCCCTCCGGGGCTGCGAACACGCGTCCGCTGGCATCCGTGACCTTCCACGTTGTCATGCCAGGAGCACACGCAAGCCGCGGCAGCAGTGGTCTGGCGTCCACGAGGCGAAGGGCACCACGAGTGCGGTGCACAATTTGCGTTACCACCGCCTCGTTCTCGACAGGGTTCAGCGAGCACGTGCTGTAGACCAGGCGACCGCCGACACGAAGAAGGTGACACGCCCGCAGCGCGATCTCGATCTGCAGCTTCTGCAGGTTAATGGCCTCCCTGGGAGACCAGATCTTGAAAATGTGTGGCGCCTTGCGCAGCGTGCCGTCGCCGGAGCACACAACATCGCAGAGGATCTTATCGAAGCGAAGCACGTCAGCACCGGCCTCCGCCGCCGCCTTGTCCGCATCACCGGGTTGAGGCTGCAGCGGCAGCTCGGGAAAGTAACGTGCATCGTGGTTTGTAAAGAGGGCGAAAGGAAAGAGTAGGCGAAGCCGCTTCACCTGGTGCACTAGCATGTTGGCGCGCTTCGTGTCCAGCTCGTTGGCGATCACGAGGCCATCGCTGTCGTACTGGAAGGGGAATGGCGACGCGTCGGACTCAAAGGGCACGACCTTGTGGCGCCCAAGCGCCACCAGCATCTGGGCCGTCTTGGAGCCTGGGGATGCGCACATGTCCAGGCAGACATCGTTTGGCTGGATGTCGAGCAGAAACGGCGGAATCATCGAGACCTCTTCCTGTCGGTTGATCGTGCCGAGAGCCGTCTGCCTAATCAAGTACTGCCGCAATGGCTGCATTTCGGGACGCTTACGGAACTCCGTCTTGTCAGCGAGGATTCTCCAGCCCATGCCAGCGATTGGGTACCACGAGATCGGCTCCACAAGCGACAGGTCGAGAGACTCCATGTAGGCCCGCACCTGAGAGGCGAGGGGATCGGTGTCGTTAATCCAGAAAGTTGTCAGCAGCGGCGTGCGGAATAGCACCATCTCCTTAATCCACAGCGATGCGGCAGCATCCGAAGATACTTCCTCCGCAGCAGCGCTCGAAGAAGTCGACGAGGTGCAGGCGTCAGTCGAGGTCGGATACACGGCGCGAGCTACCACACGTCCTAGCTGCTGCAATGTGTTGTAGTACCTGTCAAACGACTCGTTCACAACACGCCGCATCTTGGCTTGATGCGGCGTACCTACCCAGTCGCCATTCTCGTCGTACGTTGTCGTCACCGACGGTATTTCGCGCCGATTCTTTCCAAAGGCCTTGAGCTTGCGCTTTGGTGCCGGCATTTGCTTCGCCGATCACTGCGTTCTTTTTTTCTTGTATGCAGGCGGATTTGTTCGGTGCGGGTGTGCGTTTGGTGAGACGGTTGTAGACAAACGTTCACCTTTGACGCCGCGCTCGCAAAACGCAATCAAGTCCGTCTTTGTAGCCGCGCTGGAAACAAATGTGAATGGGAGGTGCACGTGGTGGGGGCCGGGGCGCGGCAAAGAATCCCTCCTCGTAGGTACCCAGCCCAGAGCGAGGGGGTGAAGCAAAGAGGCAGTACAAACGAGAAAGAAGTTGCATAGGAAAGGGCGGAATAATAATGCGACAATGACAGCGCCAGAGACAGTCCGCTGCTGTCCCACGCAGACGCTGTCCAGTACCCACGAGAGGCTCACGAGGGAGAGCGAGACCAATTCGCCACCTAAGGTACAACGTTTGCCCCCCCCCATCACGTAAAGCACGCAATGCACAGCGCCATCTGAGGTCCCTGGCAGCGGTATGTGTTCCAGAAATGCTGTTGACGTGTGCGTGCAGCGACACCCACCCACCCACACACACCTCCCACAACAGTTGATCTCCCACTGTTGTCCCTATGGTTGAAAAATCTCTGTTTTGTAGATGATCGTCAACTGAAACGAATGTCAAACAAGGAATAAAAGGTGCACGATGTCTCTGTGCGTGCTTGTGTGTGCGCGTGCGTGCATTGTGGAGCGTGGCAGGAATCGAAGAGACTCTCACCAGCCCCGGAGACCCACCCGAAGAGAACTGCGAGACATTGCATCAAGCCGCCAAAAACCACACGCACATGTACATCCGACACACGTACGGAGGCACAAACAAAAGCTGTACATCTAACCGAGACGACTTACACGCTGCGAGAGAACGGAATAGGAAAAAAAAGGGGGGGAGAGTGTCGTGCGTTGGTGAACAGAATGCACGAAGCATCTCTCTGGGAAGGGCGCGACCGCAGTCTTCACACAGAACAGGGCTTGCCTCCTCCTCCAGAACCCTAGACGTTCTTTTTGGGGTCTCCGGCGTCTCACCTCTCGTCTCTTTTGCCTTCTATTGAGCGCTAGCAGGCCTTCAGTTTTCTCCGTTCGTATTACTCCACGGTGACGGCTTCATTTTCAGTAATATCGTGCGGCCGATCCGGTGGACCAGAGCGCATGACTAAGAAGTACACACCGTTGATCTTCATGTTGACGAGCGTGTTATCGTCATTGGTGACGTTAGCACCGAAGTGTTTGCCCACAATGACATGCCAGGTGCCGCCGTACGTGTCGTCAAGTCGACGCTTCAATTTCACCGCTACATCCTTGTAGGTGTGTTCGGCTGGCATAACGTCGAGCACCGCCTGCGCGTGTTCTGTCATCTCCCCCGTGAGCGCGCGGCTCGTGTCGTGCTGGAGAATTTCGATCAACCGTTCCGGACGTTCGATCTTATTCAGCTCGTTCTTATTCAGCTCAACATCATAGTCCTCCTCGTCCGCCATTGCGATCGCTGCGCTCCTCTTGTTTGGTGGGAAGGCTGAGAAAGGGAGCCAAAGAATTAGAGGCAGGGGAGGGAACACACAATGCAGAGCGCCACAAATACCTACGTCGCAGGGAAGGTGTAGTCCACTAGTCTTAGAGGCGGCCAAGAAGGCCAGGAGCATTCAATGTTAGTGTGTAGTCGAATGCTCACTAGTTTACACTCCCCGGAGTGGGTAGCTGTGTAGCAGCGGGACTTGTACTAAGGTGATCCGCTGAAGCGCTGTGTACCGGTATTCCCCCAAGAAGCCTGTGAGTGACCTGCTCGATGAGACCAGGATAACAAATTTACCAGAGAGCAAGAGGGCGGAGTGGCAGGTCATGACATGGTACAGAGAGGAGCGGTGGTGTAGTGTATAATCTGTTAAACAACCAGATAATAGAGGTGCTCTACTGCAACTCGAATAAACATTTGGGTTGAGGCAATGCATAGAGCATCACTTTCCCTAGAGAGTGAAGAAACAGCCTTCCAAGGAGAGTAAAGCCAGCATCACCCAGAAGAATACACCCACACATCGGTTGGTGATAAACGCCACATCACTCGCCTCTTCCCTTCTGTGAATAGACCTCTATTCTCATTTCCAGGCAACCGCACAGCACCCAGGAGACGTGTTCAAGACACCGCTTTAACCTTCACTACACTCTTGGCAAGCACAAGTCGCCATACAAGACAAGACGACACGTAAAAGATGAGTTAGTCCTCCACACGCATTCATAGCAGATCTTGGTTATTTGAATCAGCGCGTGTCGTCAGCGACCGTGTCCGGTAACGGAGATACATTGCATTGTTGGAATCATCACAGCGTGGTGCAGCCAGCGCACTCGCAACGCAGGGCCGGCGGCGTCTCTCGCATCTTCGCTGTGCATGAATCGTCCCGCCTACGGTACACATGTGCGGCACGGGATTATAACAGCGTCGCGCGGCGGGGGCAAAGCAGTGCACGGTCACCGTCGGCACTGGACCTGCCAGCGCAGCTCCCGCACCCCTCTCTCCCACACCACACACAGCACAAGACCCCTACATGCACTTGGCAGCCCTCAGAGTGGAGTGATTTGCGATATGTTCGATTTCTCAGCAGGCGTCCAGCTCAGCGCACACTACAATGCAACATCTTTGTCATCCTGCGGTTGGCCCAGCGCATGCAGAAGCACGAGAGGGGGAGAAGGGGAGGGGGGGGGCAAACACGCAGCAGCACACACGCATTCATAGCAGATCTTGGTTATTTGAATCAGCGCGTGTCGTCAGCGACCGTGTCCGGTAACGGAGATACATTGCATTGTTGGAATCATCACAGCGTGGTGCAGCCAGCGCACTCGCAACGCAGGGCCGGCGGCGTCTCTCGCATCTTCGCTGTGCATGAATCGTCCCGCCTACGGTACACATGTGCGGCACGGGATTATAACAGCGTCGCGCGGCGGGGGCAAAGCAGTGCACGGTCACCGTCGGCACTGGACCTGCCAGCGCAGCTCCCGCACCCCTCTCTCCCACACCACACACAGCACAAGACCCCTACATGCACTTGGCAGCCCTCAGAGTGGAGTGATTTGCGATATGTTCGATTTCTCAGCAGGCGTCCAGCTCAGCGCACACTACAATGCAACATCTTTGTCATCCTGCGGTTGGCCCAGCGCATGCAGAAGCACGAGAGGGGGGAGAAGGGGAGGGGGGGCAAACACGCAGCAGCACACACGCATTCATAGCAGATCTTGGTTATTTGAATCAGCGCGTGTCGTCAGCGACCGTGTCCGGTAACGGAGATACATTGCATTGTTGGAATCATCACAGCGTGGTGCAGCCAGCGCACTCGCAACGCAGGGCCGGCGGCGTCTCTCGCATCTTCGCTGTGCATGAATCGTCCCGCCTACGGTACACATGTGCGGCACGGGATTATAACAGCGTCGCGCGGCGGGGGCAAAGCAGTGCACGGTCACCGTCGGCACTGGACATGCCAGCGCAGCTCCCGCACCCCTCTCTCCCACACCACACACAGCACAAGACCCCTACATGCACTTGGCAGCCCTCAGAGTGGAGTGATTTGCGATATGTTCGATTTCTCAGCAGGCGTCCAGCTCAGCGCACACTACAATGCAACATCTTTGTCATCCTGCGGTTGGCCCAGCGCATGCAGAAGCACGAGAAGGGGGAGAAGGGGAGGGGGGGGGGCAAACACGCAGCAGCACACACGCATTCATAGCAGATCTTGGTTATTTGAATCAGCGCGTGTCGTCAGCGACCGTGTCCGGTAACGGAGATACATTGCATTGTTGGAATCATCACAGCGTGGTGCAGCCAGCGCACTCGCAACGCAGGGCCGGCGGCGTCTCTCGCATCTTCGCTGTGCATGAATCGTCCCGCCTACGGTACACATGTGCGGCACGGGATTATAACAGCGTCGCGCGGCGGGGGCAAAGCAGTGCACGGTCACCGTCGGCACTGGACCTGCCAGCGCAGCTCCCGCACCCCTCTCTCCCACACCACACACAGCACAAGACCCCTACATGCACTTGGCAGCCCTCAGAGTGGAGTGATTTGCGATATGTTCGATTTCTCAGCAGGCGTCCAGCTCAGCGCACACTACAATGCAACATCTTTGTCATCCTGCGGTTGGCCCAGCGCATGCAGAAGCACGAGAGGGGGGAGAAGGGGAGGGGGGGGGCAAACACGCAGCAGCACACACGCATTCATAGCAGATCTTGGTTATTTGAATCAGCGCGTGTCGTCAGCGACCGTGTCCGGTAACGGAGATACATTGCATTGTTGGAATCATCACAGCGTGGTGCAGCCAGCGCACTCGCAACGCAGGGCCGGCGGCGTCTCTCGCATCTTCGCTGTGCATGAATCGTCCCGCCTACGGTACACATGTGCGGCACGGGATTATAACAGCGTCGCGCGGCGGGGGCAAAGCAGTGCACGGTCACCGTCGGCACTGGACCTGCCAGCGCAGCTCCCGCACCCCTCTCTCCCACACCACACACAGCACAAGACCCCTACATGCACTTGGCAGCCCTCAGAGTGGAGTGATTTGCGATATGTTCGATTTCTCAGCAGGCGTCCAGCTCAGCGCACACTACAATGCAACATCTTTGTCATCCTGCGGTTGGCCCAGCGCATGCAGAAGCACGAGAGGGGGAGAAGGGGAGGGGGGGGGCAAACACGCAGCAGCACACACGCATTCATAGCAGATCTTGGTTATTTGAATCAGCGCGTGTCGTCAGCGACCGTGTCCGGTAACGGAGATACATTGCATTGTTGGAATCATCACAGCGTGGTGCAGCCAGCGCACTCGCAACGCAGGGCCGGCGGCGTCTCTCGCATCTTCGCTGTGCATGAATCGTCCCGCCTACGGTACACATGTGCGGCACGGGATTATAACAGCGTCGCGCGGCGGGGGCAAAGCAGTGCACGGTCACCGTCGGCACTGGACCTGCCAGCGCAGCTCCCGCACCCCTCTCTCCCACACCACACACAGCACAAGACCCCTACATGCACTTGGCAGCCCTCAGAGTGGAGTGATTTGCGATATGTTCGATTTCTCAGCAGGCGTCCAGCTCAGCGCACACTACAATGCAACATCTTTGTCATCCTGCGGTTGGCCCAGCGCATGCAGAAGCACGAGAGGGGGGAGAAGGGGAGGGGGGGGGGCAAACACGCAGCAGCACACACGCATTCATAGCAGATCTTGGTTATTTGAATCAGCGCGTGTCGTCAGCGACCGTGTCCGGTAACGGAGATACATTGCATTGTTGGAATCATCACAGCGTGGTGCAGCCAGCGCACTCGCAACGCAGGGCCGGCGGCGTCTCTCGCATCTTCGCTGTGCATGAATCGTCCCGCCTACGGTACACATGTGCGGCACGGGATTATAACAGCGTCGCGCGGCGGGGGCAAAGCAGTGCACGGTCACCGTCGGCACTGGACATGCCAGCGCAGCTCCCGCACCCCTCTCTCCCACACCACACACAGCACAAGACCCCTACATGCACTTGGCAGCCCTCAGAGTGGAGTGATTTGCGATATGTTCGATTTCTCAGCAGGCGTCCAGCTCAGCGCACACTACAATGCAACATCTTTGTCATCCTGCGGTTGGCCCAGCGCATGCAGAAGCACGAGAAGGGGGAGAAGGGGAGGGGGGGGGGCAAACACGCAGCAGCACACACGCATTCATAGCAGATCTTGGTTATTTGAATCAGCGCGTGTCGTCAGCGACCGTGTCCGGTAACGGAGATACATTGCATTGTTGGAATCATCACAGCGTGGTGCAGCCAGCGCACTCGCAACGCAGGGCCGGCGGCGTCTCTCGCATCTTCGCTGTGCATGAATCGTCCCGCCTACGGTACACATGTGCGGCACGGGATTATAACAGCGTCGCGCGGCGGGGGCAAAGCAGTGCACGGTCACCGTCGGCACTGGACCTGCCAGCGCAGCTCCCGCACCCCTCTCTCCCACACCACACACAGCACAAGACCCCTACATGCACTTGGCAGCCCTCAGAGTGGAGTGATTTGCGATATGTTCGATTTCTCAGCAGGCGTCCAGCTCAGCGCACACTACAATGCAACATCTTTGTCATCCTGCGGTTGGCCCAGCGCATGCAGAAGCACGAGAAGGGGGAGAAGGGGAGGGGGGGGGCAAACACGCAGCAGCACACACGCATTCATAGCAGATCTTGGTTATTTGAATCAGCGCGTGTCGTCAGCGACCGTGTCCGGTAACGGAGATACATTGCATTGTTGGAATCATCACAGCGTGGTGCAGCCAGCGCACTCGCAACGCAGGGCCGGCGGCGTCTCTCGCATCTTCGCTGTGCATGAATCGTCCCGCCTACGGTACACATGTGCGGCACGGGATTATAACAGCGTCGCGCGGCGGGGGCAAAGCAGTGCACGGTCACCGTCGGCACTGGACCTGCCAGCGCAGCTCCCGCACCCCTCTCTCCCACACCACACACAGCACAAGACCCCTACATGCACTTGGCAGCCCTCAGAGTGGAGTGATTTGCGATATGTTCGATTTCTCAGCAGGCGTCCAGCTCAGCGCACACTACAATGCAACATCTTTGTCATCCTGCGGTTGGCCCAGCGCATGCAGAAGCACGAGAGGGGGGAGAAGGGGAGGGGGGGGCAAACACGCAGCAGCACACACGCATTCATAGCAGATCTTGGTTATTTGAATCAGCGCGTGTCGTCAGCGACCGTGTCCGGTAACGGAGATACATTGCATTGTTGGAATCATCACAGCGTGGTGCAGCCAGCGCACTCGCAACGCAGGGCCGGCGGCGTCTCTCGCATCTTCGCTGTGCATGAATCGTCCCGCCTACGGTACACATGTGCGGCACGGGATTATAACAGCGTCGCGCGGCGGGGGCAAAGCAGTGCACGGTCACCGTCGGCACTGGACATGCCAGCGCAGCTCCCGCACCCCTCTCTCCCACACCACACACAGCACAAGACCCCTACATGCACTTGGCAGCCCTCAGAGTGGAGTGATTTGCGATATGTTCGATTTCTCAGCAGGCGTCCAGCTCAGCGCACACTACAATGCAACATCTTTGTCATCCTGCGGTTGGCCCAGCGCATGCAGAAGCACGAGAAGGGGGAGAAGGGGAGGGGGGGGGGCAAACACGCAGCAGCACACACGCATTCATAGCAGATCTTGGTTATTTGAATCAGCGCGTGTCGTCAGCGACCGTGTCCGGTAACGGAGATACATTGCATTGTTGGAATCATCACAGCGTGGTGCAGCCAGCGCACTCGCAACGCAGGGCCGGCGGCGTCTCTCGCATCTTCGCTGTGCATGAATCGTCCCGCCTACGGTACACATGTGCGGCACGGGATTATAACAGCGTCGCGCGGCGGGGGCAAAGCAGTGCACGGTCACCGTCGGCACTGGACCTGCCAGCGCAGCTCCCGCACCCCTCTCTCCCACACCACACACAGCACAAGACCCCTACATGCACTTGGCAGCCCTCAGAGTGGAGTGATTTGCGATATGTTCGATTTCTCAGCAGGCGTCCAGCTCAGCGCACACTACAATGCAACATCTTTGTCATCCTGCGGTTGGCCCAGCGCATGCAGAAGCACGAGAGGGGGAGAAGGGGAGGGGGGGGGCAAACACGCAGCAGCACACACGCATTCATAGCAGATCTTGGTTATTTGAATCAGCGCGTGTCGTCAGCGACCGTGTCCGGTAACGGAGATACATTGCATTGTTGGAATCATCACAGCGTGGTGCAGCCAGCGCACTCGCAACGCAGGGCCGGCGGCGTCTCTCGCATCTTCGCTGTGCATGAATCGTCCCGCCTACGGTACACATGTGCGGCACGGGATTATAACAGCGTCGCGCGGCGGGGGCAAAGCAGTGCACGGTCACCGTCGGCACTGGACATGCCAGCGCAGCTCCCGCACCCCTCTCTCCCACACCACACACAGCACAAGACCCCTACATGCACTTGGCAGCCCTCAGAGTGGAGTGATTTGCGATATGTTCGATTTCTCAGCAGGCGTCCAGCTCAGCGCACACTACAATGCAACATCTTTGTCATCCTGCGGTTGGCCCAGCGCATGCAGAAGCACGAGAAGGGGGAGAAGGGGAGGGGGGGGGCAAACACGCAGCAGCACACACGCATTCATAGCAGATCTTGGTTATTTGAATCAGCGCGTGTCGTCAGCGACCGTGTCCGGTAACGGAGATACATTGCATTGTTGGAATCATCACAGCGTGGTGCAGCCAGCGCACTCGCAACGCAGGGCCGGCGGCGTCTCTCGCATCTTCGCTGTGCATGAATCGTCCCGCCTACGGTACACATGTGCGGCACGGGATTATAACAGCGTCGCGCGGCGGGGGCAAAGCAGTGCACGGTCACCGTCGGCACTGGACCTGCCAGCGCAGCTCCCGCACCCCTCTCTCCCACACCACACACAGCACAAGACCCCTACATGCACTTGGCAGCCCTCAGAGTGGAGTGATTTGCGATATGTTCGATTTCTCAGCAGGCGTCCAGCTCAGCGCACACTACAATGCAACATCTTTGTCATCCTGCGGTTGGCCCAGCGCATGCAGAAGCACGAGAAGGGGGAGAAGGGGAGGGGGGGGGGCAAACACGCAGCAGCACACACGCATTCATAGCAGATCTTGGTTATTTGAATCAGCGCGTGTCGTCAGCGACCGTGTCCGGTAACGGAGATACATTGCATTGTTGGAATCATCACAGCGTGGTGCAGCCAGCGCACTCGCAACGCAGGGCCGGCGGCGTCTCTCGCATCTTCGCTGTGCATGAATCGTCCCGCCTACGGTACACATGTGCGGCACGGGATTATAACAGCGTCGCGCGGCGGGGGCAAAGCAGTGCACGGTCACCGTCGGCACTGGACATGCCAGCGCAGCTCCCGCACCCCTCTCTCCCACACCACACACAGCACAAGACCCCTACATGCACTTGGCAGCCCTCAGAGTGGAGTGATTTGCGATATGTTCGATTTCTCAGCAGGCGTCCAGCTCAGCGCACACTACAATGCAACATCTTTGTCATCCTGCGGTTGGCCCAGCGCATGCAGAAGCACGAGAAGGGGGAGAAGGGGAGGGGGGGGCAAACACGCAGCAGCACACACGCATTCATAGCAGATCTTGGTTATTTGAATCAGCGCGTGTCGTCAGCGACCGTGTCCGGTAACGGAGATACATTGCATTGTTGGAATCATCACAGCGTGGTGCAGCCAGCGCACTCGCAACGCAGGGCCGGCGGCGTCTCTCGCATCTTCGCTGTGCATGAATCGTCCCGCCTACGGTACACATGTGCGGCACGGGATTATAACAGCGTCACTCGAAGGCTGAAATAGGAGTAATGCCATCGGCGTAGATAAGCTCTTGACTTGCAGGTAGAGTGTTACACTGAGCAGCTGCCATGTTTTTTCTATCTGGCTGACAGGCACTCCGGAGCCGGTTTTTGGGGGAGGTCTGGAGGACTTCTCTTCGAGAGCGCCATGTGATCATTCAGATGGACTGTGTGTAGGGGATTACTGGGCTGTGTACGCGTGGCTGAGCGAGAGGAGTGTTGGCGAGGAGAAGGTGCTACGGGTTGTTTGGTGGGGGCCGTTAGGGTGAGAAAGGTTGTACAGGATTTGTTTGTACGTTTCAGGTGTCCCGGTTGACATAGTATCCATGAACGTGCAAAATAGGGAATGTGGATGCTGATCATCCCCGCGATGCATGGATTTCTTTCTCAGTGCTGCAGCACAGGAGGTAGAGAGGTGTAGAGCTCACAGTCGCGTCGCATGCGCATCTCCTCCCACGCGCTTATCGAGGAGTTAGCTGAATGGCGCCGTCGCCTCACGACACTACCAAATGACAGAAGAAATCATGCGCGCATTGAACGTTTTTACTTTCTTGTTTTTGGCCTTTCAATTTCCCGTTGTAGAGGAGGAAAAATACAGAGAATATCATCCGTCGTCATCTGCGTCTCGTGGATTAGTGCTTTGCATTAAGGTGGTGCTGGACGACTCATCATCGCCCAGTTTGCTGCGTTCCTTCGTCGTGCCTGCTGGTGTGTCTGCATTGGTCGCATAGTAAGTCACGTATACATGGCAGTCGACCTCCTGCACACTGCCTGTGCAAACCTGAGGCAAAGCGAGCTAAAGGAGGAGGTAAAGGGCGTTCTGGAGGTGCCCTAGAAGTAAAGTACGCGGCCAGCCAGCCGCAGCCGCAGGTGTCCATGTGTCCCTGCCCCTCCTCCTCCGTTACCGCTCGCAGTGAACGCTAGAGAGAGCAGAGCTGGGGAGGAGACGGAAACAAAGACAGAGGGATGTTGTGCAGTAGCAAAGAGCGCAGGAAAAAGCAGTAGAGTGTGACACTCTACTGCAGCCTCGTAGGAAAAGTGAGAACGAACAGTGCTGCCGCCCAAGGGCACTGGTTAAAGAAGGCCTCCTCACTGGGGCCGGACCCTACCGTCTCGAGCCAGCTGTCTTCACGGTCCTCGTATCTGCATACGGCTGAAGGATACACAATCCTTCAGACATGCACATACACACACAAACATACACACAAGCAAGACCGAGAGCGTTAGCAGATCGACTTGCGCTGTGCACCCACTCAGGGTTCACAGAAACGTCGACGAGTGCTTCTGCAAAGTAAGAGGAGATGCCAAGGAGGATAAGGGACGAGCTTTCTCGTACCGCTGTCTCGCCCACCACCCACACCCACACCACGACAACAAACACTGCTTCCAGTGTCCATTTCAATCACATGGAGAACGATCGAGACTGGAGGAAGACGAGGGAAATGATGAAAACCGCAACAGCATACAGGCACAAAGGGGAAATGAGTTGAGGTCCACTCTCGCACTCACCGGATGCATATACACCACCAATACCAGCCAGAGAACCCAGTCAAGAAAAAGCCCATCAACATCAAGTTCCTTCAACTTTCGCCAACAAGGACGCATCAGACACAGGAGAGGCATGTACACGTACTGACACACGTCCCGCCCTACGATACGACAGGAGTGATACGCGCGCCCCCTGACCAACAGAACAAAGTAGAAGAGAGGCGAGGGCAGAGGGAGGAAAGCTGTAGAAAGAAAAAGAAGGAGCGTGGGGACGATACAAAAACTCACGCAGCTCATTCCCTGTAAACCCTCTCCTTCATTCGCCCTGACGCCCATTCCCGGCGTTCTCACAGGAGCTTCTTCTTGCGGAGGGTCGACTTGAGGAAGCGAAACTGCATCCAGAGGACGCCGGAAATGATGCCGATAAGCAGCAGTGCACAAACCCACACACGGGTAAAGGTGCTCTCCGAAGTCTCACGCATGCGGAACTCTCTTGTGACACTGGTGGTCAAGCCCGTCACCAGCTGATCTAACAGCGCCTCCATCGCACTCAGCTCTCGTTCGATGGTCTCAAGGTAGGCGCGCGGCTGCAGGATGTCCTTCAACTCTCCCCCTACCTCCTGGTACGTGTAAACGTCGAGGCCGTCAACCTGACGTCGCTTCTGGATGGTCTTGATGAGCTCCTTGTGGGCCTTGAATTCATTCTTAAGCGCCTGATCCAACTCAATACGCACCTTCACGGGGTCCTTCTCGGAGGCGACAAAGTTTGAGGAGGCGGTGAAACAGATGAGCTGCTCCCCATTCATCACATTTGGGTTCAGCTGCACCGCGAAGGAGTGCTCACCCTCCATCATCGCCTTATCGTAGTACACATTCCCAGTGCTGTCCTTCACGGAAAGTCGGAGCTGCACCTGTGAGGCTGGCGAGGTGGCACTGGCCTTCCAGTCGTACACGCCAGTAATCTGACTCTCCTTCACGTCCTCAATTGTCTCGGAGAAGCACAACGGCTTGCTGTCGACAAAGTGAAAGGTGAGCGCGAGTGCCGACTTGGCTGCCTGGAGGACAAGAAGAAACACAGCAACGAGAAGAAGCTGCCGCGGGAAGCCTCGCAGGCAGCAGTGCGCCCGTGCACCTCTGATGGATGATGGCCTCATTGTTTACTGTTGCTGCAGCGCCGACTCGGTTGCACGACGATGCCCGTCCACTTTTCGAGTAGCTCGACTCTGCTTGACAGGGAAAGAGCCAAGTAGAGAAAGACCGAGAAAAACGACAGGGAAAGCCCCCAAAACGCTACTTTTGTCTGCGTGGCTGTGTATGCGTGGATGTGCTTGTTCGGTTGTGGAGGTGATGTCGTGAGTGCGCGCGATGCATTTGTGAGCCCAAGGCGGTTGCCATCGACAGTTCGATCCCCCCAAAAGAGAAGAAACACAACATAATAAATAAACAGGCGAGAAAAGGGCGACATCAAGGTGGCAAGCGAAGCAAGCGAGGAGGAGGAGGAGGGGGGAGGCAGGAGACGCACTAGCACAGGGGGGCGATCCAGAGAGGAGAGAGAAAGCTCTGACGACTCTTGATGGCTCATGACAAGGTTGCAGTCCCTAGCTCATTCCTCCCTATGCGCTGAGCACGTCGCCCATGAGTAGCGGATGCGAGCGTGTCTCTGTTATAGCGAGGAGAGCAAAGAATAGGGCGGGGGCGCAGTTGCTCTGATGATGTACAGCGCGCTTTACATGTGCTCCTTACTTCTGTTATGTATTGCCGTATGATGCGTGCCTGTGCACAGGTGTACAGTGCATGGCAGAGAGAGCCGACTGCCTAGCGCGTGGGTGTGAGCTCCTCCCCATCGCGACAGTCACAACGCCCGCCACGACATCCGTCTTGAATAAGATGAGGGTAGTAATCGACCGCAACAAGTACGACCCCCCCCACGGATCGCGATGTGGTGAGTGCTTGGCTGAGTGAGTGCTTGGCTGAGTGCGTGCATGCATTATTGATGCACGCCACCCCGTGAATCAGATGATCCCAAGCTCACACACTCACAGAGATGCTTACCTGTGCAGCTTCCACACATATCCTCCACGCCCTCACTGCGCAGTTGCCCCCTCCTCCTTCACGATGACGTACTCCGGCTATTGGCCACACAAATCCGCTCCACCGCTGTCTTCAGCTCAAGGATGCTACGGATCACCTGCAGACGTCCAGAGGCGACAGCAGCGGCATAGAGAGGGGCACTTGCGTTGCTCTTCACATCTGTCGGGAGCTCCTGTTCGTCGTGCGCGTACCAGACAGCTCCCCAGCCAAGCTCAGCGGCGCATCGATGTTCATGAGCGAGTCGTCGACTATGACAAAGTTCTCCGGGCAGAGGTGGGCTTGTTTGTTCTCCACCTCCTTCGCGCTAATTGTTTTGCGCAGTGGCAGGGAAGATGCGAAGGCTGACTCGCTGCCCGCTGTTGTTGTAGTGGTAGTCACCAATGCCGCATCTTCGGCTATCTGGACTTCAATTGCCTTGTAGATCGCCTCGTAGGCTCTCCGCATTGGCTTGTTTGCAATCACCGGATTCGTCAGCCGCCACTGATCCTCGTAAGAAAAGCCAAGCCACTCCACCTGATCCTCGAAGCCAGCCTCGTCGTCCATGCGGTGATACTCCTTCACGGGCAATCCTACCGGACGCGGTCGGGCGAATATAGGACGCAGTCCTTGTAAGTCAAGCACTTTGCGCGCATGAGAGCGGTTGGCATTTGTGTAGTAGTAGAGGTGATGGACGCCAGTCGGATGCGGCCCGTCGTGCTGCTCTGCATCCTCTCGCATGTACTGCATGCTCAGCAGCATGTCCACCAGCGGTTTGTTATAGTGCAGCTTATCATAGGAGCACTGATGCACAAAGTCGCTGTACTCCTTCGCGTCGACATTGTACTCCTTTACGTAGCCGTGGAGAGAGAGGCCGTAGTTGAGCCAGTACCTGCGAGAGAGGCACTCAGCCTGTTCGGTGGTCAAGCCGATCTTCTGCTCTGCAAAGGCAAAAATGCGATTGCGCATCTCATTGTCAAAGCCAGTTTCGCTGTACTCGTACAGTGTATTGTCAATGTCGATCAGAGAAAAAGCGACGCCATGATTTTTGCGCCCGTGAAGTCCGCATCAGCAAACTGGAGAGGTGGGAAGAGAGATCGATATGTCAGGGCAGCGATGGAAACGCCAGCGCTGATTTCACATTGACAGTCAGAGCGCAGCGAAACGAGGGGCGTACAAATGCACGCCGAAAAGCACAGAAATGAAGTACTTTATGAATTCCTTCTCGATCCTCGCGAGGTCCGGAGCTGCACGCGGGTGGGCGACTGTGAAGGCAATCAGGAATCGGAGTTGCAGTATGGAAGTAGGGAGAAGAGGAGAGGGAGGGGGCTGGAGGTGAACATGCACGTACACGCATGTACGTCTTCCATTTCGTCCTCCTTACCTTTGCGACTGTCAGACGATAAGGCGCCTTCGCGCCAGTAAATATATTTCAAACTTGGCTCGAAGTACTCGGCCTCTGGAAACGTCAGGAGGGGTTGATGGTGGTGGTATAAGAGAGAGAGGAGACCCACACAAATGAAAGGAGTGATGGCTGAAAGAGATGAGGGGGCAGGATGGCTGATTAGAGAGAATACAAAAAGGGAGCCAAGGCACGCTGGAGAGCGCTATGCGGGGGGGGGGAGGTGGCAGTAGTAATGACGGAAGCTGGCGCCAGCGTGGCAGTGCTTTCCTATATTTTAGGAAAACGTGTGGCAGCGGTAGCCGCTGCGGCACAGGTATGCGGACGTGACCCCGCTCAGCGCATCACACGCTCAGTGTGGGTACACGCCAGCTTCGCAATTGCGCCGGTGTTTCCTTTCTTTTTTTCTCCCGTGCCTCCTAACTTAGGATTGCCCGTCTCCGAATGACAGATGTAGCGGTAGAGGGTCTCGCTTCTTCACCTTTGCGCTCCCTTCTGGCTTAATGTGCTGTCCGCCACCGAGAGAGAGAGAGTGGGAGGAGAGGGCACCACTTACACCAGACAGGGAAAGAGAGGCGCACACAGCAATGTGGGCAGACGGGTGGTGAGGCGATGCGCCGGCGTGTACCTCGTCTAGGTAGTAGATGTTACAGGTCATGCTCCCTTAAGGATAGCGATGGCCTCACGCACACTTGCAAGGCGCCTGCGGAAACCAAGGCAGGTGCAAGAGGCTGGAGACAACGTGAAGAAGGGCTAAACCAGTCGTCCAGCAGGAAGAGAAGGTCCATAGCACCAAGGGGATTTCTCTTTCCAGCGTGTCATTGGGCCACGAACAGGCCACCAAACGTACGCACACACCGTCAGAGCTCACCTACGCCTTGACGGACTCGGATGGACTGCACGCCGCGATCCGAGCGGGCCCTCTCCAGGGCTCTGCTCGAGAACGGGGGCAGTGGCGCCTGTCGTGCGGGTAGCAAGGGATGACGACCTGATGCCAGAGAATGGTGACCAGGCTCGCAACCCACGCGCTTGGCGTCGGCTCCTCTGATATGGCCAATTTTGCGGGCTTGTCAACTTCGTCGTTGTGTTTCACTTCACAATGACAAACGAAAAATGCAAGCAAGAGACACTCCCAACAGTTGACTAGCCTCAGCATTGGTGCCTTATTGCGTCGCAGCAGGCCATTCTTCTTTAAAGTGTGACCCGTTCTGAGCCCCATGAGGAGGTAGAGCGAGACTGTAGCGACAGCAACCACACTGGCTCTCCGGGGTCTCAGCTAAACAAGCAGTCTTTGCGGCAGGTCAGCGCCCCAGTACCATTGCCTCACATTCAGCGCAATCGCTGTGAGCGAGCGGTTGCAGCCTCCTGTCGCTGCACCTGTGAGAGCACCACTATTATACAGCCTCGCGGCCGGCCTTGGCTTGATGTCTGCCCATGCCGCACCATCTCTCCACAGTAGGTAAGGGAGCTTGGGTAAAGAGGTGAGTCGTTGTCTGCATGCTGGTAGCTTTTGCTTGTAAGAAGAGTCCGCCTTGCAACCTGCCAGGGAGTAATGTCTGGTGGTACACATGACCGATCCGCACGAGGGAGGCGTGCGCCTTCGGTGCTTCGAAGGGGGTCGATGCCTGCATACCCGTGTGAGAACTGGCGAAGTGTTGCGGCGACACCGTGGTCCAGCGTACACACTTCGTGTGCCCAATGTGCAAGGTAGCCTTCTCGCGTACTCGCGGAGGGATACAGGCGGGCATGGCGCGGCAACATTTTGGAGTCGAGGGGGGGGAAATGGGCCTCTTGGAGTGAGCCTCCTTTGTTTGCGTATGTGGGCGTACCCGCGATAACTGCCGCCGCTTTGGCGTGAGAGCGGCCAGGGTCGTGATGCACATTTCACCAGCACTGTTCCATCACGAGGCGGCACCGCAAAGTCGCTTGATTCATTCAGCGCCATGTAGAAAGAGTGAAGAGCCTTTGGCAGACCATACTCCTGCGAGCGCGCTTCCTTTAGCTTGACAAGTCGAGTTGTGGGTACCTTGATAACCTCCGCGGTGTGCCCGCCAGTGACGTGGATTAGCTGGAAGTCCACGCCGAGAAGGCATGGGGCAGTGATCCTCTACCAGGCGCGCGCATGCAACAGAGAACGTCACCTGGTGATGTCTTGCGCACCAAAGGGCGTGCCCTATGCTTGAGGGGAAGGGGCGCTCAGCTCCACAAAGTGCGCCAGTGCTCCGCACTCCACCCTCCAGAGGAAGAACTGTAGTGTGGCTTCCGTGAATTCCTCCTCTCTGTGGAGGATGTGCGGAGTGTGAGGCCATCAGCAAAGAGTGCATGATATAACACAGGTGCCTTGCTGAGCCTCATACTCAGCGAGTCCACCACAATGATGAAGGGAAGAGGGCCTAGGAGAGATCATTACGGCGCTTCATATGCAAGCTTTGACTTCTTGGATTTCGTCGAAGCGAACACGGGCGCAGCAACTGACTGAGTTATCCATTGATTCAGTGAGTAAGGCGTGGGCCTACGCAAAACTTCCTCAGCACCGTTATGGTGGTGCCCTTATATAACAAATCGAGCACGGGAGCACCGTCCACAAACGCTTTTCCTACCTTGGTAGCTGGCTGGTGCTGGACTACATTGAGGAGACGCCGGTGCAGGGAAGGGAGGGGGAGTCTACGGTAGAGCGGTGCGCACCAAAGAAACAGAACAACAACAAGAAAAGAGCCCAGAGGCCCTCGAGGAGGACATGGCGACAACGAAGAGAAGACACAGCGGCGGCGAGAAGGAGAGGGGGTCACGCTTACAGAGAAGGAGAGGCAAACGGACGACACCGTTGTCCATAGCGGGGAGGGGGGGTCTTACGACGCGCATAGAGACACTTACAACGGCAGCCGAAGACCTTTTTACACGTAACTTGCGCTTTATGATAACAGAGAGAGGGAGGGTGGGGGACCTATTAATCAAAGTAGCAACACACAAACACACAGACAGATGCATAACCCAACACGCCTCACAGAAATGTAAAGGGCAAGCGGGGGGGGGGGGGAGGGCAAGGCGAGAGAGAGATGCGCAAAGCGAATACCGACATAGGCAGACAGACAGACAGAGCAGTACACAAGGCGTGGGGGGAGCCGGAAAAGAGTGAGAGAGAAAAAGACTGAACATAATGAGCGCCAAGTGCTTCGCTGTCTCATGGAGTCATGCCATCTTCGATGACCCTTCTCTCGTCCTCGCTCTTAAACCCCACCCACCCTTGCATCGCCCTAGATGCGTCTATTGGCGGGTGCGCTTGACCGGTTGGGCAGAGTCGTCGTCCTCGCTGCTGTAGTCGAACTTCTTATTCTCTATTGCGCTGTCCTTCATGCCGAATGCCGGAGAGCCTTTAGCGTGCGGCGCCAGGCCAAAGTGGCCGCCGCTGCCGCTACCATTGCCAGCAGCGGAGTGGTCGCCCGGCATGCGCATACGTGGGCCGCTGCGGCCGAAGCTGCCCATCATGTTGCGGTTGCGCTTTGGGACGTGATAGCCGCCACCTTGCTCAGCCCACTCGCGCAACCACCCAGGCGCTTCCTGTCCCGCGCGCTCTACCAGCTCCACCAGCTGGAATACCGTCGACGCGTTCAGCTGAGTTTCGTGCTTCGTGATCATCGTGAAGGACGCACCCTTAGCTCCGGCGCGGCCCGTGCGGCCGATACGGTGCACATAGTCGTCAATCTGCATAGGGAAGTCGTAGTTGACAACTGTCTCCAGCTCCTTGATGTCGAGACCACGAGCGGCCACGTCGGTAGCCACTACACACAGTCGCGAGTCCTTGCGGAAGCGCTCTAGGATGAACTCACGCTGACGTTGCTCCTTATCGCCGTGAATAGCCATGCAGTCCACCCCGTTGCGCTTCAGCTGAAATTCCAGGTAGTCCGCCGTCTTCTTCGTCTTGCAGAAGACGAGCACGCGTTGATTGCGATGGCGCTCCATCAGCCGTTTCAGCTCATCGAGCTTCGCTGCCTCTGAGGTCAAGATGAAGTGCTGCGTAACATCCTTGTTCGCCAGCAGCTCCATGCTACCGACGTTGATGCGCACCCAGTTCTTCTGGAAGCTGGCGGCTAGGTTCTGAATGTCGCGGGGCCACGTGGCTGAGAACATGAGTGTTTGTCGGTCAGGGCGAATTTGACCGCAGATGGCGCGCACCTGCGGCTCAAATCCCATGTCCAGCATGCGGTCCGCCTCATCTAGCACAAGGTACGTCACACGCAGCAGGTTCACGCGCTTGATCTCCATGAAATCGATCAAACGACCAGGGGTGGCCACGAGGATGTGCACTCCCTGGCGCAGCAATCCGAGCTGCGGGCCCTTCGGCGCGCCGCCGTAAATGCAGCCGCACCGAATGCTCTGCGGCAGCACCTTGATTGTCTCCTGCTCTATCTGCTGGGCCAGTTCGCGGGTCGGAGCGAGGACAATCACCATTGGGCCGTCCCCCATCTTCAGCGGCTCCTGCAGAGCGATGTGAGCCAGGGCTGGCACAATGAACGCTAAGGTCTTGCCGGAGCCGGTCTTGGCCACGCCGACGAGGTCGCGGCCCGACAGAACGATCGACCAGGACTGCGCCTGGATGGGGGTGGGGGCTTTGAATCCCTGCTCCAGCAGCTTTGCCTTCAGGTACTGCGGCACGGTGGTGAGCATGTCAAACTGCGTAATTGGGTTCGGGCACTGGTCGGAGTCGGAAACTGTGATAGAGTTGGCCTGACGCCATTCGTCCGCCTCGCCGTCGCTGAGGTGCGTCACCTTGGTGGCGCCGTGGTTATCTTTTATGCTGGCAGCCTTACGGATCGCGCTGGCGTCGACAACCTTCCACTTACCGGGGACGAGGCTCTTAGTTGACCAGTTTACAGGCGCCAGTTTGCTACCCATCGCACCCGAGCTGTCCTTTCTGTGAGCACCACCACCACGGGACGTGGTGGTGAATCCAGAAAAGGGGCTGTAGTTACGCTCTGCCATGGATACAATCCGAGTGGGAAAAGAGAGATCGGGAAAGATGGGAGTGATTGATGGGATGTACTTCTTGCGTGATCGCCTACTACGCTGCGTATATGAGCTACACAGCGCGTGAGTCGGTGTGCACGCGTCGGGGAGGGGGGGGGAGGGTGAAAGGGGTGAGGAAGTGGTGCATGAAGCGGAGAGGGGAAATTTATGTGCTCAACTGTAAGCACGAGACCGAGAAGAGAGAAGGCGCATTCTCTTTTCGAGTATGCCCTACCCCAAATCAAGGAAGCGGGCGCAACAAACTGGCGGCACAAGGCGGCTGCGCCTCTGAGCATACTTGCACGTGCGCCAGTCGATCGGCTACATACGCATGCGTTTGTACATGCGTCAGGTCGCACCTTCACGCACACACGCGTGGGCCATTCCCCTCAGTTCAGCCTTTGCATGTCTTACAAGAATGCGTCAACGGTACTCTGGGGGAGACAACGCGGCAACTCATAAGCAAGCCACGGGTGCGTCGGTGTGGTGTGTGTGTGTGTGTGTGTGTGGAGTGGGGGAGTGACGACGACGGTGATGGTGTGAGCACCAAAGTTGAGAGAAACAAGAGTAATACTTGTATACCAGAAAATCAAAGAACACACTGGCAAGAGCTGATAGAGACGGAAAAGGAAAGAAGAGAGGAAAAAGGGTGGGGGGAAGGGGAGTGGAAGGGGGCTGATGAAGTCCGGCCGACTGAGCGGGACAAACACTCACACACACACCACACACCACACACACACACCGAGTGTACTGCACCTCACATGCCATGGCAGAGACCTCAAATTAAACGACGAAAACGAGAATGTAGAGGTGAAAGTGCGCGTGTGTGCGTGTGCGTGGCGACACAAACACAAGCGCGCACGCGCACCCGTACACCGCAGATATCACGATAACAGACAGACAAGGAGCTAAAGCTAACCCAATTCAGCATCTAACAGAGTGACACAAAGACAAGGAAAGCGCCTGTTGCCGACAGCAGTACACACACCTGTGCGCATGGCTGTTGTCTGTGGAAGCGCACACTCCGTTTCTTCCTTGAAAAGGGGGATCTAATAAGAGGAAAGAAAGAAGTGAATTGAAGCCACGGTGTAGGTGAAATGCACCTGCAGAGTAGCGGGGGAGGGTGGTGGTGGTGAACAGCCGAGAGCGTGTGCAGCATTGAATGAGGAGAGAACAGCCGTTTCCTTACGGAGCTCAAACGACGCAGTTCTCCTTGGCATCCGGCGGGGAACTGCAGTATGCTCTGCATCGCGCTTTCCTGGTGGTGCCAGAGTGGATGACGTGGTTGCCGAGCCAGCAGCTCCCGTCGCTACCGCATCCGTTGCTGCTGGCTGCTCGAAGTGACGGTTCTGCTTGCGCTGGCTCAGCAGAACCGCGATCGTGTTGCCGTTTCTTACTTGCATCTTCGCTGTCGAGGTGACCGAGGAGCAGCCCGTCGGGAAGCCAAGCGAGGCGGTGCTGTTGACGCACGTTGGGCGGGTTGGTGTGTGTGGAGTTTCCGGAAGAGTTACGGCTGGTTGGCTGACCTTCGTGGCAGTGACAGGTGTATGAGCAACTTTGACATGCCGTAGTCGCCGCTCCGCTGCACGCACCAACTCCTCCGAAAAAGGCGGTTGCATGCCTAGCCGATCCAGTACCGCCAGCTGTTCAGCCATCTTACCCTTGAGAATGGCCAGCTCCTGCGCCACGGTGTCATGGCGGCGTTGCCAGACCGCAGCCTCCGAAAGCGCTATGCCCTTCTGGGTGCTTGGCGTAGCCGTGTCTAGTTGATTTGGTGAAATTGAGAGCGAGGCGGCTGCTGTGGCGGTGCTATCCAAGGGGTCGGTGCAGGCAACAACCTGGACTTCAGCATCTACACGTGTCTTCGTTGTTGTCGACTCAGCAGCTGCCTGTGCCGCTGCCAACTCCACCTGCATACGGCTCACCAGCATGTGCAATTCTGCGCACTCCAGCTCCCGCGCCTGCGCCTTCGCCTCCGCCTCAGCCGTGCACGCCGCGGCAGACGTCAGCTCGAGGCGCAGCTTTGCACTCTTCGCCTCTGCACGGCACAGAGCCTCCTCGATGTACGCCTGCTTTTCCATGTCGTTGCCGTCACTATACAGGTCGTCCAGTATCTCACTTTTGCGAGTGGGGCAGGCGGCAGCAGCGGCGGTAGGTTTCGCCGGAGAGCAAGTCCCATCATCGTAACGGAGGTGCGCTTCGTCATCTGCGTTGCTGCTGTCTGTGTCGTCGTGATGGGACTCACCTACCTCGCCGTCGTCACTGGTGTACAACGGGAGCGACGGTGCCTCGTAGTGCAGCCACACCTTCTCACTCCCGTTACTGAGTGACGGGCGTATCGGTGACGGTGACGCGGCCGAGAATGGAAAGAGCGTGAGCTGCACGTACGGATGCTCCTCACCTTCCACCGCCGCCGCTGACCGCAATTTTCGGGCGCTGGCGGACTGCCGTGTCGAGATGACCTGCCTGCGCGCGATGTCGTCTGTCACGTCAGTCACAGCGACCACCGCACTTCCTGTCTCAGTGGTTGCGCGAGCCACGCTACCGATGCTCCACGATGCTACGGCATCGCCGCAGCCATCACGTGGTAACGACGAAAGCTCCATCCTATCTCCCCTCTGCCTGCCATAGGGAAAGGGTATGAGGTCGACGAGCACAACGGGCGAGTCTTCCCCAGGATCGTCATGCCGCATCAGTGACTGCCGCACCACTGGCACCGCAGCGCTGACTGTCGCGTTCCGCGTAGATGTGCTACCTTGAAAAGTGGTACTGAAAACTGCTCGCTCACGCTCAGCACGGCTGGCACTCTTGATCGCGACGACACCGACCTGCTGCGGAGCGCTATCTGAGCGGTAGACCGAGGAAGAGACAGTGTGATCGCTATAGTTGAGTCGCGGCTGCGATGATTCGCTGCTTGCACTGCACAGTGACACCATAGGCGACCTGTCAGCGTCATTCACAGCGACAGAGGTGTCGGCTGCAGCACATGGCTCACTCAGCGCATCTTTCTGACAGTTCAATGCACCTAGCAGATCCATGTCAGCACTGCCACTGTCCTCCTCCGCCATCTTGTGAGAAGGTGAAGAAGAGCTGACGACACTCGCCCTAACATCGCCATCTACGGTTGCAGTCGCAACCGTGGTAACAGCAGGCGCCACAACTGACACGACCGCGTCTGCCAGTACCTCTGACGCAGACGAAACCCACAGGGGTGATCGGCACAGCGATGAAGACACCGCCTCCACGCCGGCGCTGGTCGCACAGAGCTCCAAGCCAGACTGTCCCGGTAGAGTGTTGATGCTACTTAGCTGCGGCTGCCGCTGCGGCTCAGCGCCAGGTGCCACTTCTGGGAAGCTCGGTACCACAGCGCCTGCCTCCAGCGCCTCCCCCTCTTCAACAGCTGCTGCTACGGCAAACATGGCATCCATGGCAGTAGAGCGAGGAGGGGACGGTGACGGGGTAGGCGGACACAGCATCCGCGGCGGTGGCCTCTGGTGGCGCGAAGTGAGCGGCATGCGCGGTGGGGTTGCGGGGAGGTCGACGCTGAACACCGCAGCCCCTGCCACCACTGTTGAGATCCCTTCAGCTGTCGTAACAGTCGGCATCCCCTCTACAACCGAGGACTCTAGAAGAGGTGAATCGGAAAGACCAGGGCAACGCCGATGCTCCTCTGCTTCAACACCAAGGCGAGAACTGTTGCTGTAGTACACCTGCAAGTCGGTCATCATGAGTTCTTGCTGTTGCGGTGCAAATACCTCTCCTCGCAGAGACGGCGCTGACGTGTTTGGCAACGAGAGCATTGCCACGTCAGCAGCGCCCTGCATGGGCTCGCCATGAGAATGCGACGTGCTGTTGGCAGCACATGGAGTGCAGAGAGTGGTCACCCCTTCCATGCTGTCGCGCGGTTGTCCTTCGGCAGACGGCGACGCTAGCGGACCCCCACCAGGACCAGTGAAGGTGGCACGGGAGCCATCCCAGCGCAAGGACTTCGCGAGCTCAGAAATGCGTGCACGTCGGTCTTCCGGTGGCTGTAGCTGGCTCGAGAAGAATTTATACGCTGCCAAAGGCGGTGCAGGAGACTTGTTGCCGAGCGCCCGTCCGCTGCGGTGCGCGTTGAAGCTCTCTGCATTACCCACGTCCGCCTGGCTGTACCGTTGGCGCACGAGCCAGTCATCCTCTCGCACACTCGTCATCGCGTCGGCGTCTGCTGCGTCAGCGGTTGGGTTGTGGAGGACCGAAAACGAGGAGGAGGGATTCCTGTGTCGATTCACTGGCCGGTTAGCCTCAGCCTCCTCTCGGCTTTCACCGCCACTCC
This sequence comes from Leishmania lainsoni, assembly GCA_003664395.1. Classification (NCBI taxonomy): domain Eukaryota; phylum Euglenozoa; class Kinetoplastea; order Trypanosomatida; family Trypanosomatidae; genus Leishmania; species Leishmania lainsoni. Next base: position 96,209 of record RAIA01000041.1, read on the forward strand.
TGCGGAAAGACGGCGTATTGCCGCGGCTGGCTACACCACCATCGCTATTGGCACCCGCCACCGCGGCGCCCACATGGTGATCATGACGCCGCAGTTGCTCCGCCATCTCCCGCATGGCGCTCTCCATCTCAGCATCGGCACGCTTTAGCTCAGAGGAGATACCACAGACAGCGGCGGCGGGTGACGGTGAACATACTGTAAGGCTCGGTCTCGCCATACTCCTGTGCGATGGGGTCTTTCAGGACCCCTCTTTCGCCTGCAGCGCAGGCGAGGAAGAGTGCGAGTTGCCAGCCCCCGGGGCCGATAGCGCCGCGTCATTCATATCGATTCGACGACATAGGGGTGTTGCAGCGTGCCACGAGATACAGCCGGGGCTTCCAGGTTTCTCACTCGTGGCGCTGCAGCGGCGCTGTCCTGGTCCTCGTGCACGCTGTCAGGTGTGTCAGTGCTGTGACCCCCCTGCTGCAAGTCGGAATCTTCGACGACGTCATCAGTTAGTGTGAGTGAGAACATTGTGCCGGAGTCAGTGTACAGGAGCTGGCGACTTGTACGCGGTAAGGCATTCGACTGGGCCGCATGCTCGAAACACTGACTTGCTGCAGCGCTGGTTGAGTGTTTGTTTTGTTCGCGGCTACTGACGTGAGGAGTGCCATAGGATATGTCCCCCTCGTCTACTTCCTCAGAATTTATCCGATGACTCGTCGCGTGGTTAGGCTCCCTATGACTGTGAGCGACCCAGCCGTCGTCACTATTTGGAATCAGCGAGTCACTACTACTCTTGTCGCCTGCGCCAGCCTCGGCTTCAGACGAGTTGCAACCCGAATTGCGAAGCTCGGTGCTGTGACGTAACTCAGGTGAAGTGGGCTGCCTTGCCGTTGTCACGTTTCCCGCTTTCCCCTCCTCTTTCTCCGTTTTACCTCGCCTGCACCGCGGCCAGTGCTCAGTGTATACCTCAGCCCGGCGTGGAGAGGGCACAAGGCTGTAATCAACCTCCCCCTGCTCGTGCACCACAGATGTGCCACTGACGTCCTCGTCCTCGTAGCCAAGCCGCCCCTCCCCGTCATGACGGCCGCTGTAACTGCCACCGTGCTTGAAGTCAGCGACGGTGGAGTCGGTGGACTCTGTGAAGGACAAAGAGTCAAGCAGCGTCTCGTCCTCGGGAGAGCGCCGCGTCGGTTGGTGGAGGTGCTCCTCTACCTCTTCGTGCTGACGGCCTAACTGAAATGGGGACGATAGCGGAGGCTGCTGCAGCTGTCCGCGGTGAAGAGGTGGAGCACTCATGATGGTCTCCACGCTAACGGTCTAGTTACTGCTTTACGATTGTGTTAGCGCACCCACGTCAAGAAACGCGCGCCCCCCCTGTACGTGCGTATTGGGCGCTGTAAAGCAAGAAGTCTGGAGGAGGACGACGTAGAAGAGCGACTTCGCTGTGTCGCAGCGGTCGTGTGGGATACCCAAGCAAAGAGACACGGAGACACAAGAGAGGCCAAGTGATGCCAAATATAAGAGAAAAATAGGCGAGTCGGAAAGAACGCAGCAAGCACAGAGGTAAAGGAGGAGGGTCCGGTGGATGGGGGATGGGGAAAGGGGGATGGGGGAAGGGGGATGGGGGAAGGTGTCTACCAGAGAGGAGGGGAGAGTGAGAGAGAGACTATGCACATTTGTGTGAGTGAGTGATACGTGATGTGTATTCTCTGGCCCTTTCGTCGTACCCAGTGTCACTCGTCGTAAGTGGAAAGGAAATCTAGGGGTGCGTATTACGATGTCTACAAGTGGACTCGACGCCACTGGGTTGAGGAGGTAACGGTGGCGGTGTATGTCTGTCTGTGTGTGTGTGTGTGTGTGTGTGTGTGTGTGTGTGTGTGTGTGTGTGTGTTGTCTGTGTGTGTGTGTGTGTGTGTGTGTGGAAAGGGCGCGACTGTTCCCTTGCGGTATGCGGCACTCTCAGTGGTTCTTGTGTTCTCTGTACTGGTGCGAGTGAGAGGGGAGGGAGGGGTGAGGGAGGCAGTGCACTTCTATACGTGCGCAGCAGCCCTCTACTGTACCCACGATCGTTATTGGAGTGCGCGAAAGGGCCCTTCAGTGGTAGGCAGAAAGAGCGAGCGACGAGGAAAAACGCAAGTCAGGGCCAGCACAGAAAAGAGTTGTGGCGCAAGGGATAGAGAGGAGGCGTGATGGTATGAGTAGTAGGGGGCAAGGGGAGGCGGCTGGTGCGCAGTGGTTGCCGTGCATCGCAGCGGCTCAACAACTCTGAGGGGTATGGAAGGTGCCCAATAGCCGCTCCAAAGTGACATCAAGCGGGCTCCGACGCATACGCGAGTGCATGCTAGCCAGATACAAGGAGCAGGATACGCGCGGGCGGGAAATGGGAGTCCGAAGGCTAACTTGCCCGTTCGTCTTCTCCATCGTGCCAGTTCTGCCTTGTCGCGCGCTGGGTGTTGCAGGGTTAAAAGGTGCCATTACTCCTCAGACAACTGAAATAGCTCAGAAGAGAGAGAGAGAGCGAACCTTCTGCCGCTGGCGAGCAGCCGTCCGCACCAAGGGCACCCCAACTCTCTTTTTTTCTCAGCGTGTCACCACCCCCAGACGTCTTCCCCCACCACGCCTCGCGCCACTGGACATTTAGCGTCGCTTACGGGCCATATGGGGAGGACGATAGCATCGGTGGTCGGGCTGGCGTCAACGAGTCGCAGATGGATGGGAAGGGAAACAGGTGCCCCACTAGCGGCATGGACATGCCGGCAGCGTGGGTCGTGATGGCACCATCGAGAGCGCTGTGGCTGCAGTCATCCCTGTTTCCGCGAGCATTGTTCTTTGTTGTGGGTAAAGGAGTAGTAAAGGCCGTGTTGTCGGTAGTGGAAAGCGGTGGGCCTGCCTCACGTCCCAGCAGGGACGGCAGCGCCGCCTCCGTCTCTCGCAAGAGTCGCCGCAGCTGCCCAGAGGGCGACTCGTTGGCGTTGTTCTCCTCGCTGCTGCACTGGTCGACATCAAAATGGGGCACCGCAAAGTTCCAGGACGAGGTTGAAGGCGCTGAAGAAGGCAAGCACCACCTCCGCCTAGCAGGCCCGTGCACTTCGTCCCGAGAGGTCGATGTGCCATGCGTGTTACTGTAAAGGCGCGTTCCGACAGCTTGAAGGCGCTGCAGTTGGCGGGCCATAGAGCTGGTGAAGCGCTCCGAAGACTGTTGGAACGGCCCGTGCATGAGTGAGAGGTCCTTGGCAGCGGTTGTGGAGTTCCAGTGGCACAGCCGGCGTGCCTCGGAGCTTAGAGCAAGAGTTGTTCGCTTTGGTAGAATCACAGCGGTGGTGGCTGCAGAAAGAGGGGGAAAGGTGCCACTCTGGGCTGATACAGGCATGTTGCTTGATGATGCGCGCGCTCGCGAGCATACAGAAGTAGCTAAAGCAGCTGTGGCAGCACCACCGCTGCCACAGCCTGAGGAGGTCTCCAGGGGTCGCGGAGGGGCGAGGCAACGATGCAGTAAGGGGTTGACGAGGTGGATCTCGTGTAGCAAACGACGACACTCTTCCAAGGCTGGATAGACGTAGCGAGGCAGGTAGGGCTCGGCAGCCGGTGACGTTGGCGATCCAGTCGCAGAAGCACTAGCAACGCCACCAGAGGACCTCGTGCTCGGTGTCAAGCTTCTGGGGGTCTTCCCTTGCTTCTCCAGCGCTGGCCTGCGTAATGGCCCGGCGGACGGCTCAGGCTGTAGTGCTTGGAGCATCGCTCTTGCAGGGTCGTATGGGGCGTCGAAAAATTTGTCCCCGTCCTCCCCCTCGACCACATTTTCTTCCGCTCTCCTACCACAGGCGCAGTGAGGGAAGTAACAAGGGAGTGCCACGAAAGCTCCTGCCTTCGCCTTTTCCGCTGCTCCTGAGTGGGCGGGCGACAGTGTTGAGCTGGCAAATGGAGTCACCACTCGCGCATGCGAGATTCTCGCGCAGCCGCCTGCAGAAGCGTTGGTCGCTGCTGGTTCGCTGCTCTCCCCCGCAACAGGAGACGCCACCATCGAAACCGTATGGGAGCGACAGGAGGAATCACTTGTTGCGGTGTCATGGTAGCACGTCGCCAACTCTGCGAGCGGCGCGGCGGGGTAAGGCTTGTTCGGGTCCCTTTCAGTCCACACAGCTGCAGTTGAGGCACTGCCACAGGACGAGAGCGTCAACAAAGGGGACACCACCTTTGCTCTGCCGTAGACACGCCTGTCGGAGAGGGACTGGACGAAGAGCGCTGCAGCTGCCTCTGCGCCAGGAGATGCAAGTGACAGCGTTCCCTTTGGCTCGCCTGCGTAGCAGGCAAGCGCTTACGCAAGAGTGCAGTGCCATAAGACGGCTGTGCTGCCGCCATCGCCGTCGTGGCCGCAGAATGCAGCAACAATGACGACGTTGCAGCAGGCAGAGCCTCATCTGCTGGCGTTCTATGCGCAACACTGGAGCGCGCCGTGGTGCCGCTGACGTAGGGGTGGTTAGGGGGAGATGATGCCCGGCTTGGCGCCTGCGTGCGCCTCGGGTACTCAAAATGAACCGCCTCATTTGCAGCGGGCACTTTTGTGGCGCCTGTGTCAGTGCTGAGACGCGACCCAGGCCAAACAGTGGTTCCGGTCGGAACGCATCGCAAAGCTTCCAGAACCGAGTGCTGCTGATGATCCTTCTTGGGCTGAGCGGCGTAGCTGTCTCGCAGTATCTCTGAACTCAGTGTGTCACCCACCATATTGTGAAACGATGGCGCCAGTGTGTGAGTCGGAAGGAGGGGTGGTGCAGGCGTCGACATGGCCACGGGCAGCACATTGGTAGCGTCAGACGCAGAGGGGTACGCGACGGGGCTATGCTGTGACTCTGGAGCAGTGGGTCTACCCACAGCAACGGAAGATGTGTGTTCATCCCACACATCGGCGGGGGTCGCCGACGTCGCTGCGGAAAAGGGCTGAAGAATGACGTCGGCAAGAGAGTACGGCTCCGGCAGCAAAGGGGCGCACTGCGTCTGCAGCGGGGATAGAGGACGTATAAGCGGTGAAAGTGGCATCTTAGTTCGGCCACGCAACACAGTTGTGTCGCAGTGAGTGAGGGTAAAGAAAAGGGATCGAGAGACCGATGGGGAAAACTTCTTGATTGGTCTTTGATGAATTGTCGTGATCACAAGCGCGCCCGAGAGAGGGAGTTCTTGCTGACTGACTCTTCTATGGGTGTGGCCTTTTGTTGTATGTATGGTGTGGTGTCTCCTCATACACACCCGCAACGACACACGTAAATACGAGCGCAGGGGGGAGGAGGGGTTTGGCCTGTGGTAGGGGGACAGCAACGACTTAGGATAGTCTCCCTCTCCGTACACAAGTGAGAGACCTTTGCTCTGAGTTTTGCCCGTATGATAACATCGACGTCCAAAGATGATGACTTCTTCACAGAGCGAGAAAAGCGCGCCACTACGGAGGCTCTCGAGCTGAATGGGGGAACACAACATGCAAGAGACGATACACCACACAGAGAGAGAGAGGTAGGTAGGTAGAAGACAGAATGTAAAGTGAGAGGGAATGAGCAGAGTTCTGCGAAATGTACCTGACTCTTAGAAGTGTGATGCGTAGAATCCGGACAGCTATGCGTATCCGTATCAGAGCCTCACCAAAGCGAAAAGGAGAGAAGAGCGCGGGTTCCCCTATGCGTGTGTCTTGTGCGCGGCGTTCCCCCAAGACCACTGGGGGGAGGGGGGAAGGGAAAGGTGCAGGGTGCAGTGACGGTCTGCAGGTGCCCCGCGTATAGAAGACAAGCGTGCTCGCAGGCATACAGTCTTGGGCGACCTTCATGTGCGCGTGTGTGTCTGGAGAGGGGCATCACACAAGCAACGGCTTCCCTTTGCGCGGATTTCGGTATGGTGAGAAGGCTTCGCCAGGATCGCCCACCACTGTTGTGGCACCATCCAGCATTGCTTGAAACATACGGCGGTGCTGAAGAGGAGCTGCACCGCGCGGAGCACCGGGCCCTTCGCTGTCGCGCTCTCCGTTGGTGAGATCACCAGTGCTAGCCGCTGCACGTCGGCTACCACCCCAGGGTCAAAGTAGGGTTAGCACAGACACGCTGCCGCGTGAACTACGACGAAGCTGCATCGCACCATCATGCGCGGCCTCATCCAGGTGGTAGAGAAATCGGTGCATCTCTGCGTTCACCTCCAGAGACACCCACATGGCCATGTTGAAGAGCTCCGACAATAAAAGCTGAAGAGCGCATCTCTCGTGCTGGTAGGGTCGCACCACAGACACGCTACATTTCCACATCACCTGCGCAAGCACCGCTTCTGCCGTATGTGCACCCTTCGCTTTCTGCAACGATGACAGTCCAACTGCGAGGGCACGGTGTCAGCGCCCTGTCACCTTTGCTGCTGACACAAATCATTACCAACGGCGGTGGGCAATGCGACGGAGAGCACGGCGTTGTCGTACCCGAGCACCGACTTCACCTCATCCTCGGCGATGAGCTCATATTCGTCCTTCGCAGCAGATGATCACGGTGCTGCTTCTATCGAGGTGGTCTCGAGTGCTTTACTAGGAAACAACGCAACTTTAGCGATGCGACTGAGAGAGGGAAAGAGGTGCGTACAGTCCACAGCAATTCTCACGTCGCTTTGCTTGTGGCGATGATGCTCTGTTGAAATGTGTAGCGTCTATCCCGGCAGCGCAGCGCGGCCATCGTATGTGGGCAAGACCACCTCAGTGGTACGACAAGCTCCTCCACTCAAGTTGATCCTTCGTGCTAATAAGAGAGGGGCCCCGCCCCGAGGGACGTTGCAGGGAAGCGTGAATAGCAGGCCTCGAGATGGTTGACACCCTGCGGAGCATCGCGCAGGGCCACCAGAGCTGGACAGCAAGCTCGGTGCGACTCCCCTGCATCTGAGGGGAAAGCAGATGCCGCGGGAGGCCTACATGCACGTAGATGATTTCAGGAGGAGGTGCCAAGGTCCGAGTTTCAGCGCTACAGCGACTGTAAGTGATATGGAGAAGTCACGAGGAGAGGAGTGAGAGAGAGGTAGAGCCTTGCTTCGTCCTTAGTTACTCACGCAGCGGGACGGACTAGCGAGAGGGTGTGCCGCACAACTTATGTTTTGCCTTTCCCTCAGCCCACTCATTCTTCGCACTGAAGAGAGCCAGAGAGACTGTAAGGAGCAAAGTTCCCCATTGATCGCGACACCACTAGCCCACTGCCGCTACTGAATCCACGACTGTCTCTCCCCCCCTACACAGTTGTTTTGGGTGGTGCCTATCAGCGCACGCGCCGTTTTTCCTCACGGATCCCCTCGGGGCGAAGAGGGGGCGAGGGAGAGAAGGGGTTAGGCAAAACCGGACGAACCAACACGAGAGGAAGAGACGCACTTAACAAAGGAGTATAATGGAGAGGCTGAGAAGGATGGGGTGATGGCGTGTGTCGACACACACACACACATATACACACGCTACCTCATACAGGTAGACGTGTCAACAGCTACAAGCACAACGGCAACAAGGGAGTCGGAGAGGATACCAACACAAAGAAGATACGAGAAAAGCGTACCACAGAGAGGAAGGAGTCCCAAGTACACCTGCTCACATAGAGAGAGAAGACTAACAGCGACAACGAGACTTCGCGCAGAAATGCTGACAACGCCATGGGTCAGCAGGAAATCGTGAAGACTCTGTTGCTCTAATACTCCCCCCCCTACCATCCGGGACACAGAAGCCGAAAGAGAAGGGGGAGTACGGGAGAGGAGAGCAAACGCACTTGCGAGAGAGGTAGAGCATACAGAGCACACCCACCCGCATACATACACACACACACATACAAAGACGAGCGAGCAAAAGGAAGAAACACGGCGAGCAACGATGCGACAAGGACACTGGAGAGGGAGGGAGATAACCCGGAAACGGTCTTCACCATTCTTCGCGAGAAGAGAGTTCTGGTAAGAGAGAGAACGGCAAGAGAGGGTACTTCTACCTTGGGTCGCGGCTCAGCCCATAGCAGCAACGCTGCTTCCCTTCACGACACGTGCATGCGAGAGGGGGGGGTGGAGCGGCAACAGAGAAGCACACTGAAGAGAGGGAGGGGGGGGTAGCAGGAGCGGCAGAGTGGGCCACACTACAGGCGCCCACACACCCGCACAACTCACAAGGCCATGTAGGTGGAGTAAAACCAAACACCCCAACGCAAAAACAATCAAAAGCCCAGTTGGCGTCAAGGCGAACGAGGGCAAAAAGTGAAGAAGACGCACCGGCGTTGTGCATTACAAATGAGCAGAAGAAGCATCAATGAATGGAGCCAAGCACGCGACGGGCGAGTGAGTCACGGGACGAGGAGGCGGAATGGAGCACACTCGCATACAGGCCCGTACACTCAAGTATAGCCCTCTTCGCAGCACGTACACTGAGACAGATCCCCTCTCTCCTTCGTGTCTTCGGCCGTTGATGACGCAGTCTCCCCACCTCTCGCTTCGCCTCACCGACGCTTCCCTCTGCAGATCCTTCTTTTGAATCCCCCTTTCGCGCCCTGCTCCAGTCATAGTTTCACCTTCTGCTTTAGTTTCTCGAACAGAAGTGATCACAGTAGCTGCGAGCTGCACTCCTTGAAGCTCGATCGCGAAAGTCCCTTTCGGATCCGATCAAATACTTCTGCTCAGTCAGGAAGCAGAGAGAGCATGTGTGGCGTCGGCCTGCTCAACCAAGTGCTCGACGAAAGTGCTGATAGTCGGTACACACCGGTGGCACCTCGTTGCGGCCGCGCGAGCGATACTTAAGCGACTCCGCCTCGCAACGACGGCCTAACGAGTCCCGCCAACTCTCCAACACCTTCTGTTCGACCGACAAGTACACCTCTTTTCGCCGGTCCATCATGTCTGAAGTTTGGGGCGTCGTGTAATACTTCACGCGTAACCCAAACAGGGACGTCGTGCGCTGCACAATAAAGCCTTCGCTCTGTGACGCCGTGAAGCTAAAGGAAGTGGCAGCCCTCCCAGCGTTACGGAGACTACCGCCGAACAGCGGGTTGGAGGGGTCGACATCGGTGTAGGAGCTCGACAAGAGCATTGCCATGAGCAGAAAAACGATAAAGGGCACAAACAGCAGCGCATTGGGATTGATGTTCACCTCAGCATGGTATTGTGCACCATTGCCGCCGGGATGTGCACCATAGCCGTTCGCGTGGTGGCCGTTGCCAAAGAAGAACTCCTCGAAGAAGTCGCGCTGCCCGGTTGGGCGCCGGCGGTACAAACCCGCGCTGTTCGCGGACCGACGCGTGCCACCGCTCTCGTGCCGCTGTACGCCTTCCGCACCATGCCGATCGTAGATGCTGCGCTTGGTGGAGTCCGACAGCGTCGTGTGCGCCATGCCGACCAGCTTGAACGCATCAGCAGCCTGCCTGTGCTTGTTCTTGTCCGGATGGCACTTGAGTGCCATTTTTTTGTAGGCCATCTTAATCTGTGCCTCGGTGGCGTTGGTGTCTACCATGAGCACCTTGTAATAGTTGCTCTTGTTCTGCAGTACATACTGCACCACCTCTGTGTCTGCCATTGAGTTCATTGTTGAGATAGTGGCCTTGTGTGTGTGTGGGGGGGGGGGGCGGGTGACGATAGGATGCAGGGTCCAGAGGAAGTGAAGGTGGGTGAGACTGCTACGTCGTGCCCCATGAGCAGACCAGTAGATTGCCAACACCACAAGCGTGCGACCCCGCTCGTGGGCAATAAGGAAAAGTGGCACAGAGAGGGTGTGTGTGTGGTAGGGGCGGTAGAGTGGAGGGGGGGGGTGAGAAGGTAACGAACGACAAGAAACGCCGCCACGTGATCGCTACCCGCTCCCCTCGATGGGCTCCGGTAGCACGAGAAAAAAGGGTCAGCAAAATTAGCGAGTGAGAGTAGATGAGGAAAGAACGCTTGTGGAAGTGGGTAAGTTGGTGCCGAGGGATTGATTAGGGGGAAGAGGGGGAGATGAAACCGCACCAACAAAGGAAAAAAAGAACGAGTGCAGCGACCCACGTACGCGCGAGCACGCGTCCCAGCCGACAAAGACAACTGCACGCCAGGCCTTATAAGAGCAAACTCAAAGTAATGGGAGAGCGGAGAGAGGAGGAGGAGGCGCACAAGAAGAGTATGGCACACCAATAGAGAGGAGAGAAAAGTACCAAGATGACAGAAATATTTTTAAAAAATCCGCCGCTGCCTCTCGTACTGAATCACGGAGGGGGCGATGAGCGCTCTTGTGCGGGTGTGTCTCTCTGTGTGCTTGTGCGCATGCAGAGGGAAGAGGCGGAATGTGTGTCTGGGTGGGGAAGGGAAGTTTCTACGAAGATCTCAAACGATGGGAGGGAAAGAGGACGAAGGGCAGAAGAGAACCCAGTGGGCGGAGTGAACAGCAGAGACGTTGAAAGAGAGAGAGACGGCCGGGGAGCGGACACTCGAGTACGGTGGTGGTGGTGGTGGTGGGAGGGACAGTGGCCCAACCATGTGCCCAGTCCCGACACCAAAAACGTGAAGGGTACACAAAAGATCAGCGAAAACAAAAACAAAAAAAACAAAGAAAAGGCGCCTTTATCATTCCCACTACATGAGGTTCCTTACGTATACGAAATGGCGTGCACCGCTGATTCTGCCCTCTTTCGATATGTTCTTCTTCGTGCTGATCTCTCCCTGCATCCGTGTTGCTGGCGTTGATGTACGTCTTCTTTTTTTTTCCTGGATCATTTTCATGTCGATGCAGTGCATAGCAGTTTAAACTCTATGCCGTACGCACTGGCAGTGTGGCTTTTCCACAAAGAAGGCACCACGAATTAAAGATAGCAACCGCAGCGGCTCAAACGCTAACGACGACCAGGGCAGTCCGTCACGAGCTCTACGACCCAGACTCCTCTGGTATCGTGAGCCACAACGCTTTTCCACTACGGTATTTCGTTTCAACACTTCTTCCTCACATGTACCGCTTACTCAGTCGGTAACTTGGCGGGACCCTCCAAGACAAAGCGAGTCATTTGCGCCAGAACCTGCCTGACGCTCATATGCAGCACCTCTGCAGAGCCGCCGCTGTGAGCGGAGCGATGACGTGCGCCACTGGAAAGGTCTCCGTTTTCTCCATGAGGGTCGCAGTACCCGATCATCGTCTCTGCATCCTTGAACTTGCAGCAGTCATGCTGGTAAAAGAAGTCAATTCGGTTCTTCTCTCCGCGCGTCATCGCGCGATAGCCCAAATGGCGCCAGAACGGGATCGCCTGCACGTCAGCAGAAATCATGATGAACTCCAGCCCCACCTCCGCACACCACGCCAGCAGCGCCGCGTTCAGCAACCGTCCAAAGCGGTTCTTCTTGTACCCAACACCCGTCGCAAACAGAGGCATCTCGGCAAACCGTATTGTCTCCTGTTGATGAACCGATATAGTAACAGCGCAGACGAGCTCCTGAGTTGCCAAGCAGCGCAGGTACCACGAGTACGAGCCGCTGATTCGCTTGCGGGTGCGAGTGGAAAAGCTGCTCGGCAGTGTGACGATGCGGTGCAGCTCGGGTGGGTCGGGGTGCAGAAACTGCGAAGCATACAACTCAATAACCTCTTCGCGGGTCTTCTCTGAATGCACACATCCGAATTTTAGCGCGTACGGTCCAGGGCCGGTGAGCTTGGGGAAGTGCTCTTGAATTGTGGAGCGGAGCAAGCGCTGGGCATGCGTGCGGCGCGGCGCGTGATTCGCTTCCGTCATTGGATTCCCAGTCATGAAAGACGACTTGGGGCTCGCCACGAGAGGAGAGTTGCCACTTTCAGCGGCTGCCCCTGCTGGCGACGACGGGTCTGTACCAGCCGCTGTGGGAGACATGTGGTAGTCATGGAAGAAGATGAGTCGTTGCACAAACGTGGGGTCTACAAACGTGTGGGCGTATACCTTGGCAATCTCCCCCCGCTCCGCACGCGTTGCGGCCCAGTATGCCTCAGCGAGCTGATCGCGTTGAGCCTCATTAAGCTTCACCGTAGAGTAGTACTTGAACAGCGTCGCCCGCTCTTCCTCTGACAGCATTGTGCGTGTGAGAATGTTCGAGCGCTCTTTCTGCCACCTTCAGCGACTAGGCATGAGGGGGAGGGGTAGTGGTTGTCTGAATCTGTAAGGAACGAAACGCAGTACTGTGTGTGAAGGGCCTCCCGAGACTCACCGTGCTGCAGGAGCCGGGTGAAAGAGAAAGTGTTTTCGGCCTCTATCTAACACTTGGTGCTTGCGTGCGCACCGTTGACCGAAGCGACAGCGAAAAACAACAACAACAACAAGAGCCGACGCTGTCATTGGTGGGGCCGCCCAAGAGTAGGGCGGGCATAAAGTGGCGAAGAGTGTGTGCGCGGCAAAGAAAGCGTCAGGATAAAAGGGGGAGAGGACAACAGAGCACATGTGGAGTTGACAAGGAGCACATGCGCCACCCCTCCCTCCCTCACACATACACCCACCCACACGCGCGTGGTAAACAAACACTTGATACATGAAAAGGAAATGGGCCAGAAGAGAAACGCCACACCTGCCATGGTGCGTGCAAGTTCGCCGCTGGTCACCGCCAACCTTCTCAGTAGCCCTCTCGCCGTCCTTGAATTGCACCCTCCCCCCTCCATAGTACAGCAGTGGGTGCTCCGTGCGGCGTCGGCAGGCCAACCGTTTTAGTGGTGATAACTTGTGCTTTCATCTACTATGCGCATTCCTGATCTTGTGAGCTGAGTAGCTTATTAAACTAACCCACCTACAGTTTTCCTTCCGTAGAGAAAGGCATAGACACCTTGACGTTGTCGTATCTGTCAAGGTGAGGCGAGACATAAAAGAAAACATTTGCCACTCCATTCTCCTCGACCTACCCGCACATGCTGGCTTCTGCACATAAACTCCACCTTCAACACCTTCCCCCAGGTGTCATAGCTTTAGCTCTCCAATCTTCAGCATAAATTGCTCTCGGTGAGGCTGCTGCAGCACTACTGCCATGCTGGCTAGCACCGATGTGGCAGAGGTCACGAAGAGCACGTCCGGATCGAGGGTTTCGTTCAGTTCCCGTTGGACGGTGTTGAGTAGGTTGATGAGTAGGTCGATGCGATCCGCGTCGGAGGGCACACGGGCGACCCAGTCCTCCACCTGGAAGTCCGCCATCTGCTGTCGCAGGTTCTCATCCACGAGCTGGAGAACATAGGCTTTGAAGAGGCAGCCGTGCGCAAACCTCTCGTATACCACTTTATACCTGTTGTAGGAGTGTCGCTGGGTCCACATGGACGGGGCCACCTCGTGGTGCCGCCGCGCAAAGTCGTCAAGAAAGTTGGAAGGGGTGAGGAGCGCGTCGCACAAGGCGCGATCGCACAAGTGGAAGGCTGTGTACGGAGCGGTGACCCTCTGGAACCACGCAGTGACCGGTGTAAGAAACTCGGAGGTGAGGGATCTGAAGAACTTGTGCACCATATCGTCGGCAACGGAAAAGTGCGAGCAGGATGTAATGCCGTTAGTCGCCGCCGTCGTATCCGCGTGGTGGTGGCGAGAGGAGTTGCTAGTGCTGGCTGAGGAGAGCGGTGGGGAGAGAGGGGTGCTGCATTCCTCGTGTGCGGCGGTGATCGGCATGGGAGGCGTTCGTGGATTCCCATGCCACTGCGTAAGACTCAGTGAGACGGATGCCCGCTGGGCATCCGCATCTAGCAGGGATACCATATGCAGCCGCTTTAGCAGCATCTGCGTCTGCTCCGCGTGGTTCAGCAAGAAGTGAACGGAGGAGTCGAAGTAGTTGTGGAGGTGCTTCTGCAGCTCATTGCGCGACCTAGCCTGGTGAGCGCTGGTGCGCCTCTGGTGCTCCGCTGCGCGCACTGACTCCACCGTGGTCTTGTAGTGGTCCATGGTGAAGAGAGTGATGGAGGAAGCGACAGGCGATGGCGTTGTGATCGGGGTTGACGCGAGGTGGCCGCAGCCCCCAACGGAGCGTCGCTGCTGTCGTAACCAGTACGCGCTCGTCCACGTGAAATTTGCACTATACAGCTGCCTGCACAGTTACTGGACTGCGTCGGGAATGCCTCGTACAGGTTCGTAGGCCCATGCGTCGCAGCTTGACCTTCATCCTCAGAGCGCTGTGCCCAATGCATTCCTTCACATTGTGAGCCGAGTCACGTGATGAGCACAAGGTGAACGGTGACGAGTTTACCGAGGTCCTTGCGCTGTAGGTGGTGTGCGGGTCTGCCCTGTATGACGAGGCGGATGAGAAGATCGCTTGCCGACTCGAGAGATGAGAAGGGCACACGGCGGCGCCGTTGCCGCTGAGGCTACTGAGACTAAGCGGCGCCACCGCAATGGGGGCATGTAAGGCGTTGTGGTGGGGCACACTCGCCACACCACTAGCCAGAGATGCAGTGGAAGTGAGGCTGTACACGGGTACTGACAAGGGCTCATGTCCAGACGCCGTGCACGCGTGAGTACCGTTCGATGACGACAAGTGCGGTGTTTTGTCGCGCAGCTCCTCAGGCTGCACTGCACGTGGCAAGAGGTCGACCAGCGACGCTGCCGTAAAGGCATTTGGCTGCTGTCGGTGGAGCAGACTAGTCTGTGGCGGAGGTGGGGCACCCTCAGCCACCACACTGGCGCTGCACGCCTTCCCGCTCAGGGCCGGCGGCATGATGGAACCATTCGTCATAATCGACGCGTTGCGGTCCATCACGACCATCAAGCTGGGCCACCCACTGAAGCTACGCAGTAGGAAAGGGTTTGTGCCGGCTACTATAAGGGCCTCGTTTGTCGGAAAGGACAGTACCTTGCCCATCCGACTCAGTCGTGAGAATTCGTCGTTTTGCACAGTAAAGTACGAGCGCAACGTGCCATTGAACTCGATGGGCAGCACCAGCGATGCGGCGCTAAATGCCACTGCGGACGCCATGCAGGGCGTGTTGCTGAGGATGAAGAGTGGCTCGTGGCGAATGAGTAGCTCCCACACGTACGTGAGATGATGCAGCTGCTCACCAAGAAGTCTGAACAGGGGCAAGAAGTCGCTGCCTAAAGTGCTGCGACGATATCGCGCGCTGCCTTGCGCTACCTCCATAAACTCTACTCTGCTGTCCACCGACATGGCGCTGCGTGCCGAAGCGCAGCTGCTCCGCGTTGCGCGACTCGGCTGTCGCTGCGAGTGCGCCGGTGTAATGAAGACGAGGGCCTGCTGAAGCAGCGTCACCGTGTAGCGCACCTGCGGGTGAGGTGAGGGCCACTGAGCCAACTCCATCATCGCATCGCACAACACATCTTCTTGCGTGTAGTACTCGGCGCTGTAGGACTGGTCAAACTCAAAGTAGGCTTCCGGACTTGGGATCAGCAAGCTGGACACAGGCACCTTACCCGTATCTGGGGAGAGCGGGCAGCACTGACAGAAGCGCGGCGCCACGACGCGGAGGATGATTTCGTGCACATTGTAGTACGGCAGATGAGAGAGAAGCACCAAGACCTGTTGCACGTAGCACCGTGGCACGTTGGGATCGTGCTTCTGCCGGTAGAAGGCCGCGCCGTACAGCTCCGGTACCGTGTTTCCGGTCGTAGGCGGCGCTACTGTCTGTGAGAAGCTCTGTGCCGCCGCTGCGGTGCAGTCTGGCATTGTGAAGTAGAAGATGAAGTTGTACCCGCAATCTGGGTTGCAGTCTGGGAAGGCGCAGCGCAGTAGCTTTACCCTGCCCTCCTTTGTGAGGGCATCTGGCGGGGTGATGAATTCGATCTTGGGCCCGATATCGAGGTCGAACCGGAGAGACACTAAGCAGTCCACCCATGACGACGATGATAATGGCGACACCATTGTTGCTGATGGGCCCGATACACAGAGCACACACCCCGGGGAGGCAAGATAGACAGAGAATGCAGCAGAGATGGAGAGACAAGGGGCAGAGTGGGGCTGGAGGAGAATTCGAGAAGCTGGAAAAAAGAGACACGGCAAATCGACGATGCGAAAAGGGAAGAAGGGAAGGGAGGGGCGTTCGTGCAGTCATAGCAGGCGGGTCGCCACCCCAACACAGTAGAAGGAGCGGCTTGCAAGGGGAGAGAGAGAGCGCGAGAGCGGAACGGAGAAGGCGAGGTCGAAAGTGAGGAAGACGGGCTGAACAGCGATAGAGAGCGTCCCAGGACGGAGGGAAGGAAGAAAAGATGAGCAAACGCGAGGAAGAGAGACACGGTAGAAACGACACCGTACAAGAGAAGACGAAAAGCGACCCGGACAGAAAACAAAGGGGCGCGTGGGTTTGTTGTTGTTGGGGAGAGAGGGGGGGGAACAAGCAGCAGAGGAGGGCAGCAATTCAGCGGGAACGCACACACACGCACACATACCCACACGTGATAGACTTAATGATATTTCCTCTTGCAGTGCTTCGGGCGGAAGCAGGAAAGATGCGCAGAGGTAGTCACTAGAACGAAAAGCACATGACACGCCACAGGTGCCTCTCTCTCTGGCGGTGGTGTAGTTAGAGAAGTGAAAGAAGCTACTTACAGTGGACACAAACTCAAGCAACCCTAATAAAGGGTTTTAACAGTGTTGAGAACAGGGAGCTGTGAAACACACGAAGAAGCAACGAGTTCTGGAATACACATACGAGGGACGCACAGAGAGGGGCAACGAGCAACTTGATGAGCTTAAGGGAACAGGCATAGAGTAGCAGGAGGTGGGGCGTGTCTCCCTCGCACAAGTGAAGAGAAAGAGCGGGACAACGCACACAGCCCAGCGCACAGAGCAACACCTCGCTCGCAGTCCTCGGGGGACGGGGGAAGTGAGAGAGTAAGGCAGTGGAAAAGACGCGCGCAGCAGGCCCTATACACACACACCTCACACACGCACAGTCGGAGCAAGCAATGATGGGAGCGAACAAAAGAAACAAGGGAACTGGGGAGGCTGAGCAAAACAATGTGGATGGCGCGTATACATCAAAACAGAGCGAGGGCGAAAGAGAAAGGAAGAGAGGAGAAAAGTGCCTCTGTTTCCTTGAGCAGTGTCTTGCGCAGGGGGCGGAGTGTTATGCTCGCTTGTGTGTGTGTGTGTGTGTGTGTGTGTGTGTGTGTGTGTGTGTGTGTACGTCTTCTGAAGGAAGACGGAAGACCCACGAAAGGATAATTCACTAATTGGAGTCCGCCTCGTGTTTCTTTGCTTTGATCTCTTGAGGAAAGGCAATAAAAGCGTTCAGGGAAGAGGAGTCGTGTAGGGGTGAGGGAAGGGGGACGTGTAGACACGGGAGAAGAGAGAGGTCGAGGCCAACTCGGTCCGTTGTCATGCCTGCGCAGTATACGCACCTTCGTAAATCGGATGATCTCTGATTG
The DNA here is from genome assembly GCA_003664395.1 of Leishmania lainsoni. Taxonomy (NCBI): domain Eukaryota; phylum Euglenozoa; class Kinetoplastea; order Trypanosomatida; family Trypanosomatidae; genus Leishmania; species Leishmania lainsoni. Next base: position 113,470 of record RAIA01000041.1, read on the forward strand.
TGCTTGTGTTGTGGGGACGGTTGCTGCTCTATCCACCACACAGGCAGCCCAATGCCCCCACTTACAGATGACTCTTTCTGATTTGTGTTGCAGATGTGCTTCCAGCCAAACAGTGACAACCCACGGAGAGGCGACAGAGCAAATGACATGCCGTAAGAGGAGCACCTCAGAAATACGACAAGTAGGGGGAAAGGGGGAAGGGAGCGGTGAGGTGTGTGCGCATGGGAGTATGCGTGTGTGTGTGTGTGTGTGTGTGTGTGTGTGTGTGTGTGTGAGGGGGGGAGAGAGTCAGACAGGTGAAGATGACGGAAAGAGACATACAAAAAGGGTTGGAAAGGGGCGAGAGAAGTGAGAGGAATAGAAGGAATCACAGACAGGTGCAGCTTCACACGGGGTACAAACGCCTTCGAACAGGTGGGTGGGTATCTGACGAGCCGAGAGCCACGGCATGCGCTCAGTGGTGCAGGGAGGATAATCGCTTCGAGTCAGACGAGAGAAAGGGGGGAAAACACAGCGCGTCTGCATTTTTTTTTGCCTGCCTTGTTCTCTGCAGTCGCACTTTTATGCGGCTCTCTTTTTCGAGTCTTGTTTGCTTTCCTTCAGCGCTCTCTCATTGCAGTGCTATGGCATACAAGCAGACACACACACACACACACACACGCACACGCACTCACTCAGGTACACGTACAAGAGAGGAACACAAGGGGGAATGGACACTGCAACAACAGCACCAAGAGAAACGCAACACAAACACGGGCTGGGGTAACTTGTAACCGCCGCTCTCTCGGAGAGAAGGAAAGAGGAGCGAAGAGCAGCAGACGGCGCACGTCGACCACAGCTCTTTCTTGGACCTCTTAGGATGCCTTCCATGCGCCGCCGCGTGGAGGGAGAGAGAGGAGGTCTGTGCTTGCACACAGCCGACATGACAGGGCAAAATAAATTGTGAATGGGAAAATACACACAGAAAAACACCCGCGTGAAGAGGAGAGAGTTGGGGTTTGTGTGCCGGTCTATGAGTGTGGGATTGCTCGGTTCAGCCCCATTTGCCCTGCTCCTTTACTTCCCTCGTTTTCCCTTCTCGACCATCCTCCAATTGCCGCTGCACTCGCTTCTTGGCATTCCCGATTGCAGTGCTGACGGCGGCGTCGAGCACATCTGTCTGGAAAAGAAAACCCAGCCGGTAGCTCATTCATACAAGTTGTTACGAACACCAGTTTGGCAGGTTGCCTTGCTGAAAAGAGCGAAGGAATCCGAGAAGGGTCTCAGTATAGTAGCGATGAAGGGAAGAGAACGGGGCAGAAAGCAAAGCGGCTCACTTCGAGAAGACGGAGGGGAGGGGGTCTCTCCTCCCCCCTCCAGTGCTGCAGTGCACCGGCGCAAAAACGGGAGGGTGCACAAGTGGAGGGAAACAACTGAAAAGATGACAGGGAAGGCGAGAGAGGAGGGGGGATGGACTGCAGTCACAGCAGCAGCAGAGTACCCACCACTGTGGAGCCTGCACACCCGTACACATACATGCACACTCACACCCCAACAGACGTAGGGAATGACTGTCATTTGCTCTTTATCATTTTCGCCGCTCTAGTGCGCCTCCTCTACCGCCAAGCCCAAGTTGCCGCACGAATCACATGCTGGAAGCATGTAGCCAGAGAAACCGACCGTGACGAGCAACGACACTGTCCCACCAAAGCAACTGCCGGAGTTGAGCAGGTCACTGAGGATGTACTGCCGCTTCGACGAGCAGAAGAATCGATGCGCATTGAACCCGCTGCCGGCTGGCCCGGTGCCTCTGGCCTTGACGGCCGTGAAAACCTCACTTAGTGGGCTGCTGCCGAGGAGCTTTAACCATGCACTCAGTCGAGACTTCGTTCCTGTGGAGTCTCAGCCGCTGACTAATGACGAGCTTGCTGCCTGACCAGGCGTGGCGGTGTGAGTTTGCGAGGCGGCAGCACTCAGAGTGGCGTGGCTGTTACTCATCACGCTGCGGCGCATTGTCGATGCTCAGACAGAGGCCGAAACGCCCAGCGTGGGGGTCTCGTCGGATGTCGTCGTTGTCGATGCGGTACAGCTTCGTTCCTGCCACTGGTATTATGCGCTGTGGCTCACGTTGCTCGTAATCCCAGTTGCGACTGATGTGGCATGACCGTTGCAGCTCATAAACGCATTTTAGCTAGTATCACTGCTGCGCCTTAACCCCTTCAGTGATCCCAGCAGCAAGCGCGTGCTGCTCACGGTGTGGCGGTTTCCATGGACCAGTGGTCACTGGCTGCCCCGCGCAAATAAAGATCTGCGACGCTGTCCATGAGCTGCTCGCCAGCGCCGTCGCTATGCCGCTGCTCAGTGTCTCTCTCTCTCTCTCTGTGTGTGTGTGTGTGTGCGTGCGTGCGTGCGGAATGAGGAACCCGCTCTTGAAGGTGCTGTTTCCTCGCTTGACAGTGCAGCGCTCGCTTTCGTGAGGCGGCCGCTGTCGTCGATAAAGTGAAGGCAATTTGGACGCCTGCGATGCTGGCACCACAGACACGTGGAAAAGGAGAGCTGTGCTTTGTCGTGCCGCAGAAGGCGTTGGCTGCGCTTCATGTGTAGGAAACCTTGCGCCAGCAGCTGAGGTTGCGGTGCTCGCTTTATCCAGCTCCTCCGACGCAGTGGCAACACCAACAGCAGTGACAACGGAATTTGTCGAGCATCTCCCCTCGCTGTCCTCGAACAACTCGTCTGCTGCCAGAACCACCAAATGTCAGCAGATCGGAACCGAGATGTCTTTGAGCTCTCGCTCGAGCACCGCCTTTTCTTGCCGCCGATCGCTGAGATTTTAGGTGATCGACCGAAGCGCCCACGCCACTGCCCCGTATGTTTCACCAAGGGAGCCTCCGTGAGTGGGGACAGAGAAGCCAGTCGCTGAGGAACGCTCCTGGGCCGCGCGTAGAGTTCTGCCAGCTCCTCATGTACTCAAGCGCAGCGGCGACACCAATACCAAGCCCTACATGAGAAAGCAGAAGATGAACTGCTAGTAGGTGAGGCAGCCAAGTCAGACGTCAGAGGCCGAGCAGGGGCCTGGCGTTGTCGTCAGCGACGGAATAGACGGTGGACTAAACTGCCAGCTCGGCTCAAGCTGCTTGCAGAGCAGTGCGAGCGGCAAGGCAGCCAGTGGCATGAGTTCACGCGATTTGGCTGCGTTGCTGAACTCCCGATCCGCCGCATCTCACTAAAACCTCAGCCTGCGCCGTCCCAGCAGGCCTGGAGGAGCCCTCGTCGAAACGGCAGTGGCGCCGATCTAATGCTTGATGAGAAAGGGGGGTGCGACAGGTGTGGTGTGCAGACGCCATACGTTGGTGCTGCTGCGGGTCGTATGTAGGCAGTTGCTGGACGGTCCCGTTTCGGGTGCTTCCATGTCCGCTCTGCAGAGACATTATGGGACTGGAGAGAGGTAGACGAGTCCAGTCGTGCAGATAGGAGAGTGCACAGCACTGACTGACTGTCGCGGGAGTGCAGCTGCGATGACCTCTGCAACCGACTCAGCGTCGATGGCGCCGCGCTGCGCGATCGGTGATGACTTGCGGGTCTTCGTATGTACTGGCTTGAGCTACAGTAAGGGGAGAGGGATGTGAGAAGGTGAATCGATGCTTGGTGCTGGCGACACCGCCCCGCCACGGGAGTGGCGGGAGACCGTCTTCGTGCTGTCGCTGGGATGGAAAGCGGAGGACCATTAAGCCGGGGTCCACGTCCTCGCCAACGCTGCGCTGCGGAAGAACGCTGGGAGGCAATGTCGCTCCCATCACCCCAACCGGGCTGTGCAAGCCCATCTCTTGGTGCGGTGGTCATGGGATGGACATGCGAGGGAGGAGGTAACGCATGAGCTACAAGCGGCGACGACGGCGCCTGCTCGCGCTGCGTTTGGCAGGCCAGTTGAGCGTTGCCTTTGGTGCCATTCAGCCGCTCCGACAAGATTCCCGCGCTGTCGTGGCACGAAGAAAGGGAGTCGCTTTCAACCAGACTGACCGCGCTCGCATCCACGCTGGACATCATCACCTCTGAGGAAGAGACCGGAGACGGCGACCTCCACCAACGCGCGGCAGCCAGAACCGTCCTGGTAGACGGGGAGCGCTGTGAGTCATCTCCTTCCTTGAGTGCCACACCATCGCCACTCTTGCTGCCGCTGCTTTGGCTTTCTCGAGGTGGCGGCAGCGCATCAGACCCACTGCTCACGCTCCGCCGCAGCTCTTGGCGCAGCCGCTGGCGGATGCTGCGGCAGAGAGCTGCGATGGCGGAGCCATGAGTGGCCAATGGATACGCATCGTCTGTGTCTACAGATGACTTGGGAACGCTGGCACCACTTACTGCTGAAGAAGCGGTTGTGGTCGCTACGCTGCTGAGGCTGCCTGAGCGGCGATGCGCAGCGGAAGTAGCGAAGGCAATGTTCCATAGCGAACGAATTGAGCCCCCGCTGTCACGGACGGAGCTGGTATAGGGGGCAGCCTGAGTGCAAGGTGCAGGACCGCTACCACTGCTGAACGATGCAGCGCCGGCCGCCGTCAAGCCGGGAATAAGCGGCACCGCAGGAAAGGCCCGTGCGGGTGCCTCTGGGAGAGGTGCCAGCACAATCGCGTTGAATTGTGGATCTTCGTTGTTGGCCACCGGCGCGGAGACCCATTCGGGAGAAGAGCAGCTGTCTTCACTGTGGTACTGACAATCCAAGCTCGAGTCCATAATCTTCACAAAGGCGTTGAAGTCGATGGAGATGTCCCGTGGCTCACACGAGGACTCCATCGGTATTCCGCACACACGCTCGACGGCGCTGGGGTTGAGTGCCAGTTCAAACCAGCCCAGCACCTTCACCAGTCGCTCCAGTGTAACCGTGGGGCTGCGACGGCGGTCCTGGCCTTCGGCGATCTCAGCGAATGCCTTGCGTTGCACGTACATGCGGATGGCGTCCCCTCTGTAAGTTGCGTCTGGGTTGCCCGAGTCGCTACTCGACAGATGCGGCGATGGCGGCGGCAGTGCTGCTCGTCGGCGCGGGCCCCTACGTCGTCCAGTTGGCCTCCGAGGCCCGGCCAGCGCTGCCGCCCCAGTCACCTCTGCCATAGAAGGCGGGGAAGACGCCGGCGTCGAACGCCTCGCCTCCATCCGCGCGGTAGGGGTCGGTGGGGGTCGGCTGCTGCGTCGACCGACGTGTGCAGAAGGGATACGGTACACCTGGGGAGCAGCTTGACTCTTGGGGGCAGAGACGCTACGTGTCTTTCTCAAAGCATGCAGGCCAAGAGGTGGCTGTGATGAAACAGCCTTCGCTGGGCGATCCGGCTCCTTGCCCCCAGTCACCACTTCCAGCTTCGCAGGCGGCTCCGCTTGCTTTCTGTCCCCTTGCGTGAGAACGTCCGAGGTCAGTGCATACCTGAGGCGGCTCAAGAAGGAGAGCGCCTCCTCTATTGTCAAGCCTTGGGACGACGACGACGACAACCGCGACCTTGACGCAGTGGAGATGGTGGGTGCTCCTCGGCCATTGTTTTGAACTACCGTGGGGACGAGGGCGTCTCCGTCTGTGGTCACAGCGGCCATGAGGGCTCGGAAACGGCGGGCGCCAAAGCACGCCTGAGCCGCGTCGAGCAGGTACTCGGTGGAGGGAAACTCGCCCAACGTGCCTTTCCTCTTAGTTGTCATCGTTGATGAAACCGCCTTCGTCTGCGGTAGTGCTGGCGTGGGGGTGGCGGTCTTTATGGTAGATGCTACAATTGCCTGCGCACGTTGATAAAGCCTGGGAAGTAGCTGCAGCACCTCTCGCCCCCCTACAGATGTGGAGGTGCTCAGGACGGCCGGGGACGCTGGAGCGGGACTCTGAGAGCGGTGCTTTATGGCGCTGGGGTGGCTTCTGTGATGACTCCTTTTCTGTCGCTGGGTGCTGTATGTGTCGTACGTTTGCCAGGCTGCCTGCTCCTCTGCGGCGGTCGGGAGAGAGAAGGTGAGGGTGGTCTGATTCTCGTCCCCACTGGAAGTGGTAGCCACCACAGGCGGAGGCGCGCTAGTACAGCTTTCTCTGCCCTGCACCGAGGGTACGGCAGCTGGTGCGGTTCGTCTGGAAGGTGCCGCTGATGGGCCATGCTGATGCATTGACCCACCGGCGCTGTCATCATTACCTGCATGTCTACTGCTGTCGCTGCCGTCGTTGCTGTTCCACTCTGAGGAGTCGGATGAGTAGCCGGGATTGAGGAAGCTGCGGTTGTCTTGCGTGAGCGATGGGTGCAGCTGCAGCCGTTCCGCGACAACGCCGCTGCTACTCCGGTGCGTCGCTGAGGAGCGCTCAGACGAGTGCAAAACCTTTGATGGCAGCGCAGATATTGCGTCGGAAGAGGAGGAGGAGCTCGACACGAAAGGAGAGTTTGCTCTAACTCCTTCGAATGCAGCGGCTCTGAAGTCCTCAACTACCCCCAGCGGCGCTTCAGCGGTAAAGCATGTATTGAGGATGTTTGTGATGGGGTCGTTAGTAGTGTCTGGCGGGATCTTGCAGCTGCAGATGTCCTTCTTCCCCGAAGATGGAAACTCCGCGGCGCCTGATCGCCTCGTCGCTTCGAGAGTGTCATTAGACACAATCTGGTTTTCCAGCACAGCACATGCTGAGGTCGACCGCACAGATACGTGGGCGCTACCAGAGGATGGCGTGACAGATATGGGAAGCACTGAGGCAGCCACACTGCTGCCACCGTCTCCAGTACTGGCAACCGTCATCGCCAGTGCCGCTGGGGTGACGCTGCGGCTGTCAATGCTGTCAGTGGTGTCGACGGCTCCCTCAGTGGTGGAGGTGCTAAATTCGCAGCCTGACACCGCCCTCACGACTGTGCCGCTAGGAGTAAAAATGAGCTTCGGTTGGGGGCATCGTCGTATGTTTGCCCTGGAGACGGTACCGATGGTCGTTGCGCTCCTTTTTCGAGCTTCAGCGCCTCTGGCGCCAATGGGGAAGGTCACTGCTGCTGTGGTAATACGCATTTCCGGTTCAGTTCACGCCCTTTGCGAGTCGATATGTGGGGGTTAGCAGGGGGAGTGAGGAAGTCGTGTGAAGAAAGACACAGGAGAGGTATGATTGGGACTTCAAGACAGACAGACAACAAACAATGTGAGGGAGGGACGGAGGCGACAGCAACCAAGAAACCAACCAACCAGATGATCGCCGGGCGTGCACGCCACCTACTACCCTATTCGTGTATAACGCGGGAACAAGGGGCAGTACACGCCGAAGCCACCTCACCTCACGCAGAAAAACGGGGATATGGAGGCCGAAACAGCAGGTGGAGAACGAGAGCGGAAAATGGAAGGGAAAAGACGAAGAGAGAGGGTAGCACCAATACGAGGTCGTCTATCGCGTTGATCTTCTCGATCGTTTGGGGCGCTTTAAGTTTCCTTCCCGGGCCTTCCCCTGTTCCCTCCGAGACCGCTGACTCTGACTCGCATAGCTCCACTAAACGCCTGTTCAGCCCTCTCTCTGCAAGGCTGACGGTATACAAACAGAGGAAAAAGTAAGAGTGTTCGGTGTTCTTCCCCTTCGTGTGTCCCTGTATGCTGTGATGCTCAACAATGCGAGAGAGGACAGAGAGGCTAGGTCAACAACGGGGCCCACCCATACTCACACAACTGAAGGAGGATGAGGAAAACAAAGGATGGTGAAGAGATGCTGGATGACAATGGCATTTTCTTCCGCATGCCTACTCTCTGCCATACAGCATGGGCTCAACTCCACTCTAGCCCCGGCTACTCACCGGTCCGTCGCGCGGCGCGAAGCGGCCATAGACTCGCGAGGTACAGCACCGCGCCGGCTCAGTCATCGGAGCACGGCCCCTGCCTCGAGTTCTGTCCACCCGATCCCCACATCGCCTCGCAGCCGCTCCCATTGGGCCGGTCGCCACCTGGTGCATCGCGCACAGTAGTGCAGGCGCACCACACCAGTGGGCAGCGAGGGCCGGGTGAGATACGTTCGAGCCACGCTGGCACCTAGCCTAGCATGTGCATGATACACACGTGTGCAGTGCTGCAGGTCGGTTCGACGCCACGCAGTCTAGGACAGGCCTGCCGACATCAGCAGCGACGAAATCGCACGGACTTCGCTACGTCATTGGTGCCTGACCCTCTCATCACCGGAAGCGACTTGGCACTGGCAGGGACAGGGGCTGCTTGGCCTCCCCACAGAGAGTGAGGATACTGTACCCTCGATACCACGCACTGAAGAGCATCCCCGCCATCAGGGAGAGGAGGAGAGAGAAGCACAATGAAAAGACCACTAAGAGGAACCGACACACGCGTGGCGACTTCAATGCCGGCGTTTAAAAGGAAAAAAAAGAAGAATAAATGAAGGTGCAAAAAGTGCCACGACGACGACGACTGGGGTGATGAAGTGAAGCAAACGAGGATACACACTCGCCCACGAGGGAAAGAGCGAAGAAGACGAGGGTGCCCACGGTGAATTGGCGTGAAGGACAAAAAGAAAAGGGAAGGGGGAGGAGGAGGGAGCTACACTAGAGCCACCGAAGGCACCAAAAGAGGAGCGGCACAGACAGCGACACAGAGGGAGGAGAAAGGGGAATCTTCAGCCGCCACAGTCAGCAACGATCCCTCCCCCGGAGAGTTTACAAAACACGAGGAGAGAAACTCCACAAGACAAGATGAAGGGAGGGGAGGGGGTAAAAAAAACTCGTTGCACGTGTGAGCGTATGTTTGACTTACGAGAGTCCGAGGGCGAGGGGGAGAGTAGGAGATGTGTGGTGCAGTGCGTACGTGCGGTCAAGAAAGGTGGTTGCGGGCTCAGCGAGCGAAAGAAAAGGGGGCGAATGCTCCACACCCGCATAATGGCGCTCCTTGCGCTCGTGTCCCTTCGCTTCCTTTTTCTTCCTCTTCGCTGCTGCCTTCGTAAGAGGTCGATAAGTGATGCGTGTATTCTGCGTGTGAAGGGGGCAGGGGTGAGGAAGAGAGAAGCAAGGTACAAGCCTACAGCGGCGCGCGGTATACACGACAAGCGCACGGTGTTTGACCGCGTCTGTGCGTGTGGGGCTGTGCGGGTGTGTGAATGTGTAATATCATGATAGAGAAGGGGAGGTTACAGCTGTGTCGGAGGTCCATTAGCGTACAGGCGCTGGGAGGTGGGCAGAAGGGAGGAGAGTGGTGGTGAATGTGGGAGGGGGTCAGGTGCGGAAGAAAGCCGGCACGCGGTGAGTAGAAGTTGTGGAAAAGCCCAAGAGGCATTGACCACGGAAACGACAGCCCCTCCAAGCAAAGACACTGACATCGGTGTATACGCCGACACACGCGCCTACAGAGATACACACCTAAATATACACATGTTGCTTGTCCCCTTCCACTTGCACAGCTGCGGAAAGCAAAGATAGGGATCGAAAATGGGAAAGGGAGAAGCAGGTGGGGGTGGGGCACAAATAGGAAAGCGCTTGCGCTGCGGTTAAGAGGGCTTGGTGGCCTTTCTGTTCTTTTGAAGGTGGTGGTGGGGGGTTGCTCGTTGTTCGTATTCCTGCTTGAGGTGCAAACAGCACCTATGGAGTGTGGGCGGAAGGTGATGTGCGAAGATGACACGTTCTTCCTTCTCGGGCAGATTATCACTGCGACGGTCTGCTTGGGAGCAAAATAGCGGAAGGTGCCGTAGAGAATGCGGTTCAGCTGTTTCAGCCGACTGCCGGAGGAGTGCTTGTGTGTGAGGCGAGAGAGAGAAGGGGGAGAGGAGCAAGGAAGGCACAACAAGTGAAGGCTCAGATTGGAACAAACAAGATGAAGCCACAATAGGGCAAGATTGAATAAGCAGCCGTCGCGTTATCGCACTCTAAGTTGTCTTCATCGCTCATCATTGTCAGCGGCGGTGTTTCTTGGAGAAGCAGCATCACCTTCTCGCCTTCAGGATCCCACAAGGAAGACACAAGGAGGTCGGGCTGCTAAAGAGAAGGGATGGGCTTAGAGGAGAAGTCGCTTCACAATTTTGTGCAGAGCGAGCTGGTCGCTAAATAGCACGACAGTGGTGGTAATTGCGTGTGAGCCTCTCCTCCCTTTTACAAGCACAAGAAGCAGCTCCAGTCGGCCTTCACGTGTGTGCAGGGTTACTCTGTTTTTCCCTTGCACATATATGATGTGCTTTACAGGATGCATTTCTCCTTTTCCTGAGTCGTCGGCGCAGCTTCAACCCGAGCCTGCAGGGAAGGAAAGGCCGAAACCACCACCCACCCACCCCCAGAAATATGACAAGAGCAAAGACCGCTAGGATACATCTTAGCACCTCCGGGGGTATCAAGGAGCAGGGAGCAGAGCAGAAGAACACAAAGAGGCATGCGCTGGAGAGGAGGAAAGAACACAGAAGCAAGGTGCACGGAGAGTAGAAGAGGGCTCAGCGGCCATAGCGAGTCGCGAAGATGGACAACACGCATGTATACATACGCGCAGACACACACGCGCTTACGCGTACACTCCGCCTTTCACGCGCATAAATGTCGGCAGCAAAACATAGATATATACTTGGGTCCGCTGGTGCATTGCACCGACATAAACCAAGCAGGAGTGGTCAGAGATGGGAGGCGAACACGCAGACCACATAAGCAAACCAACAAGAACTCAACGTACAACGAGCAACGAGAAGAGTAACTGCACAAAACGCAAACACAACAGCAAATCAAAGCAAGTAAACCCCTGCGCCTGTCGGGGGTGGTGGGGGGGGGGGAGGCAGCGATGGGAAACACCAAGAGAAGGCGCCCGAAAGAGATGGTTCCAATGAGGCGAGAAAAGGGGGAAAACAAAGGAAAAGACAAGGGAGAGAGTGGGAGAGGAGGGAAAGGCAAAGGGCATAGGCGCAAGCATCGACACACCCCACGTATAGAGATGTACATATATCCGTGGCCAAGAGAGCGAAAAGAGAAAAGGAAAGAAGGCCTCGTACTCATCACAAGCGATCCGTGTACACACAGAAAGAGGGAGGAGAGAGAGAGATGATGATGATGTGGAAGACAGCAAAAGGGGCGCAGATCAAGTCTGACCTTGTGTGTGCGTGTGTATGTGTGTGATGATCGCGCCGTGAGATATTTCCTGTGCTGCACCGTCTCTTCCTGTCCCTCTACCTATCCTTTGTTTTTCCTTTGTTTTCCCTCTCACTCGCTGTCCATGTGCTACTTCATTACCACGTACGGTGATTGACGCGTCCTGTGTGTTCTTTGTACGCGTCAGATGAGATGCCCAGCCCGATACCGTTCGTAGAGTGTGAGTAGGTGTTGCGGAGTTTGTCTGCTTCGCGATAGTTCACCTCCGCGCCACACAGCATGACCTCTTCGCTTCGCTCGCGAAGGGTGGCGCTCAACTCATCATTGGACTCGAGCTTCGCACGGAAGCGAGATAGAAACGCCTGCTTGATGGCGGCACCTTGTTCCCTGTCTGCTTCCGAGAGCGACGCCTGTCGCGGTCGGCAGCCTGTTCGGTCCTCATGCGTGCTGATGTCCTTCTTCCAGATCTGAACCAGCTGCTCCTGCGTCAATGGCGGTTCCTCCTCATTTGCCTGTGCCGCTGCAGCCGCGTGGATGGCAGTCCTTGGCGGAGGCGTGGACGCTGCTGCACACAATTTCTCCGACTCTACCTGCAAAGCACGGAGCCCGGCTATCGCGGAGGCGCACTCCGGCTGCAGGGCGAGTGCCTCACGGTATGCAGCGTCTGCCTCAGCGAAGTGGCCGCGCTTCCAATGCGCGTCACCGACGCGGAGGCGAGCCTTGAACCACTTCGGATCCAACTCTACAGCCTTCTTGGCGTCTTTGAGGGCCAGCGAAGGGCCTGCCAGCATGAACGATTGCAGGTAAGCGGCACTGCGATTGCTGCGGATCTGTGCTGTGTCTCCTCCGGGAAGCTCCAGCAGCCGCGAGTAGCACTGAATGGCGACCAAAAAATACCCTTTGCTGTAGCACGCGTTGCCCAACGCCTTCCAGTCGAGGCGGAGCTGCGAGAGGTGCGCTGCGGCCTGAACCTCATCAGCGCTGACGTCGTCCCACCTAGTTGCGGTGAGAACGTCGAGTTGTGCCTTCAAACTTTGCGGCAGCGGCGGCTCATTGGCCGACTTGGCGGGCATTTTAATGCGAAGAAAAACACTGTGTAGGAGAGAGAAGGGGGAGTTGCCAGTGGGGGAAAACAAAACGAGCCTTCATGAGCTGCACTGCTGAATGCAGTCAGTGGACGTGTCCGTGTATGATCCCAAGCGTCAGAGAGGGGCCAAATGTGGCGAGCAGCGCAACGCAAAGCGTCTTCAATACGGGGAGCAACAATGAAACGAAAAAGAGTTCTTGCGCACGCATGACAAGTTGCGTATCGCCCTCCCCCCACTCCTGCGCGTGTGGGAAAGCGTAGACACACAGCCAAACAAGCTCAATATCGAAAGAAGAAGAGAGGGGGGAAGGGACAAATCGGAGAAGGGTGGAGCCGACTGAAGTGATGAATATACAAAACAACAGGAGCGAAAAAAAACAAACCGAAAAATTGAGCTTTCCGGCGTACTCGTCCTGACAGAAAACCGCCGTTGAACGAACGTGCAAAAACGGTGGAAGTGGGAGGGAGGGGGGGAGGCGCGCGACGCGGACCACACGGAAAGTACAAAGAAAGGAGAAGTTGGGGCGCGAGAGGGGGGATGGACAGCCGTGTGTGTGTGTGTGTGTGTGGTGTGTGTGTGTATGTATGCCTTGTGAATGCAAACTTGGCGTACCAGGAGTGCTTGATGCTCTCGTGTGGTGGGTGTTGCGAAGCAAATGGGCTACGATTGTCGTCTGTTTTCCCTCGCTTCGACGCTATATTCGAGTTGCCGTCAAAAGCCGCACATGCATAGAGAGCCAAGAAAGCGGTCTGCCAACGCCGTGATGCGTGCGTAGTCACACCGACACAGACACGAGAGAGAAGTTGACAACGGAAAGAGACGAAAGAGCAGAAAACGTAAGTGCTGTTGGGGAAGCGGGAAGGGGGGAGGAGAGCGTCATGCAGCGTAGCCATGAGGGGCCAGCGAGAGAGAAAGGGGTGCATCTTCTGCTTCCCCGGGTCGTGAAAGCAAAACAAGCAAACAATTCTCTCGTGAGGGCACACAAATATGCGTACTCTCTGTACTGACACCCACGGCGCGATATCGAGAAAAGAGATTGAAAGAAGGCGAGGCAAGTTGAAGCTCTGATCTCAAGCTTGTCGCCTCTTTTGTTTTTGTTTTCCTCTCAAATTTTGCCGAGTGCGTCGCACTTCGACCCCACCACACCGCGCTGCACTTCCATAACGCCTTACCGTCTTGCATGTTTGTTCGCCGGGTGTGAGCGTGCGTGGATGTCGCACTGTGCGTCTGTTGAATCGCAACAGTGAAGAGGGAAATAAAAAAAAGGGGACGCACACGTACACGATCGAGAGCGATACCGAGAGAAATGGGCCAGGAGGCAGAACGGTTATGGTGGGTGTTGGGGAAAGTTTTGTACTCTACGCTCACTACCAGTGCTGCAGCAGTGCAGTGACGAGCCTCACTTGGATTTTTTCACGGCAGTGCTAATCGATCACAATCGCATCGTCGCACGCACCGCTGCTTCGCGGCTCAGTGCGTTGTCGCTTAGATGGTGTAGTGTCTGCCCGGTCTGCACGTCTTGAGTGAACGAGGTGCGATGGTTGTCTTTTGTCTCCGTAAACGAAGCTCCCGCCTCGACGCACAGCATGACTGGTGGCTGCCTGGCACCCACACGCAAGGCTGGTGGAGCCGCCACAGTTTTGGCGAGAGGTGTTGACGAGGATGCGCACTGAAGCAGACGTCGCATCTGCTCAGCAAGACATGTTGCATCCACGACAGAACTTGTCGTGCCGCCTACATTGGAGTCGCTGTTGTTCAGAAACACAAACACTTCACGCGCCGTTTCGTCTGGTGTTGCACTCGTCGTGCCACCGCCAGCAGGGCCCTGCTGGATGAAGGTACTGCAGCATCTTCTCTGCCCACATTCGCATCGCCAAAGGACCGTAGTCGCCCACGTTGCGCCCCAGCGGCCCATGTAAGCGGACGTAGAGAAATCCCGCACCAGTATCCACTACATGCGAGTACGTCGGGTCGTCGTGGTGATGCGCCACCACAAGTGCCCAGCGAAAGGAGCGCAGAAGGGCAAACGTCTCCTCGCGGTACCACGAGCGGCTTCGGAACTCCACAGCGATGCGGAGGCGTCGCTGCCTCCGCAGTGTACATGTGGAATGTGCTGGCGTCGAGGAGGTGTCTGAAGACGACGCATCCTTGGACGGCCGCAGCGTTGTCTCTTGCATCAGAACTTCTTCTTGAGAGAGCAGCTGATACAGCCTGGTGAATCGCTGCATGTTAGACACTGAGTACCCAAAGGACGGCGGTAGCTGCAGCAGGACAGGGCCCAGAAAAGGCTCCAGCAGCGGACATAACTCTCGAAAAAATACCTGCACATGACTCAGCACCTCTGCGTCATCCATCTGCAGTTGCTTGACGTGAGTAAGGAGGCTGTTCGCCTTGATGGCGTACGAGAAGCGGCTTGGATTGACGTTGAAAGAGCGCAACGACGGCGCTCCTGCAGCGGCGATGCCGGCAGTAACGGCGCCTTCAACTGAGTGTGGCGGAGGTTCCAATGTCGTTTCGCTTGCCTTGACGCGGCCACTGTGGGCAAGATTGCTGTCCTTCACCATGTCTGCCCACGTCTTCCATGTCTCCGCGTCTCCTACTCTATGGTACGGGTAGCAGTGCTCCAAACAGTTGAACTTCCTACGGTACTGGACCAGCAGGCTGCGCATCGACCTGTCTGATTGACTGACAGTTGGCACACCGTTCAGCGAGCTGATTCCAATGTGAATGCGCGGGTGGTCAGGAATGGTGGCGGTCATGGGGGGCAGGAACAGATTACCCCACCCGTAGGTGGTGTTCCGTGAAGGACCGTAAGGTGAATGCCGAACAAGTGTATCATGCGGCCCGCGCTCAACCAGCTGCTGAGGCGCCGTCGGCAGCCAGAGTGCCGACGCCGACGTGAACGAAGCGGCCGATTGTGTGCCGGGCATCCTTGAAAACTGAAAACTCCCAAGGACGCCGAACTTTGCATTGTCACGGCTTGTGTCAGTGTGCGGGAGACAGGGAGGCTCCACGAAAACGAAAAAAGAAGAGCAGTGCGAAGCGCTACAGCATGCCGGCCTTGGTGCTCGTGAGTATGTGTGTATGGCTGTTCCAACAGAAAAAACAAACCAAAGTGAGGTACGATGCAAGACAGAAGAAAATGCGAAAGAGTAAGAGGCAGTGACGGAAAACAGCAGGCGACAGGCACACGCACGTCCATATTCACCGCACCACCATCAACAAGGAAGAGGTTTCTGCCTGTGAATCCATGGGAACCCCATCCATGCCGACACGTGTGTGTGTGTGTGTGTGTGTGTGTGTGTGTGTGCCTTCGCCTTTACGTGCTCATACATGCGGCATGACCAAGGTCAGCGGTGGGCCCACGTACGCGTATGCGGACGAAGAAAGCACATATATAAGAGCACTACAACCCTGACAGAAACAAGACGAGCTAACGCAACCGAACGATCGTCACCCCCCTCCCGCTCTCTCGCATCTTCTCCGTCAGGCGAGAAAACGAAAAGAGAAAGGGGAGGAGGAGGAGGAGGCAACAGCAAAAGGAAAAAAAGTGAATACGATCACTAAGATCACTCGTTGGGTACATTGGAGAGAGATGAAGCATCACCGGGGGATAGCATCCGAGAAAGCCCAGAAAGGCACGAACAAGCAGTCGTCTACCAAACAGTCGTACAACCGCACGCATGCATACATGCAAAGGACAGCAGCGAGACGAGTGAAGGGACCACGCTAGCCAACTAGTATTCGCCAGAACATGGGTACAAGAAAGAACAGCCGAACCACATTGTTCCCACATGGCACAGCAACACCGGTAAGGGACACGGTGTGCGCCCTTCTACAAGAACAGCTTCGGCGGCTGCGGTGCGTCGGCGGTAGTCATGTGCGGACTCTCTTCGATCTTCTCGCACTCGTACTGTTTCAGTGTAGGGGCGCCCTTCTTGTCTAGTAGGAGGATTGCGCCTTTGTTGCGCATACCACAGTAGTTGGGGGCCGAGAAGACCGTCAGCAGGCGGCCCTTATGCGTCCACTGAAAGCCTTCCTGCACGCACTGGTGTGCGCGCACAATGAAGTACAGGTGGTTTGTATTGATGAAGTTCATCGTGACATCCTCACCAAAGATGTGCCCCGTGCCACGCGGATTGCCGGTGAAACCAACGGGGGTTCCATTGAAGGTGCAGGTAGATTGAAACTTGCTTAAAGGTACCTGGCTCGAGTTAGGATCGAAGGTCATCGTCGTCGCACCACGGGTTGTTTCACTGGATAATGGATCCGACCACGTGAGGTCGACCAGCGCACCATGCTCGATGTTGCAGAATCGGTTAATAGCAATGATGCCGTCGAAGCTATCGTCAATGAAGGGAGACAGACCACCATGCATTGCGCATACGCGCACGACCTGCCGTGTCTTCTTCGGTTTCGTGAAGGATTTGCTGGCGCGTTGCGGGAACGGTGACAACGGTTCGCTGGAAGCATTGGTTGCCTTGTCCTTAGTGGCGCGTGCATTGCCGCCTGCGACGGCAGTCGACTTACCCGCTTCGACCTTCTTCGACTTAAAGGACTCCACGAAACTGGTGTTTGCACTGCTGCTGCCACTACTTTTTGAGGCCTTCCTTGCGGTTAGCTCTTTGGCGCTCGATGTTGTTCCAGGGTTCTCGGGGCTGTCAACCGCAATCGAGCGTTTGACGCTCGACTCGGTGGTGGCAGTGGTAGGTGGCAGAGGCGATTGGTTGTCCACCTCCACCTCCTCGCAAAGCGCGGCGCAGAGAGGAAGTGAACGAAGCGCGTCATTCGCGACAAGCCACAGCGGGTGATCCTTCATGTCCCACCCCATGTCATCAGGACACGAGTTGCCGGCGGGAAAGGCGCGCACGTTCGGCACGGCAGCGGTCGGCTCGACGCTGCTGCTTACATTCATCGTCTTCGAGGAGTCGCTACTGCCGTTGCCGCCTTGATGTGCTGTCGCAGCGTTGGCGTCCCCTGAGGATGGTGACTGTGTAGCGTCCATGCGAAGCGTGGTGACTTTGTTGTTCACAATGGGGTAGAGGCGGTGACATTCGTCGAGGAAGCCGTAGAGGCGATTTGTGTTCGAGCACTCGTGGTTGCCACGCAGCATGAATACGGTGTTCGGCGACAAGAGCTTGGCGGTGAAGAGCAGCGCAATCACAGACAAGCTGTTCGGCCCGCGGTCAACATAGTCACCTAAGAACACGTAATTCTGCGGCTGCGCAGGGTGGCGCTCATTACTTTTCGGGGCCCTACTGAAGGTCTTCGCTGCACCACCACTTCCACTCTTCGGGGAGGTCGGCGTCTTTGACTTGGCCACAGAGGATTTACGGGAGGCCAGCGCCAGCGCCTCACTCGAGACGAGTGGGCCCCCCAGAGTCAGAACATTTTTCAGCAAATCGCGTATCTGTCCATGCAGGTCCCCGACGAGGACGGCCGGCATCGCTACCATCAACACGTTTGGTTCGGCTCGCAGCAACTCTTGCGCTCGCAGAAAGATTTCGTTGAGCTCTTCGGCGCTCGGTAGGTAACCATCCTTGTGTAGGAGAAGGTTGTAGATCTTCGGGAGATCAATGTTGGGACAGCGCTCCATCTTCGCCGTCTGGCTCGCCACGAAATCACCAGAACAGGAGGAGGTGTGGCATAGATCTTCAGAGTTTCCGTAGTCACTGCCAGCGGTGGGGTGCAGGTTCGGGTTCATGGATTGCAGGCTGCCGAAGAACCCCGTTTCCTTAGAGAGCAGGTCGTCTTCCAGCTCTTCGTTTAGCTCTCGGCAGAAGCGGTAGATGGCGAGACAGAGGCGCGCGCGCAGAGGCGCCGGCTGCTCTAGCAGGTGGTTCAGCATTGGTTCAATTGCAAAGGTCGGGTGAAAGCCTTGCGCCTTAATCGACTCAGTAGTCATCGTGGTGTCGACAGCGGCGATCTCGGGGAGAATTGCATGCAGCTGTAACACAGACTCCTGCCTCACCACCGTGCTTGCGCATCTATCGAGGAAAGTCTGAAAGACCTGAAACACTTCGGTCAGCTGCGGGATTGTTAGGTCCGACATCTCGCGCGGAAACAGATCTACACCGCGTTGGGTAGAGATGAGGACGTCATCGAGCGTGGAGCGCTGGAGCTTGAGATGGGCCACACTCGGCCGAGGACCACACAAGTCAGTCAGATGAGTCGATGGCGGCGGCAGCAATGGCTGCATAGCACTTCCAGAACAGGATTTCCGACTGCTTGAGGACGACAACGATTGTGGAGGTTCGACGGCAGGACCAGAGGCGCCGGTGGGTGGCGCGGTTAGACCTGAAGGCATAGATCCGCTTGCCGCATCGTGAGGTGCAGTTATCCCTTCTCTGTACTTTTTCGCCGACTCGTATGAGATGTTAGAGTCCGCTCTGGACGCCGTCGAGGGGGCCACGCTGCTGCCCTCGTCTTTGACCACCTCGTTAGTCTTTGTCTTCTTTTCCTTCTTGCCAAACAGAGAAAACTTTGGCATGATAGCGCGGCCACAGTTGAAAGAGTGAGGCAGAGGGAGAGGGGAACTGAGCCCAATAGATGGTGTAAAGCACAAACGCTTAAAATGATAAGAAATGTATATACGAAAGAACCGACCGGAGTTTGGTCGGACGTAATATGCGTTTCGGATCCCCTGTGTATGAGCGAAGTTGCGCTGAAGTGCGAGCGTGTGAAGATGCGCTTCACGCGTCGACGCTGGCAAGACCCTCACGTGACGAGTTCTCTTCCTCACGCACTAGTGCGACACAACGACGAAAAATCCAAACAAGCGAAACGAGGTCGATGCAGTCACATGCAAGACAAGACAACCACCACAAGAAATCGATAAAATGATAGCTAAGTGACACAGACGCAAAGGACGCAAGCGTGTGCGCGCGACAAACTACAGATCCAAGAGCTGAGATGACGAAGCACACCAGCAAAACAAACAGAGAGAAAGGGAAAGAAGAAAATCAGCTTGATGACACAACGAGAGCAGCTCGGTTATCTTGACGCGCACAGGTGGAGCCTGCAGCAGCTTTTCGATTGCCTCTACAGTGTCTAGAGCATACACGAAAACAAGGAAGGTAGCTCTGGAGAACGAAACGCATAAGATCAGCCACAATCAAGGACACACGCCTAAACGAATGAAAGACAACTATCCACAGGAGTGAGCAGCTGAGTGGGAAGGACGGAGAGCAAAAAGGCGAAAGCTGCAGAGAGAGGGTGGTGTGAAGAGAGCGGAGGAGAAGGAGCAAAACAATAAACTGCAGCGAAGGGGAGGGAAGGAGGGTGGTGGTGGTGGTGGGGGGGGGGGGGGAGAACAGAGATGCCAGCAGGTGTGTGTTTCGTACGAGTACGCGTGTATGTCGATGTGTGTATGGGCCGATGAACCAAACAAGGAAAGGACTTCGGAAGAAGACAGCGACGGCAACGAAACAAGCAGGGGAAATGCGGTGTGCTGGTGTGTTGGCGTAGGGGAGGGGGAAGCGGGAATCACTAGGAGATGCGCAAGAGGAAGGACCGAAGAGGTAGAAAATAAAATTCAAAAGGAAAACGCACAGCAAACAGGAAACGTAATGTAGGGAACTTAGACGTATACGTGCGCATGGAGTATGTGTGGGTGCGCTCAAAACTTACCCCTTCGCGTAGTCGCGGGTTATGTACCACGAACGAAAGCAGAACGGAGAGGGGGAGGGGAAGCACGACGACTTCGTTGCAACAGAGCGATTGCAACCACACAGACAAGGCAAGACGCCGGTGCTAGAGGAAAGGGGCTGTGGTAGCAGAGGCGTCTGGTGGAGAAAGAAAAAGAAGTGTGCTTCCTCTTTTCTCGCACACCCTCGTCTGCTCCTGCAGTCTCGATGACTTGAGCTGTGGTCGTCGAGGGGAGAGAGCAAAAGACAGTAGACTGTGCCGAGGCGCCTTGGCTATGTTCAGATATTTGAGAGGGCTCCTGCTGGTATGCCTGGGTGGGGACGACAGGGAAGGGAAGGCGGCGCGTAAGGAGTAAGATAGCGAAGGACTACCCTTTGGTAAATGGAGGAAAGACTGGGGAATGGAAGGGTCCAAACAATAGCTCCAGAGAGAAGGCGAGGGGAGTGATAGAAAATGATAAAGCCGCGGTGACAATCGCTGGCAGATAAATGGCGGTGTGCACGGAGTGCAAATAAAGCAAAAAGGGGGAAAAGAGTACTATGTCTGTTGATGAGTGCTCGTGGCACTTTCCTCGTGGCTGTGGGTGACGGCGAGTGAGCAAAGGAAAGAGGGAGGGTGCGAGGAGAGGGGGGGGGAAACTAGAGTAAATACAGCCGTGGAAAAGTGAGCATTCTATGTTGGAGGAAGAAAATAAGCAGTGCGTAAGCGCGACTATTCAAAAGGTACGAGCGTTGTGCCACCATGACCAGCGATTGGCTGGAACACATCACTCGCTTTCCTGTTTAATCATTTTCTTCTTTTTTTTTCTCTGTTCTGTTCTGCACACGACTTCTCTGCCCCCTCTAGTCGTTTGGTTCGTGCACCGTGTGAGAAGTCCGGGGGAGGGGGAGGCACGCGTCTCCAACGTACCTGAGAAGGGGACTGTCAGAATATGAGCTCAAGGGGAGAAGATGAGTGTGCGTGATCTGGAGCTGCTACTGTGGAGGGGCACTACACGTAGATATGTGCATAATGCACGTGTCGGCACGTACCTCCATACAACTTGTATACCCAATCATCACGTTCCTTTTCGTCTTCAGCATTCCCTATGACTCCGGCCCACCTCACCGTGGTACCATCATGCAGTGACCACTTGTGGTGTCGGCCGACAGACCTAGGCTCGCCTGTGCTGGAGAGAATTGCCACCATGCTCATGTTTGCACCAACTCACTACAACTTGTATCGACTATTCAACACACATACGGCGCGCACACGTCTGCCAAAGGTGTGCAAATTGAGGAGAAGGTCGTGTGCCCGTGCTGTCACAGACGCATGGCAGCAACCTACCTGTCATGGCACATGCGGCCAGGCTATCCAGATACACCTCCAGTGGGATCGACAGGCACGGAAGATGTGGACAGTGAACCCTCTTTCCCCCGATCACAACGTCGCCAAGAAGCAGACTCCACGTTTCCAGGGTGTGAGCACTATGTACACGCGCTGTCGAGCACAGCTGCCATGGTGTATTGCATCCAGGCAGGCGATCCGCAGGTGAGAAGGGGCAAGAATGATGGACAGAAGAGGCGCGAGGAGATCCACACCGATCAGCTTCAATGTGCACGAACGCGAAATGTGCGGCACCCCCACATCCGAACAGGTGCGCTGATGCGGCACAGATGCCGGAAGCATGACGAGACCATCCCGAATGAACACCATCGAGTCCCCCAGACTCCCATGTGAGGAGCTGCCATATCACATTATGGCATGCTGCGGCGTGGAGCGACGGGGGGGGGGGGTAGTGAAACAAAGCACGCAGGCAGGTTACAGACTCTTAGAGGGCCCCTGACCTGAGGCTGACCACATTACTCCTTGAGCTCATCCGGCATGTGCCTGGCCTACTCCCATGTTACCCGCACGACAGGCGCCACTGCCCCGTTCTCGAGCAGAGCCCTGGAGAGGGCCCGCTTGGATCGCGGCGTGCAGTCCATCCGAGTCCGTCAAGGCGCACAGCCGATCGTCGCAGGGTGGTTCGTCCAGGCGGCAGGCCAGCCGCAGTGCAACAAGAGGCGTAGGTGAGCTCTGACGGTGTGTGCGTACGTTTGGTGGCCTGTTCGTGGCCCAATGACACGCTAAAGAATGCGATACTCTCCAGCACCTATTGTAGTTCCTCTCCACCAGAGAGAAGCCACAGGTTACAAGTGAGGTGAGGAGTCGCACTGCGTGTGAAATGAAAGGTGGGTTTGATGGACGCATGATCACGCACTGGCGCCGCACACACAGGCATCTCCATGAGACGTTTGAGCGCGCACTCAGATTTCACTGCGCCCTGAGTGGTAAACGTGTGTGAGGGAGAAAGCGCTGACGGCAGAAAAACAGCTCAGCGAGATGACCAAAACCCACTGCAGCAAACGTCTACTCGAGGCCAACGCTTCAGGTGGAGGAAGAGGAAGTGACTCGAACGTCGCGCAGAGAACTGGTCTGATGGCTTATGGTGATCACCACTTGACCTTCTTGTAGGCAGTATGCATTTGCTCGATGTCTGCTCGTGAAGCGGCGTTGACGTAGCCTTCGATGCAAGAGGTGAGGTCAATCTACTTCCTGATGAGCGTTTCGCAGAGGCAACGGCATCGGTTGCCAGTGTCGACTCAATGGGGTGGGCGGCGGCTTCCGATGTGACGTCCCTCCTCTTCACGCTGTCTCTTTTTGCCTGGTGCGTGACCGCCCGCCACCGGTGTTTGCTGCAGCTTCGGCTCCCCGCCTCTTGGTCCGATAGGTTTCTCTCGATGTGGTAGCGGGAGGAGCGTCACGACCCCAAAAGATAAACGCAAACAGAGTTAAGGCAAAGCCACTCTGTAACATCACCGACGTTCTCGGCGTCGGTGGGAATGACTCGAACCCCTGAGAGATGAGGGCACAACTCATGATCCGCAGCGGCCATGGGTATGTGTGTAGGCGAGGACAAAGGGGATAGTGTAGAAGAACCACGTGTAGAACTGGTAGTGGATGGAGCGGGCAAATATAACGCCGACGAGGTTCGCCTCAAAAAAGTGAGTAGTGTGGACGCGTACACCGCCTGCTCTTGCGCCTCGTCGTCCATCATCTCTTCGTCTTCAACATCGTGGAGGAGTGAGGAGGTGTTCTGCCGACGAGTATCGGCGATTGCTGGATGCAACACACGTGCCTCTGCATCCGTCAAGTACGTGCGTGGGGCCCAGCGCATGCGCCACAGCAGAACCCACGTCGCAACCGTCATCGCGAGCAGCGCCTGACCAAACCCAGGCTTTGTAAAAAGCTCGGCATCAAGGAATTGGTAGTTTAGCGACCACCGGTGCATGAAGACGCGATCAAGCTCGAAGCTCTTCGATAGGTACGACTTATAGTTGTGGGCGAGAAAAGGCAAGCCTGCGACTACTTGCCACACCGCGCAGATAGAAAGGTACCATGCAACTCGCCTGAGGGGGAGCGTGCGGAGCATTACGTAGAGCATGCCTGGCGCGAAGAGGAGCACGTTCATCTTGATTGACACGGCGATGGTAAAGCAGATGGATCCAATGAGCCACTGGCGCGAGCGCTTGCCAGCGCCGCTGGGGCGGCCAGCTATGAAGGTGACAGCAGCGAACAAGAACAGCATGGCCCAGCAGTCGTTGAACAGCCGCAGCACATAGAGGCTGCGAATGCGCTTCGAGATGAAGAATGGTATAATGACCCTCCACGTGTGCCCAGAATGGCTGTAGAGGCGCAAAACCATTGCCAATGTCACAAGGTAGACGCTAGCGTAGATCAACTGAGCCAACTCGATGGCTTCACCCTTCTTGGTTAAATAGTAGAGGACCGCGTGCACCCAAATGAAGCCGCCCGGGTAGACCAGCGGCCCAGTGCCACCCTTCAGGTTGCGGTAGTCCAATTCGCCATGAAGGAACCCCTCCACCTCTTCCATGTACGCGCGCCAGTCGATCTCCGTGTAGGGCACCACGAGGATGATGATGATGATAACTACCGTCTCTGCGGCCAGCACCACGTTCATGAACTTCATCTCCCGTGCCCCCCCAAAAAAAGCGGCAGGTGCGTTGTGTGTGTGTGTGGGTGGTGTCTAGATGAAAAGTTGTTTGCTAACGGACGCAACATATGCGAAGGAGGTGCCGCGCATCCCTCCACCACCCACCCCAAAATGTGGAATAAAGGCAAGTGCCAGCGGAAAGCAAAACAAACAAACAAACGGTAGAATAAAATGCTCCAAGGAGGAAGGGCGTCCGCAAGTACTCACATAGATACACATACAGACAGTAACTCAGTCAGAGAGTCACCCATCATACAGGTCGCCGGCACGTTCTGCTGCCGCTAATCTTGCTGACCTGGGTTGCTTGCCTAGAGATAGACTTGTGCTCGTGCGGGATGGGAAATACGTTGCATCGTTGAAGATTGTGTTGTGGAATCTTGAAAGAGAAAGAGAGGTGGTGTAGGTGAGTAAAGGGTGGAGGTTGAGAGGGCTGGGCAGAGATGTGACCAGAAATGCTTGATATGTGAAGAGAAAACGAGCCGCTCAACGTGAAAGCAAAAGAGAGAGGGTCACCACTCTAGTACGCGTCAGGCCAACAGCTTAAAGACATATGCAGGAAGCTCACGGAGACTGAGGAAGCACAGAAATGAGAGAGCACAGGAGGCAGCAGAACGGCACCAGTAGCGCCACAAGAGAGAAATGCCGAAGAAAAGGGTAAAAAAGGCAGCGTTGTCAACAGTGTCGCGCGACTGGAGGGGAGAGCGTGTAGATCACTGGTAGTCTCTGCTAGTCACGAACACTTCGTCAGCATTCCTCCGCAACTTGGGAAGAACAAATTTCGCCGCGTCTTGCCACGCCTGTAGGTCTCATCTGTCCTTCAGGCAATCGTTTTGGCCAGGACCAGACCTCGCTCCAATAGCGGCGACGGGAGTAGCATAGCGGGGTTCTGATCGAGCTGAACTCCAACATCGCTTCTGTGGGAGAGAACACACACAGAGAGATCACGCTGTTCGCAAGATATGCCGTGAAACCTTCTTGCGCTGCCGCAAGTGTGCCCATACTTAGTGGCGGAGGGCCCTTGTCACGCTGTCCTCGTGAGGGGAGTGATTCGCTCAAACCGCCGGGCAAAGTGAGTTGTTGTTCCGCTCGCTTCCTAACAAGCTGGGAACAGGGGAAGTCGCATGGCAGCACGTTGACTAGAACGCAGCTCAGAGGAAGATGCAGGTTGCACTGTAAACGAGAATGAAACGACGCTGGATGAAGCGATGGGAAAGTAGCGTACAGTATTGAACACCAAGAGGCGAAGAAGTTATGGACATATGCGGCTGTCTCGAGCGTACTGTATACTGTCCAAAGATTTAATGTGCCTGCTCTTCGAGGAAGGGAGTAACAAGGCAAGCGTGTTTGCTCTCTTCACAGTTTCATCTGTAAAGCGCAGTGC
Source organism: Leishmania lainsoni (assembly GCA_003664395.1). NCBI lineage: Eukaryota > Euglenozoa > Kinetoplastea > Trypanosomatida > Trypanosomatidae > Leishmania > Leishmania lainsoni. Next base: position 138,622 of record RAIA01000041.1, read on the forward strand.
GACTGAAAGAGGAGGTAACAACTCGCACAGATAGCACCGTCCCGTCTTCTTGTCTTATCAGAGAAAAAGAAACAGCGAAAGAAGACGAGGAATGGTGGCTACCACTCCAGAGAGAGAGAGACAGGTAGAAAAATGCAGGGGGGGAGTCGATGATGCTTTGGAGGGCGACAGGACTTTACACTTCACCGCACATTGATTATGTTGCACAACGACATAAGGGAGGGGAGCGGAGGAGAGAACGCTCCAGTCCCGTGTATTTGTGCCCATATAGCCCCCACACAATCCCAACTCTGCCTTCGTCTCGGATGCATGATCCTCCTTCATGAGTGCGTGAATCATACCCCTGATCCGCTTAGTCTATCCTTATTGAAAAATTGCTTTACGGCGTTTTTTCTTCGTTTAAGTAACAACCTCGAACTTCGACCAGTTGTGCTTTACACGCACCCAATAACACACATCACCACGTTGATCCACTCAGCAAGGCCGAGGGATGCGCTACAAGGTGAACAGGCAAGAGCATCCTCCACAATCAGTACCCACCCACCCACCCGTCGCGTGTCCAAACTCACATGAAAGAGGCACGTCTTTTTCTTCCCCTCACCGCAGCACCGGGGTGGCGAGCAAATCCATGTCCTCCTGGGTCGTCGCTGACTGCTGCTGAGCTTGGCGACGGTGCTGCAAGTGCGTGGCATCCGACGTGGTCTCGAAGAATCGCCAAAAGCGGATCGTGCCATCCTCGCCGCCTGCAATGGACGCGTAGCAGCCGGCAAACGGTGACTGCGGGAAGGGAGCGCAGATAAGCAGCGGTCGTGCACGATGACCAGGGAGGGCGTACATTGGCATCCACTCCGACCTCGGATAACCGATAGCGTTGCTGTGCCCGCGGCCTGTGATAGCGGTAGAATCCCACAAATCATCGCGGACGCGACGGCCACTTGGGCAACGTCATCACTCTCGACGTTGCTTACGTATTCATCCTCGGTACCGCAGTCATCCTCTGCGTCGTCACTGTGCCGAATAAAGTCGTCCCGGCCGCCTTTGCTGTCGCCTCGCGAGTTGCGGCGCTGGAGAAGAGCCTCTCGGAGGTAATTCTCGCGGCGTCTGATACCGCAGCGCCACACCACAAGCGCATTTGGTGGGGCGCTGTGTGCTACCGCTGAGCTACTGCTGCTTGCCTGGCAGCGGTGCCAGCAAACCCGGCGGTCGGGTCAAGAGTCACGCTCGGAGAAGCGGCTAACACCTCCGTCTCGTTCCACGAGCCGTGCCAGAGAGTGGAGCCGCCAGATGCACCAATGACACTGCTGCTGTTGGCTACGCTGAGGCGAGTTGATGGGGAGCGGTGCCAACCAGTGCGTACTCATGAAAGCCGCTGCCATCACCTCTGCTAGTCGCACCAAGCTCTGCGTGGGCGGCCAGCGCTGGGTAGGCCGGTGGTGATAGCGAGAGCGGAGCGGGCAACAACGGAGCGCCAGCCCCGGTCACTGCGTAATGGCCCTCGGGATCGTACAACGCCTGTGTTACAGGAGCTGCCGTGGCGCCAGCGGAGGTCAAAATGGGCTCAGCGCCGGACAAGTCGTACGTGCGCAGCCCCGCCGCGCCAGCGAGGCCCCCAGCAGCAGCACATAGGGACTTCCAGGGTGGAAACACAGTGCTTTCACAGAGCAGTCCTGATCGACGATAAAGGTATGCAAAGGCCGCTGCGGTGCGCTCAGGGACCACACCTTTACAATGCCACTTCCACTGCCAGTCGCTACCAGCGAGCCCGTCGCGTTCCACGACACGCTGCACAGTCGGTCGTGCTGCCGTAGAAATGTGGCGGCGCGCTGCAGCTTGCTGGGCTCGCCACTAACAGCCGATGAGGCAGATGCAGACAATGGGGATGTTCTCGATGCGCGCTCGTCTTGGCTAAGCTCGGCGTCCGTGCCAAAGCGAATGGCAGGCTGCACCTGCCTTGCATCAAGGGTGATCAATCCGCGGGCAGCAGTGGTGGCGGACCCAGCCAAGGATGGCGACTGCTGGTGCCCACGCAGCTGATGGACGAAACAGAAGAGCTGAGAAGGTCAAGCGCACGTGCCGCGCGAGAAGCTGATGAGGTAACTCCACCACAATCGTCACGGCCGAGTACGAGCGAGCTCAGGTAGTCCGTCGGCGGTGGTGGCATGGCGAAGGCAACAGTGCAGTGCAATGTGCCATCCCCGCGTCCCTCATACATCTCCACGCACCGTTTGACATGCCCAGGAACAAGACGTCTCCCGGCAGCGGGCCATCGCAACCGCCGTCGCCCGCCGCGGACCCGAGAAGGTGCCAGAGGATGTTGTGCCGGTACTGTTGCCAACTTCCCCGGGTGCAGGGGGGTTTGAGATGCGTGCCGTCGACGACGCCTGCCGTGGGTGGCTCGGATGAAACAGCACGAGATCCTCCTGCAGTGCCAGCGCCATCTGATTGGTCCCCCAGGACAGACAGCTTGTGTAGAAGTCCTCCTGCAGCCCGGCCGCACTCAATACACAGTAGGATGACGTGAGGCGAGTTGGGATCCAAGATGTGCTTTGGCGAGAGCTTGCGGTGAGCGCAGTAAGAGACGACATTCCCTCTACGGATGTGGATGGGCGCAAAACGTCTATGGGTGACGGAGATGCACCGGTGGTGCACAACTCCGCTGTCCCCATCATCGGCGCCGTCGGACCGGCGGTGGAACCTGCGAGTGAGGCGATGAGCCGCGTGTGATGCGCATGCCGTGAGAGCGACGACGACGATGCGTGGGGACTCAATGGCGACGAGGATGACATGCCCACCGACAGGAAGGTGCCACTTCTTGCAGAGCCTCGTCCACGATGCGGGCTCCTAGAGGACATGGTTCTCTGTGCTTGGTGCTTCGTTGTCTCTTGTGAAGTGAAAAAAGCCAAGCGATATGAAAAACTAAGAGAGCGAGAAAAAACAAGGGCGGTGGGAACAAATCACTCCAGTCCCCTTCTTCGTCCTCTCAGTACACCCTCGAACGCCCAGTCCTTTTGATTTCTGTGCGTGTCTGCGCGCGTTTGTGTGTGGAAACGTAGCACAGGGACCCCCAAAAAATGATGACGGAGGAGAGCGAAATGCAAAAATGCGTGCTGGCGTGTCTGTGTATGGAAGGGAGAGAGAAGTAACGTCAGGAAGACAAGAACGAGAGCCAAACAACAAGATGAACACGGAAAAGCATACAAAGGCCAGGTGTCCATGCAAGGTGAGTGAATGCGTGACGATGTCACGAAATCCCGGAGGGAGGGGGAGGGGAGGGGCAAAAAAGTGAAGAGACAGCAAAGATGCGAAAGGGGAGGGATGTTTGGTGAAAGATAATATGAAAACAGGCAACACACTAGGAAAAAAAAGAGGTGCGCAGAGAAGCGTAGTACGCTTGCGGTGGCAACACAAGTGTAGAGTTTCTATGGCATGCTACCACCTCGTTCGGTAGGTGTACGCGTGTGTGTGTGTGTGGTGTGTGTGTGAGACAGACAATTATGTCTCCCCTCTCATACGCTTATTTCGGATTGTAGGAACGATACGAAGGCGTGGAGACGTTAGGGAAGAGCAAAATTGAGGAAGGAGAGGGGGCTGAAAGCGCAATAGGAACAAGCAAGAAGAAAAACAAGTAAGGAGACGAAAAATCCGCTTCTCTTTCGAGTCAACCACCCACTTGAAGTGTAGTCGGGCCGCAACCAATATCGTTTATTTGTCCCTATGATAAGCCATTGCTATCTCGAATTCGCCATCATAAGGGTTGGAGGGCGTTGTGCTAGTTCAGTGATCAAAAAGAAAAGAGCCCCGCTTAGTGGTGTGGGCGAACAGGAGCAGAGGGTGTATAGTAGTTCAAGGGGCAGCAGCACTGCTGAAGGGTGAGCATACAGGGCACCCTTACTGCGGCTCGTTGGCGGCAGAAAGGTTCTTTTAGATACAGAGTGTATGGGGACAGAAGTGCTTTGCTTTCTGGTGCCCGTTACACCCAAGAAAAAGATTTTCGATGAGCATCGGCGTGATTTGCCATCGCGCACGTATCCAGGTGCACGCTGACTGCACTAGCACACGTTTTATTGGCTTGCTGATGGATTCTGTCCGCAGGCCTTTCGTGGCACATGAACGAAGAGAAAAGAGGGAGTTGTCCTCTGCCTCTCTTCTCGGCTTCGCTTTCCTCGCGTTCCAGTGTGTCTGCGGAGTACACTGAGATATGCCTTGCAGACATGTTGCGTGGAATGACCGTTCCTTTTTTTTCGCTTCTTCGATTTGTTTGTCAATTAATTAACCTCATTCTCTTTCTGTCTCTCTGCCTTGACAAAACATAACAAATGGGAGGAGGGAGGGGGGGGGGGGAAACAGATCGAGCACAAAGCACCCGGCACATGCACACAAGAGAGACCCATGTGAGCGTGCGCACAGCAAAGGCAACGAAAAGGAGGAGAGGAAGGAGGATGGTGCTCCACGCATACCAGGGGCTCCAGTGAGCGGGTCCTGCGCGCACCTCATCAAAGGCTCCGTTTTGTACAGGTGCCCAGCGGGCATACGCAGCCAGTACAGCTCTTTATGTTTTCGTTTTCCTTTGTTTGGCATCGCGGAACATGTGTCTCATCCCTACGCGTGCGTGTGTAGTTGAGTGCATATACATGTGCTTGCTCTTCTTCGTCTGATATTAACCTTGCTGTGGTGGTGATGGTTTATGTGTAGAGTTCCCATTTTTCCTCGCCGGCAGTGTTGAGAACTGCACGCACACACGCACACACACACGCGCACAGGCCCGTGCGCAATTCTCCGTACAAGTAGAGACGTCGCACACAGGGCAAAGGAGAAAGAGAAAAGTGACAAGAAAGCGAAGACGTACCCCACGTGGGGCGCGAACCCCCCAAAAAAAGAGGGAAAATAGAGTGACAGAGGAGCCGGAAAAGAAAAAGCCGAGGAGGGATCGTTCTCTATATATGTGCGTGTGTGTGCGGGGGGGGGGGGTCTGCGTAATGCCGCCACAGCTACTGTCTTCCCGTTCTCAAGACAGAAACCGCCGCCCGCTGCGACACGGAAAGCGTGTCTTTGGGTAGGTAAGCGAGTAGGGAGGTATGCAGCAATGTTTCCCGCGAAGCGCTTCACGCGCGCAATGCCATGCGAGTAAAGGTTATCGGAGACGCTGGAATAGAAAAGAAGGGTCCGGAGGAAGGCCGTGGTGAACGCTAAAGAGAACGCATCGCATGCCATTTTTTTAGTGAGTCTCACGCCGACTCCCTCTCGTCAACTACCTCCTACAACATACCCCCCGTTCCCTCGTACCGTTTCATGACAACGCAGGCAGAGGCACCCACTCCATTCTTACCGAGAGACAGCCCGTATGGGCACGCAACAAGAGAGACACGGCAGAAGAAAACGACGAATCAAAGAGGGAGAGCATACGCAGAGAGAGATGAGCAGAGCGATGACGCATGTGTCTGTGCCTGTGAGTATGTGTGTGTGAAGAGAAACGGAAACTAGTGAAAGGGGAAGCAAATGAGACTAATAATAATAATGAAAAATAAAGAAATGCACACGCACAAGAACTACATAGCTGCGCTGAAGACGTGACCCACACAGAGAGGGGGAGAGGGAGGGGTGGGGGCCGAGTATCGACAAGTGTGTTGCCGCTTCGTTTGTCGCTCGCTTACTCGAAAAGCTGCAATCCCTTTTGAGCAGCGGCAGTATGTAACTCAGACGAATATCGAGGAAAAGGAACAAAAGATAGTAATGTGGCTAAAGCACTCGTTGAGTGAAGGGGTACTAGTAGCGTTTTTTCGCCCCTACTCTACGACTATCCTGTCCTCGCTTGCTGACTACCCTCCGCCCATCGTCCCCCCTCCTCTGCCGCCAGTTTCCCTCCCCTTCCCCGACTTTCACTCGTCTCTTCTCTGTTCCTCGTGCCCAAAAAAGTGATGGTGAGAAAACGAGGGAGAGGGACATGTGTAGCCAAGAGAAGGGGGAAAGACGCCCAATGGCGAGAAAAAAGAAAACTGCGGGAATCTGAGGGGCTTGGATGAGGGATGGTACACGAGAAGTCGGTAAGAGGAAAAGAAGAGGCAGCAGGGGCAAGAGAACGCACAGAAACGTAGCTCCTAGCACAGATACTGCCAAAACCGCCCTCTTGCTGATCCAGTCATCTCTCTCCCTCCATAACCGCGCCCATGTCAGTTCGCGTTGCGCCGATGGGTCCTTGCGCACCTCTTTCCACGTGCTATGTCTCTGCAGAAACACTAAAGCTTCTCTTGCATTCGCTGCGTTGCCTCTTTCTGTGAATCTCTGCTCTTCCCCTCCAGTCCTTTTATTTCTTCGTTCCTTCCTACCTCCGCTTCCTTTTCGCTCTCATTTTTTCCTCATGCTCCTGTCTTTCACCGTCACTGGACGATATCTATGCGTTTCTCCACCTCATAGACGATGCACGAGTGTGAATCTGTTTGTATGTACCCATTCGTGTGAGAGCGTAGCTGTTCCTTTCCTCTTGTGGACACCGTGGGCACCTTCACGCTGGCCTAGAGAGAGCAGCCTAAAAACAGCCCTCATCAACAATCACGGCACACACACACGCTTAGCAGAAGCAGGGCGTAGGACGATAGACTCGCAGTTATTAGAAGCCCATGCCACCCATTCCACCCATGCCGCCCATGTCGCCCATCGGCGCGGTAGTGGACTCTTCTTTGGGCAGCTCAACAACAGCAGCCTCGGCCGTCATCATCAGGCTCGCCACAGACGTCGCATCACTGATGGCCACACGCACGACGCGGGTGGGGTCGATGATGCCAGCCTCGAACATGTTCACGTACTTGTCGTTCTGCGCATCGTAGCCGGTGCTCTCCTCAGCGGCCTCCAGCACCTTCTCCACAACCACCGCACCCTCCTTGCCAGCGTTAGAAGCAATCTTCATCGCCGGCAGGCGGACGGCATTGCGCACGATGTTCACACCCGTGCGCTGATCGCGTGTGAGAGAAGAGTCATTGGCGAGGGCCTCCAGCTTCTTGCTGGCACGCAGCAGAGCCGTGCCACCGCCGGCCACAATACCCTCCTGCACTGCAGCGCGAGTGGAGCACAGGGCATCCTCAATTCGGTCCTTCTTCTCGTTCACCTCCACCTCTGACCCGCCGCCCACCTTGATGACGGCCACGCCGCCGCTCAGCTTCGCCAGGCGCTCCTTCAGCTTGTCACGGTTGTAGTCACTCGTCTCGTTAGTGATGAGCTCGCGGAGGAGGTCAACACGCTCCTTCACCGCCGCCGCATCGCCGCCGCCGTTCAGCAGCACCGTGTCGTCCTTCGTCACTGTCACCTTCTTGACAGAGCCGAGGATGGAAGGGTCGAAGTTCTCGGAATCCAACTCGAGTCCCGTGCCCTCATCGCCAACGAGCTGTGCGCCAGTGAAGATGGACATATCTTGAAGAATGGCTGTCTTGTTGTCACCGAAGCCCGGCGCCTTGACGCAGCACACCTTTAGCTTGCCCTGCAGCTTGTTGAAGATCAGCGTCGTTAGCGCCTCGCTCTCCACATCGTCGGCGATGATCAGAAGGGGGCGGCCGGTGCGCACGACGTGGTTGAGAGCAGGAAGCAGGCTGTGAATATTCTGGATCTTCTTGGCGCTCATAAGCACCAGTGCATCCTCGAGTTCGGCCTTCTGCGCCTTGGCATCCGTCACGAAGTACGGGCTCACGTACCCACGGTCCACGCTCATGCCCTCCACAACCTCCAGCTCAGTGGCCATGGTCTTGCCGTCCTGTGCCGTGATGACGCCGTCGCGACCGACCTTCTCCATTGCCTGGCCAATCATCTTGCCGATCTCCTCATCGCCATTGGCCGAGATGGTGGCCACTTGCACAATGTCCTCCTGACCCTTGATCGGGCGACTCTGCTGGGCAACACTCTTCAGGATCAGATCCACGGCACGGTCCATGCCGCGCTTCATGTCGATCGGGTTCGTACCCTGGGAAATAGACTTGAGGCCCTCGCTGAAGATGCTGTCCACAAGCACCGCAGAGGTTGTGGTGCCGTCACCAGCCAGGTCGTTTGTCTTGTTGCACACCTGGCGTACCAGCTGGGCACCCATGTTCTCGAAGGGGTCCTTAAACTCGATCGCCTTGGCAACGGTCACACCATCCTTCGTGATCTTCGGCGCACCATAGGACTGCTCGATGATCACGTTGCGACCCTTCGGCCCAAGCGTCGTCGCCACTGCAGCAACAGCGCGAGTGACGCCCTTCTGCATGGAGCGGCGTGCCTTGTCGCCGAAGCGCACATCCTTGCCGGCAAGACGCACAGCAGAGCGGAGCATGTTGACGCGGTGTTCTGTTGGAAGTGGGTGGTGTGTAGAGCTCAGGGGATGAGGGGAAGTGAATCGGAGCACAGGAAGACTAACGGGGGGAGCCTTAAAAAGCACGAAGAACCAAATAAGAGCAAAGCAAAGTAAAAAGTAAAGTAAATACACAAGTCTGTAAAGAGGTGAAAGATATCGTTACGTTTCTTCTTTTTTTTCTTTTTGGTCTTCCTTCGTTGTTATTCTCGTCTCGCTGTCACCGTATCAGGCGCCGAATAGACTACGTGCGAGAGAAAACCCCTGCAAATCCTTCACGTGAAATGGCGGAGGAGATTCAGAGTTGATAGGGGAGAGGAGAAAGAGAGGGAGGAGGAGGAGGAGGAGGAGGGGGGGCGTGGTGACGGTCGCTTATAGATAATGAGTAAAATGATGTTTGGCTTTTAGTGGTTGTTTTCGTTGCTTTTCGCTAGAGAGGCGTAGGAATCTGTGCGTGGATGTGGGCGTTGCATTTGAGCACATGAAGAGCGAGAGCACCATGATGATGCGGGGGCGGGGGAGGGAGGGGGCGGTTGAAGGTGAAAGGAGGGTGAAATGAGCACGATGTATGTGTGCGTATGTGTGTGTGTGTGTGTGTGTGTGATAGAAGGAGGAGGATGATTAAGAGAGAGAGAGAGCGGCGTCGGAAAAGTAGAGAAAGGACGTAGAGGAGATGAGGAGGCGACATGTGCTGCCGTTCGCTGTTCGGCTGGGTCTTGCAAAGCAAAAGGCACAAAGGATGGCATGGTGACGCACAGCAACACAACGCGCTACACGTTCCAATGTGTGTAACTCGTCCTACTAGCAGTAACCATTCACACCTCTTTAAGGAGTACCTGGCACCCCATGCAAGTGGTGCGACAAAGAAGCCTGCGCCGTAATTCGCGCAGATCGAGTGATGGACACCATGTTTTGCTCTCTTCGGTCAACTCATAAATACCCCTTCCCTTTCGGCAGTAGCGTTCGTGACGGATGCGTCGACTCGAAATGATTCCACACAAGCAAGCAGGAAAGTGGTGGACAACAGAGAAACCAACAAAACGGAAAGGGCAAACCTGGGTCAGTACAGGGAGTGAGAAGCTGGAGCCCTTGCATGTGTGCCTCCCATTTTGCCATACGTTAGCGTTGCTACCTTGTGCACACCATCGACTTTCCGCGAACATCCACTGACACGCCCCCACGTCAAGTGTACACCACCCGTACCCGCATAAACTTGAACTTTCGCTTTTAGGGGTAGTTAAGAGGGTGTGGAGTGGAGAGGGGAGGGGGAGGTTAGCGAGACATGGAGAAAAGCAAATCGCGTTTTTTTCTGTATTTCTGTCAGTTAAGTATCGCCTGCTGTGACAAGGAAGATCGAGGCAACCACACAGTAACATGAAGAACAGCTTGTCGAGGTGGAGAGTGAGGAAAAGGGAATATTTCCTAAGCGTCCCCTCTTTCCCTTTTTTTTTGCTTTACGTTCCTTGCACAATCGCCGCCCTCGGCATCCACATGCCCTCTTCACACGCCAGCACAGCGTCGGTTTGCCTGTATAAATCACAACTCCGCCCTCTGTTCTACTCTCTCGCTCTTGGTGTTAAGGCACTAAAGGAGAATGTAAAAAGACGAATTTAGCAACCCCTTCATCAGTGCCGCCCGCCGTCATACTTACCCCTCCTCTCCCGTACTGTGCTTTAGGGAGTCCTGAGGAGAGAGTGAGCGACCAGCTTGGGTGGGAGAAGCTGGTGAGGGGCGAGAAAGATATGCCAGGCGGGCGGAGCGACACCCTTTGCAGACTGTCTCTCTCGCCCCCACCCCCGTTACATCTTCAGGCAGTGCGTAACTGTGTCACGTAGTCAGAGGGACGAGAGGTTATGCCACAGCAACCGCACCCAACGCGCGAAGCGCCAACCAACACACGAACAAGACACGGCAATATCAGTGAGAACAAACGTTGCGAATGCACACACGCACACGTATGCACTGGAGCATACAGAAGGAAAGGGAAGAGGGAGAGACGGGTCACCCACAAAGGCGTCCTCTCTGCCACATCTTCCTCTTCCTTCTGCTCACCTCGTTTTCGTCCCCCTCTGCCATCGTCTGGTTCCCCTCCCAACCCCCCCTCCACCAGCCCGTCCCACAAAGGCGGAATTCGGCAGCGGAAAGAGAGGGGGGGGGGGTCAAAGAAGATGGGATGGTAGAGGGAGGAGGGAAGAGGGTGGAAAGTTGGTGGCGGTGCAACGACATGAGTAGTGATTCGCAGTAAATTCAAACAAGCTTAAAGAAATGTGAGGAAAAGGGAAAGAAAATGTGCCTTCGAGCACACCTACACAGACGTGGATGCGAAGAAAAGCGAACGAAGGGGTGAGAGATGTCAGAGTGATGAGTAAATAAAAGTGGCAGTCAGCCACACCGCGATCTCAAATCCGGGCAAACTCGGCTTCTAGTAGCTGCCGAACAGCTCCTCGTCCTCGTCCTCCTCAGCCGCAGGAGTCTTCTTACCATTCTTCTTAGACTCCTTTGGCGCCTCAACAACAGCAGCCTCGGCCGTCATCATCAGGCTCGCCACAGACGTCGCATCACTGATGGCCACACGCACGACGCGGGTGGGGTCGATGATGCCAGCCTCGAACATGTTCACGTACTTGTCGTTCTGCGCATCGTAGCCGGTGCTCTCCTCAGCGGCCTCCAGCACCTTCTCCACAACCACCGCACCCTCCTTGCCAGCGTTAGAAGCAATCCTCATCGCCGGCAGGCGGATGGCATTGCGCACGATGTTCACACCCGTGCGCTGATCGCGTGTGAGAGAAGAGTCATTGGCGAGGGCCTCCAGCTTCTTGCTGGCACGCAGCAGAGCCGTGCCACCGCCGGCCACAATACCCTCCTGCACTGCAGCGCGAGTGGAGCACAGGGCATCCACGACGCGGTCCTTCCTCTCGTTCACCTCCACCTCTGACCCGCCGCCCACCTTGATGACGGCCACGCCGCCGCTCAGCTTCGCCAGGCGCTCTTGTAGTTTCTCTCTATTGTACTCAACAGACTCCTGCTCAACGCGTTCGCGGAGGAGGTCAACACGCTCCTTCATCGCCGCCGCATCGCCACCGCCGTTCAGCAGCACCGTGTCGTCCTTCGTCACTGTCACCTTCTTGACAGAGCCGAGGATGGAAGGGTCGAAGTTCTTAGCATCCAGCTCAACACCAGTGTTCTCGTCTCCCACCACCTTTGCACCTGTGAAAACAGCGATGTCCTCTAGCACGCCCTCCTTGTTGTCACCGAAGCCCGGCGCCTTGACACAGCACACCTTTAGCTTGCCCTGCAGCTTGTTGAAGATCAGCGTCGTTAGCGCCTCGCTCTCCACATCGTCGGCGATGATCAGAAGGGGGCGGCCTTGCTGAGCCACATGGTTGAGAGCAGGAAGCAGGCTGTGAATGATGCTTATCTTTTTCTTCGACACAAGCACGTAGAGGTTCTCGAGTTCGGCCTTCTGCGCCTTGGCATCCGTCACGAAGTACGGGCTCACGTACCCACGGTCCACCTTCATGCCCTCCACAACCTCCAGCTCAGTGGCCATGGTCTTGCCGTCCTGTGCCGTGATGACGCCGTCGCGACCGACCTTCTCCATTGCCTGACCAATCATCTTGCCGATCTCCTCATCGCCATTGGCCGAGATGGTGGCAATACGAACAATATCTTTGATTCCATCGATCGGGCGGCTCTGCTTCAGTAGACTCGTTTGCACGTAATCCAGGGCACGGTCCATGCCGCGCTTCATGTCGATCGGGTTCGTACCCTGGGAAATAGACTTGAGGCCCTCGCTGAAGATGCTGTCCACAAGCACCGCAGAGGTTGTGGTGCCGTCACCAGCCAGGTCGTTTGTCTTGTTGCACACCTGGCGTACCAGCTGGGCACCCATGTTCTCGAAGGGGTCCTTAAACTCGATCGCCTTGGCAACGGTCACACCATCCTTCGTGATCTTCGGCGCACCATAGGACTGCTCGATGATCACGTTGCGACCCTTCGGCCCAAGCGTCGTCGCCACTGCAGCAACAGCGCGAGTGACGCCCCTCTGCATGGAGCGGCGTGCCTTGTCGCCGAAGCGCACATCCTTGCCGGCAAGACGCACAGCAGAGCGGAACATGTTCCTCGTCGAATACTCGATATGTCGGTCTTGATTGATTTCGGTTACTTCAGTGGGAAGAGCGAGAAGGAAGAAAAAGATGAGGCGATTATGCGCTTGTTAAGGGAAAGAGCGCAGCGCTGAGAAGTGTAAGCGGGGTCCTTTTTTTTTCGGTCTTGGTTGGGGGTGGAGGAGAAGGGTGCAGCGGTACTCGATCCTCGGTACATCGGTGATCACAACCGCAGTAGCAGCAGGGCGTGCGTGCGAGTATAGATGTAGACGAATGTGCATGTGAGAGAGAACAACGGAGAGGGGTGGTAGTCGAAAAAACAGTGAGTTGAACAGAATGACAGTGCATAGCGCGGGCTCTAACGCCTCGAGTAGAGAAGAAAAATGAGAATGGAAAAGGGCCGACGCGTACCTCCGCAAGGCAAAGAACACATCGCAGCATCCAGCGCTCATGTGCATGCACACGGCGGTACTCACTTGCTGCTTGCAGTTCGTCCCTCACTGTTGTTTGTTGCTGAGCATGGCTTCGTTTGCGGGGATGACAGCTTCTCGAAGGAAGCGCTCTTGTACATGGATACCGAAGCAGACACAAAAAACAGGCAGAGAGACAGAGACGTGCGTCGAGGAGGAGGCGTAGTGCTGGCTACCTGAATATATATTTACTGGAGAGACTTCGCCTTTCCATCGTAGTAGTCGATCATCGCCTGTCTGTCGCCTTCGGGCAGAAGCGCGTAGCCGTGCAGCAACACCACCAACGGAACCAGCACGAACCCTGTTGGTTCAGGGCGACCCTTCTCCACCGGCTCCAGTGATGGCCCTTTCACAACGCTGAACCCAGGCTGGCACACCTGCTTAATAAAAAGGCGGCACTGGGCGACCAAGTAGTTGTGCTGGTCCCTCTCTTGAAGGTGCTGGTTGAGTTCTGACTGTGTCAACTGAAGGGTGGACTGTGTCTGCTTGAGCTTCTCCTCCAAACTGCGCTGCTGACTCGCAAAGCTCTGACGCAGCGTCTCCAGCTCGGTGTGAAGTAGGTCAGCCTCTTCGTTATGGACATCGGTCGAATTGGCAGAGAGCTGAGTGGCAAGCGCTGCTCTTGCAGCCTCCAGTTCGCGCAGAAGCGCAACGCGCTGTGTGTCCCACTCGGCCTTGTCACACCCATGTGCCTGTTCAACGGCGCGCTCTTTCGCCGACTGAGCCTCAACCTCGCTGAGAAGCTGCTTGATGGCGCCACTGAGCTCGTGACAAAGGAGTTGCTCTCGGCTAGCCTGACTGGATTGTACGTTACGTAGACGAGCCCCGCACTCGTGGAAAAGTACCAGCCACTCTGCTTGCTGCTGTTGATGCTCCTTTTTCTGTCGGCGATTCGCGTTCGCCATGGCCTTGAGGTTCGCCGTTACCTTTTCCAGCTGACGTCGTAGCTGCTGCAACTGCGCCGCATCGTATGAGCCATTTGGGGTGGAACTAGTGCTGTTGCGCAGCCGCACCGGTGGCACGTCCACAGCCACCTCCTCTCCCACCTGCACGCCCTCGATTTCAAGCGACAGAAGGGATCTAGAGCCACGGGGTGCGTCAGCTAGTGTTCGAATAGTGCTGCCACGAGCAAGACCCCGGTAGTCAGTGCCGTATGCAGGCCGGTACGGTATTAAGGAGTAAGGGGGCGCCGTTTCTAGTTGGTCTTTAGCAAGAGCAGCAGCGATAATGGCATTGTGAGCACGAGTCCTCGCCGCAAGTCGAATGGGCTGACTACCGTTGCCAATGTGTGAATGCACTGAAGGTCCCGGTAACCCTCCTGCTGCTGCGGTGGAAGGGGCCGTCGAGGAAACAGGCGCCAAAGCCTCGGACTGAGCAGGAAACAGTGCGTTGTGGTTCACAAACAGACGCCCACTGCGCGACGTCTTGGTGGCCTGCACGGACGGCGGAGCCGCTTTCGACAACGCTGGTGTGTTCACGTGCCCACCGTTCTCCACTGCACCACGCAGTGGTGCAGTGGAAGGGGCATCAGTCGACGTGACGCGCTGATCTGATGATACGGAGGCGCAGCCACCGTTGCTCACATCGCACCAGCGAGGAAGCGCAGGATACATGGAGGAGAAAAGGCTACAGCAGGAGAGAAAAACCGGTGACAGCCAATGTGCTGAGGTTGCGCTGCTCTGCCGCAACTCTCACCCCGCAAGAGGTGAGTGTAGCCCCCACAAGAGAAAATTGTAGGCCACGAGGAAGGGGGAACAGAAGGGGAGAGGCGCTTATAGATGCGGACTCACATGTACAGACAAGCAAGATAAGCAAAGGAAGAGAGTGGGAAGGAGACAAGAGAATGAGAGAACGCAGAAGTCTGTCGGATGCTGCTGCGTACGCAGAAAGGAAATGGAAAATACGGCATCCACTAATTACCTGATTGACATTGTTGAATAACGTACACCATAGCGGAAGTACGGCGCCACTGTGCACAGAGACACAGTCACCAAACCCCTCTCTTGCTGCACACACACCTCCATAAATGCGCTGTGAGTGTCTTTGGAGGTGGGGGTGCAGTCTCTTTTTCTCTCGTTGTTTCACACTCTCCAGCTGCCTGTTTAGCTTAGCCGCTACTTACCGTTGGGTAGCGAAGGGGGTGCTCGTAATGTGGATAGTCTGTAAGAGAACGAAAGGAAAAGTGAGATGAGGATGTGACGATGCGAACGGTGAATGATAGCGCCCGTTAAAACAGCGCAGCAGAAAAGGGTGGGAGAGGCGGACGGAGGAGAAAGTACCGAGAAGGGACTTAATGTCTTCACCGCATTTCCCCTCCCCCAGCACCGCGTGAGCAGAAACAGGGTAGGACATCCTCAGGTCGCTGAAGAATCACATGCACCGATCTCTGCGCAGGAAGTTAAGAAGGACATCAGTGTTTCAACCTCTTGCGCAGTAAAAAACGATGCTACTTCACTGCCATGCGTCTGCAGCCACGGTAGCATCAGTGCACCCATTGGACGCAACAATCGTTGTCGATCTGACCTCTCATGGGGAGAGTATCCATTGATGTCCGGCGCCTCCGACGGCCGAGCGTCACCTTGAGCCTCGTCATCGGAGCTGTCCACCTCCTCTTCCCACATATCCTCTTCCTCATTATCACCGTCGGCGATATCCTCGCGGAAAAGCTCGTTGCTGTTGTCATCATCCTCGTCCGACGGGAAAATGCTCGTATCAATCCCGATTCTTGGCGTTGTGGTGTCACCAGCTGCTTGACATGCGTGACAAAGAAGAGAAACAGGAGCCGCCAGCAACGTCAGTAGACCTCGGCCGACGCCAACGAGCACCCCGGCGTACAATGGCAGCGACGTTTCTACCAACGCCACGGAGGTGAGCGAAGACAATATGGCCCGACGCGTTGCTGCAACTGAGCCTTTTTTCATGCCTTTACGCTGCGCCGTACACGAACCCTTCTCGCTTGCAGCGAGTTCCTCAGGCAGCCGCCAGCGGCACGTCACCGGCTGCTGCGCTAATTGTTGTGCTTCTTCTGACGCCAGCATCGGTGGTGATGACTGAGACAAGCATGAGATCATCTTGAGCAGCCCCTCGCATGAGACAAAGGTGGTGCGCAAATTCGAGAAGTGCTCCACTTGCGGTAGCCAGCGGCTCATCGTCTCCACGAGCGACCCTCCTTGTGCCAGCGTTCGCAGCAGAGCCGCAGGATGAAGCGCCATCAAGGTGGCCAGAGGAGCCAGCAACTGCTGCGCAACAGTGTCCGTGCGCACCATAGAAAGCCGGTGCACCGTAGCGTGGATGACATGGATGAGCTCCGCCTCGGAGAAGCTGGGAGACCTCTGCATGATGGCCACGAGAGCATCACCCATGTCCATCAGTGATGCCTCATTGCGGCGGACATCAAGCGTGCGAAGGACAAAGGCGACGATGACGGTGGAGAAGGGGTAGGCCGCACGAGGGGCGTCCACAACGAGTGCGGCGGTACTGACGACTCCGGAGAAGTCACCTTCGTCGACAGCAGCGCCACTAGTCATGGCGGCCTCCATGGTTGCAACGGCAACGCGCACCTGCACTGACTGTACCGCAAGACAGCGCCGCAGCAGAGCAGCAAGGCAGCCGCTTAATGCACCAAGGATCGCCGACTCCTCGGCGGACAAGAGGAGCTGACACAGACTGTCTAGTACCATCGTAGCAGCTCCATTCGCCACTTCGTCCGAAGAATGCTCAAAGAAGTGCTTCAGCAGACGCAAAAAATACGGAACAGCACACAGCTCTGCTGTAGACTCCGCATAGCCACTGAGAACACTGTTGACCCACGGCAGCTCCCGTAGCAAAAGTGATGCACCGCTTTGGTTGTCGCGCACGACATGGCGCAGCAGCCTCAGCACAACATCCGCGAGGTTAGGGTCGCTGATGTTACGGCGCCAGCAGTTCATCACCGTCTGTGGGAGAGAGTTAGACATGAGTAGAGCTGCAGCCACAGTGCTTTCGCTGCCGTGATGAAATTGACGGTCCTTTTTCTGTGCGGCACACGCCATCTTGAGGAGATCCGCCAACTGCTCCACCGTATTGTACAATGCGTCATCAGTGAGGCCTGCCTTGGGAGAAAGAAGCGCTAGTAGAGAAACCTGCCATGCAACAAAGTGCTGCGCAAGCAGCACATCGGACCAGTACGGCAGCGTGCCGTGCAGAAACCGGCAGAGGAGCACTGCGACCAGTGGCGTGCATGAGGATGACGATGCTGCTACAGCCTCCTTTGATGTTCCGGTGAAAAGAGATAATGCATGGGTGCTGTCCGCGACAACAGTGGCCATAAAGCTCTCCGCTGCCGCTGCAGTGCTCGTTGCCGTGGCGGCGTCTGCGGAGGCGATGGGTGCAGTGGCAGCGAGCGTCGCGTGAGCGAGTCGCACGATGGCGGTGAGCAGTATGAGCGCCCGCGCCGTCAAGCCAGGGTGCACTGTAGCACTTGCCACGTCATTGCTCCACAAGTGCGTAGCGAGTGGAGTGAAGTCCACTGCACCGCACTCACGCAACTCCCTCGCACGGCGCTTCAGCACGACCTCCATGAAGAAAAGGGCTGCCTCTCGCTGTTGTTGCGATGGAGTGAGAATAACCGTGCCATCGTAGGCGAGTGAAGGCTGTTCACTACTGTACTCTCTGCCGTCGTTGTCAGGGATGGCTGCCAAGAGACACTCATGTAAATCCTCCAAAGAGGCGTGCAGGAAGAGCGGGCCAAGAGCTGCTATGCTGTCTGTGTAGAGCTGGCGACGGTGTCGCGGGTTGTCCACCTCACTCCGTCCTCGCGCTCCTCTTCCTCGCGCAAAAACGAATTCGGGTCGTGAAGCCACGCATGGACATCGGCAGGCGAGAGGACGGCGTAGTCAGGAGCAGCTTGTAGTACTGTAGTCCGCATTGGTGGCCCACAACATCCACTAAGCCGACCTTGATGAATGGCAGCAAAGCTGCGTCTCGAAAAAGAGACCAGCTCTGTGTGGCGTGCCGGCGCACCACCGCTGCCCAGGTATACGACAGAGTGTCCTCATTGTGTTCGCAGCCGCCACTCCCTGCGCGTGGCCACCCAGTCCACTCAGCGCTTGCCGCAACACTGTATGCCTCCTCACCACCGTCGCCGCATAACGCGGCACGATAGCAGTCTGCGTCAGCTTCTAATGACTGCAGCAGTACTTGCAAGAGCTGCGCAGAAATACATCGCTTGTACCACCCACTCAACTGCAGTACACTCGACACGTATTCGAGCACAGCCAGCGACGCTGTGGCAAGGCTGGCAGCGAGCTTCTCTGCAGATGGAAGGGTGTCTGTGGAGGACGAGGTTGCGCCGATGCACACTGACAGCCAGTGTGCGCATGGGGTGCACATAAAAGGCTGTAGGAGCGGATAGGCTGAGAGGAAGTGGTGCTTGAGTTCAGCAGGGAAGCGCTTCCGTCCATTGAACGCAAATTGCCATTCATAGAGAGCTGTCAGGGTTTGAGCAATGAGGGTCAAGAGAGAGCAGCGAGCGTAGACCTCTGGCGAATCCGCCGCGAGCGCAGAGGAGTCGGGCAATGTCATGCTCAGCGCAGCTTCTGCGCTGGTGCATAAGATTTCGAAGAGAGGCGGTGCACAGCTCAAAAGCAGCTCAGCACACCATGCATGCATCGCCTCTGGCATTGGCTCCTCGAACATGGTTCGCAACAGCCACACATGGCTGAAAACCGACAGCAGCCCGCTGGCGTCAGCGTTTCGATACTGGCCAAAGGCACCAAGAAGTTGCGCTATAATAGCACCAGTCGTAGCCTCGCCGGCGGCTGATGTCGCGGTGGGTGAAGCCCACAAGATGACAAGCCGCCGCACAGTTTTGCACACCGCTGATGACCACTGCCGCATCACCGCTGCATCACTACCAGGTAAGGTAGCAATCTCACTCAGGTCCGAAAGGAGCGAAGAAGCGACCTGTTCAAGCTCCTCTGCGCTATTCGACGCCATCACACTGCGCTTTAGAACAGAAGAGCGACTAAACCAACAGCGTGTGAGGACTGACTGCTCATAAGCGTTCGGCAGTAGCGAGCAAGAGAGAAGCAGAACCCGGCACCTCTCGGCTCCGCCGCTCTAGTTCTGCCTCTGCCACAGCGCGCTGGACATTGTCAGGGGTAAGAATCTGCGACACTAAGAAGTCCAGAGACATGTCGTTCCTTCGAAGTCCCCTATATGACTTGTGTCACGACGTTTCACTTGAGTGATGCTGCTGCTATCGAGCAGTGAAGCAGCAAAGAAGAGAACTATAAATGGGGAAGGGAGGGGAGGTGACATGGAATAGGCGATGGTAGCAGCTTGAGCACATCTTTACAGGGAGATCAGTGGAAAGCAGAGGAGCCAAAGTAACGGCTAGATAATCAACCGTCGTATACGGAAGCACCTCCACTAGGTCACCCTTCTCGAGGGTACAAGCCTGACTGGTCGTAGAGACACCAGCGGAACTGTTGGAAGTGTTGTCTTTGGCACCCCTTGATAACGGGGGACGCCACCACCAATGGCACCAGGGTGCAGTGTCCACTCTGTGGGGAGGCCAAGCAGCCCCTGTCTCTGCAGTGCCAAGTCGCTTCCGGTGATGAGAGGGTCAGGCACCAATGACGTAGCGAAGTCCGTGCGATTCCGTCGCTGCTGATGTCGGCGGCCTGTCCTAGACTGCGTGGCGTCGAACCGACCTGCAGCACTGCACACGAGTGTATCATGCACATGCTAGGCTAGGTGCCAGCGTGGCTCGAACGTATCTCACCCGGCCCTCGCTGCCCACTGGTGTGGTGCGCCTGCACTACTGTGCGCGATGCACCAGGTGGCGACCGGCCCAATGGGAGCGGCTGCGAGGCGATGTGGGGAGCGGGTGGACAGAACTCGAGGCAGGGGCCGTGCTCCGATGACTGAGCCGGCGCGGTGCTGTACCTCGCGAGTTTATGGCCGCTTCGCGCCGCGCGACGGACCGGTGAGTAGCCGGGGCTAGAGTGGAGTTGAGCCCATGCTGTATGGCAGAGAGTAGGCATGCGGAAGAACCGCTGGTCTCGGTCTTCATCTCTATTTCTTTGGAAGTGCATCGGGCTTGTAAACAGTGAAAACAAACAATCAAATGCCGCTCTTTGCCATTCATTGCTCATCCCTGGTGCAGATGTGAAAGGGTATTTCTATGTGCACGTGCTTGTGAATGTGAAGCAAAGAGATGAGAATCACAGGAAGCCCATCTTCTGTTTACCGCCTACCCGAAGTTCCTTTCCGTCTCCTTCCTCAGTTGCATGAGTTCAGAGAAAAGTCTCACGGAGAGGGAGGTGATGAAAAAGTTATCTGTGCTGGGCTTGCGATCTCGTAGGCCTGTTCAGCAGAGAGCTCTGATGCTGCACAGGCCCCAGCGAGGGCTTCGCCTGTTTTTCGCTCCACCAGTACCAGGCATCGGCAAAAAATGAGGGATTACTTCCCACACGATCCACGAAGCGTAGCAGCGAGCACCACCTCCTCCCGTCCAATTCCCAAAGTCATCCGGTGTAGCTCAGGGCGCTCTCACAAGCGGTTCGGGTGTGTTTACCTCAGCATTATCGGTCGATGCAAGGGTAAGCGCCGATCTAGGGTGCATCTGCATCAGATCTACCGCCGTCAACGGCGAGATCTTAGAGCTAATTTACACAATGACATGCTACAGTAGCGTTGGCGACTCTTGAAAAAAGCTATCAACCATGCCAGCACCTATTCCCTTTGGATGTAGCGCATCACGGCAGGGGCGCCTTTAGGAGGTACAGGTGCGGCCCGTGTCAAAAGCCTCTCCCACTCACGCGCGAAACGAGTCCACAGAAGCAATAGTGGGTTAAAACACCTCGTTATATGGAAAGATGTTCCACGTGATGGCCGTGGCCCCAGTGCCAAAGAACGACAAGGTGCTTTGCTTCTGGATCGGGGGCTGCAGAGGTGAGGTGGCAGATGACCCTTGCTGCTGCTGCTGTGTGTGCTGTAGTAGCTACGTATCACCGTCATTGTCACTGCCCTCCATGCGCCACCGTGCACGCACCATGTTGCCATGCGCATTAATGGCCATGTACTAGAGGGAAGGGAGCTTCTCGAGCGTCGTGAACACAGTCTGTGTTGAGGAGAAAGGACATAGGAACTCGACGTGGCTCTTCTGTCACACATATACATCCCCTGGTCCCCACCCAGCAACCTTGGGCGAGCTTGGTGCCCCGTTCACAGGCGTCTGGAAGCCAATAGCATACAGCCCCCGTGCTTTGAGAGACTTGTACCGGGCGACGTATCCAGTTTCACCGTAGAGCACATTCGCCCACGGCAGCGTCCCGCAGCTGTCTAGAAAAGCTGCGGAAAATTTGACTCAGTTCCGCGAGGGCAGTTTGGAGTTCTGCTATTCCCTGGAACATGAGGAGCTGTGTGCACGGCTTGGGTTGGTAGCACAACAGCAGCCTTGTATGATACCCACATGCTTCTCCAAGCGCCAGGGTGACGTTATGGTGTGACGCCAGCACCCAATTGCACCTCTCCCCTGTGGTACCACGCCAATGAGCCGTACGGATCATGTAACTTGTCACTCCAGGTAACCAATGCACCCCCCGCAGTCTCTTGCCGGTGGCATCAATGTCTTTCAGGATGGCAAGAGGGCGATCCATATTCATGGTGAAAAAGTGCACCCGCCACATTCGCGCGTCAGCAGCTTCTTCACGAGCAGTTGGTAGAGCCCCACCATAGTGCACTTTGCCTCGTTGTCGTTGTTTTTTGCCGATTCGATGCGACGCTGAAAGTCCACTGTTCCGGATAGCCAGTGCATACCAAACGACTTGAGCTGGGGCACCTACGAAACGGGCAGCACGCCGAGCAAGATCGGAGCTATTGTTGCCAGCGAGATTCACTTCTGGAAACGTGACCACAGCAATGCCAAAGTAGCCGCCAGAGTGCTCGCGCACAAATCAAACAAAGCCCACAGCGTGCGGAAAGGCAGAGGCAGAGAAAGACGAAGACACGGTAGCGATTGGTGCCAAGGACGTGGAGGTGGTTGCATTGACCTCCTCCCTTGGGGTGCCGTGAGAACCTGCGGCTGTGGTTCCGGGCCTGACGCCAATATCCCCATTGCAGGACGTAGTGGTGGAGCCTGCCGTAGGAGCGCTTCTTCTCACGAGGTGGTTGCACACACCCTTCGCTTTGAGAAGACTCAGCCACTTAAGCACTTCGAGCTTACTCGTGTACCCTGTTAGGTTCACCTGAAAGTTGACAGACAGCAGCGACTGGCACACTGAGGCGGCCTCGATGAAGGTCTCTGTGGTTCGGACATCATTGCCCCACGTTATAGTGCAGAAGAGCGGATCAAGCGCGAACAGACGCTCAACTATGTCGTACAGCGCAATAGCGCAAATCTCCGTTGTAGGGACCACACATTCAGAACTGACGAAATGGCAACTATTCTCCACTGCCTGCCTGATGGCGTCCAGGGTCCTTACTATCGTGTGCGCGCTAACTGGAGGAAACAAAGAGCCCCTCTTACAACTTTCTGAGTTGCGTTGCGTTTGTGAAAGAGAAGAGGATGCATTCCTGTGACGCAGTCAGTTGAGCTCGATTTTTATTGGGAGCACGTTCCAAAAGGCAATGGTAACACACAGGCAGCATCACGCAAGCAGTATTGCACTCAGCTTGCGATGCGGTCGCACTGCACGGTAAGATCACAAGATGCGAGTTCGTGCGCCACTGAAAGTCGCGCACGGGCACATTCAGCGCTTTTGCACTGGTGGAGCTCTAGCAGGTGGGGGAAAGTCGACGAGACGTAGGCAGTGACGGTGTGAGTGCGCGCAGAGACTGTTGGGGAGTAGGAGCAAGATAGTGAGGTCAACGGTGCACGCAGTATGGAAGGCACTGTTGCAATATACCCCCCTCTAGGCATGCCTTTGGGCTGACGACAGGTAGAGGTCGAAAGCTGCTCTTCCTCACTGCTTTGTATAATCCCGCTTTTAAGGCGATGAGGGAAGGAAAAATACAAGACAGCCGCTGTGGGGCGCTGCCGTTGGGGCAGGTCAACCAGTTATCGATGCACCGATCAGTTTGAAAAGGGGTGCCTGAGAAAACAAAAGAGTTCCATGCTAGAGGAAAAGCAGAAGGGACACACACACACGAAAACAGCACCCGAAGGGTCAGTACAAGTTCCGGTGTGAACGGGCGTGCCGAAACCTCACTAAAGAGTGGAAGATGCGACTCCATTTCAACCTCGTCAGCAGCACTCAGCGCGACTACTGCCTTCTTTCACTTTCGAGGTATAGAAGCAACTCCTCCAACGGGCGGTCAGGCTTCTTTTTCAGGAGGTGCTGCACCAGTCCTTCCAAAAATTCGTCCAAATGTTGGCACTGCACGTACTGTTTGTCGAGATACGCTTGCCACCGATAATCAAGCAGCCTCAGTTGCTCGTTGGAGTTGTCCAGAGCTAAGCTGGCAGCAAGCAGCTCACTGATATAGTTCGTTTCGGGTGGTATCATCTGGTTCTCAATAGCGTGGTTGATGCGCCACTGCAGTACCTCAACGCTTTCTACCATGGCGAACGACGGGAAACGTAGCACTCTTTTCTCAGCTCGATAATTGCGAGAGGAGCCTTTGCCAAAGCACAGAAGGGTGACTGAAGACGGTAGGCGACAGGCTTGAGAGTGAGAAGGCAAGCGAAGAGAACAAAAAGAATGAGTTGAGAAAAGGAGCGAGAGGAAGGTGAAGGGAAAAACTAAAGCGCATGCAGCACATGCTTTATATGCTGTCACCGTTGACTTCTTCCTTATTACGTGTCAACTACATTGAAATAAGGTGAACCTGCTGGCTCTGCTGCTCAGACCAAACGGATCAGTTGGTTTAATTGAGGGAAAACAGGCCAATTAGATGACGTAACATAAGCTGCTTGTTCGTGTTCAAAGTACTCGAAAAACAAAATGGTCTTGTGAGGTCCACATTTTTCAAGAGGACTAAAGTGACATGCAAACTGAAAGCAAAAGCGAGAAAAAAACCAAGCGGCTACAGTTACAGGAAAGAGCACCAAAAGCAAAGGAAGGAAAAAGGAGTCCCCTTCCTCATGAAACAGGGACTCAAGCATCCAGTAGGCCGTCAAGCACGTCTCTGTGCGCTAAGAAATGTGGCACCGCTATTGTTTTAAATGATTGGTGTGATATCCCCGCTGCTCGAGCCCTTTTCAGAACTGTCCACACCCATTGGGTCATAATCAGAGCCCGACAGGAGGGTCAGGAAGATGGACATTAGGTTGCTTTCCAAGAACGGTAGAGACCACGAAAATGCATTTCGCCCTTGCAGCACACATGGATGAGGCGAGGGCTCAAATTGCTTGAAGCAGATAGTCTCCTGTGAAACCACTAAAACTGAGCCTTTGTTGCCGAAACTAGAGCAGTAATTTGGTGCCGAAAATATGGAAATTATGCAAGGAAACAGGTGGTTCGGGTGCGGGCGATATAGCTTAAAGCCGAGCTCTTGAACCTCGTGAGCTCGAATGATGCACAGGAGGTTGTTCGCTGATACAAAACGTTTTGCACAAGCGAAATTGAACACGTAGCTCAGGCCTCGCTGTTTGTTTGGGATGAAGAGTGCTCGCGTCTCAAACAAGCCGAGTCGTGGAATATATGTCTCGCCTGAAGACTCCTCAGCACTGTTGTACAGCTGATTGCTGGTGTCCCAATCCGGCTCAGACCAGACCATATCACACATTGCCCCTCGCGTTGGAATGTGACGGAAGCGATGAATTAGCGCAATGTCATCTACATGCGACACGTCTGGGGACAGTCCTGAGTGAACGCAGAAAAACTTTTTTCGGACTATTGCCGCCAGTGGCAAACAGTTAAACGCAGACAGTAGCTGCGGTAACAAAGCGCTAGAGTACTTGAGCTGGCACTCCTTGCCAAGTTGAAGAACGTCTGCCATGAATTTGGACTCATTGCTTCCTCGGATCAGAAAAAGCGACTGCGGGTAAGCTACTTTCGCTGCCAGTAGGAAAAGAAGGCACTCCAAGTTGAACCCGCCATTGCCGATGTAGTTGCCAAGAAAAAGGTACTTAGTCACGCCCAGGGAGCCACAAGCAGCGAAGATCTCTACCAAATCGTAGTATTGGCCTTGAATATCCCCGACGACGACAACAGTGTCGCTAATAGAAAGTACATTCGGTTCTGTGCGAAGAACAAGTGCCGCCTGCTGAGCAATTTCCGTTGCGTACTCAAGTCTAAGCGGTTCACCGCAGAGAAACTGCAGCATGATACTTTCTAGTGACACCTTGTCATTCTTCAGCGATAGGCTGCGCTCTACAGGCGTTCCATTAAGGATACGATCCACTACACCGGTGCACTTCATGTTGAATAGACTCATAAGCTGCGTAATATTATACGTGCAACAAAGGAGGAAAAGAAATACAGTATCGTCAAATAGTGGAGGGGGAAAAGGCATGCAGAACTGTGCTCTTGGTGTACACGTTGAACAGTTGTTAGTAAAAATGAAAGGAACGAAAAAGTGGGAGCAAAGAGAAGAGCCCATTAGATATAAGACCTACGTTAACAGAGAAGAGAATGGCCAAAAGCTCAGTATTTTGAAGGGAAAACGCATCGCTTTCAAATGCACTTATCGCAATAGTGCACCAACTCCTCAAGAAAAATTAAGCTGTTTTTTGCCAAGTAACGCAAGTATTCCTGGAGAGATACATAAAGAGAGAGGGAGAGAGAGTTGTAAACACGTAGGCATTTCCTTTTTTCCCTTGACTGCTTGTTTAGTAGCCAGCTTTCCAACACGTTACACAAAAGTCGAAGCAGCAGAAAGCACAAATTCCGAATTTTTGCGTCAGTGAGTATTTCGTCGGACAACTCTCGGAACGTCAGAGAAATTCGTCGCCCCCGAACGTGTTCAGGCCGGATACCATGCATCCACTTGTAGCGACAGCTACCAGACATAAGGAAAAACGAGCGGCGAGGCAAGTAGACATCACAGCACACACCATCCGGTCCCACAAACGTCACTACACATGGTTCGTTCAAGTTCAAGCCAGCAATACGGTCTCCCCACAACCACGTGTCATCTATGTGGGGATCGAAGTTACTCATCTTCCCCTCCACATACTCCAGGGCGGATACCTCCGCAATTTTGTATGTCCTACCGGTGAAGTTTTCCGTCGTTGATGAGATGGTAGCACAGACTGGCTCGAGCGCAAGCGGCATCGCTGGTATTTCTGCAGGTCTAATCTTCTTTTTTTTAAAGTTACGCTTCGGTCCGTAGTCCTGCTTGCGCCGTCCGCTTTGCGACTCCTTCCAAGAAGGAAACGGATGTGAATTATCCAGGAAGTAAATCAGTGCTGTCTCTTCCTCCTCAGTAAGCACATTTTGAAAGACAACAAGGCCACTGATAACAATGTTGGTAGACATGGCTCCTTGGTGATCCACACATGACTTTATCGGTGCTTCAGACTTGAATATAGTCATGCATTCAATACAATAGCTAAGAGTGCTTTTCCCGATGATAGCAAAAGAGCACGAAGAAAGGCGGTCATTATGCTGCTGTTTTTCAATAACAGAGCTTGCGCTCGAGAGAAATACAGATCCACTAAAGAGTTGCTGCACCCTTAATGTATCACGACACTTAGCACAGAAGCGGATACCTGAGCAGACGCATGGTGAAGAATGCTCCTCCATACTGATGGTTCAGTGCTAGTTACACCAGATCAAAAACAAGGCTATAAATGTTTGTCAAAAATAGTGGTTTAAAGAGAGTGTGAAGTCGATGACACAAGTACTGTGATAGCATGGCATATGAAAGTGAGCAAGTCACTTCACCAAGCCGAGGAGCCGTAGAGCATGCTGCAAAAAAGACAAAACAGAAGCATAGCTCCGTGCTGATAGTCCTCCTTCTCATATATAGACCGCAAGAGTCTGGCGCCAGAATACAGGGAAATGAATGCGCTTTATAACAGAAATTTTCCTTTCATCGTTTATGTCATCCATAATTGAAAACTGCAGATGTGGAACGATGCATAAAAGGTGAGCAATCACCTAGCTCACTTCCTTTTAGTAGTGCATGCTTTCTCACATGCTAGGGGTTGCGAAATATAAAAAAGTACACTGCATTACTTTGAGGGTAAAAATGATTTGCATGATAGCCTCCCGCAAAGTGAAAGCAGTATAAAAAAGGGAAATATTTTCCATCCTTTTCGCAGAAATCCGTTTTGTGGAAACTAAATACTAGATGACTATACACAATAGTAGAGACATTCAATGAGACTCTTTGATGAGTGCCTCAAGAATCGCAATCGTATCATGGTACGTCTTCACAGAATGGCCGACTGTGCGACTATCGCAGTAAATCTCGTAATCGTTGCCGCCCTCTGAGGTCTTGTCGCCAAAAAAGTGAATGGTTTCAAACTCCTTCTCGACAAACTGCAGACAGTATGTCTTATCCCACCCCTTGGGGAAGACATCGAAACTGATCTGACCACCAATAGAGTAGGTGAGTGGGTATTCAGGGAACGTTTGCTTGAGATCGGCTATCATCGATTCACGGACGTGATGAGTCTTGTCATACAGCTCAAACTCGTCCCGCTCCTGCTGCGAGCAGTTGCGGCCAATAGGAGACACATTGAGCATGCCGTTGCGGAATTCCACAAAAGTGCCACGTTGCACTGGAATGCTGAGATCGGCGATGAGGTGCAAGCACTTCTTCACAAATGTCATCACCTTGTCATTCCCAAGAGCCTTCAGCAGGCTGTTACGGTGGAATTCCTTGCCATCCTTGAATGCCAACAGACCGTTCTCGGAAAAGATGTAGTCAAAGTCCTCCAGGATTGACTCACCCAGCTGCTCCTTCTGCTTGATGAAGTCGGAGCCACCGACGACGCCAAGCTTGAAGCCAGCTGCACGAGCCTTCGATAGTGCCTCCTTCATGTCGTTGGTTTCTGGATTGCGCGGCGGCGTGAGAGTACCATCGACGTCAAAAGAAGAATAGTTTTGGCGGCCATTTTCTTTTCTTTACGTTGTTGTGCTTTGGGAAAGGAAATCGGCTTTTCAAAAGAAAAAACAGCTGAGCTTGTCCCTTCGATCAGTATGTCAGGCAAAGTAGAAAAATTGAGGATAAGCATTCTTGGATGGATGATTGCGTAGACACCATAACTAATATCCAGCGATGAGGGAGAGGAGAAAGAGGTGAAGTTTATGTCGATGCAGTGGCAGTTCGATTTGTGTGCGCGAGTCCCCCTACTGAAAAAGTATTGCCAATATGGAGTAGTCTCTGTTCGAGCACAAAAGGTGGTCAGAGGAGCTCAGAAGCCGGGAGGAGCAAGGGAACTTCACGTAATGCTTTGCGAGAAGATGAGGCTTCACACGCGCTGCAGAGGACAGAGAACGCGCCAGCTTATAAGTTACGAAAGTCTGATTCTCTAGTGCGTAAAAGGTGTAGCCTCCCCGAGAGGATTTAAGAAAGCTTTAGCCAGTGTGTCCAAAACATGTGAAAGAGTTTGGCAGCACTTCCTGCTCATTTGCTTCCTGAATTACCTCCAAATGAAGGCCTCTGATCAGAGCCTCCCTTCTCCACTCACTGGAGTCAGCTTCTCAGCCCGGAAGGATTCGGGGAGGGAGGGCGCAAAGTGCAGTAAAGACTCCTATTGAAATGGGACTTGAGTGCAGAGAAAAAGGGGGGGGGCTTCGCGTTCGAAACGCCTGGCCCCCGATTCGGCAAGCACGGCTGCTCTTTTTTTCTTACTGGCCTTCACCTTCCCCCCAACGTCTTTGAGGGTTGCAAGGCGAATAATACCTGCACACCGAGATCAAGCTGAACTCCTTATGTTTTCTTGCCTCTGGTGACGACGACAGCATGTGACATCTGTGAAGCTCATAGTCGTTTCTTTGTCGATTCCGACATGAAAGAAAAAAGATGATCGGAGAAATATTCATTAGCAAACTCTAAACAACATGCTCTCATGTGTTTGCCGGAGATAGCCGAGTTCGGGTATCTCTCGCTTAAAGCACCATGACGCAAAGTAAAGGTGCAGGCGATGTAGAAAAAGAATCAACTCAGACGATGGAGTTTCATAGCGTCTTCGTCTTTTCTCGTTCTTATTCTCAACCCCCAACAAACGATATCTGTCTTTTTCATTCATACAGATATTGTGCCAATGGGACATTCATTTAATACTCAATGGCCAGGTAGCGATGGCAATAAATGCGTCGATCACAACGCAACAGAGAACGCGAAGATCCATGGCGTACCGCTTGAGTTACCATCTCCTGAAATCGTAGGTGTAGACAACTCTGAGAAGAACATGTTGGTTCTCAATGCGAAGCTCGCCGCTCGCTTGGCTGATGCTTTACCGCCGTCATGCAAGTGTGGCACGTTTTCGGAGGTTGCAAAATGGTACCTATTGTATAGCAGCTATTTGAATGGCAAGTCTTTTCAGCGACTTGTGCAACGCATTACATCAAGGGGACCAACAATAATAGTGATTAAAGTGAAAGACAGCCCGCGTGTACTCGGCGCCTTCTGTGAAAGTGACTGGTTAACTGTCACACAACGAGAAAAAAATGCTAAAAGAGCAGCCGCAGCATCCACACGGCTGTTCGTGAGGGCCAAAAGCAGCGCACCGCTACTGCGCCATCAAATCAGAACAAAGCTTTTTTTGGGAACATGAACTGCTTCGTGTTCCGCGCGCACACTGACGGCATTGATAATGTTAGTACTGAAGGAGAGATTTACCATTCTCATTCGTCCTCAAATTCTAATTTTATGTACCTGTTCGACACCCACCCACACGAGGAAAAGATTGGTATCGGTATGGGAGGGCAGCCGGGTTACTTCGGGTGGTTTATCGACCGTTGGTTGGAGAATGGAACTTCCTATGGCTCACGCTGCACAACGTTTCAAAGTCCTCGACTTTCCCCTACCGAATCATGGGTCGTCGAATCAGTGGAAGTGTACGCGGTCAAAAAAGAGATTGTGGAGCAGCTGTTGAGGACCGGTAACGAGTGCGCTAGCGGTGTCTCGTGTATCGATTGCAACCCCGATACTAAGGCCGACCAGATGCTGTTAGAACTAAATGGAAACCATGAGTTCAATCGCTGGGATCGAACGGAGTGTTAAGGTTGGTGGGCCATGTGGCGCTTCGCGTGCTTCGTTTTTTCATAAAGTGTGCGCAAAGTTTGCTGATAGCATATGCACGGTGACAGACCGCTTTTTTCCCTTTTTCGAGTGGGCACATAAAGTCACCCATTTTTCTTTATTTTTTTTTGTGCAGTATTTTAAGCGGAGACTTGTGAAACCGAAAATTTTCTTTATTTCTGAAGGTATTTTGTTGGGCGCCTTCACAATGTTGCTTATTTTATCATTTATTTTTGATGGATACTAGCTTACAAAAAAGGTTGACTAATGTCTGTGCGAAGGCGGGTTTTTTCTTTTTGGAGGCTTTGAAAGTATTTCTTTGTTGCTGTCATAACAGAATATATATATGTTACTGGTATTTTCATGCCACTGCGGATAATATTAGACAGAGAAAAAGAGAAGAGACACACTAAGCATTTATATACTGAAGGTGCACTCTGATGGATGAGAGCTGCTGCAGGCTTCTTTCTTGTTATGCAGCACTAGCTAGATGCGCTGACTTCTTTTTCTTTTCTGAGATATAAGCGCGCATATGATTAACTGACTGCTTGTTCTGCACTTATGTTGCGCACTACAACGTTTCCTGATGGCTATATACAGCGCATCATTTTTATTTTTCACTCAAGTATTATTGGTGACTATAAAGGAGGAATTTCGTTTTTTCTTTGCTAATTTAGAAGGATACATGTTGTTTCATTGCTTTCCATTAAAATATTTTTGGCCGATTTTTCTTCATGATAAAGGATACTTGGTTTCCTACACTCGAGTGTAGTAATGTCGATGACCTGAACTACAAGAAAAACGAAATACATAAGTGTTGGGTTGTCTTATATTATATTTGCCTTCTGCCTGCTAACTTTTTTCTTTCGGAAGTACATTTGTGCATCAGCATATGCAAGCGACTCTCAACAGCTTCATGCTTCTTCGGAGTGCCGACTTATTTCTATTTGTTCTGCGTTTCTGCGGAACCTGTCACTTAATTAGCATGCTGTTTTTATGCTAAGGGGAAAGAAGCACGAAAAGACTGTCTCTTTAGTTTTCCTCGAATACAACTGTAGTTTGACAGGAGTATGTTTACTAGAAAACCAGAAAGATTATAATGCGTTCTTTTTTTTTGCTGTGTTGTGGAGTTTTTCCCAGTCAGTCGGCATTATGCGTACGTGCAAAATATTAAGTTTTGTTACGTGTCTTATGATATCCTTTCTCAACGCACAGCTATGTTGTTCTTTGAGAGCATTACACTTACTAGACACACACACACACAAAGGTAGAGAATTCGTGTGTGAATTTGTGACTGCATCCTTTTGATGGATCCTAGAGGGACAAGAAAACATTTGAGTTCT
Organism: Leishmania lainsoni; assembly: GCA_003664395.1. NCBI lineage: Eukaryota > Euglenozoa > Kinetoplastea > Trypanosomatida > Trypanosomatidae > Leishmania > Leishmania lainsoni. Next base: position 169,979 of record RAIA01000041.1, read on the forward strand.
CGATCTAGGTATTCATATCGTGGAATATGAAGAAGGATGTTTAGACATGTAGCGAAATTTCTTCTCTTGATACTTGCGCACATCTTTGCACTTTTTTTTCTTGAGTATTGATTTGGTACACTAATTCTGATGCTCTTACACAAGCAAAGAAAGGGGTGTTTTTCGCCCCTCTCCATAATGGCGCTTGTGGATAGTCAGGTTGATGTAAACTCGATGAGCTTCACTTATCCCTTCCTAGAAGGGATTGACCCAACAGCACCGCCCTCGACTATAACGATACCACACAAGTACCTTGATGCAATGGCCAACATGGAAAGACAGTACTGGGACATTAAGTCAAAGCATTACAACATTGTAGTTTTCTTCAAAAAGGGTAAATTTTACGAGCTATATGACTACGACGCTGTTATTGCTAATCGTGAATTTGGCCTGAAAATGGTCTTTGACACATCGAATCGTGGAAAAATGCGGCTGGCTGGCGTTCCCGAACAAAGCTACCACGAATGGGCTCGGTTGTTTGTTTTTCGTGGGTACAAAGTGGGCCGTGTTGAGCAGATGAAGGAGGGCGAAAATGAGGCTCAAGCGGCGAAGATGAAGGTTGTTCCTCGTGAACTGGTCGAGATCCTAACCCCAGGTACGTTGAAAGATCCATCGATGCTGTCTGATCACCGGGAGGTGTTTATTGTGTCACTTGCCCCTGTCTATCGTGACGGGGAGTTTGTGATTGACGCATTTGCGGTTGATCTGTCTCGCCGTGTTGCGTATCGGTGCGCATGTGATTATCGCAGCCGAGCGTTCAGAACTGACTGTGACACTATTTCCTCAGAGTTCGGTATTAAGAGAGAGAAAGAATTTCCTGGCTCTCTGAACGACTCCACCTTGCGAGCACTGAGCGCTCTTTTACTACAGTTGAATCCAAAGGAAGTGATAATACCAAGCAGCGATTGGGCTTCCAATGATATTGAAGGGTATCAGGCTTTCAAGAGCACTTGCGACGAAATTACGAAGTGGACTGAAGGCGAGGGGTTCCCGGTAGAGCAAATCTCCAACAAGACACTAACAAGTCTGTCAATGCCTGATATAGCAACGGCAGAGGAGGTAATGGCGAGTTACTTTACATTCCTTTGTCTCACAAGCGACATTGCTATTTTCTCAACGGCAACAGAGTACACGGCACATTTGCCTAGTGCGATTAGTGTGGACTGTGGGGTGGCAGCACCAGATGCTATGCTGGACGAGGCAGCTGGCAGAAAGTCGTCCATTATGAGTTTTGAGCGCCGCTTTGATAAGGGTCTGGTACTGGATGCCACCACTGTGAGCAACTTGGAAGTGCTAACAAATTTGCATGATGGCTCTGACAAGCATTCGTTGAATGCGTGCCTAAATCGCTGCAGCACGAACGGCGGACGTCGCCTTTTCCGTTCCTGGCTGCTGCGGCCGTCTGCCAACGCGCGGGTCATCGCGGCACGCCAGGACACAGTACAGTTCTTGGCACGGTACAATTTGGTGCACTCTTTGAAGGAAATGGAGGTTGGCGACCAAGTCGGAGTGAAGCGATCCCGCTCTAACGAGGGCCTATCTCTTTTCTCGTTCGTAGTGTCTATCGACTTCGAGCGCTTTCTTTCGCGCTTGTCCGACATAAAACTGAACGACTCGCAAAACATCGCGTACATCGATCCCATGGTACAGTACAAGAAGAATCTCGGCATCATTCTCTCGTCCGTGCAAGCCCTAATCGCGATGGTTGGCTGGGGCAAGCAGTTCCTCGAACGGTGTCGCGAGGTCGCGTCCGAGCAGAGCGCTGACGTTCCTGCACTTTTAGAAGAGCTTCTCGAGGAAGTTACTACTGCGGAAACCAGCACCAAACGTATCGAAAGCTTGTTCGATCGTCAGGCCGCTGAGGAGAGTGGTTTGCTGATTCCCTCGCCAGGAACATCGAGCGTGTTTGATGCGGCAACTGGGAAGCTGAAGCATATCGAGTCAAAGCTTCATGACGTTCGACGACAGTTACAACAAGATGTGTTCCAAGGTGCACAAACTCATTTTGCCGATTTGGGTAAGGATTTGTTCTTGATTGAAGTTGCTGTAGCAGACGCTCCAAAGATGACGCCTGCTGGGATGATAGAAAGAGCGCGTAACGCGAAGAGTGTCAAGTACGTTGTGCCTTGTATCGAAACACTTGTGGAGACTCACAAGGAGGCCACCGCCATGAAAGCCGAGGCTTTGCTCACCGTTCTGTGCAGTGTTGCGAGTCGCATCTGTGACGAGTTTCCGTGCCTCTTTTCCGCCACCCGGGCTTTATCGTATCTTGATTGTTTGCTATGCTTGGCGCAGCTCCAGCATGCATTTCCTACGGTGTGCTATCCACAGCTTTGCGCAGCGCACGAGCGCGATGTTGCTGTGGTGCGCGGATGTGACATGATCCACCCCCTTCTCATAGCGAAAAACCCTGTGGCAAACAGTGTGAGCCTGGACGACGTTCAGGGACGCGTTTTGCTGCTTACTGGTCCGAACATGGCGGGCAAGAGCACGCTGATGCGAACCGTTGCCATAAACGTGCTCCTGGCACAGCTAGGCGGACCTGTGCTGGCTACCAAGATGGAGCTCTCCCCCGTCGACCGCGTTTTCACCCGTATTGGTGCGCGCGATGCCTCGCACAAGGGCCAAAGCACCCTATACGTGGAGCTCAGCGAGACTGCCGCTATCCTGCACAGTGCAAGCGCGCGCAGTCTGTGCCTTGTCGATGAGCTTGGACGAGGGACTTCGACACACGACGGCATGGCTATTGCGTACGCCACGCTGCACGCCTTGACGGCGACGAATCCTGCAGCTCCTCTCACTATTTTCTCCACCCACTACCACGCACTAGCGATGGAGCAGGCGCGCAGAGCAACACAAACTCCAACAGACACACGCGCACGCGTGGTACAGCTGGGATACATGGATTTTGTACTCAAGTCCGAGACAGCGGCTGTCTTTTCGGCCGAGAAGGCTAACGACGCGAGTTGCAGCTGCGCACAGGGCTCATGCGTGTCAAGTGTGGCGTTTCTGTACCGACTGGTGCGCGGCATTTGCTCCCGAAGCTATGGCGTGGAGGTGGCGGTAATGGCTGGTATTCCACATACGCTGGTGCAGCTGGCGAAGGCCAAGTCAGAGGCGCTGTCGCGCGAGACCGCCTTTCACGAAGATGTTCGCAGTATCGAAAAGTTCATCCGCATTTGAAAAGGAAAAGGGAACCAGCTCGCAAAATCGACGATAGTTGTTCTCTGTGTTTTCCCCTTTCCTTTGCCTCTCTATCTGCAGAGTACCACTGTTGGAAATACGCGCTCCCAGATTGATCACCCCCCATAGATGTGCGCACATACATACAAGTTTCCCTGTTTACCTTACTGATTCACAGTTCCTGTTCTTCGGTTTTGCCTTTCTGTTGGGCACAAGCTTTAGCTGTCCTCATAAAAATGCAGATGCAGATGGATTTATTATTCTTGCCGCTCTTTCCCGCGGGAAAAAGGCACGAAAAAAAAAAGATGCGCAGTCCTATCAGCGGTTTCTCGTTCTATGTGTTAGTGAGTCGCGTGGTGGGGCACCTGTTCTTACTACTTGTGGCGTCCCCATGGCGTGAGGCGAGGGAGCCAAGATCCATCGGCGAACGGCACAAAAGCAGGATGTTTGAGTACCAGCCCACATTTCCCCCAAGCAAGGCCGAGTTTCCTGCTGGTGTGTGCGTGTGTGAGTGAGTTCACTCAAGCAATACTGCTTGCACAGTCAAAACATTTACAGTGAAAATTTAGCACCATACACCGCTCTTCCTTTTTTTCTCTGCACTAACACGCCGCTCTCTTCCCCTCTTCCCCCCTTTCCGTCATCCTCATCTGCGATCCCCGTGCTCATGTGTTGGTACACGAGCAGAGCTAAAAGTTCTAACCCCACTCGGTCAAAATCAGCTATACAAAACCGGTAAGCACAGTGAATGCGAGGTCCTACGAAGTACTGACAAGCTACTCCACAGTTCCACATACAATAGTTATCGAGAAGGCACCTGTAGAACGGAAAGAAGTGCAGGAAGTGAAAATAACTATTAGAACAAAAGCTTTGCTGTTTCCCCCACAGATTCACCAGCCTACTCAAGAAGCCTACTGGATAGCTCTGACCGATTAACTGGACGAAACCTAAGTCGGAGATATGATGGCTCAATCTGCTGCGCTTTCGGGGAGCCACGGCGCACTTCCGTGGTACCACTTTGGCTTCCACACGTTTGCCGAGTTCAACACATACGTCACATTCGTGCTGCTTGGTATGTCTATCATGATGGTGACGAGCGCTGTCACGTCTGCACCTGACTTTGTCAGCAATTACTACATCTATGCAACCGGCCAACCAGGCGCGGTTGCGGAAACACCGTTGTTCTGGAAGAACGCTAACACCTTCTACAATGCCGCCACGTTCGCTATGCAGATCATCACTGAGGTTGCTGCCCTGACTCCGTTTGTGCGTTCTATTCCGCTTGGCATTCGTCTTTTCCTGGGCCTCGGCATTCCCTTTGCGGAGCTACTGGTCATCATCGTCGTGCCGGCCGCAACCATCCCGACGCAAAACGGTGCGATTGCGGTGATCATGATGGTTGCGATATTGGGTGGCTTCTCCAAGGCGTTATGCGACTCGTGTACAAACGCTCTTGTCGGCCCCTTCCCGACCAAGTTCATGAACGGCGCGCAGTGGGGTCTGACCGTGGTTGCACTCTTCATGTCAGTCATCCAGATCATCCTTAGGGTGTCAATGGGGTCGTCGTTCCATGACGTGCTCACTATCTCCCGCATCTACTTTGGCATTGGTATTGCTATCCAGGTGGTTGCTGTTGTGGAGCTGTTCTTGCTGCGCTATAACCCATTTGCACACAAGTACATCGCCGAGTTTCGCTCTGCTGCGCTGCGCCGCCGTGGTGAGGTGGTGGAGGAGTCGTCCGATAGCAAAGAACCTGCGACAGGCGATGTTGCAGAGGTATCCTACAAGGCAGAGAACAAAGAGGGTGCACTCGATGAGGGGGAGGAGCTGGATGAGGTGCGCGCGGTGCACAACGACTTGGCTAACAAGAGCGGCGGTGTGCTTGGGGCGACTGGCGATGCGGATCATATGACAGATTTGGATCAAACGAAGAACATCACGTCGACGGAGCAGATGCTTCGCACCTCCGTTTTTTCCGTGTTCAAGAGAGTCTACCCGATGCTCCTGTGCGCCTTCACAATCTTTTTCACGAGCCTGCTTATCTTCCCTGGTGTGTTCTTTCTGGTGCCGGCAAACAGCGACTGGTATATGACCATCATTGTTGCGCTATTCAACGCAGGTGACTTTATTGCGCGCATTCTCCTGATGGTCCGTGCGCTGCGCCCATCACCAAAGGTCATCATTGGCGGTACTATTGGTCGCCTCATCGTGATTCCGTTTCTCGTTCTGTGCGTGCGCGGCATCATTCCCGGCGTCGCTGTGCCATATATCCTCATCTTGCTGGTGGGTTTGACCAACGGCTACTTTGGTACTATGTCGTGCATCTATTGCCCGCGCACGCCAACCCTACATTACGCCGGCGAGCGCTCTGTGGCCGCCATACTTTCGGGTGTCTTTCTGATGCTGGGGTTGTGCTTCGGTTCCAACCTGTCCCTCGCCATTACCCTGACGCACAAGTAACACGTTCCCACAGTGGAAATGCTGCCCTCTCTCTTAGCTGTATGCTGCATCGTATTTCAGCAGGCTGTATGAGCACAGGGACGCCACCACCAATGGCACCAGGGTGCAGTGTCCACTCTGTGGGGAGGCCAAGCAGCCCCTGTCTCTGCCAGTGCCAAGTCGCTTCCGGTGATGAGAGGGTCAGGCACCAATGACGTAGCGAAGTCCGTGCGATTTCGTCGCTGCTGATGTCGGCGGGCCTGTCCTAGACTGCGTGGCGTCGAACTGACCTGCAGCACTGCACACGAGTGTATCATGCACATGCTAGGCTAGGTGCCAGCGTGGCTCGAACGTATCTCACCCGGCCCTCGCTGCCCACTGGTGTGGTGCGCCTGCACTACTGCGCGCGATGCACCAGGTGGCGACCGGCCCAATGGGAGCGGCTGCGAGGCGATGTGGGGAGCGAGTGGACAGAACTCGAGGCAGGGGCCGTGCTCCGATGACTGAGCCGGCGCGGTGATGTACCTCGCGAGTCTATGGCCGCTTCGCGCCGCGCGACGGACCGGTGAGTAGCCGGGGCTAGAGTGGAGTTGAGCCCATGCTGTATGGCAGAGAGTAGGCATGCGGAAAAAAAGGGCTTAACTGAGCCTTCCTTTCTTTTGCTCCGTTTTTTTCTTCCTCACCTCCCCGTCCCTCTCTCTTATTAATTTTTTTTTCATTCTTTTTCGGGCTGCTAACGTTGATCGGCGGATATGTAGTCGTGAGAATTCTCATGTACTTTTTGTTTTCTCTCCCTCGTCATTCCTTTCGTTTTGCTGTGTTACATGTATCTTCTATGAGGTGTGTCAAAGACTTTGCACAGGTGTGTTGGTGCTTGTTTTTTTTTCACTATGTGTTTGTCAGTGCTCGTCCATGCTTCTGTATCTCTTTCATCTTGTTAGCTTGTCCTTGACTTGTTGATTGATAAAGGAGGAGCAGTGGGTGAACAGAGAAGTAGCCATCCCCGGCTGTTAGGGTTTCCCAAGGTCTCTCTGGGATCAAGCTGCGTGTACCTAGGGCGCAGGGAAGAGGATAGCACTGAACTGAAGGGTATTGCGAAGTGACCTTGTGCACACAGAGAAGCTTAGGTACCCGTAGAGGCATCGGTGTACACAGACAAAAGTGAACGGACTAAAGAGGACACCCCCTCCCCCAATGCAGTGCTCTACTTCTTTTTCATTTTCTTTAGTTGACTTAAGAACAAGGCAATAAAAGAACAATAACTGCAATCCGGCAACCGAGGCGATGCGGGTATGAAGGTTTCGTGAGAGACGAATGGATGCTGAGAAGGATCATTGGTTGAGGCATTGTCGAAAGCCTACGAAGTACTCACCTTCCTCGCATTATATTTACATATATACTGTCTCCCCCCTCTTTTCCTCCTCTAGCACACAGGTGTGTGTGTTCTCATGCTTTCGCTTCGCTTCACTTTGATTCAGTTCCTTCCGTCTCTCTTTTTTCTATCTCAGTTCACCTAGGTCAGTTTTTCATTCTCACTGCGATCGTTCTAGACCGGCGATGAGAGTACCCCCTAACAAGAACGGGCAGGACTACTCGAGTCGTTGACTCAGCGAGGGCGAGAGGCACATGCATCGCCTCGCCGTCTCCGTTTGTATAGGTGGGCCACATAATACGAGTCGCGTGTTAGGGCAGTCGGTTTCCTTACTCGTTCTCTCATGCATATTCTCCGCTCGGATGCCTCGTTTTCCGCTCTCTGATAACGGGGGACACTTCAGTATGGCGTTAGGGTGCAGTGTCCACTCTGTGGGGAGGCCAAGCAGCCCCTGTCTCTGCCAGTGCCAAGTCGCTTCCGGTGATGAGAGGGTCAGGCACCAATGACGTAGCGAAGTCCGTGCGATTTCGTCGCTGCTGATGTCGGCGGGCCTGTCCTAGACTGCGTGGCGTCGAACTGACCTGCAGCACTGCACACGAGTGTATCATGCACATGCTAGGCTAGGTGCCAGCGTGGCTCGAACGTATCTCACCCGGCCCTCGCTGCCCACTGGTGTGGTGCGCCTGCACTACTGTGCGCGATGCACCAGGTGGCGACCGGCCCAATGGGAGCGGCTGCGAGGCGATGTGGGGAGCGGGTGGACAGAACTCGAGGCAGGGGCCGTGCTCCGATGACTGAGCCGGCGCGGTGCTGTACCTCGCGAGTCTATGGCCGCTTCGCGCCGCGCGACGGACCGGTGAGTAGCCGTGGCTAGAGTGGAGTTGAGCCCATGCTGTATGGCTGAGAGTGGTTACGGCGAAAAGGAAGGCTTTTTCGTCACTTTGCTATTCACCCCATTCTCACTTCCAGTCTTTTTCCTCTTTCCCCCCTTTCCTTCTTGTGCGTTCTCTGCGTGCTGTGGTGCCGGCTGCACAGCGGGGGGCTCCTTATGTGAGTTGTTCTCTTGAGGGGACCGCTAACTGTGTTGGTTGCACTTTTTTAGTTGCGTGAAGGCGATGGTGACGCAGGCTTAGGTGTGCAACTCGGTACTCTTGAAGCTTTGTTCGCTGTTCCTCAGCTCAACGGTGTGTGCCTCGTCGTTTCGGCCTCTCTCTGTCGAGCGTGCAAACCTTCTGTTTCCTTGCTGCGGCTCTTGTGCTGCTGCGTGTGTGGGGATAAAGTGTTGTCTCTCCTGCTTAACAAGTACTGGCTTCCATACACTGTCCTCGCACGGTCTCTCTTTCTCTTATGTCCTCTCGCTCAAGCTACGCTCTGTCCTGCTTGCACAGGGAGCGGGACGATCCTGGCGCTGCGCCGCACCATCTCGCGCAACGAGGTGGCGCAGGCCGTGCCCCTGCTTCTCTTTGTCACAGTGGCTCTGCAAGCTACTGCGATGGAACTGTACCACAGTAATGATGCGGCGAGGAACTTCACGCTGAGGGGAACTGGGTCGTCGAGAGCGCAGGCGGTTGCTCTTGTGACGGCCCACCTTGCAACACACATGGCGTCTGGGTCGGCGCTGTTGATGGATGCTGAGCCCCTGCAGATGTGCAATTCATCAGTGGTCACGCTGTTGCACTCGTTTGCACGGTTCTCCGAGGTGTTCCACACTGTGAACGGGCTGACGAGGAGCAATTTTGTGACGTGCGTGGTGGCTGTTATTGCGCATGTCGTCGTGGCTGCGCGGGTGAACCCCACGATGGCGAGCCTGCTGTGTCGCCTGACGTGTTGGCTGCTTGCGTCCCTACGGTGCTGCAGAGCCCGAAGGCTTTTTTTTCTGTGCGCGTGGTGCCGCATGTTGCACCGAGTGCAGTGGGCAAGGGGCAGACAAAGAGTCATTCCTTCAGCGACGCCGCCACGTGCGAGGTGTGTGACACGGGGATGCCTAGACGCTTTGTTGGTACTGAGAAGGTGTTTGGTCCACGGAGTCCGTGCGAGCAAATATCCCCGGCATGTCATTCCAGTGCCATGTCGGAGGCGTTTGTACTCTATTTTAGGCGGAGTTTGCTACTGTGAAGTGAGCCTCTTCTGGACGAAAACGAAAAGGGTACAGAGGATAGGGAAAGAGCATAAATTGCTCGGTGGAGGTGAACCAAGGAAAACGTACGACATATAGGCAAGCTGTGCTGCTGCTGTTTTTCCCTTTCTCCATGTGGCACGACCAGAATCGTGCTTGGTAGCGGTGGCATCTTCCACTAATATGCCCGATAAATTGGTCGAGTCGCCAAGCTGAAAGAGTGTGGAGCAATTAGGAGGTCTAAAGGGCAACACAGCTGCCTAGTTTTTCTTGTTTTCCGTTCCCCCGCTATCTCTAATTTGAGGTCAATGCATCGATGATGCTGTTTATGTGGGTTTGCACCCCTTCAACGCCATCTCTTTTCTGCCTCCACGTCATTGTTCTCTTTCGAATCTCACTATACCTAACCACTACCTGTTTAAACACCTCCGCGTAACTCTACACAAAGCTCTCTCTCTCTCTCACATACGCACGAAAGAAAAACAAAACACGCTTACCGTCTACCCTTCATCTCTGTCATCAGTGCCCGTTTATTATATATATATATATATATATATGTATACCCCTGAGGAAAGGGAAGCATCCAAAAAGGGGGGAGGATACCGATTTTTTTTTCCTTGCTGCAGCCCTTCCCTTTCCCACCCCAGGCACCCGCGTTTGCGCTCTCCGTCAGTCTTCCTTTTAAGGAGGGATCCTTAAAGGCACCGCCACAACGGCCACCGCACCGTCACATCCACTCCCGTACTTCATCACCTCTTGCCTTCTTGCCGCTTGCTGCCTTTTTAGCCTTCAACATTGCGACCGCTATCAGTACTGTTCAGCTCTGTTCTACCACTTTTTTTTTCCGTCGCTCTTCTTCTCTCTTGCAGCCCCAACACAGCTAACGAAAAAAAAAATACGTTATTTCCGACTGCCCAGCTTTTTCTCTCTTCGCATTCCTTACAGCAGACCCGTACTCTTCAGTCCTCACATCTAGACCCAGACACACGCACAGACTGAAGCACCACTTTCTTCCTTTGGAGAGCTGCAGTTTTCATCTTTTCCCTCTCTGCTTGCGGTAGTTCTGTTTCCCTCCCTCTCTCGTACGACCTACTATTACATTGCTTTGTCTTTGTTTTTGCTCTACCTTGATCATTTCCTTGTCGTTGCTCACTTCTCTCGTGTGTTCATCGTGTTACAACTCCGAGGGAGCCTCAATATCACAGAGATACACACACTTTGGCTTTCCCCTTCCACACAAAACGCTTCCTTAAAAGGGCTTTGTGTGTTGTGTCCCGTGTTTACTTTCACCACTACACATCTTTTTTTTTTTGCAGTCCTCATCCTCTGGTGCGTTATTTCTGGGTGTAGTTGGGCCATCTTTTCCCCATTTCTTCTTTCCCTTTGTCTCCTACCCTTAGTGCAGGGAGGGTCGCACTCTTTCCCCCCTTTCTTGGTGTGACGTGGATTGGAAGAAGAGGTGGTCAAGGCTCAGCGTTACGCGTCGACACCTGTGCTCGACACTGCCTTCCCTTTTTCTTTATGCTTTTGGCTTGGGATTCTATGGTCTTTCACCTCAACTACCTTCAGCAGGAATTGAGTTCAAGTGCCACCTTCTCTCCCACGACTGGTCGCGAGACGTTTTCCCCACATAAGCACTCTCTGAGTGCACCAACTTGTGCTTGTTGATTGAAACCGATGGCGTCTACTAGCGTTCCTGCGATGGACTTTTCGTGTGCCATCTGCCTTGACATTGCCACAGAGCCTGTCGTCACCCGCTGTGGCCACCTCTTCTGCTGGGAATGCCTCGACCACTGGCTGCACAGCGCGGCTGGAGCGCCAGAATGCCCAGTTTGCAAAGGCCGCGTCGATGACCGGATGAGTGGCGACATCATTCCCTTGTACGGTAAGGGCCGACAGCCGGCAACAAAGGCGGGCAGTGACCAGGGCACCACCTCCGCACCAGCGACGACGGCGACATCCTCGACATCCGCCGATAATAGTGCTACGTCTGTTGCTGACCCGGCACAGAGGGCATTTTTTAGCCGCCCTAGTGCTTACAGTTTTGCCCCCGCTCGAAACGCACGCAATGCGGCGCAGGGGTCCTCACAACACCAAGATTCAGAGCAACAGCAGCACCACCCGCGCCCAAGTGCTGATCGTGCGCCGCCTCACCCTCGCCCGCAGCAGCGTCACCAATTTCAGAATGTTCATATAAATCGTGGTAGCATGCCGCTGACCATGGGCAGCGGCATCTTCTTTTTCAGTGGTGGTACAGGGGTGCTCTTCTCTATTCTCATTGTGGCAATATGGACCCTGTACCACTACGCGCCGTGGCGCGAGTGGGCACAGGTGTCGGCACGCTGGTTCAATCGCCTGCGTGGCCACCCGGAGCCTGCGAACACGAGTCAGGCAGAGCATGAGGCGGCAGCGCACAGGCCGAACCAGGCACGGACGCAACCAGCCGCCACGCACTCAGCTTCCACAGTTCCTTTGACGGAGGACCCTAACGACAATGCTTCGCCGCCACCGATCGTGCGCCATTTGATCATCAGCCTCTTTCTCGTCTTCATTTCGATTCAGCTTGTGGCGTACATGTAGACTTTAATGTATGTTTTCATATATGTGTGTGTGTGCGTGTGGGTCTGCGTTTCTCCTCCCCACCTAAGCTCTTCCACCTCGTTACGACTCTTTTGGCGCCACAACGAGGGATGACTCACGAAAAAAAAAGTGCTCTACGTGGGCTGCTGAAGAAATAAAAAATGGAGATGAATACGCGGTGTTTTTCCCCCGTGGCAACACTAAACAAACGGGAATGAAGGACAGGGAAGGGGAGGAGGACAGATACTGCATGAATAATCACCACCGTGCTGGATAATCGCAAATGTCGCTTGTCCAAAAATGCGAGTGGAAAAGAAGCAACGCATGAGTCTCTTTTTTTTGTTGTTCAATTTGATGGGTCCATAGTGTGTATCTTTGCTGAGTGAGCGAGTAGTTGATTAGACGCCGCTGCATTCCTCTCTCATTTGTTCGCCTTTCCAAAATGCTCCGTGGCGTATGAGCACCATACCTACATGGACATGAAGAGCGAGCGTACGTTCTCATTCCTGCTCCTCTTTGTGTGCTCGCTTCGCAGATCGTCTCTGCGTCTTGATACAGATACCCTCCTCTATTTTTTCTCTTTCCACGTCTACTTCAACCGAACCCGCCTGCCCTTTTGTTCTCTTCTCATCCGCCACCGCATGCTGTTCCTCAGCTAGTCTGGTCATGACTCGGGGAGGCTCGGCATGATCTGTTTGCTCTTGCTTCAGGTGTACCGAAGAGAAAAACAGAGGGGGGGGACCAACAGTTTGAAGGATGTGGGAAAATCAAAAAAAAAGGAAAGACATGAAGATGCGGAGGATAGGAGGCTGGCGTCACTGTCGTATTGACTCTTCCGTTGCTCTCTTGTGCTGTTTTTCTGCGGCTGCTGCTATCGCTGCGCGCCTTGAGAAAGCGAATGGGTCCAATTCAGCCTTTTCCCCTTTTTATTCGCGTGACTCTCAGACCCACGTGTGTTTTTTCTCCCTCTCTTTCCTACGTTTTTTCCCCTTAAAGTTGGTTGCCGACTCTGCTACGTGAGGCAGACACCCCACAATGGCCATGAGGGGCACCGACGCATCTCTCACTTTTGGGGCTTTGTATGTGTTGGGTAGCAGACGAGTTGGGACGCGTGGTTGATGTGCGACAGTTCCCCATGTGCGTTCCCGTTGTCATGCTTTAGTGCTCTCACTTTTGTTGAGCAGACGCCTCCCCTCTTTTTCACTGTAGGTGCTGCTTCTGCTATTGTTTGTTTTTTAGTCTCAGCAGTGAACATTTCGTCTGTGTCTGTGTCTGTGTCTGTGTCTGTGTGTGTGTGTGTGTGTGTGTGTGCTTGAATGCACACCACTTTGTGCATGGGTCTGTGTGGTGACTCGCTCATCTCTACGATTATCCGGTCTTTCTCTCCTTCTTTCACTGCTGCGATGGTCCGTTTCATGCTTTCCTGTTCCGTACGAACAAAAAAAAGGGACAATTTCACACCCCCAAAAGCGATTACGTCGTTAGTGCCACCTCTTTGCGCAGAGAATCTTGTTGGCCTCTCTTAGGTGAGGTGGTGGCAGGAGGTGTATCTGCTGAGACTGCGCAGGAATTGTGGTTTGGCCTCTGTGAGGACGCCGCCGACTCGCCCTGTACCTGCCGTGAGCGAGTCGTCTGGTGAAGGAGCTGAGCGTTGAGACGAAATTGACGTGGTATGGGTGCGGTATAAGGCTCTCCAGCCTCCTTATTCAACCGTGCACACATGCAAACATCAATACACAGCCAGTTAAAGGAAATGAAGACGCTTGGATAGGGAAGGGATGTGCACTTACGGACACACACACACCACACACACACACACACAGGCAGAGGCGTGTGGATGCGTGTTGGAAGTACTGAGGAGAGGATGGAATACTTCTCTAAAAGATATCGGACTAGCGTCTTTCTCAAACTGTTTTTCCTCATTCTGGTGTTCGCCTAGTCCTATGTGAGACGAACTCTCTCTCTCTGCGCGTGCGCATCGGACGAGCACATCTCGTGCGATGGCAGGCAAAGTAGAAAAAGCAGACATCAAGAGAAGTTGATCCTCTTCATGTTTCCTCTGTATCTCTCCTTTTATCAGTGTATTCACACCCGTCGCGTCGTTGCGCCAGTCTATCCTCACGCCATGCTCACAGCATGGCGTGCACCTCTCTTTATATGCCCTCTCCCATTGTCTCTACTCTTACACCCTTAACTCCCTCTTTCTGCCTGGCTTCTTTTCCCTCCTTTCTCGGAGTCTTCTACCACACATTATTGTGGACGTGGTGTATTGACATGTATGTGTTGGGGTGGGTGTCATGCTCATTACTGCCTGATCAAACTGCCCACCTTGGGGTGAACTGGTAACAACTCGTAATACCTTCATGTGCTTCCCACTGGCCACATAGTCCTTTCTCGTTCAAGCAACATGGCGAAGCGTACGGTGAAGATGGGCGTGATGGGTCGCTACGGCACCCGTTACGGTGCAAACCCGCGTAAGCGTGCGAAGAAGCTTGAGGTGTCTCAGCACGCTAAGCACTTCTGTTCCTTCTGCGGTAAGTTTGCGTTCCGTCGCAAGGCGGTCGGTATCTGGCGCTGCGACGGCTGCAGTAAGACCGTCGCTGGTGGCGCTTACACCCTGAGCACGCCGAACAACAGCACTGTCCGCTCCACAGTCCGCCGTCTGCGTGAGCTGGCCAAGATCTAAGGTGGTTGTGAGGCGAGAAACGTGCCGCCACAGAGGACACGAGGCGGGGGGAATCATCCTGTGCGATGGTGGTGCTACCGCTGGTGGTGGTTGCACGAAAGCTGAGGAAGAAGGAATCTGTGTTGGGTCTGTCTGTGCGTGTGTGCTTCACGTATCACGCGTTCTTTTCCTTCACCCTTCTTTTAGCGCCTCTCTTCCCACGCTTGCGCGCGCCACCGTTCTCTGTGTTGCCACCAGTTGTTTAGAGGACGTCCCCTTTGCGTTTCTTCCCCGCTTGTCTCCGTGTGTACTACGAGCAACGACACAAATTTTGTGCTTTTTCCTTTTTCTTTCTTTCCCTTTTGTTTTGTTCTCTCTCAGGCAAAGCAGAGGGAGAGAGAGAGAAACCACAGCAACGCCAAGCTAATAGAACATGCAGGGCAGATGCGTTGATCTCTGAGACCTATTCTTGAGCGATGCAAAGAGATTCCCTGGTGGAACGCGCGGGTAAGCGCAGCGGTGACCTTTGGTAGCTCTACCTTTTAGGTTCCCCTCATTCTTGCCATCGTTGGGTGTTTGTGGAGTTCACGTCCTTTGTACGTGTCTGCCATGATTTCCCGCCGTCGCTTTTGCAGCGCGTACCCGGCGTGTCTCTCTCTCTCTCTCTCTCTGTGTGTTCTCAATCGAAGCGCACAAACGAAAAGAGTCGCCAAACATGGGACACACGTAGAGTGCTAGGGTGCGCGTGTGCGGTGTCCGATGGAGTGCATCCGACTTAATCAGCAGTTCTGTAGGACACCCCTACTTGTTCTTCCGCTTCACTTTCCCCTTTTCTCTCTCCCCTCGCCTGATATCTTTTCTACGACACTGTGTGCGTCGGACTGTCAAACAGTTGTCGGTGCTTTGATTTATTTTTGTATTATTTGTTCAGCTGCTCGTCACGAGTGTGCCAGTGTGTGCGCTCGTGTATATCTCGTCTTGCCTTCTTTCTTTTTTTCGGATTTCCCTACATACTTTGTGTTTCTTCTCTCTGCCTCAACTTGGTCTACGCCCGACCCCCTGCTGTCAAAGGCGAAGCTCGCTTTTCCGCCTTGCCTTGAGCGCACATAAGGGAACCGTACAGTAACCAGACATCGCATTCGATCGAGGGCGTGCCAGCCAGTGTCCTTGCCGGCATCGGTGCGCATTACACTCCTCCCGGTCACTTACTACTGTACTTCACCTCTCCTGATCACAGAGGCAGACCCACTCAGAAGCACTTCACGAAAAGACGTGACGAGCTGCTGCCCCTTTAGGCTACGGGGGCTGCCGTGATCAAATCGCTCGTGTTTCTTTGATTTCTTTTCTTGCATTTTTTTTTTTTGCTACGCCTCTCACCCACCTCCACTCCATTTTTCTTTTTCGCCATTCCCTGAGCGCTTTCTTATCTCGGCTTCCTTTCCTTCATTTTTCTTAGCGTCGCCTTGTCTCCTCACTCTCCACCCCCTCCCCCTCCCCTGCCATCTGTCACCCCGCCGTCGGATTTGTTTTTCCGCGTTACTTAGAGTTTTCAAATTCGAAGAACGCACTGAAAAGCATTACACTCACATCACCATTTTAGAGTAGAAAGAGAGATAGCAACGGCGACTAGAGGACAATGCAGAGCAACAGTGCCGACCAGAGCGCCTTCAGCTCCCTCGCCCAGCTGCGCGATGACATCTGCAAGTCCTACCAGATAGCAAAGGACACAGAGCAGACGGATACAACCTCCCCCAACAGCAGAACCATCGACTGCCTGAAAGAGACGAGCGATCTGTTTGTGCTCGGCATGGAGAAGCTAAGTTCGCCTGAAGGCAGCTTAATCGAAGTGGAAAACGCTGTTGCCCGCGCAAAGGGCACAGAAATCGAGGTGGCCGCTTTAAGGGCGGAGAAGATGCGCCTACAGGCGATAGCAGACAGTCACCGCAGCAAAGCCGGCGCTACCGGAAGTGCTGCTGAGGCTGAAGCATTTGTCGCCTACGCCAAGGAGTTGTCGGAGCTGCATGACCAACTTTCACTCTCTCGCATTGTCTTCAAGGCAGTTCTTGCGAAGAGCCTCGAGGACATCCGCGACGAGCGGCTAGGTCAGCAGGACAGGCGGTTCATCGATCCCCAGTCATGGGAGATGAAGAAGGGCGTGCTGAAGCGCGCGCTGCAGTCACTCCGCAGCAAGACAGAGCAGTTGTGTCTCTCGGCAGAGACGTACCTAGGTGCAGATGAGGCACTGTTCTTGGAGGTCATGGACCTGGCGACCGAGGCCGCCGATCATGTCCGTCGCGGTGATGCTATGCGCGAGGCGCGGGACGCAAAGCTGAAGGTGTTCTACGCCGAGTGCGCCAAGCTAACGAGGTGGTGCCGTCAGCAACTGACGAACCTGGAGGCGATGCAGGAGCCTGATCACATACAAGAGTACTGTGCCACACTGGCGGACAACTACCCCACCATGTCGAATAACTTTGCCGTGCTGCTCGATAGCGTGCACGAGTACGTTCGGGCAAACTTGGTTCCCGTGCACAAAGCACTGCTAGAGGCGGAGGAGGTGTGGCTCTACCTGCAGGTGTCAACCCTGGAGCGGCTATCGAAGACTCTCTTCGAGATCCATCCCAAGTCACCTCTCGATGTGGAGGTGAAGAAGTACTTGAGCTACCCGGAGCATGTCGCGAAGTTCCTGGAGGACTTCGAGCGCTGCGTGGCCGCGCAGAGCAGCCGACAGGGCGAGGTTGGCGAGCTGGACACCATTCAGAGAGAGTGCCAGGAGGTGCGTTACGAGCTCTGCCGTGAATTTGCCGAGTTGCCCCGCGAGGTGCAGGCTTTTTCGCAACGGGCTAAGGCACTGCGGCTGGGCTACCAGTGCTTCCGCGAAGCAGTGCTGCACCGTCTGACCTACGTGAGCCCGGTTGCGAACACCGTGTTAGAGTCGAAACGGCGCCAAGATGAGTTCGACGACTGTGTGCGTGAGCTCAAGTCGTGGGCGGCAGAGGCTTCTCATGGCGAGTCGTGGAGGGATATATATAGCAAAATTGTAGAGATCAAGCAAATGATCAAGAGCGAGCAGAGCTCCCTGGAAGAAAAGAGGGAGCGCGCGATGGCGTCGACCCGAAACTAGTTCAAACCCTGAGAGGCAAGAAGCTGATTGCAGAGAGACGCGTACATGCGTGGTCATGTGTGTGTGTGTGTGCGTGCAGACTTTCTCGGAAGGAGGGACAAGGAAGACCACGAGGCAGGAGGTGAATCGTGCTGCCGCTCACTGTGTTGTGTGTGGGTCGGATGTGATTCGTCTTGTGTTTTCTTCCGCGTTGTTGTTGTCTGGGTTTCCTCTCGCCCGTGTGACTTTCGCGTTGTCTGCCTCTGTGCGGGCGCCGTTCTCTCTGATCTCTACTTTCGGGTAGTCTTTTCAGTTTTTTTTTCTCTGTTCTTGTCTATGGTCTTCTCCGTTAACCTTCTCAACTCTTCAGTGACACATTGACACATCAGTCATGGCGGCGTCGAGCTGTTTCTTTGGCGCTGTTGGTCTCTCGTTTTGGCTCATGGGGTTACCGATGAAGTGAGCCCCGAGGTACGTGGCGGAAAGAGGAGGGAAATACTTTGGAGCTGTGTGGCTCCTTTTTATTTTCTGACTTTTCCCGGCTCGTCGAGGCTCCCTCATGGCAGGCGGGCCCAACAGAGCGCAGCACTTTCGGTGCATGACTGGAGGAAAAGCGCTGAGGGGTTTTCTACTTGCTTCCTCGACGACGTCCATGCCTTGATTCAGAAAGCGATGTGAAGTCGGTACTCGCAACTGCATCGATGGCGCCAATCATCCTACGAGAGCGGCAAGAGCGAACAGAGTGGACTCAATGTCATGCTCCATCGACCCCCTTTCACCTTCTCACTGACCCCACCCCCTCCTCATGTCTGGTTCACAATTCTGTGCTTCTCTCTTCGGAGGCTCATGCTCTGTGCTTCCCTACGGGGTTTACTCACTCTGTCTTTCACGCATTCCTTTCCAGTTGCCACTCTGCGTGTACCCAACACACGAAGCAAATCGGCGTAAACCGGGGACTACGCGCACCATAGTAGCACTGTCGAGGAAAGTGCGGTGGACGCTATCTTATCGTCTGCCAACGCTAATCACTCAATATCTTTACTAGGAGCCGGGAATAAGACCCCCAGCGAGAGAAAATGCCACCCAAGACAGGGGCAGCTGCGGCAGGCCGCAGGCAGAAAGATAAAGACAAGAAGGGTGGCGCAGGAGCGCGGACCCGGTCGAGGAGCTGCGCAACATGGAAGGCATCCATGAGGTTCTCGCCAAGGCGCAGCAGCTGCGCAACTACTTTCAGGCAGAGCGCGATAAGGTGAACAGCATGTGGGACATCACCAAGAAGGAGTTAGAGAACAAACAGTTCGGCCTGCAGAACGCCGAAAGCGAGCTGGAGGAGCTGGAACGCGAGCATCAAGTGGAGATGAAGGTCTACCAGCAGAAGGTACGTCATCTCCTGTACGACCAGAAGGTTGCTGTGAAGCAGCTGCGCGACGAGAGTGACGCGGTACTGCGGCAGGCCGAGGCTGCGCATAGGCAGCGGATGCAACAGCTTGAGGTGGAACGGCAGCAGCGCATGGCTGGCATGCAGTCTGCCCGTGAGACACAGGAAAGTCGGATCGTGGATCAGCGTGATGGGCATCAGTACATGCTCACAGTCACGAAGCGTCGCAACCACGAGAAGGAACTGGCACGACTGCAGGCCTCGTACGAGGCAAAGCTGAGTACTCTGCATGAAGACTTGGAGCTTCGGCGCCGGGCCGAGGTCCAGGATGCGGAGGAGCGATACCACCTCCACATCAACCATCTTATCCAGCAGCACGAGGACAAGTTTAATGAGATGAAGACTTACTACAACAACATCACGCGCAACAACCTTGAAATCATTCAGTCCCTCAAGGACGAGATCGCCACCATGAGGCAAAACGACGAGCACAACGAGGGACTGATGTTGGAGATTGAGAAGGAGAACGAGAACCTCGCAGCACCGCTGGAGCAGTTAGAGGCGGAGGTGGCGGGGCTTCAACTCAAGAAGCAGCAGCACATTCAGGATAAGCAAAACCTGCGTAGCTCCCGTAGCCGATACAAGGTGCTTCAGCAGCAGCTATGCACGCTGCGACAGGAGAAGGAGATGCTGGAGGATCAGTACAAGAGTGTCTACGACGAGCGCGAGGACCTGCGCACGAAGTTTGAGTTCGCCTTGCGGGAAGCGATGGATGTCGTAGCCGAGCGCAACAACTCGCTGCAGCAGGATCTGATCGAGGCGCACGCGCGGCTGGAACAGCGCGACGCACAGCTGGAGGGCGTTCTGCGCGCCATGAACCTGGAGCCGGCCGCGATGGAGCTCATCTCAGATGAGATTGATATGGAGGTGCAGAAGAAGAATCAGACTATCAAGGACCTACACTTCGAGATGCGCCGGCTGGAGAAGAAGATGCACGCCATAGTCGAGGAGTACGAGCGCCGCTGTTGTGCGGTGGGCATACCACCGCTAGACCGTGCAAGTGTTATGCAAGTCTAGGGAGAGAAATGGGCGACTGAAGAATAGGAAAGGTGAGCCGCTGAATGATTGCGTCTTTGTTAGGCCACCGCCTTGTGCTTGCCGTTTGAGTTCTCCGTGCACTCGTTTGTCGTCAGCGGTGTGCTCCGAGGGTTACGTGTGTATAGGCAAGTCGTGTGATGTTGTTGCTCTACTCCTACCTGCTTTCCTCATGACTGCTAATGCTTTAGCAACCCTGGCCGAAGGGGAGTCCCCGCTTCATTCTTCTTTGCCCTTTCGGTGTACAACCGTTTATCTCCTCCTCTTTGTGGTTCCTCTTTAGGAGCGTTTCCATTTTCCTCTGCGTTGTGCGTGAAGCCTGTCTGATGTTCTTATGTAAATAAGTTGTCGTTGCTGCTTTTTTCCCTTTTGCGTGTGTGTGTGTGTGTGTTCGTTGCTCTTTCGTGGAGGAAGATCACAGCACATTCTTCATCTCTCAACAGTGCACCCCCCTCTCCCAAGCAGAGGAGCTTACCTGTCGCTGACTGGCGCGCGACTTTTCTCCTTGGAAGGCGCCTCGGGAAAACAAACAAAAGGAAGAAACCAAAGGACATGTACCCACTTCCAGCCTGCTTGTTGGATGCCAGATGTTGGCTCATGCATCTGCCTCAAACACATTTTCTTCTCCACTCTGTGCGCACATGTTTGTGGGCGTGCGTGCGTGCTATGTCTTTCTGGCACACAGGGTGGGCGCACATCATGCTCCCTCACTTTTCTTGCTTTCCTTGCCCCCCCCCCCCCTTTCGCCTCTCTATTGTATGTAGACTCGTCTCATCGCGAGCAGGAGAGCCATCTGATGGAAGCCACATGTTGAATCCTACTCACCTACAACGTTTTGTGCGCACAAAGCAACACGGACAGCTGCTCCTGTTTTGCGCCCAACCCTGCTAGGTCCGTGACTGCACCCCTCCTCCTTTCCTTACCTTAGTTCCTACTCGACTGATCCATGAAACGGTGTGACGCATCTGTCCCGTCTTATCGGCTGCCTGCTGTTTCTACCAGTGCGAACGCCACCCCGACCTCACTTGCTACACCACCGGTCATCAGCACAGTGTGCGTAGATGTGCGTGAGCTGCTACGCCACGCTGCTGCTGCCACGAAGGATGGATCAGCCGATGGGCATGCCGCCGTCTGTGATGGGCAGCGAGACACCACTGTGCCCTGCCCGCTGTACCCTCGCGCTCCCCCTGGCAATCGCAGGGAAACCTGCCTCCAGGTCACACGGAATCGATTTTCTGGTCACCGTCGTACCCGCCGTATGGCGGTTTTGTCCTCAACAGCGGACCCCCTCCGCTCTCGCCGACCGATCCCACTATTCTGCACTCCATTTTAGGAGAGCCCTCCGTGCGAACTACCCTTCGGTCTGGCTTTCGTCGAATGCCCGGTTTTACGGGTAGCCGTCTGGCACAGGAGCCTCATACACGGCGGACCTGCACGAAAAGCGGCGCACCTGCACGACTTTCCACGGCGTCTTCCGTGCGGCGGTCGTCGGTGGCGAGCACACTCCCTCCACCAAATGATGAGTCGCCCATGTGTGGGGCGCCAGTGAGCACCGACGCGACATTCAGGCGAACAAAGTCGACACGGTCACCTCATTCTCGTCGTTGACGGAAGAGGACCCATCCCCACCGACCCCGCGCTGGACGCATTGGAGAGGTTCCTGAATGAGGAGGGGTCAAGTTGTGCCGGTGCTGCGGCACCCACGAACTTGTCGCTGACGGCACAGCGGACGATGAAGAGCATTCTGGGGCAGCTGCACAGCTACGCCAGCGGGCTCGCTGCGGTAGAAAAGAGGAAAGCGACCGAAATGCCTACCGGGTCCTATCGTGGAGGCGTGGCCGTGTTGACGGTCCCCTTCCGTCAGGCGGCGCTACACGCCAGTGCGGCGGGGCCGTCATCAGCTGCTTCGACGCTTCCTTTTAGTGGCGCTTCTGCACATGAGACGAAGGGTACTTCTGCCAAGGGTGCCACTGCCGCACGGCCGACGTCGATGCAGTTGTGGAGGCTGTTCCCGGCACTTTCTGCGTCCACCTCGGTAGGATGGTCACTTACCCGAAACGACCTCAAGGCGCCGTACAAGCTGTCGTAGCGCCACCGCGGGGACTGGCCTGCGACAGGCTGCACGCCGCCACCGACCGCAGCACAGTTGGGCTTCGAGAGGTGAACCAGTCACCCCGTCGTACCGTACCACCAGCCTTTCGCCGGCATCTGGAATTAGCCGAGGCGGCGCCGACGACACGCCGACCAAAGCGCAAGTGATGGCGACTCACGTATACATGTATACTACTGTGCTTCCTGGCACATCACACACTGCCGCACTCACACCTCCTGCGTGCGTTTCCCACTATTGCTCGTCCTTTGGAGCCGCCTCTTCGCCACCTATTGTGATTTTGCCGTACATTTTTGTCCTTTTCTCCCTCCTTCCAGCCTTTCGTTTTGAATCACCTCAATAGTGGCACTTTCTCGCTTTGTTTCACACGGCACGTCACAGCGGTGGACCGCCCAATCTCCCGCATGCAATGAAGCGTTTTTCACCAGGTCACGGAGCGAAGAATAATGGAGAGCACCAGCGAGCTTTCTCTGCTTCATTGTGCAGGTATGTGTGCGGTATCACATGGGCCACAGAGCACGTGTGTAACGACAGGGGTAAAAGTGACAACAGTAGCAGTGTTCATGCAGCACGCACAGGGAAAGCTGCATCACTAGCGTTGACGCCATCTGTCTGTTGGGTCCAGTAGCGGTCAAGGAAGGCCAAACAAGGATGCTTTACGACTCGCGTTGCTCTCTACGCAAAGCGAAGGGGGGATTCAGTAATCAGAGGCTGCCTTCCGTTGTTGGGGATGTCTTCTTCCCTCTCCCACTCCTTTTCCGTCACGATATCCGGCCTTTTTTTCTCTCTCTCTATGGCTACCGGCCATCATATTTTCACCTGCGTTTCTCTCCTCTCTTCCTCTCCCTCATCATAGGTGTGCATGCAGCACACGTTGAAGGTGAAGGCAACACTCTTACGATCTCACCACTGCCCAATCATTGCTATCCACACACACACACACACACACAAACACCCGCACACGCACAACAGAAGTGAATAGGTGTGGCCCCTTGTAGGTGAATGTATCGGGTGCCTGCCGTCGTTTCTCCCCTTTTGGTTTCTCTTGTCATTTGGGATTGCCCGGGTTCGACTGCAACTTCGAGCTCTGGCACGACGCACACAGGCACCCCTTTCCACAAGAACGCTCAGCTGGAGGCTCTCCCCAGGTGTATCCGTTTCGCCTCTCACTAAAGGAAAACAGAAGGAAAGAGTAGAGTAGATCGTCCGTAGCACCCAGGATAGTGGGGAGAGCGAATCGAGAGAGTGACACAGCCGCATAAATACACGCACACAAAACATAGATAGACAAGGAGAGAAGGAGGTTTAGTTGGTGCTGACGATAGAGCCCTCGCCTCCCCTCCCCTCCCCCAGCCCCTTGCGCACTTGTGTGTATGTGTGTGTGTGAGTGTGTGCGTATGTGCATGCCTGTGTGCCCTACGTTCTCTTTTCTTCTTCGTGCTCTTTTGTAGTCGTGCGCCCTTCGCTTATTTTTTTTTTCGCCTTTCTTCCTCGCCTTCTGCGCGCGCTGTGCTCTGGAGACGGGCCCTCCACCACCCCACATACATCAGACGGACAGCGCCAACGCCCGGCGTGCTGTGGCAATGGTTCTGAATTTGTTCTCCGGCGCGGCGCTCAACGGGCACGGCAACACGCACCGTCGCGAGCGAGCGGCCTCCTCGCGCAGCAGCACGGGCACAGGGCGCCGGCCTCAGCAGCAGCGTCGTCAGGCAAGTAGTAGTGCGACAGGCGGTGCATCCGTGCAAGCGGATGGCGCCAGGCAGTCCGGATCTGGAGTCCGTAGCGACATAGCCGAGGATCGTGTGCTCTTCGACAACTGCGTGGCGCAGGTGCAACGCCACCTCAAGACACACGCCGACTCCCCCAGCACACTCCATACCCTGGCTTCCTACTACACCAAAACCGAGCCCTTCATCGAGGGCCGGCCCTTTTGCGTGGCCCTGAGCTACGCCACGTTCTTGTTTCACATGCAAATGGCCCGGATCAGCGTTGCGGACGTGGAGCTCTACGTGCAGCTTCTCACAAGCATCTTGGCGCAGATAACCGAGGAGGATCAGCTGCACCACCCGTTTGTGCAGCAGGTACTTCGCGATCACGTATTTGGTCTGCCGTCGCCGACCTGCCGCGGTGCAGCCCACAGCGTGGTACTTTTGTCGCCGCAGCAGTACCGCGCCTTTGCGACTATGACCACTGCGCTCATCTCCCTCGCTGTGTGCCCCTCAGCATTCTGTACCAGTTCCAGGACCGACTCGAGACATACTGCGAGTGTTCCTCGCCACTTGTGGCCAACCGCGCACTGGCGCTCCTCGTTCAGACAGTGGGCGAGGTGCGCATGGACGAGCAGATCACTGCACTCCAGTATGTCCTCAAGACGAAGCCGGCGAAGATGAATGTAGACTTTCTCCTTGCCTGCTACGAGCGGCTGAAGCGTGCGGTGATGGACCCGGCTCACGGACCGACATTCGGCCGTGCCCTCTCCATCCACTGCAGCGAGCTCTTCTTGCGCTTCCGCTCCCCAGTGCGGCGCGACTACGTGGAGCGCTTCCTGTACCCAAGTTTGTGCACAGCGACATGGCCGGCTTCTTGGAGATACCTGCGACTCGCAAACATCTGTTGCACGAGCTGCTGTCGCAGTGTACGCCTGGCATGGGGACCATGAATCCCTTCTACATGTGCCTCTGTGCTGTCCTGCAGAGCTGCTTCGACAACGAGACGGACGGTGCGCTGGAGACGGTGACACTAATTAACTGCCGCATGCCTCACGCCGCGTACTTCATGTCCACCCTGGCTATCGACTCGCACATGTCTGTGCCGATGTTTGCAAAGTGATAATATCGCTCGCACGCGGCGCCGGGATGGCTATGACAGGGCGTGAGACGCCTGACGAGGTGGCCGCCTCGATCAACGAGAACCGCACAAGCGTGTACAATGTGCTCTTCCTGCTCCGCGAGGTGGTTCGCAGTTGCTCCATCACCGCCTCTCGCCGAGCCATCGACATGCTCAAAGCTCTGCGAGTTGCTGTTGCCCCGAAGACGATTGAGGCGCTCGGCAAGCTGTCCAGCGAGGCGTTCGAGGCCTTCAGCGACATCACACTCGATCCGCAGCTGCTGTGCGCGGAGCTGGCGATGGTGCTGCATCAGGACCATATCGCCGAGGCCATGGATTCGGCAGTAGAGTACTTCCGAGACGCCACATCGAAGTGTCCGCACTGCGCGGCGGCGCGCAGCTCTTCACTGCTGTGCCCCGTGAACGGTACGGTGCACGTCGCCGGCCAGTCGTCGGCCAGTCGCGTGCTATCAACGCTGTCGGAGTGCGCTGGCGCGAAGGCGGTGGAAGAGAGGCTCATCAGCTATCTGCGTGATCCTACCCTGCAGATGGAAAGCGCCGTGCACTTCCTCATCTACCACATCATTTCGAATGGCGGGCAGCACCGTAATACGCTCTTCGTGGCTGTGGAGCCGTACGTGCGCAGCACATTACTGGCCCTGGTGAGCGCTGACCGCAGCGGGACCCGCGGGCTTGTGAGCAGCACGCTGAAGGCAAATGTGCTCATGCTGCACGTGAAACTTGTCACGCTCCTCTCCTCCTCCATCGACCCATCGTACCTGGAGAGCATCTTGAAGGTCTTCTCAGAGCTGAGGGTGCGCAACAACCACGACGCGCTTGCTCTGTGGTACATGGGGAATGTCCTGCTGCGGCAGCTGCGCAGCAACCTAGAGCTGCTGCCCACTGATCCCCAGGAGAACAATTACTGCGTTGCCTTCCTGGCTGCGCGCCGGCAAGTGCAACAACTGCCAACAACGCGCAGCTCGTACTGAAGCTGCTGCACCGCGCTCACAGCTTCAGCCCTGAGATGCACAAGCTAGTTGGTTGCTGCGTGTGCAAGCTCATCCAAGAGTTCAACATGCAGGCACCGAACATCTGTAGCACGCTGCTCTCGCCTTTTGGTTTCTTGCCAGTGGGGCTCGAGTCACTCAACACGTTCGCTCTCCCCGTAGGCGCTGGCAGCACCTTCTGGTGCTTCTTTTTGCAGCAGATGCGCAGTTCTGCGCCGGCACGGACAGCGTTCATGGCAACGCTGGCCAAAAGTCTCTCGCGGCGCTTCCGCATCGCGTCGCCAATCGATGCACTTGCCCCGTATGGGGTGGAGCCGACTGGGCACCTGTTCGTCATTATGGTCTACGAAGCGATGAAGCGCAACCCACAACTGGCGCGCGTACTACTCTACATGGTGTCGCACTGGACGAAACAGGCAGGTCACCCACCCGGCAAGCTCGCGTGCCTGGTGTACGCTTGTGTGCAGCTCATTACAGTTGTGGTCGACCGTGCCGAGGGTGCGGCTGCCGTAGAAGTGGAGGCAGAGACGCCGCAGGATCGGCAGCAGTTCGACGACGCCGTGAAGAAGGCGGCGCGGGTGCTAAAGAGTCAGCAAGCGCGCCTTGACAGGCTGGAGCCGATCGCGCGGCGTGAAAACGTAGAATTCTTCCACCTGCTGCACCGTTTGCAGCGCCGCGTGCGCCGGACTGTGGCTGCCGCCTCCGGCGAGATTGTTGTCGGCGACGAAGCCGCAGAGGAGTACAATGACTACGATGGTGCTGTCAACGGCAGCTTGGATGCCAGGCGTGCGCGGCAGGACGGCACCACAGACGCGGTGTACGCAATGCGAGAGCTGCAGAATGCGGCTGACAACAGCGTGTTTGATGACTACGCCGATGATGGCGACCACGAGGATGGCGGCGCTTACGGAAACGATGGGGGCGCCAGCGAGGCTGCTTCTCCGGACCTTGGGCGTCCTGCACAGGCGGACAGCAACGTCGGCCGGGGGGAGCGCACAGTTGCCCCAATGCGGATGCGCCATTTGCCGCAGGACATCACCAGTATCCTCCGCTCGCACACAGAGAGCAGTGCCAATCAGAGCGGCAGGGACGCCGCCGGCATAGAGAAGAGGTCAACGGCTTCTGTGAAGACGTTTTGTGAAGCCAACAATCAAACGGACGTCGGGGTTGCCTCGCATGATGTGAATGACAGCGATGCAGAGATGCTCGATCGCAGTGGCGAAGCCGGCCACAGAAGTGCGGTGGCACGCGAGCCTCGTACTCGATCGACATCTCGTGGCGTGCAGACGGACGTGTCTCTAACAAGCCCCGCGCTGCGTGGGCACGCTTCACAGCGGAGTGTGGGCACGTCACCGTTACAGCCGGCGGGTATCTTGTCGCACGTCTCGGTGACGCGACGCGACGCCCTGCAGCAGCCCTGTCGCGCACCTGCCGAGGTCGGCTCCGCCTCCGCCGCGGCCCCTGCCCACACTCCCTCCCCCTCCCTCTATCAGCCACAGCGCTCCCACACACGGCCGCCTGAGGCGGATGGTATGCTCAACGAGTGTAGTCAGACGCCAGCGCAGCGAGGATCAACCTGGCGGGAGCCGGACCTGGCCGACTACGTCGACGGTGACACTACCCCAATCGATGACTACACCGGCGTGCCGCAGCTGCAGGCGACTGCCACGAATGACGGTATTGTGCTGCCCTCTGGTATGGTGCTCGAGTACCTACGCACCCACCAAGGGATGGACTCGCTTCGGCACGAGCTGAGTCAGTTCGACCAGCAGTGGATGATACAGCAGGTCGCTGAGTACGTGTCGAATAACGGTGGCGTAGTCGGCGCTGCTGGTCCGTCGTCGGCTCTTAGGGGCGGTGTGCCGTCTCTGCAGCTTGTCACAGTGGAGAGTCGCGCCAACAACTACAGCCGCCCGCATGCTGATCCAGCTGAAGTTGGGCCGAGCCATACGGTGCGCACAGAGGTGCGTATGGTCGGACCCGCTACGTCCTACTCACGACCACCCTCTCAACAGGGTCACGCGCGTGTCGTGGCAGCAGAGCCGGGCCTGCGGGAGGAGGAAGAAGTAGACGTGGTGGACGGTGAGCACCCTATTCGCGCCGTCAGCGGCCCTCCAGGTGACGGTAACCGCACCGGCTGTGCGGGCAGCGATGAGGCGAACAAGCGTCGACGTGTTGAGGCTGGCAAGGGCAACCCGACAACGCCGCTGCCACCGCCAGTGTCTCCCACAGGCGCTTTCCGAGGTCGCAACTTTTTCTTGAACCAATGCACGCAGCAGGAGGTGAGCTCGACGCTGCAGGACATACACTACTTGCAGAGGCAGCAGCAGGCGAGCATGTCGGCACTGACCGAGGCCCAACGTGCGGGTGAGACGGTGGAGGCAGCAGACGACGAGGTACCGCGCAAGACACTGCACCAGGGTCAGTCCTCTACTGGCGTGGCGAGTGAGGGTGTACCGCCTGCAACGCCTTACGGACAGGTTATTCTTCCAACTTGGATCGTGGAGCAGCGCAATGACACCGCTATCCGTGAGTTGCGGCAGGTGATGGGGGCTCACAACCCCAATGACGTTCGACTATCGGCAAGCGCGGGCAAGCGCAGCCGTATTCACGGCAGTGGCACAGGCGATGGTAGCGGCAACAGCGCTGCGTGGTGGGCTGAGATGAGCTCCGCGCCGATGCCCAACTACGCTGCTGACCCCCAGTACTCCATGGAGCTCTTTTAGAGCATTGTGGTGAGCCGTGCGAATCTGTTTGCGAGCGGCTTGGTGCGTTTCTAACGATCCTACTCGATGTAGGTCTGCATGGCGCACTCGCTCCGTCTCTCTCTGTGACTTCTCGAACTTTCCCCCTCATCCTGTGCATCTCTCTGTTTCTCTACCAACGGACTGGATGCGCGGATGGAGGCATATAGGTGCGTTTTGCTTGTTTTGATAGATGCACTTTTACGCCTTTTCTTTCCTTTTCTGACTAGCCGAAGGCTCGTTCATAGACCCACGCGCACCTCTGCAAAGAGGAGGGGGTGAGCGAGAGAGCGAAGGGCTGTGGGGGCAGAGCACGCTTCTCTGCCGTGGAGGGGGGCCGTACATTGTTCGGTCTCTTCATTCTCTTTTTTTTTCTCCTCATGTTAGACGCTCTCCTCTTTGTCCGTTTACCTGTGATGCACCCATGCGGGCATCGTCTCTTGCTGCAGTAGACACACTAAAAGGAAAGACATAAACAACCAACGGGTCGTCGGAGGACTTATCATTTCTGTGGCGCTGCTCGCGTATGCGCTGCGCGAAGGCGCGTGCACCGCTGTTGCAGAGGCGTGGTGCGTCTTTATGCGAGGACCTCGTTAAGCTCCCTGGTAATGGGTGAATACTCACTAGACAGAAGAAGCTCAGAGGTGATGCGTTTTGGCCCTACGTGAGGGCTATTGTGCATGGGCCTTTCGCGGCGGTGACGGCTCATGCTTACCTTTTCTCTGTCTTCTTGGCTGATATTTTCTCCGGTAAGATGATGGTCGCCTATGGGGTGGCGAGTGTGGTGATGTGCATATCATCGGCTGACTACCTTCCCTTTCGCACGCATAATTGAGTACGTGTGTGTGTGTGTGTGTGTGTGTGTGTGTGTGTAGGGCGCGAGCTGTCAGGAACACTGTGCTAGTATAACGAGCTGTGGATGCACACCATCTCTACCAACTCCCTCACACGCTTCTTCTCTCCACACCTTCATTTCGCTCTTCTTTTCGAGCACTGGAACTCGACCCCACACGTACGCACGCACACATCCCACGGAACCAACTTCCATCTCTACGCCGGCGCAAAGGTGGCGGCACTTGGGGCTTTTTTTCGTTCTGCTAAAGCCTCGATTTTCATCGTGTCTCCCCCCCGAAGTGGCAGCGGCTCTTTCGACTCTTTTTTTCCCTTTCACCCGTTTACGCTTCCTCCTGCTGTCGTATCTTTTTCGACCTGAGCCGAGGAATGCACACAGACACGCACACACTTCTGTCTTCGACACGTACGCTCACACCTGCGTAACCAAACGCTTCCTCGCGCCGCCCCACAGACAAAACCCCCCTTGACGTGTTGGACTTCGCCCACCCACACGCGCTCGCATCGCCCCCCCCTTTTCCCTCTTTTTCCTTGGCTTGTCCTTCTTTTGTTGTCTGCTGATGCCTCTCGCTTATAACGGTGGTGAAGTTGGACGTGAAAGATGGTTCGCTTTCTCAGATTTCGACTTGGTGTGATGCATGTGCTGTTGATTGTGGCGGTTGTGGGTAGCCTACATGCCGCTTCCATCGTGGCTGGAGAGTCACCGTTGTCGAGCTCCATTGTGTGCACATGTCGCTGCTGCTACCAGGGTGGGTGCAGCGCGCTCACGAACGTATCGTGGACCATAAGCTCCTGCAATCAGTGCACCACCAAGATGTGCAACGACTACATTTCCAGCCAGCATGTGCGCGAGGAGACAGCGCGCCTCTTCCAGAGCCTTCAAGGTAAGCATCCCTTTAACGGAACTGTGGTGGTACAGGAGTGCAAAGTTATTGCTGTGCTGGAGGCGTCCACGTGCACGGAGAAGAGTTGCAAGCGAACGTCAACCATCAAGGCGGAGTGCTACGATCGCAATGCACCTCTCATCAAGTACTCCATCATTTCGTTTGTACTTGTCACCATCTTCGCTGTCATCTTCGGTATTATCAAGAACCACATCCCAGCTCTCCAGTCCTTGAACGAAAAGTACTTCAACTACTGACGGGCGTGGATGGGGAAGTTGTGGGCTTATCCTTGTGTGTCTTTGTGTGTGTTCCTTGCTTGTGTGCTTGTCTGAGCGTGTACACGCATGTCGCAGTCGCTGGTTTCCGAGCTGGCGTTCTCATTTCTTCCTCGTATGTGCTAATGCCTATGCAACGGGCTGTGCTGCATCTCACACACACACACACATACAATGCTAACGCGGACACATGCCCTTTTGGCAGTGCTGTGTCCCTTCCCCCCACTGTACGCAGTACTGTCTTGCTGCTCACGGTTGCATTGATTTTGGTGTTCTTTTGATTTTCTTTCCTCTTGTGGCAACTATGCAGCTCGCATTGACACTCGATGTCTTTTCCCCATTCACCACAGACGTTCTCCACACTGAGACTTGTAAGCTTTGGTATGGGCGTGTGTCGAGGTCCACCAGAAGCAGGTGAGGTGCCAGAGTGGGATAAACATAAATGCACTTACAAAATGTGATCCCTGTGGGGACAGGCAAGGGGCCACCGTGAAAAGATGCGGGTCATACGCCTCCGCCGCCCCCCTTTGCCATTTCTCTCTCCATCTTTGGCGTGCGCGCTTCTGCTGCTGAAGGTTGGTCACGGCACAGGGAGTTCGCCGTCGCTCCCGCCCTATCTTTGATCTCTGATGCCATGTCAAGCGGCATGCACTCTCTCCACCGCCGTTCTCCTCCTTCGTCTATGTCTCCTCCGTGCCGCGTGGTTCGCTGCCTTCAGGCCTTCTTTTCACGTTTCACAGACGATCTCTGATACGTTATGTGCGAGCGCTGTTTGTTTGCTTCTCCGTTCTCCGCATTTCTCCCCTGCTTGAGTGGCTCGCTTCTTCGCGTGTGTGTGTGTGTGTCTCAGCTGTGTGTGCTGGCCGAGTCTCTGAGGGCACATCCTCTTTTTCCTCTTTTTTCTTGTGTTTTCGTCTTGGCAACTTGCGGCGTTTCTCCGTCGACGGCGCGTGTGAGCGTTGGAGAGCATCGGCCGCTGCTCATCTTTCACAGAGAGAGGGCATTGCTGTAGTGACACAAGAAAAAAAGGCCAAAGAGAGTCCCACATCCCAACAAGCCACACGTCACATAGGGAAAACACATTCACACGACGCCATCCACACCTTAGTTCGTCGCCATGCAGCGCTACTTGATGAATACGAGCTACCTGCAGGGGCAGCTCAAATCCTTGTACGCCCTCCACAACAAAACAGTGACTGACTACGGCGAACTTGTTCAAAACTTGAACAAGGAGTGCGCCATCTTGTGCGATGTCATTCCAAGCTATCGCATCTCTAGCACCCTCGAGGGCGAAGATGGCGGTGGTCAGCGAAAGCAGAAGGAGGTGTATAATGTTCAGAAGCTCGAGCACGAGATCCTCACGCAGTACACCCACTTTCTGCAGCTGCTTCGAAAGCTCTCCCGCAAGTCGCACCCCGAGCAGCAGGCGCTCGGTAGTCGCCTATGCGCGCAACTCGTGAAGAGCTCTGCCCCGGAGTTCAATTATGCCGATACACTGCTCTCCCTGGCGATCGACTTCGCCAACTGCAAGTCGGTACGCGTCGCTCAACCGTGCCAGACGGCCCTCTCAGAGCTGCTCGATGGCCAGAAGGTGTCAGACACGACGGAGCACATCGTAGGGGCACTGCTGCGTATCGTGCGGAAGCGTAGCTATGCGATGAACCCAAAGCTGCTGAACCTGCTGCTCCACGTGCGCGTAGCGATGGTGGATGTGCACCGCGAGGACTTAACGGAGGAAAAGGCAAAGAACAAGCGTTTCAAGAAGGAGGACAAAGAGTTGGCACGTCAGATGCAGAAGTCCAAGGCCCGACGCGATCGTGCTGAGATCGCGGCGAAGCAGACTCGCATCGTGCACCGAATCTTTGTCATCTATCTGCGTGTCATCGAGGCATCCAAGACATGTTTACCGACTCATCAAACGAAGATCTTGGCGCCGACGCTGGAGGGGCTGGTAAAGTTTGCGCCACTGGTGAACGTGGAGCTCTACCAACAGCTGATGGAGGCATTGAAGGACTTGGTGAAAGGCGGAGGCGTATCACGAACACGCCAACGCATAGGTAGCGCCGAGGGCGGCATCGACAGCAACGATGATGATGACAAGGGCGAGGAGACAGCGGCCTCGGTGACCACGCGGCTGCACGCGCTGGTGGCCGTGGCCACACTGGCACAACGGGACGCCACCGCGACTGCCTCGGAGTGGCGTGTCGATCTGAGCTACTTTCACGAGGTGCTCTTCCGTTGCCTTAGCGAGGCACTCGAGTTGCCATCGGCCGAGTCGTCGTCCTCAGCAAAGATGACGCGCGAGGAGGCACAAGAGGCCTCCGACGGCGACATGGACGAGGTGGCGTCGCAGGGGTCGACGTCGTCTGCCGGGTCGTTGTCGTCTCAGGCCTTTTCCATTGCCCAGTCCATGGCGCAGGGGACGTTTGTGCACCAGAACGCGAGTCGTGAGTGGACCTTCCACGTCGGTCTCGTGCTGCGCGCCGTTGACCTGCTGGTGCTTACGCAAAAGCATTTGCCGGTCGCGCGTGTGACAGCCATCCTGCGCCGTCTCATGCAGGCGGCCCCGTCGTGTCCGCCGCACATTGCCATGTCCATCCTCGCGCTGTGCCACCGCATCGTGCTTCGTTACCCACTTGCAGGGGGTGTGATTGTGGGGGGCAGCGACAACGTCATCGCCGGCCGTGGCGCCTACAACCCCGAGGCACTACAGACTGCCTCGGCCAACGCAGATAGCTCTTTCACGTGGGAGCTGAGCTTCCTTTCGCACAGCTACCACCCGACGCTGCGACAGGTGGCAGAGACAATGTGCAAGCATTACCACAAGGTATCCAAGTGCCAGCATGGGCAAGCCCCCATCGTGACGAAGCAGCTGGATGCGCTTGGCCCGTACGAGGTGATGGAGGAGTACGATCCATCGCTGGGTGACTTCAAGCCCGCCTCCCCGCTGCCGGCCGCCTTGAAGTCGGAGGTGCGGAAGCGACAGCTCGAGGAGGCGGAGGCGTATCATGCTGCGTGAGGATGAATAGTGAAACGAAGCGTGGTTTTATGGGCTGCCAAGTGTGCTTATGCGCGCCTCTCCTGTTGTTGATGTCGTGTGTCAGGTGCGCTGGCTCGCACGCCAGCGTGGACTTGTTTTTTTTTCTTTGCCATCGTAACTACGCTTAAATGACTCGGTTTAAGAGATGCTCGCAGCACATCTGCGTTGGTTCGCTCATCACAATGCGACTATTGCCTGCAAAAGAAGGAAATACACGGCTCTGGTCTCGGATGTCTGCCTGTCTATGTGTGGGGCACGCGCCAGTGTGAATTACATGCAACTTGCTTGGCTGGGGAAGCGATCAGATTTATTCGTGCCTTGTCGCGTGCGCGCTCTGGTGTATGGGGTGTTTTGTGCCCTTCCCGCTTCTCGCCGTCTTGTTGCTGCTGCTGAACCGACTGTGGTGCTTCTACCAGAAGTGTAAGAGGCGCTCCAAGAAAAGAAGGAAGGAGTATTGAAGCCTGAGTATGGACGAAGCGTGATAAGTTGGCAATGCGTTTCTGAAGCAAAGATGCGTACTTGTGAGGTGGTTGAGACCGGCAAGACAGTGAGAGGCCACAGCTGCAGTCGCGAGGTTTACTACAGCTGTGTTCGTGCGCGTCGTGCAGCTTGTTGCCCCCGTAGTGGGGAGGGCCAACGCGAAAGAGGTGACAAAGTTCGCTTTCTTTGACGTTCTCTCCTTCATGTAAGCCTTCAGGACACGCTGTAAGCCGTTTTGTTTTTCCCGAGAGCCTCCACGCTGTCTCTTTCACGTGCGAGCTCACGATAAACATTCGACTTGCGCAGGTGATGGTGCGCTTACTAGGCTTGAGAGTTCTGTATCAGGCTCTCTCGCACCCCCACGTGAGGGCGAAGGTGGTTTAGGGGCGAGAAGCGCTGGTCATGTGGTGTGGCGGTGACAGCATCATCAAGTCAGGAAAACCACTTCTGCTCCTCCTGCCGACCGCACCCCTTTGTTGACCGTTGCACTGGGCTTCGTTCCTCCTCTTCTTGCGAAACGTATGTGCGTGCTGCTCCTGCGGCACCTTCCTGTTTCACACCCAGTCTTTCGAACGTGCTTCTCTCGTCTAATCACTCTTACCTTTCACTCTCCCTTCTCTGCGCTGATGTGTCGTACCATGTCTTGGTAAAAGAGTTGTTCTGGTGCTGTTCACGCGCTTATCCAACTCTACTGAAACGTTGCGACGGCCGTCGACGTTGTGAACGCCGAGAAACGCCCAATGGCATGGACGGGAGGAGGGGGGGGGAATAACAACAACAACAAGGAGCAGACATCAGGGAAAACGCATACCCACGCAGCGACTGCCACCAAAGGGCGCTGTACTGAAAGGAAATAAAAAACAAAACAAAACAAAGCTGCATCATCTTGTGTGCCACTTCCCTTGCTTCTCCTTGCTTGCACACCTACACATATCCATTCGCTGACACAGGGGCCCGCACAAGGCTACAAGGCAGAGGGCTGGGCTCAGCGCCATGGCAGAAACGGTGCTACGACTTGGCCCTCAAGAGTACGCCCACCTCACCAATTTGAACACTAACACGACGGTGCTTATCCTCGGGCCACTGAATCACCCCGTCGCGTCCCACGAATCGATTGCGCTGCCTCCGACGAAGTTTGTGGTGGTTTCGCCGTCACAGTACTGCCTGGTTGCCAACCCGCACCGCATCGCCGTCGACCCTACCACCGGCATCGCACAGCCGGTGCGAGATGCCTATGGACAGGTGCAGGTGCAGTCTGGTGAGGAGGAGTACCGCTGGCACGTGCCGCCCTTTCCTCTCTACCCTGAGGAGGTGGTAGTGAAGATTGAAGATCTCAAAGTCCTCTCGGCGCGGGCTGCGCTAGTGATTCAGGTGCTCACCGCCTACAACTTGCCGGTAAGTAGCGTCGTCGGCTCGTCCCCCTCCCCGGCGCACCGCGAGGCTGGCGAGCGCTACCTCTTTTACGGCCCCGGTACGTATTACCCCCGCGTCGAGGAGTGCATCGAGGAGGAGGTGACAGCCCATACAGTCGAGCGTGGCTCGGCATTGTGGTGCACGACGAGCGAGACCTTCACGGACAGCGTGACCGGCCTGAAGCACTATGCCGGTGACGCGTACATGTACGTCACTGAAGGGTTGCACTTTTTGCAGCCATTCGAAAGTCTTCAGTGCGTCACGGAGGGCATCGTACTTAGCGCCGAGGAGGGGTTGCATGTGCAGCCGGCCAAGACCTATGCCGACCCCCGCACCCCATTTCGCGAGGGGGGTATCATTCGCAAGGCAGGCGAGCCATTCCTGGTCACGAGCGACATGTGCGCCTGCTTTGTGCTGCACCCCTACGACAAGCTGGTGAAGACTGTGAAGCGCACGCACGTGTCGGGTGCGCAGTACGCTGTCATTCTCAACCCTGTCGGCGACGACGGCAATGTGAGTGTCGGCGCGCGCAAGATCGTTACAGACACAACTTTTTTTCTCAAGCCAGGTGAGATGCTGGAGAAAGACCACCCGCAAGCCGCATACCTACTTTGCGAGCAGGAGGCAGTGCTTGTAACAGCGCTGGGCAACTTCACCGACTCGTCGTGCACGCCGCCGGTGGAGCGCTACGACGGGGATCGATGGCTGGTGTATGGCCCCTGCTCCTTCATTCCGTCAGACCTCATGCGTGTCGTTCCCAATGCAAAGAGTGGCGCAGAGGTGCGGAGACCCTACCTGCTCAGTGAAGGGGAAGGCTTGTATGTTCGGAACAGCGTCACCGGTGTGGTGCGGTGCATCTCAGGCCCTTGCAACTACCTGCTGACCGCTGAGGAGGAGGTATGGGAAAAGCCACTCTCCGCGCAGGTGGAGCGGCACCTGACGCAGTTAATCAGCCACGCTGCCTACATTGAGCTCGTGCATGAGAGCGAGCGCAAGGTGCTGCAAGGGAAGACGGAGCGGGCGGTGCCCTACCACATTCCCTATCAAAGCGTGACGCAGCTGTACAACTACAAGACGCAGGTGACGCGTATTGTCTTTGGCCCGGATCGCGTACTCCTCGAACCTGACGAGGCCTTCACGGTGGTGTCGCTCTCCGGCTCTCCGTGGGACCCAGCGAAACCAACAAAGTGTATGCCAAAACAACCAAACTACATCACCGCTCTGCACCTCTTCCTCGGACCCTCCAACATGACAGACGTCGTGCACGTTGAGACGCGTGATCATGCGCAGCTTGCCCTGCAGCTTTGCTATGACTGGTACTTTGACGTCACCCCTGGCGACACGGAGGTGGCCAAGGAATGCTTCAGCGTGAACGACTTTGTGGGCGACGCGTGCTCCTACATCGCGAGCCACATCCGCGCAGCCGTGGCCTCCATGCCGTTCGAAGAGTTCCACAAGAACAGCGCGCGGTGCCTACGGCGTGCTGTGTTCGATGTGAATCCCGCCACCGATGAGCCAAATGACTTGCTTTGCTTTCCAGCAAACCACCTTGTCGTCACGTCGGTGGATACGCAGGAGATGGAGGTTCTCGATGAGCGTACGCGGCAGGGGCTGCAGAAGTCCGTGAAGATGGCGATCGAGATCACCACCCACGCTCAGGAGGCTGAGGCGCAGCAGGTGGCCATGGCGCGTGAGCAGGAGGCGCGTGGGCGACTTGAACGACAGCGAATGCACGATCAGGTGGCCATCGAAGAGCAGCGACGCGTGCTGCTTGATGTGGAGAGCAATGAGCTTTCCATTGTTAGCTCCGGCAAGTCCAAGGCCATGGCAGAGGCTCTGTCCTCCGCCTCACGTATTGAGAGTGAGGCCTCGGTCGAGGCGGCCACCTTGCGGGCTGCTAAGGAGTTACTGCTCTACAACACCATGAGCGAGATGCAGCACAAGAAGAAGCAGCTACTCATCGAACAGGAGGAGAAAGTGGCGGCGATGACGCTAGACTACGAAAAAGCGCTGGAAGAGGTGCAGCACACGCTGATAAGCAGGGTGATAGAAGCTCTGGGACCAGAGACGATTGCAGAGATGGCTAAGGCTGGGCCGGAGCTACAAGCAAAGCTGCTGGCAAGTCTCGGTCTGGAGGGCTACCTCGTGACGGATGGCAGCTCGCCCATCAACCTCTTCAAGGCGGCGAGAGGCCTCGTAGGCCATGTCTGAGGAGGGCGGCGATCAATACGCTACTGGCGCAGGCTAGTTACCTATCGCATTCTTCCTCTCTTACCGACTCTGTCCTTCCTCTGTTCTCGCGTGACTGCAAGCTTCTCATTCACTCCCTCTTCCTCCTTCGTGCGGCGACCGCCCTTCCTGGCGCCAGGAGGAGTTCTTGTGTGGCTGTGTACAGTATTGCCCATGAGCGCTTCTTCTCTACAGACATTCAAGTGCGTTTTCTCTCTCTCTCTCGCCAGCCAACCAGAAAAGGAAACATCGGCTTGTTTGCGTGGATGTCGGTAGTGGAAGAAAGAGATGGATGGATGGATGGATGGATGGATGTATGGGGGTGGAGGAGGAGGCGAAGACTTCTCTAGCTTCTCGCTTCTCCTCTTTCACCCTCAATGATCCGCCGACAGCACCTCTCCAACACCCCAGGGCCGCCTCAGTTTCAAGCAGGCGCGCCACCATCATTTCTCTTTTGTGCCTTGCCTGCTTTCGTGTGCTCTTTTACGCTTCGCCTCATTTTTTTCCTTCTCTTGCGTTCTGTTGGCAGCATTTCTAGTGCGCTCCTGTGTAGCGCTCTGCGCGCTTGTTTAGTTGCTGCGGCGATGTTAAGCCTTGAGGCCCGTCTGTCTTTCTCTGTGCGCGGCTGCGTCTTGCACTCGCTGGCAAAACAGAACGAAATGCCATCATCCTCTCCTGTTGAAGGTTGTCGTGCTTCGCTCGACGGCTCGATGACAAGACATGAAAGGGAAGCGAAGCAGTGATGCGATAACACTGCCCTCTCGCTCTCTGGTCCCAACTCACATGCAGGCGCACAACCACCTCCGCAAAATATGTGCGCATTGCCAGTCCGAAGAGAGCCCGCACATGCCTGTGGTAAACTTCTGTAGGAAAGAAGAGAAGGCTGGCAGACATCTGAGTGAGCCGCCCGAGCGCGAAAGGAAACGCGCATATTGCAGGGCAAATGATCCTCAAGAGGGAGGAGAGCAGCGACGTAGGCCGGTGTATACACTGGCATTCTGTAGACGGCACTCAGACACGCAGCGGGATCAGCAATCACAGAGGGAGGAACTGCACGTGCTACTCCATCCGTTGCGCTGAAACGCATTCTTTCATTTGACTCAACTGGGCAGCGCAAGAGGGTATTCTATCTATCCTAGCGCGCTCTGCTCGATTCGGCTGTCCTCATTTCGTCGGTTGTGTGACTCAGTCCTATACTTTTCATCGTCTACGCTCCTCCCCAATCTCGCGCTTGTGCGATTCTCCTTGTGTTCTCCCAACACGCTTTGTTTTGACAATACATAGCCGCTATGTGTGTTTTGTTGCTGTCGTGTACGTCCGCTTAGCGTGCCTTCCTCGCTTAGGATACCGTCATCTTGAAAAAAGGGCATCACGAACAGGAAAGCCGACCGAGGGCGTTGGAACCCTGACCGTTGCGCCAGCGCTGAGCGTGCGTGTGCGTCTGTGATTGTAACGGAGGCCCCAAGAGCGTTGGCGCAGGAACACACAGACAAGCACCATCCCAGACAGACGTGCTGCTGTGTGCCTCTTGCTTCATTTCCTTGCTGGGAGCCGCTCTCTCTGCTCCTTTTCTTCTTCGCGTTGCGCGCGGTTGAGTCTTCTTTTTGGCTTTCTCGATCTTGACTGGACAAAGATGTTCCACTCAACCTGCCCTACCGCCAAGAACCTGACGTCGTTCGCGGCGAAGGGTACGATGCGTGGTGGCATCCCTCGCATCTACTACACGTGGATGAAGCCTGGAAGTGCAACACGCCGCCGCTTTGAGAAGATGCGCAACCCATTCGTCAACCTCGAGACCGGCACCTCGCTTTACTTCCGTGACACCCGCGACTCTGCGGAGGCTGTAGCACACGCCGCAGATAGCAAAGGACTGAAAGGCATGGACAACGGCATTGACCTCTACAACGAGTACAGGATTGTGCCAGACCTCTACCCGGAGGGTTTTCAGTGGAAGCACAAACTGAACACGGAGTATAACCAATGGCGCTCCAACACCTGGCTGACACCGGAGCTCATTCCGCAAGAACACCGCGGGAGGTTTCTTTGTAACTTCCAGCTCAACATCGTCGCGTATGATATGCGGGTGGTGAAGTTTAGCCCGAAAGACCACCGTCAGTGGATTTACTGTGTCTTGTACGTGGGTAGCGGTAAGGGTATCGCGGGCTTTGGACGCGCCGTGGCGCCGAGCACGCAGGAGGCCCGCAACGAGGCGATCCGCGAGGCCTTCTCGAACATCATCGCTGTGGACTTGGAGCAAGAGGGTCCTATGTACCCTGTCCGCATCAACGCCGATGGCGCGCGCGTGCTGCTCTACCCTGCACGGCGTATCGTAGCGAACTTCCGCGTAGCAGACATTCTCTGTGCCTTTGGCTTCCAGAATGCTGGGTGCAAAATTAACTTGAAGGCGTCGAACAACCCCAAGGCACCGACGCACACCGTCGAGGGCGTCTTCGAGGCGGTCAAGGCGCTGCGTAGCGTTAGCGAGATTGCGGCAAGCCGCGGCAAGGTGCCGCACAGCCTTGTGTATAACATATACCCGTACCTCGAAGAGATTCGCCGTCGCAAGGGTATGATGGCGATGCACCCACCCGGCAAGGACGGCATCTTCATGCCGAACCGCGTCGTGGACAATCGCATGCCGGATCATCTCAAGAAGGGCTACTACGACGACGTCTACTGGAAGGACTTCTTCGCCGGCAGCAAGGAGCAGTTGAATGAGCCGAAGATGGGTCTGCGCGGTGATGAGCTGCGAGCACAGCTGGAGGAGTCGCAGGGGCGTGCAGCGAAGCGGTCAAAGCGGCGCACTTTAGACGACGTTCTCCAGCGACTGGGTAAGACGCCGAGGGATCTCGGCGCGCTGCAGGTGGTGAACCCGCGCCTCGATGCGAAGCTCCCAACCCATGTGAAGCGCAACTATCTTCTCCACTGAAGACAGCT
Source organism: Leishmania lainsoni (assembly GCA_003664395.1). Classification (NCBI taxonomy): domain Eukaryota; phylum Euglenozoa; class Kinetoplastea; order Trypanosomatida; family Trypanosomatidae; genus Leishmania; species Leishmania lainsoni. The sequence goes on from RAIA01000041.1 coordinate 210,749, forward strand.
GAAACCAATGAAAGAAGATGGTCAAGGGAGATAAACCGCGGCGGGCGTGGGTGGGAAACCTGCTTTGCTGACCGGTGCGCGTGCTGTTGAGTGCACGCCGGCGCGGCGCGTTGGTTGTTGAGAGAGCAATGAAGGGCTAAATCTCCGGCATGCTGATGCTTGCAGTGGCGTAACTCTCGCTTTTTTCTCTACCGGAGGGGATTCTGTTTGCGAATGGATACGCGCGAGAGAAAAGAGAGGCCGCCTCAACAGCGCGGCTTTTTTTCCCCGCCTGTTTGCCTGTAGCGTGCCGTTGTGAGAGGGGGGAGGGAAGGATGAGGGGTGCGTCTCCTGCGCTGTCTTTGAGATACCCGCGGCTGCGGCACTCGCGTGGAGATGGCGTCGAGAAAGAAGAGGGAAGCCTGTGCATGGAGAGGAGCCGTTGACGTGCGTCCCTCGTTCACTTTTGCATGTGTGGGGATCTGCACTGTTGCCCAACGCTTACCAACACTCACGGAGGGTAGGACGCATGGTCGTGTGTATGACGCCCCCGAGTATAACCGGGCCGTTTCAACTTTCCTCTTCCCCCCAATTTTGGCGCTTTTGCCTCTCTGTCATTGATTAGAAAGCATCCAACGTGCACCTCTGTGCAGGCTCAACTTGGTGCTGCCCTCCCTCCCCAACCACACACACACACATCACCACCTCCCTCCTCGGCACATCACATATCCATACGTCTCCGCACCCCTACTTTCAAGCACGCTGAGGGAGGAGGAAACATCACCAGAGGCAATTCTCTGCGTTGCACCTGTCAACCGCACAGTCCCCCCTCTTCATCCCGTGGAGTGCACGGATGTCGTCAGCACGACGAAAGCTCACCAAGGCGATACGCGAAGATGAGGGCGGAAGCGATGGCGAAAGTAGAGCGTCGATGGTAGCTCGAAACACCTCTAGTGCCAATCATCAAAGCCTCGGCTCCGACCTGTTGGATAACGAGGAGTTCAAGACAAAGACATTCAAGGACCTCGGTCTGTGCCGTGAGCTATGCATGGCATGTGCCGAGGCTGGCTGGCAGCACCCGACTCGTATTCAAGCCTCCACCATCACCGTCGTTGCCGAGGGTCGCGATCTCATTGGTGTGGCGCAGACTGGGAGCGGCAAAACCGGTGCCTATGCACTGCCCCTGGTGAACTGGCTGCTGACTCAGCCGAAGACGCCGTACCTCTCCGTCCTCGTGATGGTGCCCACGCGTGAGTTGGCGCAGCAGGTGACAGCTCAGTTTTTGCTGCTGGGCCGAAGCGTGGGACTGCGTGTGGCGACGCTGGTGGGTGGTGCAGACATGGTTGAGCAGGCCTGTGAGCTGAGCAAGCGGCCGCATGTCGTCGTCGGAACCCCTGGTCGTGTGAAGGACCACCTCAGCAACACAAAGGGCTTCAAGCTCGTGAAGCTGCACGCCTTGGTGCTGGACGAGGCGGACAAGATGCTCGATATGGATTACGAGAAAGAGATCGATGCCATTCTAGAGCAGCTGCCGCAGGACCGCCGCACAATGCTATTCTCCGCTACACTAAGCACCAAGGTTGACCGTCTCCAGAAAGCATCGCTTCGGGACCCGGTACTCCTGCAGGTGCACCGCAAGAACACCACTGTGGACACGCTCAAGCAGTACTACATCTTTGCTCCGTTTGCGCAGATGCTCTCCTACCTGCATCTCTTTCTAACAAAGGAGACAGGCAACCACATCCTCATTTTTTGTCGAAGCGCTGCACTGGTGCATAAGATTACACTGGCGCTCCGCACCTTGGGGCACCGCGCGTTGCCTTTGATGGGTCGCATGGACCAAAGTAACCGCAACATTGCGCTCACCAAGTTCAAGGAGGGCAAGGTGCGGATGCTGATTTGCACCGATGTTGCGCAGCGTGGTCTGGACATACCGCACACGGACGTTGTCGTGAATTTCTCGCTGCCTGATCACGTCGAGGACTACATCCACCGCGTGGGTCGTACAGCTCGCGCTGGGGCTGAGGGCAAAGCCGTTAACCTCATTAGCCAGTACGACATTGTGCTGCTGCAGAAGATTGAGCAGCAAACGGGCGTCAAGTGCGTCGAGTACCCCTCCCTCCCGGAGAGCGAGGTGCAGCTGGTGCTTCAGCGTGTTGAGGATGCAGAGCAGGAAGCCATACGCGAAATCCGCGAGGATGCTGAGGAGAGGAAGTTGGAGAAAGAGTCGCGGCAGCTGACGACAGCGCGAAAAGGCAAGCGAGACCGTGGCGACACTGACATGGGCTACGATGATACTAAGCACGGTACGAGCGACTTCGCAACGCTGCGCATGCGCCGCGAGCACGAGTCCATCTTCGAGATGACTAAAAAGGAACAACACAGGTCTCTGTGGGCGAAACGACGGGAGGCAAAAAAGCAAGCGAAATCGCGATAGCTTCCATCAAGAGAAGTGGACAGATGAAGAGAGTGATGTGCGTGTGGGCTATGCCTACCGGCACCCAGAAGCGACCTCGCTTCGCTCTTCTTGTTCATCCCAATGGCTCTTCATCTCGCGTACTGGCAGTAGCAGAATGAGGACATATGCGCTTTGCGTTTTGCCTTTTGTCCTCTTCCCTATCTCATGGAGACAACCGCTACCCTTCCTGCTGTCAATACTGCTGCCCTGCTCCTGCTGCTGCTGCTGCTGCCACCGGCGCATTTTTCTCCTTTTCCTCTTCTATAGGTGCCAGCACGATAGCATGTGAGGGGAGGGGGTGCGCATGACCATCGGTTCGTGTCGCAATCCGGAGGGGATACATGGCAACTGAGACTTTTGGGGGAGGAGCCGGCGACTGTGCGTAAGTGGCCGTTAAGACGAGTAAAACCAAACGGAAAGGCGCGCTGTTTTTTTGTTTTAATTTTCCTGACTGTGCTCGTCAAGTTCTGCCATGCCGCTGTAGTGGTACAGTCGTTGCATCACCGCAGCAGGGCTGTAGAAGCACCCGAGGCAGAATGAGCGGGAAGCGCAACACCAGAAAGCAACACAGCAGGAAGAATAACACCAGCAAACCAACCCGCTGGCATGAAGAGGAGACGGACACACATGTGTGTCCACACACATTCGTACATGGGCATGGACATGCAAACAGACTCGGTGCGACACAGTGCAGGCTTGGCTGGGCCTCTTCGGCGCTCTATGCTGTTCACCAGCGAAGTGCACACTGTCGCTTGCTGTGTGCATTCCAGAGAACCCCACTTTTGGTTCTCCATTACGCCTGTGCTTTTCACCCTGACTGAGTTCACCAGGTTTGAGAAGACAGACTAGGGGACACGGGGGTGAAAGATTAGGGGGAGGGCTAATATCAGCGCTTGGCCACCGCACTAACGCGTATCCATGCTTACCGCCACGATGACTCGCAGCACCCGGCATGTTTCGCCTTGTGGCCTCTTCCCCTTGCCCATGCACATCTTTCCCAGTTTCCTCTATTTCATTCTCGTTTCTTCCCTAGAAGTAGGCGTAGATCATACGTGTAGCAGCACACGAACGCCGACTTACCCACGCACAGGTTTGGTTAGACCTCCTCAGGCGACACTGCTGCTGCCAGCAAGTGCTCACCGTGTGTCTTTTCCTCCTCGTTCATGTCGGTGACGGCACCTACGGTGTCGTCGCTGGGGGCCTCCAGCGACGACGCCGCAACTGCTGCTTCTCAGCAGCACACGAAGAAGCGCCGTCGCATTCGTCATCACCGAGGCAAGGCCGAACGAGAGGCTGCTGCAAACGGTACGGATAAGGAGCCGCACGACGAGCTCGCCGAGGCGGTAGAGGATGACGATGACGTGAGTGTTGTGAAAGAGATGCAGACGGCATCGACCAAACGTTCTGAGAAGCGACGCCGTGAGGACAACATCGACGACGGCAACGAGGTTGGCGTGGATGCGACAGCATCGAGTGCGCATCAGTATCATTCCGAAAAGCGCGCCACAGTTGCGAGAGGCGAAAAGTTGTCCCCCTCCGCTTCCACGTCGTTCGCTGCGTCGTCATCGCTGGCTGACTCCACAGCCGCGAGCATGGAGCAGCGCAGCAAGGAGCTAGTCAAAACCATTCCTGCTGTCAAGGACTACAAATCACTACGCTTGAATGCCCACATAGTGTCTGCTCTGGAGCAGGAGTTCAAGTTCACGGAACTGACCCCGATTCAGTCTCGCTGCATACCTGCTGCGCTGCAGGGTCGCGATCTCCTCGCCGAGGCAAAGACCGGCGCCGGTAAGACGCTGGCGTTTTTGATTCCAATTGTCGAGATTGTCTGCCGCTCTGGCTTTCGCCCCAGCAACGGCACGGCGGCCATCATTATCGGCCCCACCCGTGAGCTCTGCCTGCAGATCGAGGGTGTGTTGCTGAAGCTGCTGAAGCACTTTAACGGCTCTCTGACATTTTTGTGCTGCATTGGTGGCCAGAGTCGCAGCCAGGAGGGCTTCAAGCTTGCCAACGGCGTCATGATCGTGGTCGCCTCCCCTGGCCGCCTGCTGGACCACTTGAAGTTGACGGCGGACTGGCACACGAAGAACCTACTGCTGCTTGCCGTTGACGAGGCAGATCGTGTGCTCGACAACGGCTTTGAGGAAGACATGCGCGAGATCGTGGCTTTGCTGCCCAAAAACCGACAGACGTTTTTGTTCTCTGCCACGCAGACGACGCGTGTCGAGCAGCTCGCGCGTATTTCGTTTCACAAGACGCCGATCTTCATCTCCATGAAGAACAAGAAGGACAAGGCCACCGTGGACACATTGGAGCAGGGCTACGTTGTGTGTGCCAGCGAGCAGCGCCTCCTCGTGCTGTACCACTTTGTGAGGAAGAACCTGAAGAAGAAGATCATTGTCTTCTTCAGCAGCCGCAACAGTGTCAGCTTCCACTGCGAGCTGTTCAACTATATAGACGTGCCGTGCATCGCCTTTCACGGCAAGCAAAAGCAACATCAGCGCTCCGCGACGTACATGCAGTTTTGCAACGCCCCAAGTGGCGTCCTCTTCACGACCGATGTCGCGGCACGTGGCCTCGACATACCCGAGGTAGACTGGATTGTGCAGTTCGATCCCCCGGATGATCCAGTCAAGTATGTACACCGTGTCGGGCGAACCGCGCGTGCTGGGCGTTGCGGTAACGCGCTCATGTTTCTGCTGCCGCAGGAGGAACTGTTCCTCAGATACCTCTACGATGACGCTAACGTGAGGGTGAACGAGTACACGTTTGATGTGGCAAAAATAAAGGGGAATGTGCAGGATCAGCTAGAGCAGCTGGTGAGCTCCAACTACTACCTGCGCACGTCGGCGCGGCAGGCGTATGAAGGCTACTTGCTGAGCTACAGCAGTTGCCAGCTGAAGAACGTATTCAACATCCAAAGCCTTGACCTCGCTGCGGTGGCGCGCGGATTCGCGTTGAGTGAGCCGCCTCCGATCAAGATGGACCTCTCCCAGTCCGCCGCTCACATGAGTAAGAAGTCGCGACACGAGTTTCGCGCCATGCGCCACACTAAGGATATTAAACGACGCAACGTGAACGAGAAGTCAATAAACAAGCGGCATCAAAACATTAGTGGTGAGTGGTGAGCAGGGTGGAGAGGTTGAGAGTGAAGAGCGGCAGAGTGTGCTTTCTTCCCCATTGTGTGATCTTGTTCGCTGTACTCTTTGGGCCTTTGTGCAGAGATGCTCCTACGACTTTCCGGTGCGGTTGTTCTGCACGCGGCCTTTTTCTTCTTCCTTTTTCCCATTCAGGGAGCTCACGCGATACCGTACCCAAGAAGACGCTCGACAGAGGGAGAGACAGAGAGAGAGGGGGGGGCGGATTCACTCAGGAGAGGCGACGATTGCTTTAAAGACGTTTAAAAAGAGACACACGTAAACCGTAACTTCACACATACACGCGCGCATGCACACGCGCATGCATGCGCGTGTGTGTGTGCGACCGTGTGGGGAGGGGGGCATGGGGTGCGCTAGGAGGAAGCTCAAGGCAAACATGAGAGGCATAAAGCAGGGAGAGGAGCGGGTGACTTCTCTCACTGCACAGCCGCAGTAGTGGTGGTGTCGACTTTCGTGGAGAGTGGGGTGATGGAGCAGCTGGGCTGGTTGTACTTCTCGCTGTGCTATCCGACAGTGATGCACACTTCTATCCGCTTGTCCCTCTCCCTCTTCTTCTCATTTTTGTCTCGAGCACGTTTTTCTCGACTAGCTGGCGTAAACGAAACACACGAAACAAAGCCGCCAGAGAAAGAGGTGCGTGCAGCCGGCGCAGGTGTGAGCGGAAGGCAGAGAAGAGAAAAGGGGAAAAAAGCACGAGAAGAAGCGAGTGGGGTGGTGCTCCCCGCCCCCCTCATAACTCTGAGGCCCTCCTCATTACCCCACCCCCTGAGGCACGCCCATACAGGCATAGAGGCACCGCCTTTCAGACTTTACATAGATACAAATCACGAGGAAGTGACGCCGTTGGCGGCTGCGTGTCTGTGCGCTCGCGTTCCTGCGCCGGTGGCACCTGCATGTCCTCAAGTACTGTGTTACCCCGATAGGCTGTCTTTCCACCTGGCCAGCGCGTGCGCGACACACACCCGCATCACGGACGCATTTCAAATGGTTTGGAGTTGTCCTCCGTATCCTTCCCACAACATACACGATCTGTTCGCAGAGCCTACGAACAGTGGAGGGACCGTGCTACCTGCTTCGTCGAGGTTGTCTCGTATCGACAGTGGGGCCTAGAGTCAGTCTGCTCTTCCCCCTTCTTGTTAGCTTATGGAAAGGCGCGGTCCCAGTCTAGCTGCACCACCGCCTCTGCCGCCTCCTATCGTCCCCTTGAGCGGCGCCACCGCTTTCCCCTTTACTGGCCCTACGTCACGTTCTCTCCGCAGTCTTCGCCGCACCAAAGGCCAGCATGAGATGCAAGCAGAGGACGCCGCCCAGAGTCCCCCACGCAAAAAGCGAGGGGTTGCGGCAGCGGTACCGACGGACCGGGACAAGATGACTGTTGCTGCGGTGGTCAGCGTGCCGCCGTCGCTCTCCTCTTCCTTTCATGTGCCTCCCAAGTCGTGCGAACTTCATACTACAGAAAAGTTGCGACCCGGGTCGAAGCGAGGTCGCGCCGATAAGAGGCAGAGCTCGCTGGACGGTACCTGCCAGAGGAGCAGTCGACACTACACTGAGACAACGTTGGAGGTCGCCGCCGCACCTGCCTCCTCCACACCCTCCACGAGGACCAGGACGAATCTGACGCTGATGTACAACTTTGAATCACCGTCTCTTCTTAGTCCATCTTGTCGCAACTGGCAGGACGCGACAGCCTCTCCGGCGTCCCTTGTGGGGTCGATAGCGACACCCGCTCGTCGCAACGGTCTTGTGCTTACCTCTACCCCACCTTTTATACGAGAGGAGCGGACTAGGGCCGCAGAGGGTGACGCTGCGACTCACATCCCATCAGCGTCGGTGAGCACACCAATGCGTCTGGTTCGAGTCGCGCGTGGGCTGCTGTCACCGGCCAGTACGACCCTCCGACGACGTCTTACTCACCTCCGGCGGTGTGCGGTGGGTGCAGCTAGGTTCGGGCAAGGACTGCAACGACAGCAGCAGACCGCCGCCAGCAGTGCTTCCCATCCCTTGTCATCGCCATGGGGACGACTGAGCACAATCATGCCTGCCAGTCATTCCTTCCCCTCCTGCATGGAGGAGGGCAGTGACGGCGATCATGCTTCGGTGAAAGCAGTGTCAAGGCGCAGCGGTCTTGCGTCATCATCCGAGCTTCTTTCCGATGCGGTCGAGCTGTCTTCCATTCCGGCCAATCAACGATTCTCGGTGTCAGTGTCTGATACGTGGCGGCGCGGCGGTCATGACGCCGAGCTCCCTGAGCTTCTCCGCCCACCATCCAGCTTGGCTCGGTTGTACTCGACGACAGTAGTGGTGACACTATCACCACGTCGTTGTCTCGCCAGTCCTCTCCGACTGTTACAGCCGTAGACGAGGTGCGCGGGGTCTCACGGCTTCAGCGACGTCGCAGAGCGGCTGATGATCTAAGAGCGATGAGTGGCTGTGGTGACACTGCAGCTCTTTGTGGGCCATACGATGTGCGGTTTGCACAGGTGTCCTCGCTGAGCGAGTCTCTGGCGGATATTGTGTCTTCCTCACGCAGTACTGCACACTCGAGTCTGACATCCGCCACCGCAACTGCTGCACCGGGCGCCGTCGGGCAGAACCGGATCTCTTCTGCTGGACGTGACGGCGCAGGGGATACGGAGAACGAGTGCCTGCCACGCCGCAGTGCCACCGCGATGGACCTCAACCTCTCTTCCATCCTGCCGGATGAGGAGGAGTTAGCCATACGGCGGCGACTTCAGCGCAGCCGAAACTGTCGAGAGCCGCACGCTCAACGCGATCGTGATATCCATGGGGCCAATGTGGCGGCGCTAGAGCCGGTGCGACGGCACCCATTAGCGACTCGTGCATGTGCCAGTAACGTCATGGAGCTATTCGTGACCAATGCCCCACCACCTGCGCCTCTGGGTCGGCAGCTACCACTGCGGCCAGAGGTGAGGCGCCTCGCATCATCACGTTGCGCATCTGGTAACTCTGCGTCAGGCGCTGGCGGAATGGCTGTAGTTGCTTCTGAGCATCAAAGCGCCACTTCGCATACACACGCGGCACGTGTGTGGCCGCCGGAACCGCAGCACCCATTCACGTCGTCCATGTCGTCGGTGTCTTCGTGGCGCACCGTGGCGCGTGTGTCCCGATGCACTGTTGCTCTCCTGTCAGCGCTGGTGTGCGTGTGGTGTGTGGTTGCAGTAGTGTCGCCCCTTGTGGCACTGCAGCCTCGCTACGCTTTCTCCGCAGTGGCACGCGTCGACTCCGCCGCCGCTGAGACACATTTTGTGCAAATACATACGAACTCAGTCGCAGAGTTGCAAGCACTGTACCAGATTGCGCCCGCCTCGCTTAGCGCGGACGCGGTGATGCGGCTGCACCATCGGACACTCAGTGAGGGGGTGGAGCGACTGGAGAGGGCGACGCAGCACCTGGTGCCCGATGACAGCGCACCGCCGTTGCGGCGCCTGTTCTACTTGCGAGCGATGATTCGAGCCTATCTTGTCATGTCGCGGAACTGCGAGCTGTACGCGCGTAGCCGCAACGGAAGTCGATGGAGGCGCTATGTCGTCTATCCCCTCGCGGATATGAAGCGCTACGGTGTGCACCGATTCGGCACCTTGGTAAGTTCATCTACTCTCAACCCCGGCGCTGCGGCTGCGTGGCGGGACCGAGTGTGGACCACTGCGATGTGCAGTGCCCAGTCTGAGGTGCTAGCGTGCCCCTCTGTGTTGTACGTGGAGGAGGCTATGGCCCGTGACGCTGCGCCGTTTATGTACACGGATGTCAACGAAGCATACGAGTCTCCACAGCGGAAGCGCAAGCTAAAGGAGTGGCGAATGCGCCTGCACCGTGACTGGAGGAGCGAGGTGTACCTGGAGACGCTACTAAGCTACATTCGGAGCGGCGTACAGGGGTTGACACGGGACTACAACAGGTAATTTGAAAAGGAAAAAGGGTACTGGCAGGATGTATCCGCCGCGCAGCTGCCGCATCTCAGGGTGAAGAGGAGGAGGAGACTCCCTCCTCTTCTTCTTCACGCAGAGGGGATGGACATCCTGCTGAAGCGAAGTCTGCTTCTCTCTCTGCGTATGTTTGTGTGTACATTGAGCTGTTCTGCTTGTTGACAACATCGCACTGAATCCGTGGAAGAGGAGTAAGTCAAATGCAGACGTGGTGGCATCACTTGACCGAAATAGTGGAGACGGTGTTGCGCGACTACATCTGTGTTGGTGAGGTGGTGGTGGCGGGTGGTCACCGTGGCCAGTGATGTGCTGCAGTCACCGCGCAAAGTGACGCACACCCACACGCAGCTGATCTGAGTGCGGTTGTATTTTGATCGGCTTGATCACCCTCATGCAAACGCACTCGGATCAAGCATTAGGAAGCCAAGGTGGAAACATGCACCGGTGATACCCACGGCGCCCTACGACCTCCCCGATCACCCACCCGGCCCGTCTTACACCAGGCACACAAATGCGCCGGCTTTTGTTCTCAGTCTCCGTCTTTTCGCTCCTTTTCGCGTTCTCTCGAGTTTACAGCCCGGCGTACGTGTTCTTGCGCGAAACGCAGAGCTCCGCGGCGACTGCACCTGTACCCGCGCGGGGCGTATATTCGTTTCTGCCATTCCACCATACCTTCCCTTCCTTCCTCCCTACACGATTCTCGTCGCCTTACCACGTCACGGTTCGGCGAGAGAGCGAGGTGATTGACGAAACACCGCTCCTTCCTTTTCCCGTTGTGCCTCCTTCGTGTGCATGTGAGCATGTGCCTCTGCGCGCCGGCAATGTATTTTTACTTGCTGCCACTTGACACCCGTTGATAACGGGCGACGCCACCACCAATGGCACCAGGGTGCAGTGTCCACTCTGTGGGGAGGCCAAGCAGCCCCTGTCTCTGCCAGTGCCAAGTCGCTTCTGGTGATGAGAGGGTCAGGCACCAATGACGTAGCGAAGTCCGTGCGATTTCGTCGCTGCTGATGTCGGCGGGCCTGTCCTAGACTGCGTGGCGTCGAACCGACCTGCAGCACTGCACACGTGTGTATCATGCACATGCTAGGCTAGGTGCCAGCGTGGCTCGAACGTATCTCACCCGGCCCTCGCTGCCCACTGGTGTGGTGCGCCTGCACTACTGTGCGCGATGCACCAGGTGGCGACCGGCCCAATGGGAGCGGCTGCGAGGCGATGTGGGGAGCGGGTGGACAGAACTCGAGGCAGGGGCCGTGCTCCGATGACTGAGCCGGCGCGGTGCTGTACCTCGCGAGTCTATGGCCGCTTCGCGCCGCGCGACGGACCGGTGAGTAGCCGGGGCTAGAGTGGAGTTGAGCCCATGTTGTATGGCAGAGAGTAGGCATGCGGAAAACTGCGAAACTTCCAGGAGGCTTTCATATTGTGGTGCTACTCGATGGCTCTGCTTCAAACTTTCCTTCCTCTCTTTTGTGTTTTGTTTTCTCCACTTTCATTTTTCGTTTTGTCTCTCAGCTGTTGTGTTTCTTTTAGAATTTCTGCCACTCTGGCTGGCATTAGACAGCCTAGGCCTGCACACACAACGACCGCTCCAGCACGCACCTTTACACGCACTTCGTTTACGCCCACTCCCTGTATCGGGGGAAGCTCTCAACCAAACACAGCAGCGCGTGGCCGCTGCGTGTCGTTATCACTCCTCTCTTCGTGTATGTGCTCCTAGTCGTGGCCTTTGTGCTCTAAAGCGTCCGCAAAGAGTAAAACGGAAGTCTTCACACACACACACACACACACGAAACAGAGTCGCAGGGGCAGCCTCCGTCTCTCCCTCTCTCTTTGGCTGCACTTTCGTGTTCATGCTTGGCGTGTTTCACGCATTTTGCGTCTTGTCCCCCCTTTTCTTTCCTCTTTTCTTTCTCCGATTCTTCTTGTCCCTTCCCTTCCTCCCCCCTTTGAGTACCGTGGGATGATTCCGGGGTGTGTAGCTGACGACATCAAACACCACCATTACCCCCCCCCCCCCCACCACCACTACACGTACCGGTGCAATCCTCCTTATTTTCTTATGTTCCTCGTCTAGTGCTTTTAGCAGTGTGCTTGTGTGCTTTGCTTTCTCTGCCTGTGCGACTGCTCACTGACATTGCCTGGGCAACAGTCTTCACGGCTTGACACAGCAAGCACACGCTACGACAGAGGCGCTTGTTTCCACGTACACGAAGACCAAAGGGTGACCGCTACGTAAGGCGGAGTCGCAACAAGGAGGGTTGAGGCAGCGTAGAAGGAGCGATTCAGACAGAGAAGTGATGTGGAGGCGCTTCCTCCGCAAGAAGAACGAAGAATGACAGCCGGCTTTTCCATCTCGTGCAGCACAAATGAAGAGACATGTTTGCCGGTGATTCGTGTAGTAGTGCTCGGGGACGCAAAAGTTGGCAAGACAGCGTTGCTTCGGCAGTACCTCCACCATGAGAGACCTTCTTCATCAAGTAGCATTGGTTCAACACTGCTAGATTCTTACACGCACGTCGAGTACTGTGGCATGCAGCCATATCGGCTCATATTTACGGACTGCAGCAGCGCCCCGTCCTTTCGCGAGCACCGTGCAGCCTATCTGGCTAGGTGCAACTTAGTTATTCTTGTCTACTCGGTTCGTCGTCGTAAGACACTGTTGAATTTGCGCCGCTGGATGAAGGAGGTCGTGGAGGCGCGCAGCTCCACAGAGCCGGAGCTTGCCTCCACAAACGGCGACTTTACTGAGGTGCCCATATTTATTGTAGGGACACACTACGGAGAACAGGGTGCATTGAAGGCGGCAAACCAGACAAGCACAGACGAGGCGGAAAGCGTCACGGCAGAGTGCCTCCATTCCGTCGGCTATTTCATTGACAAAGATGACGCAGATGCTGAGGTGAGGCTACAGACGAATGCGGCGCAGACATTGAAGGTTCAACAGCATCGGCAGCGACGGAGGGGAAAGGAGAAGCACTCTCCTCTCGTCTTCCAGAACTTCTTCCAAAAACTATTCAACAGCAATGCAGACGGCAAGGGCACTGATGCCGCCACCAAGGGGAAGGCGACATCGGCTGGAGTGGCGTCTCATCAGCACCATCAGTCAGCGTCTTCTGTACATAGCAAGGGTGACCACCCGCTGCCAACCTTCACTTTGCTGACCCCGCAGCTCCGAAGCAACATCGCCAATGATAACACCAAGTTGAGCGGCGTCACATCAGCGTTGAGTGTACCCCCCGGCGCATCGGCGCGCTTGCCACTTTTTCAGCTTTCTAACAGAGATGGCAAGGCGGTAAGTATGGCGGTGCGCGCTTCTCTCTCACTACACCTTTGGCTTCAGCGACAGGAGGATAATCCGTGGTTATCACTGGTGCATACTCCGCTCAGCAGCAGTGCGACTGACTTGAGGCCAGCAGCTACTGCTCTACAAGTTGCTTCAGTTCAAGCAAGCAGCGGCGGTTTAGAGGACGCCACCGGAGTTGCTACTGAGAAGACTACCGAGCGGCTGCCGGTGCTGCCCGTGGCTCTGCACGCGTGCACTATCTCAACTTCCTCGCATACGTCCCACTTTACCGAGTGCTCTACTGCGTCCCTCATGCCGCCCATGGCCGCATTGTACAGTGTCAGCCTCAGTGCCTTCGGCGGCGGTAACGACAAGTCAGCGAAGAGCCCGCTTTTCAGGGAGAGTCCCGGTGGTTCCTGTGTGGTGCAGACGGCCGACAGCTCGCATTTGGCTGTGCAGCAGGCGCCTCAGGTCCCCAACAGAACACACCTGCCGCATAAGAGAGCATGCTCCTGCAGCGGGGACGGCGGCAGTGAAGTTGCTGTCGGTGCGGGAAACGAGGTAAATACGACTGGCCAAAAGTCCCACGACAAAGTCTGTAGCTCGACCCTTGAGCGCCACAACGACGAGACAGGGGATGAACCCCCGCGGCCCTCCCTCGCTAGCTACTCACCGTGTGGCGTGAGAGAGAAAGAGGGTTTGATGCACTGTGACGGCCAGGAGGCACCGCTGCCGAGAACGGCCAAGCTAGCGCTCTCATCTGAGGTAGGTGGCACGGCGACCTTTGATGCATCGATGCAGGTGCGGAAGCTCATGCCGATGAAGACGGCCGTCTGCTTTTTGCCCCCGACCACACACAGTGCAGCAGCGCCTAACACGGTCAGCGGAGATACCAACGGTGACGCATCGAATGTGGCCAGTGTGCCAACTGCTTGCTTGCCCAGCAGCGCGCATGATACAGTGGACGGCCATTTCTGGGCGACCTCTGGCCCCATGATGGAAGACGGTGCGTCGCCCGTATCAACGACCCCCGGCGTCGCTACGAGGCCACTCGGAGACACTGTCGCAGGCGGTCGTATCGCTGCCACTTCTCTGCTGCCGACGTCAGGGGTAGAGGGGGCGGTCGCTATGAAGGAAGGTGATATGCTCGGGACTGAGTGCTGCGGCAACCGACCGACAAAGAGGTCTAAGTCTGTAAAGACATTCCCCCTGGAGTGCGAGCCCGATAGTGGCCTCAGCTCGTTTCCTGTGTCACAGCACAATGGTGAAGATGGCTGTCCTGGGGGTTCAGCAGTGTGCAGGCAGCCTGCGGACCCCTTAACGTTTCCAGTACCCACAACCAGTGACTACATCAATGCTCCATTCGGTGCAATGTTGTCCCTGCGAGACGACAACGCGTCTTCCTCAAGGTCTCAACATGCGAACCTGGCCCCAACCGCAGCAGTAACCAAGAATGAACCCGCCAACACCGATCCACTGGGGCAGCCAACACGAAATAGAGAGCCTACCACGCTTTCCCTGTCGCCATCGCGCACGACGGCGGGGCACAAGCATGCGAAATTGTTGCCACAGCCCCTCCCATCGAAGCGAGGCGGCAAGGCGCGGTCACAAAATGCGAAGACCTTGAAGCAGCGAGGCGCGTTTGATACTTCGCGCCGCAGACGTGCCAGGCAGCGGAAACAGAAAGAAAGGCTAAGCCACTGCGACGCGGAATTCTGTGCCGTCATTTAGGTCGTGTTCTTTCTCCGCCTCCGAGAGGGAATGACTGTTGTGTGCCTCAAGGAGAGCGTGGCGGCTGAAACCTCTTCAGCAGATACTTTCACGTTGCTGAAGCAAATCATTGACTGGCATCCCCAATCTTCCGAAGCATATGAACGGCAAGGTCCCCTCTCTCTCCCCCACCCCACACATACCAGTTAAATAGCCATAGACCCCGCAAATGTTTGTGTGCGTTCTTTATCTTTCTCCGCCCCCATGCCTCAGCAGTGTCTCCGCGCATATGACTTTCCTGTTACCTGTTTTTTCCATCTCCTCTCCCTCTGATTGTCGTGCTTCTTTCGTCTCTCCCCCCTCTCTCTCTCTCTGCGCGTGCGTGTATGTGTGTCTCGAGTGTGTCTTGTACGGCAACGCATGTGGAAGTGCGTACATTTTTCATTTTGCGGAGTCGAAGAACCCCCCTCCCCCCAAAAAAAAACGACGGACGGAGTGACGGAGGAGGCGAGGGCGAAAAGCCACGGATGGAAAAGGGACTGAAGGAAAGGCAAGCACCTTTGCACACTTGCATGTGGGCATTTCTTTTTAATACTTCTCTTACTCTACTGCCGGCTACTTTCTCACTGGTTCAGAGTGGTGTGTTTGCCCCCTTTCCTTCTCTCGTATTGCTCGTCCCCGTCCTCCCTGGAGCGCATACGCGCGCCTGTCTCCTTTTTTCTTTACCCCCCTTCCCCTCCTTCAGGCATCTTCGCAGTTTTGCCGCGTCTCTCGGTACGCTATTTATGCCTTCTACCTCTTTCATTTCTGTTTCTCCATGTTGGCTGAGGTGTTCTCCAGTCTTTCAGCGTGTTTCGTCGGTGCCCCCGTCTTCTCTGTCTCGCCCTTTCTCACCGCGCGTGTGTGTGTGTGTGTGTGTGTGTGTGTGTGTGTTTGGCTTTCCATTTGCCTTTCCGTGTCGGTGGACGCCATGTCATTCTTTCTCTGCCCTTCTCCTTTCCTTTTCTCCTCTTACAAGGCCGTTCTCCCTTTCTCGGTCCCACCTTTTACTTTGTGGTCACCTTTCCATTCTCTTTGTTGCTTGGGGAATTCTCGGGCGTGCTGCTACCCCTGTTGCTGGCGACTATTCCCACGACTACTGAAGCTGTACTGCTTCGAGTAGAGTACGTATAATGTGTAATCATCAACCTTGTGGACCCCTGTTCATGTACAACCAGCGGTTCGTACATGCGTGTGCGTGTGGTGAGGCCCCACTGCTTGTTCGCTCGCTTTCTAGAGTGCGTTGACAGCGAGCTTCCTAATTCTTCTACGTAGTGCCATTGGGTCGTGCCTGAGTCCTTGGGTGCACCTGCCTTGGCGTGTGGCAGAGGCGGAAGGTCAAGCTGAAGCACTGCAGTTTTCCGAAATGCCGGAAAAGGTAGAGGGCGATATCGGACGACACACAGAGGGAGGTAAGCACCCAGATGCGGCGGACTACACGTTTATTGCCGCCATTTCCCCATGTATGCTGCACTGCCGAGACCAGTTGAGATGTTTGCAAGAGATGTGGGTGGTAGGTATGTCTTTCGTGCTTCTAGCGTTTCTCATCCCCTTCTCTGGTGCGGACGTGCGTGCGAGTGCACACGTGAAAGAAAGAGTAGCGCCAGTGGTGGGCTGATGTCGCATCGCTGTTTTCCAGTTCCAATCAGTTTATTGCACCTCTGCTCGACCTTCTTTTTCACTGTTGCTATTTTCCGATTTTCTCTCCATTTATGCCCCTTCCTACTCCTCACCCCGGCTGCGCCAGAATGCACATGCTGGCAACACACGCGCCCCCACGCCACTTTCTCCCCCCACGGCAAAAGAGTAGTAGAGCACTGGTGCCCGTGGGTGACGCACACATTGTCTTTTCCTGCTCGAGGACCGCATCACCCACTCTAGCACACCCACACCGATGTACATGCGTCAGCTTATCAACAGCACGCACCTCCTGAGCATCCAAAGGAGAGCGGAAAAACGACCGAGATAGCCTGGAAAGCTGCCCGCAAGCGCTCGCTAAACGGTTGAGCAGCTTCAACTTGACTAGTAACACCCCCTTGTGGCAATGCTCACCACGTCGGTGTTCCCTGTGGCGTCGTCGCCGCGCTCGCACCTCATGAGCATGTCCATTCCACTCGGTTCGCAGTCAATTAAGATTGACCCGAGCAACCCTTTTCCGACAGACGGCAATGTCAGCGCGCAGCACCCTGTCTCGTTCTTCACGGTTGCGCTTACCCAACCGGTTCTTGTTGTCATCCGCATGACGGAGAGCAGCACGGCCAGCCGCTGTGCGCTCTTCTTGAGTTGCTCTTGCCCGAAGCCGGACGCGAACAACGCGGCGTGGCGCCTCATTTCCCCTGAGCCAGTTAAGCAAATCGTTCTGCACCCTGCCGACCCTTCCTACCGTGCCGGCATGCTGCACATCGCTGTCCACTATCTCGAGCCGAGTGGCCAGTCGCACTTTCAGCTGCGGGTGAGGGTGCAGTCGGAGTTCTTCGCGATGTGGCTGCGAACCGGCGAGGGGACGCGAGCTGCGACCGGTGCTGCAGCGGGGGACTACGTGACTTCCGTCAAGAAAGTGCGATCCGCCGACGCGTCTGCCTCTGGCAAGGTGACGGCGGCCGATGCAGCAGCTGTGCTTGCGGTGCCGATGTTGCGCACGATGCTGGCTGCGCCGGTAGCGCAGACATCGGGCACCATTGCAACCTCGTCAGGTACGCCGTTCACTTCCCTCTACGTTGGCGACTGGTGCGGCGACCAGCGGAGCGGGTTGGGCTTTCAGTACTACGCCGCACCCGAAGTGATGGTGTCGCAGATGACGCCGACTGGAGGCTACGTGAAGGACTTCGAGCATAGCAGTGCCAGTAACAACAGCAGCAGTGACCGCGACGCCACCTGCACCTTCACTTCGCAGCCTGCTGCCGTGGCAGCTGGCGTGCCTGTGGCGCAGCCCTTGATGCTGCTTCGTGCCTTTAGTGAGCGACACAACTTGCCGTGGTCTGCCTGGAGCATTCCTGACACGCTCACCCCGGAAGAACTGGCGCGCATGGGCTTCGGCTTCTGCTTTCGTTCAGCCTCTCGTATGAGAGACGACAATGTCGAGACCGGTTTGACGTCAGGCCGCGCGGCTGTGCCGAGCAACGGTCCAACAGCTTCTAGTCCTACGGGCAGCTCCCCAGGCACAGGTGCCGCGGCGCTGCCGACAACGTCTCCGACGCCGCCGGTCGCGCCTTACTCCACCGCGGCGGAGGGGATCGCAGCTCTCGGCACTGCCATCGATGCGTTTGTGGTGGCGGAGATCATGAGTGGTGAGGTGGATGCCTGGCAGGTGCTGCCGGTGCAGCCTGGTGTGGAGGTGTACGCAGGCCAGTGGGTAGCGAACCAGAAGGAGGGCAAGGGTGCCTACCAGTGGAGCGACCGCTTCTACGTCGGGGAGTGGGTGGGTGGGCGCCGCGAGGGGTATGGTCTGCTTCGTCGGCAAGACGGGAGGTGGTACCGCGGGCAGTGGGAGCGACACGTTCCGCACGGCCGTGGCGAAGCATGCCTTACACCAGGAGGCCTCTTGTACAAGGGAGAGTGGCGAGACGGTCGGCGCCACGGTTTGGGTGCTCTCACATATCCGAATGGCATGACGGTGCATGGGATGTGGGTTGGCGATGAGATGCATCCACGCGTGCACGTCGTGTATCGCGACGGAGGCACATACGATGGCTTGTGGGATCCCGAGGAGGCGTGCCGGCAGGGGAAGGGCACGTGGACCGACACGCAGGGATGCAAACACACCTACGAGTGGCAGAGTGACATCCGCGTCGGCGCTGGTCAGGAGGCTTACCCGAACGGTGTTCTAATGCATGGCGTTTGGCAAGCAGGCGAGCTAGTCGAGAGCACCTATGTGTTCCCAAACGGGGACCGGCACGTCGGCTCCTTGGATGCGGTACTGCACATCCGTGAGGGAGTCGGGACCACAGTCTC
Organism: Leishmania lainsoni; assembly: GCA_003664395.1. Lineage (NCBI taxonomy): Eukaryota > Euglenozoa > Kinetoplastea > Trypanosomatida > Trypanosomatidae > Leishmania > Leishmania lainsoni. The sequence goes on from RAIA01000041.1 coordinate 229,274, forward strand.
GGCGGACGGCGCTTCCACCTACACAGGTGCATGGCACCAGGACAAACGCAGTGGGCACGGCGTGCAGACTGTACAGAAGCCGCCGCGGGCATGCAAGTCGAGTGAGCCCACTGCGAGTCCATGTGTGGAGCGGTACGAGGGGGAGTGGTTCAACGACCTGCGTAGTGGGCAGGGCCGGCTGACAGACGGTGACGAGATCTACGAAGGTCAATTCGCGCTCAACTGTCGTGACGGCGTCGGTGTGCAGCACAACACGCGCACCGGATCCTTCTACCATGGCAACTGGAAGGCGAATCGTCGCTGTGGAGCTGGCACCTACTACAGTGCCACGCAGGGCATGACCTACGAGGGCATCTTTATGCACGACCGCTTGACGGGTCTTGGGACGGCGACAAACACTGCTTTCGCGGAGCAGTACACCGGCAGCTGGTTGGACGGGCTTCAGCAGGGTCACGGGTCGCTGCGACTTGCAAACGGGGACGTACTACGCGGCGTGTGGCACCGCGGCGTCCCTGAGGCCACCGCCACTGTGGAATACGTTGAGGCAGAACTGCTAGCGGATGGCCCCCATCGCGCCGAGGCAGTCGTGCCACGGTACGTCGGAGGATGGCAAGATGGGGTGCGTGAGGGTACCGGTACGCAGGTTTTCCGTGACGGCAGCGTGTACGAGGGCATGTGGCACGCGAACAAACAACATGGTCACGGTCGACGCACTACCGCGTCTGGCGAGTCGGTGGAGTGTGAGTGGCGAGGTGGATGCATTCTTGACGGCTGCATCGGCGTTGCCCGCTTCGCCGACGGGAGCGTTTACCACGGTCACGTGAACGTCGCCGGTGCGCCGCACGGCGCAGGCGTGTTGACGTACGCCGACAGCACCGTCTTTGACGGAAAATTTCTTGACGGGATTTATCAGCTTTGAGGTAGTCTTATGTACGTGTGTACGCGTGTGTCTGTCTATGCGGACTTGAATGTCTACTGGTGGTGTATACATGACATTCCATGTGTAAACTATCGAGAGAGAGAGAAGGGAAAGGGGCCCACATTCATTCACCCCACTTCTTCCCCCCTTTACTTAGCAGAACTACGTGCTTGGGTAAGGGTCCATGTACATACTTACTGCAACTAAAGAAGAGCGGATGCTCCCTTCATCCCTCCCCCTAAAGCTTCTCGTTGTCTCTTACACCCAATGACCCCCCGTGACGCTGCACTGCCCGTCTACATACATGTATGCATCATTTCTTACCCGCATCATCAACGAGTGAGCTGGGTGAGGGCTCAGGGCAGGCTTTGAGGACAGTGTGGTGGCGCACGTGCAGAGGAGCTAGGGAGGCGTCTCTGTGAATGTTGGTGCATGCATGCTGCAGATGGAAGGGTGTCTGTGCACAGTGCGGTACCGCACAACCGATGCCTTGCCAAAAACTGTTTGGTTGTGAAGGCTTACGAACCAGTTCTGTGAAGCTGTTAGTTGAGCTCAAGGGCTGCGTCTGTGTCCTGAGAGCAATACTGGCAGCTTCGCACCCACTCGAGGGTCGTGTTGTCATCCTGCTGCCTCCTTGGGCGATTTGCAAAGGGTGTAGCACAGGTGATTGGTGGACTGAGACTTGCCAAGATGAAGCTGTTTCGATGTCGTATACTCAGGCACTTGGTTCTCAGGCGTGCAGAGGCACAAGGCATACATTAGAAGGTTCTCCGCGTCAACTCATCTCTCCTTTTTGTCGGATACTTCTCTCTCTGTCGGTGGTGGTCGGTGATACCGCCTACCTTTTCTGTGCGTCGTGCACCTACACGCTGACCAACCACTCCACTCATTCGCAGCCGTCTCAAGACTGTAAAGGGCCTTATCCTGCGCCCAACTCCACAGCAATTCAACTTTGAGCAGTGACAGCAACGCACGGCTCCAATACACAAACATTCACATATTGTTGGTAGACTCCTTAGATCCTTTCTCAGTTGTGTAGATTTTTCGCATTTTCCCCTCAACACAGGAATACACCTACACCTGCATCGCTGGTTTGTACGGTGTTTTCATCTCTTCACACACTGCTCTCTCTCTCTCTCTCGATGCACCTCCCTCTTCATGAGCGGCAGTGCTCGCAGTCTTAGGTCTTCACCAGTGTTCGGCAGCGCTCAGGCTGGTCACAGCGCCACAGCGATCGCCATTAGGGTGCATTCGGATGAGCACCTTCTTCCAGGCGCGGTCCAGGCTGCCGCCTCTCCGTCTTTGTCCGCAGCCACTTCCTCACCACCCCTCAAATCATTTTTCTCTGTAAACCCGACTCATACCATCAGCGCGACTGAGATCGGGTCCGAAAATGGTGCTGTAACGCAGCAGCGCTGGCATGCCGATATGCGTGAGGTGAAGGAGTATCTCAATGCTCTGGACGCGGCCCGCGAGGACTGCGCAAATGCGGGCCTCTACCACTTGGCTCAGTTGTGCATGCAACGCATGGAGAAGACCATTCGCCTGCTCGCCAAGCGAATCGCCAAGGAGGGAAACGCCGTGGCGGAGCGCACGCGGCAGGGGTTGAATGACTGTCAGCGACTGCAGCAGTTGAACCTCCGCAAGCGCTGGAAGGCGAAGGTGTTGGCGCACCAGCAGAATGCCTCAGCGATGCTAGCAGCTGCGGAGCAGCATCACCATGCTGAGCTCATGCAGGCGGGTTTGTGCAAAGATGAGAAACTGCGCAGCACAAGCGCAGATCATTCCATAGGGGTTTCCTGGTCATCTGAGGTGCAGCACTTGCAAAGTGAACTTCAGCTGTACGTGAGGCAGCATCGCTATCGTGAAGCGGAGCGGGTGCAGGCTAAGCTAAGCGACTTGAGAGGCAAGAACGCCAAGCGCAGCAGCGGAACGTCACCAGCACCATGCGCAGCGGCTGCAAGCGATGCGAGTGGAACAGGCAGCGCAGCTGGCCAGTATGAAGGCAATGCACCAACAAGAGAAGCAGGAGATGTTTCACGCTAGCCGAGTAGAGCTGGATGCCATGATCCGGCAACACGCGGTTTCCCTACAAGCAGTGGAGGAACGACGTCTGTTTCTCCACGAAAGCGCTCAGGCTATTTTGAAGTCGTACGACGACGCCGACGCGTTGGACCCGCGGGCAACGGGGCTAAAGCTGATACGGCTGTCACAGCTACTGTGGACATTTCCTAAGGTGCAGCAGTCGAGTGAGCATGGGGGATGAGGAGCTGTGCAGCACTCCCTGGAGTTGCAAGAAAAAACAAAAAAGACTTGTGGCACTCATAGTGTTCTTGACGGAGGTGGGATGGGGCAGATGGAGGAATGCGCTTTGCACTGCTGAGCGATGCTGACGGGCTCTCAGCAGTGTCGACTTACCGCTTCCTGCCCTTCGCTCGGCTCATTTGGCCATCTTTTCTTCTCATCTGTTCTGTGTTCGTTTACGATGTAGTCCGCTGCTCATCTTTGCCTGTACATCACCTCTACTCTCCTCTCCGTTCCTTCTTGGACGTCGCTAATACCCTCTCAGCTCCTGTTGAGGTCCTTATCTCTTCTGCCTTTTCATTTCCTCTTGCTTGCTGTGTGCCACTCGACTGGCATAGACCGCTGCTGTAGCACCCGCTCAGACTGCCGGTGTTCGGGGTGTGGGGTGGGTGTGGGGGGGCTGATGGGCGATGTCAGCACGCAAGCACACTCCAAAAGGCAAAACTTGAAAAGTAACAGCTTAGTGACGAGCGTGCGTATTCGAGGGGCATCGACTATGGACTCGCTCTTTTACATCGCTGCACTGCGTTGAAGGTTGTTGAGGGTGCACATGTGGGCCCAATCGTCTTACATGCGCGTGGTTTTTTCGGCTTACTCGTGAATCTTCCGCTGCTGAGACAATTTTGTATGTTTTTCTTCTTCTCTCTTCGTGTGAGCAGCACACATCGTCTGTTATGCATCTCTCTTCTCTTCCCCCCTTCTCTTCCCCTTTCTCTCTACCTCTCTCCGTCTCTCTCCCCCTCTCTTTCTCAGAGTACAGTTTTGCCGTTGAGGGAGGTTCACTAGGAGTAGGTCGGCGGCTGTGTGCTCTCTCTTTCTCTATTTGGACGGCACTACAGAGGTGTAAAGGCTGCACATTTCGAACTCCGGTCTCATGCATTACACACCAAGGTTCACACCACATCCGCATCCACACCCACACCCACACAGATACCCTAATTAATAGGCTGTGTCGCATGTTCAACACACATGGGCATTGCCGGCTTCTTTTTGTGGTTGCAGCGGTGGTACGGCGATTGTGTCGACAACATCCCTCAGGATGTGGTAGATGCTGCCTTCAAGGGTCAGGCGCTTCCGCGCAGCCATGCCAGTGCGTACTCGTACGACAACTTCTATGTGGACATGAACGGGTTAATTCACCCGTGCTGCCACGACACGGCGCCGCTGCCGGAGCCAGAGAATGAGGAGGAGATGTTTGAGCGCATGTTTGACCAGCTGGACCTCCTAGTCAGGGTGGTGCGTCCCAAGAAGTGCCTCGTACTGTGCATCGACGGTGTCGCCCCACGTAGCAAGATGAATCAGCAGCGTAGCCGTCGCTTCCGCGCGGCAGATGAGCGCCTGGAGAGCGACGCCATCTCGAACGCCTGCGCGGACCGTATCGTCTCCGAGTACAGCCTTCCCCGGCCACGCGTCCGGGAGCGCTGGGACCACAACGTCATAACCCCATCCACGGCATTCATGGAGCGAGTTGCTCTCGCGTTGGAGTGGTACATTATGAAGAAGCTGAACGAGGACCCTGACTGGCGCCACTTGACAGTCGTCTTCTCGGACGCGCACGTGCCGGGCGAGGGTGAGCACAAGATTATGCAGTACATCCGCGGCCTCCGCTCGCAGCCCGGCTACGACTACAACACTAGCCACGTGATTCACGGAATGGATGCCGACCTCATCTGCCTTGGTCTGTCCACGCATGAGAAGCACGTGTGCATCTTGCGCAACCAGCTCACCGAGACGTTCCAACCAGATCACAACCGCTTCTGCTACTTTAACCTACAGATGTACCGCATGAAACTCATGAAGGACTTCGCGAACATCGAGGGAATGCAGTTTGAGCGCGTCGTCGATGACTTCATCTTTCTCTGCTTCTTTGTTGGTAACGATTTCCTGCCACACGTGCCGCTTGTGTCTATCAAGACGCGTGGCATTGAGCTGCTCCTCGATCACTATGTGCGTGACTTCGCGCTACACGGCTACTTGACTCACCTGGGCGAGGTGGACTACGCCCATCTGCACATCTTTCTCGTGAACTTCGCTTCCAAGTGCATGATTAAGCTGACGAAGGAGTACTACGGTATCGTCCGCGCTAGGGAGCGCGCGAAGCAGCACGTGGAGGAGCGCATCACCAAGACTGAGGCGCAAGTATCGGAGGTGCTGGGAACGCTACTGCCAGATCGCAGCAATGCACAAGAGGTCAGTGACGTGTTGCTGGGGCTCATGTCATCTGTGCGAAAAGAGCGTACCCGTCTCGTGGTGGACAAGCAGCCGCTCGGTTTTTCCTACCTCGACAAGATGTACCGCGACGCGTACTACCAACAAAAGTTCGGGTGGGATCATTCGATCAATCGTGCCGCCTTCGAGAACCAAATTCGGCTCTGCTGTGCCGAGTATCTACGTGGAATGCAGTGGGTGATGCGCTACTATACGAAGGGGTGCCCGTCGTGGGAGTGGTATTTCCCGTACCACTACGCCCCGCTGCTGCAGGACTTGGCGGCATTCACAGCGACAGTGAATGTCGAAATGCGGATGAGCGCCCCTCTTCACCCAGTCGAGCAGCTGCTGGCGGTGCTGCCGCGGTTGAGCGTGCACGCCCTGCCTGAGGAACTGCACGAGGCTGTGAATGACCCAAAGTCTCTCTTGGGCAAATTCTACCCGGACATGGTCGATGTCGACTTTAGTGAGGCCAACTTCTCGTACCAGGGGGTACTGCGTATTCCCTTCATTAACTGCGAGGCCCTCAGTACGGCGTGCCGAAAGCTGGTCGAGTTGGAGGAGGACTTTGGCAGCACCTTCCTCTACTGCCATGAGTCCACCTTACTTGCGAAACAGTTGGACGCGCTGACTGGTCCGAGCAACAGTGCATTGCCGGCAGATACCGGCCTGGCACCGCCTGTGGTGCCGATCCCCGCCTCGGTGGCATTGACGACACCGATTGCCGGTCGCGTGGGGCGCTACGAGGCGGAGTGGCCGCGACACGAGGAACTGCAGTGCCCCGATCCCGGCATGGCCAAGTTCACGCGCTACGGGAAGCATATCAAGGAGAATCAGGTGAACCAGTACCGCTACGAGCTTAGCACCCAGGCCGACTACCGTCCCATCCTCATGGCTGCGGAGACGACGACCAACAGCGCGACGGCAGCTGCGTCAAAGAGGTCCAAGCGACTGGCAGGGAAAGATTCACCGCCGCAGCGCCGCCAGCGGGATCGTGATGCAGACCATGTTGTCAGCAGCAAAGACGCAAAGCGCAAGAAGAGTTTAAGCAGACATGATGACAACAGGGACAAGCGCAAGCGCCACCGCAGCGACGGCGAGAGAGAGCAAGATGGAAAGAGTCGACGCCGCAGCAAGAGCGGCGACGCGAGGGAGTCCTCTTCTTCCTCACCTCACACATCATCCTCTAGAGATCGCTCAGGCCATGATCACAGCACTCGGCACAGCAGGAGTCTGAGGGATTGCTACAAGGAGGGGAAGAAGAAGAGCTCACAGCACGAAATTCGATCACGCGAGAGTACTAGTGAGGCTCACCCTGCGCCTTCGTCTTCTTCATCTCAGCGCGCGAAGAAGAAGAGTCGAGACGGGAAGAAGGAGTCGAGGACGCCCACAAAAGTGGCGTCGACCAAGACATTGCGGCGAAGTCATCGACAGCGGCACACGCGGGAAAGGAGCGCTTGAGAGTCGCTGTATTCAGAAGCGTGTGCACTTTGCAGACTGTGTCTTCGGTTTTGCATGCAAAGGAGATGCCCACGTGCATGCAAGACCGACGTGGATGTTACTTTGTCGCTCCCTTCGCTTGCGCAGGTTGGCCCCTCCCATATGCAGGAGCGCATTGCACGTCCAGATGCTTGCAGTCGTGTGCACGTTACGCTGTCATTGCGCTGCTTTTGCACTCCAAATAACTTGTCTTCGTCTTGTCTTTGTGCGGCTGTCTCACAAGACTCCTCCCCATTCTCTTTCCCTCCTCGCAGCATCATCGCTTCCCCCTTCTCCTGCCCTTCCCTCTTTCCTCAGCGTTTGCTGAGTGTGGACCCCCTAACGAAGCGAACAGCAACAGCGTACGCGCACGAGTTGCGTAGCCCAGCGAAACGTCAGAGGTCGATGGTCCACCGAGCCGCAGATCTCGAAAACCTACCTCCGCAACACTGCTTCGGTAGAGTGGATCCTACGTCTCTCTCTCTCTCTCGCTCTGTATACCTACTGTTGCTGCGCGGCCAACAACTCTGCGTGTTGGTATATGCGGTCAGCGTCATCCCCATGTTGCGCCAGCGCATCACCCACTCTCCGATTCACGATGTCGCAGTCGTCGTCTCAGCCCCATCAACTTGCCTCGCTCCCCCTTCTCCGTCTTCTCTACATCATCATCTCCCCGGCTATCCCATTGCTGCGGGCTTGCCGTATGCCGTTCAAGCCGATCGCAGCTGCTTGGAGACCCAAGGCTGTAGTCTAATAGCTGCACACCCAGTCAGAGGCAGGCGACACTCATGCCTAACCACACGCTGCCACGCACCTGGACTTCTCTCATCATCGTTGTTTTTCTGTGGAGGCGCATCTCTTCAGGTCATCTGGATTGCCGGAGACACGAAGCGAACGGCAACATTGACCTTCTCTGTTCCTTTTCTTCTTCCTTATTCAGCCTCGATCACCATTATTGGCGAGGCGATGCCGGCGATATGCTTTTCTTCCCCCTTCAACGGTGGCACGCGGGGGAATCCGGCGTCGTCTATCACCGCCTACAAGGTGAGCGAGAAGCACGAGGCGGGCATGCGCCTGTTACAAGAGGGGCTCGTCTACGAGGCAATTCAACTCTTCCAGGAAGCGTCCTTCTTCGATGTCGAAAACGTACGGCCCATCGTTGCGCTCGCTGAGTGCTACGTCTTCCTCTGTGACCTGCGGTCCGCCATTCGCTGTTACTGGCGGGCACTGTGGTCGCTGGACAAGAAAGAGATGGATGACTACTGCTGCCGCGCTAACGGAATCCACACAGATACTGACGACAAGGTCTCTGCTGCAGACAACCGTCGCTCTGACGCGTCAAACTCACCGGCAGGCGAGAGGCTGAGAAGTGAGGATGAAGCGCTTTTCTCTGCCCTTCCAGATGGTAGTCAGGAGACACACAAATACGATTTCGAGGCGGCTCAGAAAGCCACGCCTGCATCCTTCACGGCTGTCGAAGACCACAGCCCGTCGGACCCCTCTACCCCCTACGTTCCAGGCGGTATACACTCCGTAGAAAGGGCAGCATGCTTCTCCGAGCCCCGGAGACCTCTGGCGAAATCAGTGGAAGCAGCGGCGAACGCGGGGCCAGCGATGGCCCCGCGTGCGGAACTCACTGTGAAGGACATCCGCGCGCGCCTTGCGGGAGTGCTGGACGCCTTAGGACTGTCTCTGTATCGGGTAGGCAGCGTCGAGCAAGCTCTCCGGTGCACCACCGAGGCCCTGGAACTGCTGGACGATGCCGCACGGGCGGACGAGGGCGGAAGAAACAACATGTACGTGAGCAAGTCGTCGCAGCTACTGACCGACCCGATAATTTCGCTGCATCACGGCGTGTACCTCATGGCGCTGCAGCGCGATGAGGAGGCGGAGGCGCTGCTCGAGGCGCACTTCGCCGTCTTTCTACAGTGGCGTCCGCAGGCGGCGGCGCTTCTGGTTCAGCTCTACTGCAACCGCCAAGCTTTCCGCAAGGCGCGAATGCTGCTAGAGGTGCAGGAGAAAGCGGACTCGGGTAACCCCGACTCCAGCAAGACTCCGACCGAGGCCCACGGCAACCTCGATGAGGTGCTGCGTAGTGGACGAGGGGACACCGTGTCTCCGTCGCCGCCCAGCGCAGCCGCGCCGGAGTCGCTGGCGGTTGCCAAGTACCTATTCACCGAGCTGTACGCGCGGTACCGCACGGCAGCATTCGCGAGCAACAATGAGGCCAGCATCACCCGCTGCCTCGGCATTTACCCGAATGACATTGACCTGCTGTTCCGCCGAGCCCAGCTGAACCTTTCGGCGGGGAAGCACAAGCAGAGTGTCAAAGATCTGTTCCGTTGCGTGCGAGAGACGAACGGTGAACACAAGGAGGCAATGGAAGCCATGACAAAGGTCCTCTTCACGATCGGCTTGTCCTTGAACGGCGAGGCCGAAATGCAGGACGCCGTCACCTACTACTCTGAGTCGCTCAAGTGGCGGCCAGACAACGTGCTGGTGCTGCTGGCGCGTGGCGACTGCTATACCAAAATGGAGTCCTTTGAGGAGGCGCTCGCTGACTATGAGTCGGTCTTGTGCTTTGCGCCAGGCCAGCGTGATGCGCGGCAGCGAATCGCCTCTCTACACGACTTGTGGGGTCGGAAGCTTTTCGCCCAGGGCCAGCTAGAGCAGGCAGAGGCGGAGTTCACTAATGCTATCAAGACGGACGGCCAAAACCCGCAGTTTTACTATCACCGTGCCCTCTGCCGCCTCAAGCTCGATCAGGGCCGTTATGCCTTGCGCGACGTGCTTTCCTGCAAGGAGCTTCACCCCGGTGCACCGCACCTTTGTGCCTTCATTGCGCGGTACCTGGAGCTGGTGCAGCCGCCTGAGGGTAGCCAACGCGGCAACACCTCTCGGACGTTCACTAGGCAAGTTGCTGCGGGCCCTGTGCGCGCTGCACTACCACCGCCGCACCGAGGTACTCGCGCGGCTCATGCCCCACCGCCACTACGTGATCGTGGTGGGTCTCCTGCGTTGCAGCGGATGCATGACCGGAACACTGACGACACGCCATTTCACTCCGCCAACGGTGGCCCCTCGACAGCGACTTCGGTTCTTCCCAGGATCAAGAGCCAGGTACCGAAGCAGAAACGTGCTGAACTCGAAGGGTGGGTGCGAGGATGCCGAACGACGCTGCACCAACGCGAAAGAGGGGCACCTGCTCCCGTGAAATAGGATGCCTCTGTGTGGGTGCGTGTGCGACGCTGTTTGTGCTGTTGTAAAGCGGAGAGGGAGAGAGGTAGGCACGTTCCTCTCACCTCGCACTGAGAGCCAAGAGCACCGAAGTGCTGAATAAGTGAGTCGTGAGTTGGTCCCTGCCTTGTGCCGTGTGCATCTCCCTCTCCGTTCCTCTCCCACACAATGTACAGTATGAGTAGTCTGGCCCGTACCTTTTTTTTTCCTTTGGCTTTCCCTTTCGTTTTTGTTTGTTTGTTTATTTGCATCCTCTTGGAACCGAGTCTGCTCTGTTCTTTGTTGTTTTCTCTTGCCGCTCGTTGTGCGCATGGCTGTCCACCTTCGTTGCCCTCCTCCTCCCTACTCCGTTACCCTTCCATCATCGGTGAGTCCGATGTAGGCGCACGGCGAGCGGTGAAGGGCGCTTATGTTGAAGAAGCGAACCGCAGCACCTCACAATCGCACTAGCGCTGCGCCTGCCTCGTCTACTTTTGTGCGGCGGAGTCAGCGGCAAGGCAGTTCGCCGCAACAGACATTCCAAACGGCGCGTGTCATATGTGCGCCGTCTTTATCAGTCTCACACGCAAAATTTCTGAATGATGTGTACTTTCACTGGGGTTACTCTGATGACGTTGTGGCTGAGGTTTCGTTTCCCTCTCTCACATTCTCTTACTTCCCTCATGTTGCTGCTTGCCTCATTTACTCTGGCCCCGTCACTCCCCTTTCGCACACTTGCCCTGTGGGCTCCCCCTCCTATGGCAAAACTCTCGGAGATACCCACACCGACGCTCATCAAACAGCACGCCATTCATATCAACGACAACGACGGAACACAGGCCTCAGAAGAGATCGTTTGGTATATTGCTTCTCTCCCCCTCTGCTGTAGAAGTGGCAAACACGACATCCAACGCGCGTTCACTCGTTAAGCGTTTGCTGCTTTTTGCTTCAAGTCGTTTGTGGAGTGCACAACCGACTTTGAAAGAGGCAGAGGAGAAAAAATGTTCCGCCGCGCCTTGGGGACGTCCGCAGGGCGCAGCCTCTCTAGCGTTTCCGCGGCGGTGTCTCGTCGTAGCTACACGGAGTTGTCACACATGAAGTTTCCGGTGCACTACGGCGCCGTCTGTGCCGTGGTCGGGTATTTTGTAGTGATGTGGATTATCTTTCTGCGCATGGGCAGCAAGCATACTGCCCGCTCCGAGTTCAAGAACGACTACCTGCGCGTGTGGCGCCGCAAGCTCGGCACTGGCTACCAGTGGGCCGATGCTTGGGGTCCGCAGATCGACACCTTCTTCAAGGACTTGCCGGAGGAGGTTGAATAAGCAGCAAGTGTAAATCTGTCCCCCCCAAAAAAATTAGGAGTAGTGGTCGGGGCACGGCAGAGACCAACAACAGGAAGACAACTTTCGTTCTAGCTACCATCTGCAGTATTGTCGGTTTAGCTTCTATCAAGGGACAGTCACTGACATCTTTCTTTTCTGTACGACGCGTTACTAGCTACATCTGCGCTGAGAGAAGTACTGGCGAGGGTAACTTCGCATGGTCATACGGTGAGCCACCGAACCCTTCAACTGGCACCTATGGCGTTCTGGTGTTCAGCCTTTGCGTCTTTCTGATTCAATCAACCCTCCCCCCAAGGAATGAAATGCCCAAGAATACAAGGCCAGTCGACAGCTGTATGTATGAGTGTGTCTATTGCGTGGTGTCCGCCCACATACGCGTTGCTTCGGTCTTGCAGTGAATTCCAAACACCGGCTCGTCTGTGCGGATGCGAATGGGCAGAGTAGCGGACGTGTGGGTATTGTTGCCTGTCTTCCTCGAGGCAACGTGCGCATGCACCCTACCCTTCGTCACGCACCCATACCCAGGCGTCTCTCGCACACGGCATAGGAAGTGTAGAGGGGGCAGCCCCCACTCATGTTTTCTTTTTTTTCGGCTGCTGTGATTGTTGTTAGTAGACCATATGAACTCGAAACATGCAAGGAGAGAGAGAGGAGAGAGAGGGGGGGAGGGAGAGTGCCCTGACTTTGTTGTTGTGTGGGCGTCGCTAAACTCTAGTTGTTTCTCGTGCAGTGTGCACCGTTATGAGTGTATGTATGTATGTATGTGTGTGTGTGTGTCTTGGTGCTGGTGTGCGACGAGGTACGGTGTACGTAGCCGGGAGTGGGGTTTTTCTACCCCCTCTGCGCACTCTTCGTCTTCCTCTCGTTCTCCTCTTGTGCCTCTTTCGGGCTTCATGAGGAAACACAACAGCGACAACAACAAAAACAGAAACGTTAAATAGTCGCCCTAATCCAAGGCCAAATGACTCTTTGGTGTTTGCGTGTGTGTGTGTGTGTGTCGCTCTCAGTACGTAACCTTTTCCTTATTTTCGTAAGGAGCTATGCTGACAGCAACAAGAACTCTGTTGTTAGAACACGTGCTCAAGACCATACAGATGCTTCACTCTCCCTAGCCCGCCCAATGCGACGAGTAACATCCACTCCTGCTGCTCACGCAGCGCCACAGAAGCGCGCGCGCCCACACACACGCACACATGAATAAACCTACACACAGATGTGGGAGCAATGGGAATTGGAGTGTCGTTGAGTTTGGTGACGCTGTAGTACTTTTTTCTTTCTTTGCTCGTTTTTCCTTTTCGCTGTTACTCCTTTGTGTGTGTGTGTGACGCGCTCTCCTTCAGCAACGACGACGCACCGGCGACTCGAGCGTACGCACATGCAAAATGAGGCGAAGCACAAAACAACAACAGACATAGCAGCAACAAAAATGCCAATCGAAGAAGAACAGTGCCCCGCATCATAGCCCATTAAAGAGAAGGTGGTGTTGCTGTTGAAGACACGTCTTTCTCTCTTTCTCTCTCTCGTTACTGTCACGCTGCACTTCCTGGTCGCGCATCGCGCTCCCCCTTTCTTTGGCAAGGGCGTTGTCCGACGTGCACTCTAACGTGGGGCAATGGGAGACAGAAACGCGAAAAAAAGGTGCGATGCGGGACGCTCTGCATGCCTCTGCTTTGTAGCAGCCGCCACCTCAGGAAGCGGAGCGTGATCACTACAGTGGGGGAAGGGAGGAGTGCTTGTGCTGAACGCCCCTTTCGTTCTTGGACAGCAGCCGACTTCCCTGCGACTCGGTCTGTCTCCCTCGCTGTCTGCACTGACAGGTCTCGCTCACCCGCTCTGTTAGGGCCACATAAGAGACTCATCGTTCTTGTTCCTCCGTTTTCCTGTGCTTGTTTGGCTTGTGAGATATTATCCACTCCGCCGCTCCATCTTCTTTGTGGACTCTCTCTCTGTCCACTGGCGAGCCGCCAAGACCATCTGCCTCTCACCCACTTACTCGTCACCACAAAACAAACACAAAGCTGCGCTTCGACTGTTCCTCACTGTCGAGCGTGCTACCATGGAAAGGGCAGCTTTTTTTTTCCACCTCCTCTCCCTGTATCCTCCAACCAGCCACAGCTCCTGAGCGGTGTGCAGGGGCGAAGAATTCACTTATCGAACGGAAGCTCACACCTCTGAGCGAAAGTATTGCTCTCTGTCCTGAAGAAGATCTAGTGAGCTCATTGTGGTCACCCTCTCCCTCCTTCTGACCCTTTCTGCTTCAAATTGAGCTGTGCTACAAGAGAAAAGAGCACCCGACCCCCCCCCCCTCCCTCCTTCCCCCAGCTTGTCCATCGTGAATGTCGAAGCTGTTCCGCACGGTGGGTGCAAAGAGGTTCCAGCCCTTTGATTGGGCTAACGCGGCGCAGTACGCCTCGGGTACCCCGATCATGATGAAGCCGGCCTGCTACATCAACGGCGCGTGGGTGGCAAGCGCGCTGTCGGACAAGACGGTGAGCGTCGAGGACCCTTGCACAAACCAGGTTATCGGTGCCATTCCATGCATGGGGTACGCGGAGACGACGGCCGCTATCGAGGCGGCCAAGACTGCGTTTGAGAGCTGGAGGCAAGTGATGCCGCGTCAGCGCGCTGCAGCGGTGCGGCGCTGGGGCGAGCTCATTCTTCAGCACCGCGACGTCATCGCAAACATTCTCTCTCGCGAGTCCGGCAAAGTCATCGCGGAGGGAAAGGGCGAGGTGCTGTACGCCCAAGGGTACGCGGACTGGTACGCTGGTGAGGCGGAGCGCATCTACGGCGACATCATCCCTGGTCCTCGCCCAGGCGTGCAGACGACCGTCTTTCGGGAGCCGGTTGGCGTTGTCGGCATCATCACACCGTGGAACTTTCCGGCAGCGATGATCACGCGTTCTGCTTGCGGTGCCATTGCAGCCGGCTGCACTGTTGTGCTCAAGCCAGCGGAGCTCACGCCGTTCACAGCCATGGCGCTTGCCCAGCTCGCCGACGAGGCTGGCATCCCGCCAGGCGTCTTCAACGTCGTCGCCGGTGATGCCCCCAGGATCGGCGACGCACTTGTCGAGTCCTTCGACGTACGCAAGATCTCCTTTACCGGCTCCACCCGTGTCGGCAAGCACCTTTACCGTCGATGCGCCGATACGATGAAGAGGGTCGGAATGGAGCTTGGCGGCAACGCGCCGTGTATTGTCTTTGAGGATGCCGACCTGCCTCGAGCCGCTGATCAGCTCATCGCCGCAAAGTTCCGCAACGCGGGCCAAACGTGCATCTGCGTGAACCGTGCGCTCGTGCAGGCGAGTGTCTATGAGGAGTTCAAAAGCCTAGTGGCCGAGCGGGTGCGCGCGTTGAAGGTGGGCAACAGCTTAGACCCCTCCGTGAAGGTCGGTGCCGTGATTGGCAGTGCGACGCTCAAGCGCATGACTCGCGTGGTGGAGGACGCTGTGGAGAAGGGGGGCACCGTGGTGGTGGGCGGAAAGGCTCTGGAGGGCGCCGGCTACTTTTTCGAGCCGACGCTGCTCACCGATGTGCCGCACGACACAGCGCTGTGCTGCCAGGACGAGCTCTTTGGCCCTGTTCTACCCCTCGTGCCGTTCGACACTGAAGAGGAGGTCGTAAAAATGGCCAACGAGACGCGGGCCGGATTGGCCTCGTACGTTTTCACCAACGATTACCGTCGCCAGCACCGCGTCGCGCGGGCGTTACGCTACGGCATGGTGGGTGTGAACGACAGTACACTTTCCAATCCGGGGGCTCCATTTGGGGGAGTCAAGGAGAGCGGGGTTGGTCGGGACGGGTCCAAGTACGGCATTGACTCCTTTGTCGACGTCAAGTACGTCCTCTTTTCCACGCTTTAGGAGAGGCGGGGCAACGGAAGGGATTGGTGAAAAGGAGGAAGCGGTAGTGAAACTACAGAAGCGAGGCGCTTGATGCAGCACACGTGGTGCCTATTCGCTCTTACTCCCTTTTCAGGGAGCGTGCACTCTCATTTTCGCTGCCCAGCCACTGATTGTGTGTACATTGCACTCCTTGGAGGCACTTGCACATCATCTCCCTCTTGTACTGCGCTTGGCCTTTCCTCACCCTCAGAGGTGATTCCGTGCAGATGTACTCGTCTACACGCGAGGCACGGACCCCGACCCCCCCCCCCCCCCCCCAGACGCGCGTCATTTGTCTTCTGCCTCTTCTATGCGTATCGCTGGGCGCTCCGTTGCTTATCCGTTTTTCTTCGTTTCCCTCTTTACCCCTCCCTTACCGTCTGCCTTCTGTTTTCGTTTTCTTGTTCGCTGCCCCCACTTCCTTCCACCCTGTTTGCAATTGCCTTCATTGGACGCTGTCACGGTGCTCTCCACTCTCTCTTTCCCCTCTCCCCACCCCTTCTCTCCTGTGAGACAGCGAGCAAGTTGCTCTCTTCATTTCATGTGAGAGCACCACATTTGTCATCTTCTCCTTCTCACGGATGCAAACGTGCTTGTTTGCAATTCTCAACGCTGCACTTGTGGATGTTTGAGGCGTTCTGCATGCCGCGTACTCCCGGCTGACCTCACCCACGTCTTTAGTTCCTCTCTGTAGAAGCGGCGCAGTGGAGAGGCTACTCATTGTATCGCAGGGTTTTGTCATACACCTCCGCTACTGCCCCCTCCTCCCCCCACCCGTGTGCGCTTCGCAGTCCTGTGCTTCACGCCGTCGACTTCCATCTCCGTTTTACTCTCTCTCTTTATCCAGATGTGGTTCTTTTCGATGTGCACGCACTACTTGACTGCTGCTTTTCATTTGATCTTCTTGCATGCTGTCGATTCATTCCTCTTCATGCGTCCTGCCTCGCAAACACCCGGTGCACCATCACGTTGCCCTTCGTATCGCTTCTCCCTATTGCCCCCACTCGTCAGCGGTGTGCGTGTGGTGTGTGTGTGGTGTGTGCCGCCCCCTTGAGTAGGTGTTGCTTATTAGTCGCTCTTGTCTCTATTTCTTTCATCTCCCTTTGTCTTCTTTCTATCCGCTGATTTGCTGTGGTACTTACCCTATATCTTCACAGCTACACATCCGTGCGCGTGCAAGCACGATGCCGCGACGCTCATCGCGCTCCTTGGTGACGCTGGCGGCGACGCTACTGCTAGTAATTTTTGTCTGCAGCCACTCGGGTCGCGCACTATGTCCCTCTAACGGGAACACCCATGCAATCTACGTCACATCCAACATGGGCGATAACATTTGGTCCTTTGACACTCTCGGCAACTACCTCGGCCCGGTGCTTAACAAAGCTTCTTTTCCGCCCGGCGTGCAGGTGGACAAGCTGCGCTCCATGCGCTTTGGTCCGGAAGGCCACCTCTACGTGTCTAGCGCTCGAGGTTCCTACAGCCGCATCTTCGCCGTCAGCGGCAACGGACTACTAAACCGCACGATGGAAGAGAACTGCACCCGCGACTACTTGTTCACCGCTACCGAGCAGGGCCAGGCGAACCCGTTTCTGGATCACCCGTACGACATCGCCTTCCACCCAGTAACGGAGGACTTGTACGTGTCGAATCAAAACTCGGTGACCATCACATGGTACAAGCGCGACCCGACGGCGGACACTATGCTGAGGGTTGGCACCGGCAGGTCCCAGCAAGTCCGTTATCCTGCCTGGAAGCCGGCAAAGAATGCCAAGGTTGCCGTGGTGTCCAACGAGAAGACGATGACAGGGGAGGAGGCGATTGTGATGCCAAAGGACATTCCAGACAGCTCTGGTCTCTTCGCCTCGCCGTGGAGCTCCGCCTATTCGATGAGCTCCGTACGCGGTCTCACCATCTCGCCACTGCTGCCGCGCACGCTGGTCGATGGCGGCGCTTCCTCCGGGGTCTTCGCTGTGACGAATGAATCAATGATGTACTACCTTCTCGTGTGTGACGTACTGAGCAACACTGTGCACGTTTTCGATCTCGAGAGCGGTGAGCGCCTCTTTGGCCTAAACGTACCATCCCCGATTCAAGTCATGTTTCCGAGTCGCTACTATGCGGGCGACTCGTCGCCGTCTCTCTCCGCGGACGGTGTTCTCATGAAGCGCTTTGACGTGCCGTACATTTACGTCACAAGCAAAGAGGACGGCATTGCTTACATGGTGCGCTTTTCCTCTCGCCAGGGAAACACGATCAGCAACGGCCTGCAGGGTAACGGCTTTGGCGAGGGCTTCATCCAGGCACAGCGCCTCTATATGATCAACCGCCCGACCTCACTGCACGCGGCGAGCGGCATCTACGAGAACGCAGCCCGTAACGTGCTGCTCATCGCCGACCGCAACGGCCGCCGCATCTACTCCTACGCGTCTCCGTTTCTGACTGACTACACAAACGGCTACGGCCCATCTACGTCCCTTGGCTTCTTTGTGAAGCACCTGCCAGATCAGCCGGAGTTCATCCTGTCGGCGCTGCTTGAGCACCAGGAAAACATCCCGTTTTGCTATGAACTGAACAAGGATGGCAAGCTCCGCTACGTCGCGCTGTGCACCGCGGCGTCGATCTGGTCCACCGTACTCGCGCTCGCTCTCATCCTGGTGTCATCCTTCATGGTGTATCGCCAAATTCAGCATTGCATGTACGAGCGAAAGGGCTACTCTCAACACCTGCGCTCGCTGAATGACGAGTCGATTGCCTTAAATGGAAGCAGCAATAGCTCGCCGTTACTCGGAGGCGGGGTACCAAACTATGGCTCTGCCAAGTGAGCAGCTGCCAGTGCGACGCGACAGAGAGGAGGGAAAAGCAAGGGTGGGTCGCTGTGCTGTGGGGACTCGCTGATGGTCGGCTCTTGCTTCCCTTTCTATTGCTTGCCATCCCAGCCTCCCTAGCCCCAAAGAACTTCTTGTCTAGTAAGTGAGGGGACGTTGAAGCGGTGTAGCAACGATGCAAATGCGGTATTGATGCCGGTAGGGATTAGGGAAGAATTTGCACGGCCTTGTAGTGGCTTGGGCAACTCATTCATCTTCTCCCTCTTCCATGTCTCTCCCTCAGTGTTGTGCTTAATACCGCGCATCCCATTCTCTACTAGGGCCGCACATCTTTCCTCTCTGCCTGTACCCACAGAGGGCACAGATACGGAAGAGGAAAGACAGGAAGGAGAACGAAGAAAAAGATGCACATATGCATTGATAAACTCTCCGGCGAGGTGTCACACCAGGCCAAGCGTATTCACGAAAGGCGCGTCGTATTGCAACTTTGCTATCCGGGACGACGGCTGTTCATGGCATCGGCGTGGGACTTTGTTCGCTCATTGTGTACTGTCTGATGTAAGGCCCGTGCCTGTGCGTCTATATGTGTGTCTCTCTCTGTGTGTGTGTGGGATGTATGTTTCTGTTGGCGGTGAAGGAGCAGCCTTGTAATCGTTGACTGTTGCGACCCTGGCTTCCCCTAGTCCGCTGTCCTTGTTTCTTTTTCCCTTTCGGACTTCGCTGTTTCCACTCATCACACCTTCCGTTTCACATGTTTTGCCTCCTCCCCACTCCCTTGCAGAGGCAGAGTAGAAGAAAGCCCCCATAAGATAAAACACCTACAGACAAGGTGACACAGCCCAACCAAGCCAGAACGACAGGCTACTCTCTCCCCTTTCTGTGCGCTCTTGTTGCCCCCCCCCTTCATGTCGCTCCTGCTCACGTGCGATGCTGCGGGGATGCGTCTCAAGACTGGACGCCGCGACCTCCTTCCATCTCTCTCCGTCTAGTGTCCACCGTCACTGCGGTTCACACTTCCCTTCTTATCCAGCTGCACGATAGTCGCCCATATCGTACGGGCCACGTGCCCGTGCACGCGACAGCCGCTTTTTTCCCTCAATTTCCTTACTACTCAACTCTCATTGTCGTCCCCCTTTCTTTCCTTTTTTTCTCTTTCGCATTCTCTGCGCTGTTTTATCCGTTACCCTCTCGGACTGCCCACCTCCGCGACGCACTTCACTACCTCGTGTCAACCGTACCTATGTGCGCGCGAAACCCCTTCTTCCAGCATGGCTGGAAGGAAAGGAGGAGGGGGAGGAGGAACACAGCTGTCCACTCACGCGAGCGGGAAAGCCACACTGTAGTACAACATCCCCCCACAGCCACAGAGGGACTGCTGACGTGGTGGGTATGTGTGTGTTCTTGGCAGTGCACTCGCAAGGGCCGCCGCCGCAATGAGCCGTTTCTCTGCGCGTCTGTTCGGGAACTACTCCCGGACGCCTGGCGCTCCGCAACACTCGCAGGCGGCACAGACAGTGTCTTCATCGACCACTCGCTCTTCTTCTGTTCTCGGTTCTTTGGTTCGTATGCGTAATCAGTTCCATCGACTGCGCCATGCCCAACAGCAACAGGCGATCACAGCTGTGTCGGCGCGGTACCGACCTCAAGCAGCAGTGAGGACGCCTGCCGCCACCACTTCTCGGACAGCATGTCAGATCGATATGGGCGATTTCGTCGGACAAGAGGACAGCAGCGGTGCTGGAAGCTCCGCCACTCCGTCTGTTCTTCAAACCGCCGTAATTCTCTGCACCGAGGCACTGCGACTTCTTAACGGAGAGGTGCGCTGCAATGATACTCTTTCAGATGTGCCGCAGAACTCCCCGACGTATGGCTCAGAGATCGGTAAGCTGCTCACCACTGCCTCAGCCTTTGGCGCCTCGACTACCTTCCCTCGTGTGCAGCAGGCACTTCATTGGATTAAGCTAAACAAGGAGTTGCTGCTTACTCCGCGGCAGGTGATGTCCCTGTGTATGCCCTTGATCACTCTGGCCGATGGGGCAACAGCTGGGGTGGCATTTGTGCTTGAAGAGCTTTACGAGCCTCTCTTGTTGGCGCTGCAAGACGTGGCCTCTACCTCAACGGCATCAGCTCCTGAGTCGGCAGACAGCGCCTCCAGCAATACTACGGCCGTCGTGCAGCAGCATCTAGTTGCTATTACGTCAGCCATGGGTATGGTGGCAAAGTGGTCCGGCCTGCGGCTCGGCAGCAAGTCGAAGGAGTCGCTCACTTCATCATCTTCGGAGTCACAAGCGGCAGCGAAGCCTAATGTAGCTGTCGAGGAGCTCGATAAGATGCTGAGGATTGCTGAGGCGTGCGTGGCGGCGCTCAGGCGCCAGAGCGATCGTTGCAGTCGCAGCGGCCCCGATGAGGCTCTTGCAGCGATGGCGCACCTCTCCCCATCTGACGTGCTGCAGTGGATTCAGTGCCTCCACGGACTCGAAGCGATGCTCATGTTGGTGACACCCACACTGGGGGTTTCGCGTGACCAAGCAGAGTCCGCATCGCGACGCATTCTCCTGTGCTACCGTGCCTTGCTGCCCTTGGTGCAGCGGACTCTGGAGCTAGCCGGCGGAGGCACCGGTGGGGCTGTCGCCGCTGTCAGCGGCACTGCAAGCAGTGCCACCTTGGCAACGGGGGCGACCACCACAGGTGTCCGAGTGACGGATGTTGTGGAGCTTATTCAGGTGGGACTGCACGCTAGCATGGAGCCTACCCATGGCGACCTGGTGCTCTCCTACGGTCTGCAGGCACTGCCCGTCTCACTGGCTTCCGCCACTGTCAAGGATCTCAGCGATGTTGCGCAAGTTGTGAACAGAGCTCGACAGCGACGACCATCTGCCCTTTCGGCACCACTGCTGCTCTCTATTCAAGCAGCCTTTCGTCCCGCTCTGTTTCTATTGCATGAGACGCATGCCGTGCAGCTCCGCGCGTCTGACTGTGGCATCCTTCTTTCGAGTCTCTCCCGCTGGGAAGAGGTGCCGGGGGTGACGGTCAGCGCCGACATTGTTGAGCTCCTGTCCCAGCGCTTCGGGGAGCAAATGCATGTCGTTGGCGCAGGCCAGCTTGTGCCCTTTGTGGCGTCCCTCGCTCGTTTCGAGGAGAGGCAACGCCAGCCGCGGAATAGCGGTGCTGCAGGCCAGCCTGTCGAAGGTGCCGCGGAGAAAGGCGAGGTCCTGGCGGACAAGGATGCCCAACTGGCCGCCTCAGGCGTCGTATGGGGGCCAACGGAGGCTACAGCCGACAGTTTCATGTCGTCACCGCTTCGCGGACCACTCCGACGCGGTGCAGCCGTTGTACGCTACCGCTTCTCCACGACTTTGCGTGTTGTGTCGCAGTGCGTCCAGCGCGCCATTGTGCTCACCGGCGACAATGAGACCCCTGGTGAACCGACGACACCACCACATCTTCTCGCCACCGATGCAGCGCAGCTACTAACGTCCTTTGTCCAGCTTTCCGCTCCGCGGTGCGCAGACTTCTTTAACAAAGTGGAGCCACTGCTCGCTCAGGCCATACAAGACTATGCCGACGCGCCGTCCCCCGACTCAGCAGCGATCCGCCTGAGCGTGGCCACGGGGGACGCGGTCCAACGCTTTGCGCGGTACGCCGCTCAGCAGTGTGAGGAAACGGGGGCACTGCGCTCAAATCCCACATCGCAGGAGACAAAGGCGGAGGCCATTGTTCTCGGGATGCAACGTGCCACTGCCTTATTGAACGTCGTGTCACGCGGGCTTACGAAGCTCATCCTCGATGCTGCTAGTCCAAAGGATCTGGTACTGACGTGCTCTGTGTTGCGCCACCGGCTGCTGGGCAAACGTGCAACGGCTAGTGACCTCGTAGTGAACGGCGATGAGGGGGCGCTGGGGCAGCCGAAGAACACCACACCGAGCATCGCCGCTGCGCGCACGCGTACACGGGTGTCTCAGCGGACGTGGACGAAAAGAGAGGTAAAGTTGGCCACCGTCTTCGCCACCCAAGCGGTGAAAGTTGCACCGAAGTGCAACGGTACAGAGCTGAGCGCGCTTGCCAGTGTCGCGTCCTCCCTGTGCACTGCAGGCGTGCTGCCGCGACCGGTGGCCCAACAACTCATGCGCGCCATGTGGGCCCGCTGCGCAGCAGGGCTTGCTGTCACCTCGCGTGGCGAGGCCGCGAGGTCAGAGGCGGCGGCTCTTACGCTCAGCTTGGATAACTGCAAGACTCTCATGGATGCGTCCCGCTCGACCTGCTTGTCGAGAACGCTACCACCTGTCATTTTCCTGGAGGTGTTTGTGTCCCAGTGCGGTGCGCTTCTGGAGGAGAACGCTGGCGTGGTCCGCAATGAGGACTTGCTCTCGACCGTGCGCGGGACGGCACGAGCCCACATCGAGGCCATCACGAAGCTGCGCCGCGCCTCGGACTTGGGACGGTCGCTGGTGTCCTACTTCGGGTCGCTGCAACCACTTCTTGAGGCGGCAAGTGGCGACACGGTGATGCAGAACACGCCCTGGCGAGAGGCTCAAGTGGATGCGTTTGAGTCCTACCTCAAAGTTGTTCATTCTGCAGTGGAAGAGTACGCGAAAGAGGTCACATGCTCTGAAACGTGGTGGACCGAGTCGGACGGCGGCAGCCCGCCACCGATGCCGCTGGAGCTGCTCAGCACAATCGCCAACGTGATGGCACAGATTTATCGACTGGCGCACAACGGCGACGACTCGACGAAGCGAGGCTACGGCATACCCGCAGCGGTATCTGCCATCCCCGACGAAGTACTGGACGCAGACGGCGATGAGCTGTACGGCAGCGTGACAGTGGAGGATGGCGCAGGAGGAGTGTCCCTACCCGAGTTGGGGAGCAAAGCACTGGAACATGATGTGGGACGGTTGCCTCTCCTCGATAGCCCACCGGCAGGCCTTTCCACTGCCACTCTTGATCAGGCAGTCCGCGACACTCTGGGGCTGCTAGGCGATACGATTGTGGCTCTCGCCAGACAGCAAGAGTCGCTTTCTTCAAGTGTCACTGCAAGTACGTGGGACGAGACAGCAGGAGAAAACGAGCGTCTCACAACTGCTCCTTTTCACGTCTTAGTACAGAACCCCAAACACCTCCTGATGCTCTTGCGGGCCTTCGAAACGGTCCAGCACACGCATACAGAGATGCTGTACAGCATCTTGCCGGAGCTGCACGACTGCGCTGACCGGCTTGATCCATTGGAGTTGTCATTGCTCATTCGCGCCTTGGCGCAGCTAGGAGCTTGGAATAGCCGCCTGCTGAGCGCACTTGCTACCGCCGTGACATCGAAGATGGATAAGTGTGAGTTGCGGCAGTGCTACACGCTGCTGCGCGGACTGTGCCGCTCTGGCTGCGCCAGTCCAGAAACGTACGTGGAGCTGCGGTCATTACCACACAACGACTGGGATACCGGCCACGACGGTGCACTGAGCAAGGCGGCGGCGGCGCAGAAGCCATTGCAGCGTTTGGCGGAAAGCGCGCTTCTCCGCTTGGACACATTTGTGCGCACCAAGGAGGCCTTCATGTCTTTGGCGCGGACGGCTGCTGCGGCGGACTTGGTGGGTGTGGTGAAGACCCTGTGCTTCTTTCATGCACCGCCGCCAGCGACGTACGACGCTTTCGTGGTGCTCGCCATTCGCAGGCTCGTCTCTCAATCACAGCGTCTGCCTCTCCGAACTGTTGTTCAACACACCACTGCGTTGCTCAACGCCGTCTCGGAACTTCGACAGCCGGATCAACAACGCGTCTCGGCGCAGGCATTGTGGACGATTTTGCGCCGAGCGTTTGCGTCATTCAATGCAGCCGATGCGACGGGCGCGTTCGATGGTGCGCTGGACCTGCAGGCGTGCTGGGAGCTAACCCGATTTGCCGCCTTGCATTCCCTGCAATACGGTCGAGGGACGACGCGGGACTTCTTTGCACCCATCGTCGTCTCCACCACGGAGCAGCGAGTGGCCAGTTGCGCAAGTGTGACTCAGACGCGTCTTGGTAGCCTCATCGAGGCGCACGCATCGGAGTTCGCGGCGAGCACACGCTCACCTTTGCCTCCCTTGACGGCAGCTGAGCGTGCTGCTCTCCGTCGATACGCGCTTCACGCCTCACCGTGCCTGGTGCGCGGAGACCGTGAGCTTGAAGCCTACGTGTGCGCACCCCTGAAACTTGCTCGCCTGATCGCGGCAGGTGACCCAAGCACGCTCGTGCACGTTGCCACTACTGCCGCTCCGGCAGCTCAAGGGCGGCGCTGTATACGGCTGCTTGCATGTCTCCTCCGCAGTGACTTGTGGCCTCCCTCAATCTCAGCTGCGACGCCCAATACACAAATGCTGGTAGCTGCGTTGCGGCGGTTGTGGACGGCGGCTGAGCTTCACAGCTTCCTACGCCATTCGCCAGGAGCTTTCTCTGCCGAGGAGTTGCTGGTTCTGGCAGCTGCCGCCGATCGTGTGCATCAATACAGCGCAGATTCCGACAGCTGGAGGGAAGATTGTATCGTGGCTGTGCGCCAGTTGTGTGCCGCCACAACGGAGTGGCGCCTCCCTGCTGCCGTGGACGCATGGATGCTCTTCGCCATGCCTATTGTGGCGAGCTCCTCGATGCCGGCGACCCCGCTGCTAAGTTACAGCGATGAACTCTTCTCAATGTTAGTGGCGAGCGGTGGCGTGCTCGTAGCGAGGTTCGCGCACGCACAACGGTCATGGACGACAAATGGGGCGCGAATGCTGCCGGAGCTGCTGCGTCTATTTTGCGGTCCTGGCCAGCTCGATGTGGCAATGCTGCATTCGGGGGCTGTCGGTGGCGACACGCTGCCGTTCACGCTTCCAAACTCCGCCGCGATGCATCAGCCACAACGGCACGTTTTGTAGAAGTGTACGAGGAGCTGCTTCACTGCTTTTCCTCGTGCCTCGTTGGAACTCACGGAGGCGTGCCTGAGTGAGTTTCTGTTTGAGTTTACGTGCTGTGGCAGCTTTACTGTTGCCGAGGGAATGTATTTCGTCCGCCCTCTTCCCCATTACACTTTCCCTCTTCACTCCCTGTCTTGCGACGTATGGCGTATTCTCAGACGTGACTTTCACATAATTACTAGACATGCACACACAAGATGAGAAGGGGAAGCGAAAATGACCGAGAGCAGACAAAGAGAAGGCGGGACCATGGCTACTTTCCTCGTCGTCGTCGTCGCTCTCTCGCTTCCTCTCATTGGCCATCGAGGCATCGCATCGTTTTCGGGATAGCGGCTTTGGTATGTGCGGGTGCGCACCCACACCGCACAGCGTTAGATCCTTTGCACACGGCCGTTTGACGCCTACACCTCTTCAACGCGCGTCTGCGTTCTGTTCGTCAGGGGTTTTCATCAAGTTCTGCACCCCCGCGCATGGTAAATGTGTCTCTCCTCCTCTCCCTTCCTCCCACTTCTCGTGAGTTTTTCTTCCCCTCTTTTCTCTTCGTTACTTCCTCAACTAAACTCCCTGCCGGCCATCTCTTCTACGTGCGATGGTACGAAGGAGAAAACGCACAAAATAGAAGAAGCGGTGGACTTCTCTATCTTCAGTATTCTGAATCCCCCCCCCTGCCCGTGCGTTGTTGCGGCGTCTCTCACCCACTCTTGCGGCTTTGTGTGCAGCTCATTGTTCGCCTCCTCCTGTTCTCCAGATCTG
Organism: Leishmania lainsoni; assembly: GCA_003664395.1. Taxonomy (NCBI): domain Eukaryota; phylum Euglenozoa; class Kinetoplastea; order Trypanosomatida; family Trypanosomatidae; genus Leishmania; species Leishmania lainsoni. Next base: position 255,128 of record RAIA01000041.1, read on the forward strand.
AGGGCTGCAAGAGGAGCACTAACTGCACACGCGCTCCTACCATCATGACGGAAAGGTCAACAGCATCCGACGCAGGCGAGGAGGCATCGCTTATACGTCAGTTGGAGCTGTTGCTTTTGCCGCTGCACCACCGCTTCCGCTATCCGCTTACGGTGCCAGCTCACTTCATGGCGGGTGAAGGGGGCGTCGCCGCTATCGGTGCTAATTTGACCCGCGCGCCTCTGTCGCCTGCACTCGCTAGCGCTACACCGACGGGCTCATCAGGTGCCGATCCGGCAGGCACCATGACGTCACACTTTCCTGGTGACGTCGCAGAGCCCAGCGAGCAGCAGCAGGAGTGCCTTCATCGCTCTGCTCTGCGAGTGGTGGAGGAGCATGTGCCCGACTTGCTAACTTGGCAGTCGAGGGTTCAGCGTGGCGCCACGCAGGCTGGAAATTGCTACCAGGTACTGGAGCGCGTACGGAGCAGTGTGTCTGCGATGCAGCGCGTGACAGAGGCGGTGCAGGAGCAGAGCGACCATCTTAGCCACAACGCCTCTGCCATGATGGTGCGAAAGGCGAAGCTGGAGCTTGTCCGCGATGCCTTGGAGCAGAACTTGGCGCACTTCACGCGCATCGACGACTTGTGCCGAGAGGCAGGAAACCCGTTTCTGAAGGCTGGTTCAGCACGCTTCTCAGAACTGCTGCAGGACATCGCCAAGGAGATGGAGTTCCTCTCCACCAACGCACAATACAAGTCTGCCAAGCCGTACGCTCTGAAGCTTGCCGCGGCGCAGCAGACGGTCAGCGCGATGTTGAAGGACGCGGTGCAGACGTCATTTCGCACCATGGAACTCGAAACACTAGCCTCGCCCGCCTTTCAGGCCGCCACGCAGGTCTTGCAGGAGGGCGGCGTGAACCCTAGTGGCAGCCCCATCACCGAGGCCTTCACGTCGTCGTCGTCGTCGTCGCCGCTCTTGATGCCCGCGCCAGCAGCACCCCCCTTGAGCGGAGGCACAGCGCCGACGCTGCAGCTGCACACGCATGATGTGGCCGGCTCTTTTGAAGGGTTCCTCGCCGCTGTGAACGACGCATTCGTGAAGTCTGGCGACAGATTCATATCGCTCCGGCGCATGACCGAGCTGCGGCAGGGCGGTTTCAGCTACACCGGGGCGAAGGCCTTTGGGGAGGAGAGGACGTCCACTGGCGATCAGCTGGGGGCGGACCCTGGCATGCGGGAGGTGATGGACTCCTACTGCGACGCGCGGGTTGGCGTGGTGGTGCCGTTGTTGCGCTACTGGCTCACGCTGTGGTATTACCTCGATGCGCAGCAGAGCTCGCTGGCCGACGCGAAAATTGCCGGCAGCGTAGCAGCAGCAGCTGCTGCTGCTGCTGTGGGAGCGAAATCGCTGGCCGACACTGGCGTCGCTCGACAGCAGCTCTCCGGCGTAGCGGAGGCGCACACGCTTCCACAGTTGGCCGAGCACATCTGTGCGCTACTCCAGCGCTCCCTGGTCGCGGAGTTGGATGTGCTCGCGCGGCTGTGGCTGAAGGATGAAATCGTTTCCCAACTTTTCCCAAGGCTTGCGCCTGGCATTGCCGAGGAGGTGTACTACATGTTTCGTTCGCGGCTGCTCTGCGTCGATGACGTAGGTGAGCTGTCCCAGACAGTGGAGAGCATTCAGCGCGTGAGCCTGCTCCAGAGCACCGGCGTGCAGGACTCGCAAGTCGTGTCGGATCTGTGGGTGCGTATGATACAGGACACTCAGGAGCGACTCGTCTTCCGCACAAGCGTGTACCTGAGGCAAACGGTGTCCTGCTGCACCCCGACGCGCGAGATCGCCAGCATCTACCTCCGCTGTGGCACTGATGCGTACACCGCCGACCCAGCAGTGTCCACCGGAGACGATGGGCAGACACGAATGTTTTACATTCCTGGCGTCGTATATGCGCTCAGGCTTTTGGATTGGCTGTACCCGACCCTCGAGTTCTCTGTCTTCTCAGTTTTTGCAGAGGAAGCGGTGCACCACAGTCTCGACCTCGTCCGACAGCTGATGAAGCTCATGCGGCAGATCGACTCGAGCGACACGCTGCGAGACTCAAAGGCGTTCCTGTGTCAGCTGGCCCACCTGCAGCACCTACGAGTGAAGCTCTCCTATGTAGATGCGAACATCACCGTGGTGGAGAAACACATCAGTTTAGCAGCACTGCGCGAGCGGCGGCTAGAACTGGAGCAGTCCTCTCGGGAGTCGAAGAAGGAGGTTGAGATGGACCTGCTCAAGTGCAACGAGTGCCTCACAACAGCCATGTTCGCGCTGGTAACGCAGCCCGTCTCTGGCGCGGCGAAGAAGGGTGAGGCAGAGCGCATTCAGCTCGTTTCAGAGATGAAGGGGCGCGCTGAAGGGATGGAGCGCATGATCGCTTTTTACGTGGAGTATGGAGAGACACAGCAGGACTTGGTGCATCTCTTGCGTAACCGCGTGGCAGAGCTTGCGGCTGAGATGAACGTCGATGTGCATACGGTTCCGGCAGCACCAGTTAAGGTGGCGTTCTCGGGAACGCATGCAGGATCCCCCCCTTCGAAGACGACGACGCCGGCGGCACTGGCGTCTACAACCGGATCTGCCACGCAAAACTCTCTACAACTCTCCTCGGCAGAGATGACTGTGGCACCTCTGCCGCCAGCGTCGGCGTCAAGGCCCGCGAGTACGGCACAGGTGGCAGTGTCAATCCGTCCCATGCCTTTCCCCATCCTTCCACAGCAGAAGCTGCTGCTGAGTCTACCGCAAGCGCACCGGTAGAGCCGACAAACGCTACCAACCAGGCTGTCGCGTTGCCATCCCGCGCACCGAGTGCCCCTCCAGGGTTCCCGAGTCCTCCCACGGAGAGCGTGACGTACGCGTCGGCGCTGCCTGTCGCGACAGATCAGCAGCCGTCGGCACAGGGATATGCGGCAGCGGCAGCTCGAGCACGTTCAGGCACCCGCAGCGAACGGACCTTATCTGAACGATAGCGTCCGTGCCCACAGCGAGGAAGGGCGAGGTGAGGGTGTGCCACGGCGGTGCTGAAGCAACTCAGCGCTTTCTTTACGACCATGGCGCCGGCTGTGTCCGCAGATGTGCCTGTATCGGTGAGCTCAGTGTGACCCGCCCTCTTCGGAGTTTTTTTTGTGGTCTTCGCTTTGGTTGTTGGCTCTTTTGTGTATTCCTCTCTCTTTCCCTCTACCGGTCCTTGTGTGGAGGTCACTTCCGCAGCCGGCGAAGACTACTTTCATGAAGGAATGTACGCTTCTCTCTTCTCCGTCTCCTTTGTGTCGAAGAGGTGATGGGACAGACAGGGAAGGAAGGGGAGGGGGCAGCCTAGTTAGCGTTTACGCTCTAGGAGCGCTTGTGTTTACCTTAAAGGAGCGGGAGGGGGGAGGTGGCGCCGAAACGGGAGAAGCGCTTTATGTTGTCACGTCTCTTTCCCTGCCTCCTCTCTTGCATCTCCCGTTCTGCAGGGTTCTTCCCCTTTCCTTATCGCACTTTCACCCTATCCTTTCACTTGCTCTTTCAGCTGTCTTCTTCCTCGCTTCCCCTTGCGCTGCTGATGTTTCGTTGACTCTCTAGTGCTCTCTCGTGCTCTCCCTCGGGTGCGTCTCACAGCTTCTGGTCCTTGCGGAGATCACAGCCTCTTCTCTGAAGCTGTGCGGTGCCGTTTCTCCGTCTCTACGCATCGATCTTGAAAAGTGCACTTTGCACTCTCTTTCCCTCACTTCAGTGTGCGTTGGTGCGTTTGTGTTTTCGCTTGGGTCGCTCTTGTCTTTCACTGGAGACCCAAACACGAATACCGACATACACGTCGAGTGTAGTGCACGCGCCGCCTCTCTGCCTTGGCGAAGTCACGGCATGCCCAGCGCACGCCGTGGTCGACGCACCATACACCCACGTCGGAGCCAAAGTGCAACCGCCTAACAACTCGGACCTAGTTCTCCTCGTTCTTCTTATTGGTGCCCCTCAATTTTCTCTTTTACTCTCTCTGACTACTTTGCCACTGTTGCTCCACTCTCGGTTTCTTCTCTCCTGCCCCTCTGTCACTCCCCTTCGCACACGCGAGCAGCCACTCCGTTGGCGTCTCAGCGGACTTTCCCTTCTCGAGCGTGCGCGTGACATTGTGTCAGGGCGCGACGGCAACGCGAGCTTTTCGGTTCTTTTATCTTACCGCCGAAAATGGCGCCTCGCTAGTTGCTGTCCTGCACTTTCCCTTCTCCCCGTTGACACTTTCCTGAAGCCACAGCGCTTTGTTTCTCTCTCTGGCGTGCTATTGACGACTGTGACGTGAAGGCGACCTTCCTCCCTCCACCCACTCCTCACGCGCTCACCGTCACCTTCATTATCCTTTCCTTCCCTTCACACTCCGTCTTCTGTGTATGCTGGCGGACCCACCTCCTGCCTCCATCCCCATCCACTTCTCTCGCTGTTTTATTTTTCTTTCCTCGACGTCGACGTCTGGAGGCCTGGTTCGAGAACAGCATATGTGTAGAGGGCACGAACAGCGTGCGAGTGCTGCGAGGCCAACCAGGGATACCCTCGCTTCTGCACTGATATTTACACAACGCACAGGGTAACCCGACATTCCTCTGGGAAGAGTAGAGGCGCACGAGACTGGTGTTGCACATTCGCGTTGTTTGCTTTACAGAAGAGACACGGCCTCAATTGACAGAGAAGATTTGCGCGAACCAGTGCCCTGCTTAACTTGCTCCTCTTTTTCATTGGGAACACTCGTCTCCACAGACACCGAAATACACTGCCTTAGTCGAAGGTACACACAGACACATGGAGGTGCGCATGTCCTGCTTGCCACCCCCCCTTTCCCCTTCTACACCTTGCTGCTGCTGCTTGTGCACACCGTCGTAGGTGTCTCCACACCGCCATCTTCAGCGTCCGGGTGGCAGTGGAGCCTAAACCACGGAGAAGCAAGCAGCCACCACCACCGATACGTGTGCGATTCACTTGAGTGTACAGGCGCGATCGTCAGTCCGCGAGTACGCATGTATCACTACTTGGTGGATGTGCTCAGACGAAACCGCGGCGAGGCGGATGCACTCATCGCTCGCAGTGATTCCGCTACCACAGCGGCTGAAGCGGCACGTAATGCGCGTCTGCGAGAGGAGGAGAAGGCTCAGCGGGTACTGCAAGAGCGTCGGCGCATCTACACTGATTTCATGACTCGCACACCACTTGGCCGTGTGCTGGCGTACCACATGCCCGCAGCAGGTAGCACGACCATTGCATCTGCAGCCACCTCTGCTGTTTCTCAGTCATCCGCGTCTTTAGATGCACACGCAGAGGACGCCTCCTCTTCTCTGTTGAGGGGAGACGAGCGGCTCGCATCCATGGAAGCTGGTCTGGCACATACGAAGCTGGAGCTGACCATGTATGAGGTGCTTGCGCCTTTGCTCTCACATGGGACAACCGTGATGACGCGACGAGTGCTGGAGCTGGTACCCCAGTCGGCGCCGGCAGTGCCTGAACCTGCGTTCTGTGAGCAGGTTAGCTCAGCCTTCTGCCAGGCCTCTTCTCCCCCCCTTCAGAAGCCGTTTGTCACCCTCGAAGAGGCCAAGGAATCCTCGCTGCCATTTCTGCTGGTGCTGGTGCAGCTCCGTCGTTGGCAAGCATGCCTGACATGGCTGTCTGCGACCCTCTCCGCAGGAACTGCTGTTCGCAACGAAAGCACCACAACCATCTCGACTCGACTCACAAAAGCCTTGCAGCAGCTCAGTCACATTCTCGTCGCCATCACCTGTGCCACAGAGTTGCAGGCGGCAACTATGCGCAGCCACCTCGGCCTTCTCAGTGACGCAGCCACTTCTTGTGTTGCAACCACATTGCAGTGTCTGCACCATCTCACCCGCGCGCGTTGGACGGATGAGTTCTCGCTCCCGTTAGACAGGGATCCCGCGGTGTCTGCGCTGGCGGCGGAGTCGCTGCCAGAAGGCGAGGAGGCAACTGGAGACAGTGACAGGCGAGACGACACGAGCACGCCGCGCTCTGTGTCTGCAGAGGTGGTGGTGACACAAGCGTGTCGTCTTCTTTCTCTTCTTCTTTATTGGATACATCTGGTGCACGACATCTCCACTCCGTCCTTGGCCATCGAGGAACTTTTCCTCACCGCTTCCACAGCGCGGTTCAATGCATATGCTGCGACGGTGGCAAGCGCAACGCAAGCTACCGAGGGCTTTGCGGAGGAGTCCTGGCGGTGCACCGGTCTAAACAACGCGGCCCTACTCCTTCAGGCTAACGTTGTGCCCTCTGTTGTTCCTCTCGTAATGCTGTCGCTATCGGCGAGTGACGCGAGCGGTGGCAGTAGGGGAGGGGAGTCCTCCAGCGTGGGTACCTCGCTTCTTCTCGCACCCTCCCACGATGTTGCCGGCTCCTTAGTTGCCCTTCTTCTGTTTGCGTCAAAGGGTGTCGTCGAACATGCGCAGCCAAGCAGTGAAGCGAACACAGTGATGGTTGAGCAGTGTACAGTTGAGGAAGATTCCGATCTCGGCCTCATCGTGGTGCTGACCTCCCGCTTGCTGCGCTACATGTTCGTTGCCGGCGCCCCGTCGCCATTGGAGCAGGTGGGGAACGCGGCTGGTCCGTTGATGAGCGCCCTTAGCATCCTCCTTGCTCGCTTCATCGCTGGTGACCGGAGCCAGTCAGATCCGCCCGTTGTGAAGAAGACAAGGGCATCGAAGTCCGCTAGTCTTCCCAGCCGAGGCTCGCAACAGCACCCCAGCGCGGCTGCGGACTTTACCTTCCCGACAAGGAGGTTGCGTTTCTTCACATCCCAGCCACTGACACCTGCGCGTAGCGGCGATAACAGCAGCGCTTCGACTCCACCAGAGCAATCTGGGCCTCCGACTCGGCAGCTGCGTCTGCTTGGAGAGCTATCATGCGGCCTTGTGCTACTGACAACACTCTTTCAGAGGAATGCACCGACGGTTTTGGACATCATGGACCATTCCTTCTTCTTCGATGCACTTGTGACGGCGCTGCAGGTGGTTGGCTCTCGATTCACGCAACCGTCACAGCAGGAGGCGATGGCGGTGGGTGTTTCAGACGCAGCGGGACGGCGGGGGCCAGAGGCGTGGGCGGACTGGGTGCGTGGCGTTGAGGCCGTCGCGGCGAAGGGGACGGTTTCGGAGAGCATGTCCGTCCTCCTTAACCAAGCACTCGCGTGCCCATTGCACTTTTCCTTGACCGTGCTGTCGAGCAACCCTTTTGTGGATGAGTTCCTTCATGCCTACCTTGGCTTACTGGCTGCCTGTCGTCTTGTGCGCTCCGCTCCCTCGTCTTTCATTGCGCCACCGCAACGAGTCACGTCACTGGGGAGCAACGGCGCCATAGCCGCGACGAGTACCGCGTCGGTATGTGACGGTCGGGCGCTTGACACCCTCGACCAACTGGAGCTGACCCTCGTAAAGACGTTCTTGACCGCGTACGACACGCCTGCCGAGTGCGCCACTGTTGCTGCCGCCGCCACGGAGCTCTCCACCACGTTGTCACTGTCTCCAGAGCAGGACTCCGTCAACTCAGAAACCACCGATGCGTGCTACGATAGCGATGACGTGAGCGTGGCTGACTCCTTGACGTTTCCCTTCGCGTCCTGCCTCTACAACCTTCTTCTGAAGCACGCGCTGTGGTGCCTAGACGCTCAAGAACAACGCCGCGGCCAGTCACCACCACCGCCTTCACCACGTTTAACGCCACAGCAGCCGCCGAATCTCGTGCCTCCGCTGCTTCTGCCTTCTGCACCCCCTGTCCTGCTTCGCCGGTCCCCAGGCCCCCCCTCCTCAACGGCGACGAGCACGCTTCTACTGGTAGGGCAGGCACCGCCCACACCACCACCCCTCTCTTCACTGTTTTCAGCGTCAGTCATCTCGCCGGCAAATGTGCCGCAAAGCACTGCAGCAACGCTTCCAGGCCGCAGTAGCACCGGCCGCAGCGACGAGGATCCCTTTTTTTTGTTTTTGGTGCGCCATGGCCTCTTCCGCATCCTCCTTTACGACAGTCATTTTGCGCCTGCCTTCACCTCCGTCGAGCCGACGGCCACCGTCGACACCGCTAACTCCTCTAGGGCGTACTACAACTGCGGGGAGGCTGCAGAGAGGGGTCCCACGACTTGGGACCGCTCCTACCTTGTCTTGTACCTTCTGTCGCACTGCCTGCAGCTGCGCGCGAGTGAGAGCGGCTCGGGCGGCGGTGAGCTGACCGCTCAGCCCCCTGACGCACAGGATAGTCGCATTTCGGCGAGTCCGACTGTTTTGCAGCACCAGGCTTGCAGCCGGAATAATAGCAACAAAGCGCTCTCCGTCGATGATCAGCAGGTAACGCAGGAAACAGTGGAGGCGATGATGGTGGTCTTGCAGGCGTCCTCTCCCTTGGTTTTACTGCCTTGCCGTGCGGTTCTGCGACGACGTCGTCGCCGCTGGTGCCACTGCCTTCTAGCCCTGTTAACAGCCGCATCGGCGACGTCCGGCGCGCGCGCCTTTGTCTCGATCCCTGTGGGAGCGGAGCGCCACGCAAGGCCGGAGGTTGACACGCCAGGTGCGACAGGCACGAAGACGACACCAGCAGCGGCGGCAGCGGTATGTGGGGCGCTTATTCGAGCTGGCGGGGTCGAATTTCTTCTACGCGCTGCCGCTGTCTCGGCCAACGCGGGAGCCGCTGTCGAACACGCCGGCATCCTTTCTGATGCTTGGGCGATGCAGGTGGTGCAAAGTCTCGTCAATGACTCGGCGGCTTGTGTTTACATGGCAACGAACTGCGTAGAGTCGCTCCTGCCACCGCTTCTGTGGCATCCTTTGCTGCGTTCAGATGGGCAGCGGTTGCTGGAGACCCTCTTATGCCAACCACACATCTACTCGTGCACGGCTGTGGGTATGGATGCGGAGAGGAGGGAGGAGTTGCTGTCGACGTTGGCGTCCACTGGCCAAGTTGGCAGTGATAGCGCTGCAGCAGCTGTGCACGCAGTGCCACAGCACTGCCGGAGGCTCTGCGAAGGTATCTGGCGAATGCTTTGTGACTGCGTGAGCGGCCCTGCGCCGGGAGGCAGTGGGCATGAGATGTCGAATGCCATCACATCTGGGCCACACGCCTCTTCCGCCGCATACGCTCATCAAGGGATGCGCCAGGCCGTTCTGCGCGCCGTGCTGGGTGCGTTGGAAGTTGCGTTTCGAACACTGAGTGGACTTCGACGCTTGAACACCAACGAGCACTTCGGCGAGCTGCTGCCACTTCGCACGCTGCAGAGGGCCCTGTTCGAGGCGAACAAAGGCCGCGGGTCGCACATATACGAACTTCTGTTGCAGAGACTCACCCAGTCGTGGAAAGCGGCAGATGGCTCTGTCGCACCATCACGACCGCCTTCACTGAAAAAATTGAATGACGTGGAGGTGGCACCGTCGCCCTCCTTTCCGGTTTCCTTTCTTATCGCGGGGCCGGATGCATCCGGTGCGCCAGACACTTCACTAACACAGACTACGGGAGCAGCAGCAGACGCTGTCGCCGCCTTTCGTGCAGAACGCGAGGTGGTGCGGTCGGTTATCATCGTACTCGTTGGTATGACACTGGCGAACCCGTCGCAGCGTGAGGTTCTGTACCGCACCACCGTCGACGAAGAGGGACTGGTGAGTTGCATCGTTAACTCGTGGGGCACGACAAGCTGCATCGGAGCATTTCCACTTTCTCACCTGGTGACCGAAGGCGACGCGTGTGGGATGGTGCGTGTGTGCTCGTACCTCATTTACGAATCGGTTGACGCCGTGGATGCGTTCTTCACCGACGGCGCTAAGGGCGGCGCGCAGAACGCAGGACTACAGCCTCGCGGCTACAGCCATGCTGAGTCGTGGCCATGGTCTCTGCAGAATCCAATGTTGCTGGCTGCGCTGCTACGCTGGTTCACTCGTCTGGCTTCATTGACAGAGGATCAGCAGGCGGCGCTGCGCAAGCTGCTCGTTTCCCTCACCCGCACCGCAGAGTGCTGCTACGCCAGTCTCTACTTAGCTGCCAGCTCAGCTGTACATGACGTGCTCGCGCAGCTGCTGCCGGTGGCTGCACTGCTGCCAGAGTCTGGAGCACGGCGGATTGTCTCGTCTTTCAAAACTGAGGTTGCGTTACCCCGGCTCGATGCCGTACTCGTCCGTCTCCTTGTCTTGCTTACTCGCTGCCACATTGACGTGCGACAGCTGAAGCAACTGCTGATGCTGGTGATTCACTCGAGGAGCCAGCGAGACCGCAAGCCACTTGTGCCTCTTGTTCTGCAAGTGTTGAGTGAGGCTGCCCAGCCGCACCTCAAGGGAACGCTTTGTCAAGCGGTTCGCCGTGACCCAGGACACTTCGTCGCCCTCCACCGTCGGCGTGGTCCTTCTGGGTTCCGTGCCGCGCTACCCGACTTCCCTCTTGAAGGGTATTCGGTTTCTCTCAACCTGCGGTGGGAGGGTGAAGTGACGTTACGGGATACAGCAGCGCGGACCACTGCGGGCGACACGTCGCTGCACCATAGGGACTGCTGCGTCTGCATCTTCTCTCTCCGTACTGCCGACCGCGCGACGCTGCTGGCGTTCATGGTGGAGCAGCACACGGGACACCTCTTTGTGCAGTATCGTAATCTGCAGCAGCAGGAACTTCGCGTGTACTTGGCAGCGTCGCTGCTGCCGCGAGAGTGGACGCATTTGTGTGTGTCTCATCGACCGGCGGCTTTCTTGACAGCAGCGGCCGGTGGTCAGCTTACGCTGTTTGTGAACGGTGCTGAGATGGCAGTGATTCCGCAGGTGGCCTACCCCCTCATGTCACGTGGGTATCTCTACGTGGGGTGCCTCGGCCACGAGGCGGACCGGCTCAGTGTGGCGCACGCCTTTGACGGTCAAGTGTCCACGGCGTACTTCTTTCCGTACCTGCTGCCCGAGCGTGACCGTGAGGTTTTGCAGACGGCAGTGGACCTGGCCGACACCGCGGAGTGGACGCTATCGTCGTCAACTGTCACGGTTCTGCCGCTGCGCCCTGTCTCCTTTGCATCTGCCCGCCGTCCCAGCTCATCGAAGTCGGAGAGCATCGCCGACATGGTCGGGGTCGAGCAGTGGCTTGCTGGGCGAGCCATCGTCTGCGTCGACACGCGGCTGAGTGACCGGGGTCATCTCTACAATCTGTCTGCCGTGTTGCGTGGCCGCACTGGCTGTGAAAGTCGGCTGTTCACTCTAGAAGGGTCCCTCGGATGCAGTACGCAGCACCTGATCGACTCGATGAGAGCGCTAGGGGCGCTATCGAGCGTTCTGATGCCACTCTGCGTTGTGTTCGTGAACCCAAGTCTTCCCATTTCCTCTCGTGGCTTAGTTGCTGCAGCACAGCCTGGCAGCCCTGTCCAGAGAGAGCCGCGCCTGCAGCCCTTGCTGTCGCTTGACGCGGCCGCCAAGTCGGCCACCGTTGCCAATGCTGATCGAGAAAGTGATACAATCAATGTCACCGTGCTGCGAGTGCTGAACTTGGTGCCGCCGCTCGCTTCTGCAGAGGCGATTCGCAACGAGATGGCCGAGGCAGGGCTTTTTGTTTTTCTTGGTCAGGTGCTGCAGCTGCTGGGTCCGTCGCTGCAGGCGGTCGTACCGGCCGCTTTCGTGCATCTACTCGAGGCACTCGCCCCGTTCCCGCGACTCATCGAGGATGCCTTGACGAACTTGTTTCTCTCTGCCGACGTGATCCGGGCTGCCCCACGCGCGGTGCAGCTGGCATGGGTGAATGTGCAGCGCTTTTTTCTTAGTCTACACCCTGATGCGCTGCCATATCTGCGCACCCTCGGCGCATCCATGTTCGTCGCGGCGGAACTGCTGCGCGTGACTGCGGAGGAGGCGAGCGAGCAGGAGTCGGCACAGGAAGGAGCTCTTGTGCCCGTGCAAGCACAGGATGTCGTGACACGCGAGCTACTCTCGTCTTCCTCGTCCACCTCACGTCCCAACTCGGTGTTTACTCCCAACGTCTCCGGGGCGTCTTCGTCGTCCCCGCTCTCGCCCTTTTCGTCTTCCCTACCGCCACCGCCGCCGCCGTGCTCGCTGCAGGACCTGGAGAACCAGTGGATGACCTACTTCGAGGCCCTCACTGTTGCGCCCGTAACCCTTGCTGATGCCGAGGCGCTGCAGTACTTTGTCGCGAATTTGCACTTGACGTGCTCCAAGGTTTCTGTTCAACTGCGCCTCTTACGCCGCGTGCGTCGGCTTCTCGTGGCGAGCACCACGCCGTATCTTGCCCAGGTACTGGGGCGCAAGAACTACGTTGTAAGTCTGATGCCATATCTCACTTCCACCTCCGAGGCGGTGCGGCTTGATGCACTCCTCCAGCTTCTCTTCATGGTATTCCGCTCGAAGCGCACACAAGAACTGATGAACCCGCTGTTGCTGGCGAGCAAGGATACTGTTGTGCACGTCGTCGAGGAGGTGTCCTTGTCATGGTTGAAGGACGTGCTGCAGCAGTTTCCAGTAAACCTGCCAGTGTATCTAGCGCTGCGCTGCGGCTTAGTGGGGCGCTTCGACGTGCTGGATCTCCCTACCCAGTACGCCCCACTGGACGAGTCGCACACGATCCGGTTTGCCGCGGTGCTGTTGCCGTTATTAATGTTGATGAAACGCAGCACTAGCACAAAGCTCAAGGAATATGTGCTAACTGACATGGCGGTGTTGCTTAAGAGCGACACACAGGCGTGGCGACGTGTGATTACAGTTCGCGGTTGGTACGTGTCAGTGGTTAGCCTTTTCGCATCCCCGTGCGCATCGTCGCCTGTATCTGCGTCCACCTCACCCCAGGACGCACATGTGTGCCAGGAATCGAGTGTGCCAGATGCACCTAGCTCCCCGCCGATCCCTGCAGTCTCCGCCGCGAGCGAAATAGTGCAGTCACAGGAGTTTGGACTCACCTTTACTACCACCTCCATGATTCTGTCCCACACCATCTACCAGGCGCTGATGCACGAATCGTACGGGGCAGCAGAGCTGGAGCTTGTGGTGGCGTACCTGCGGGAGCAGGGCTTGCATCATCTCTTGCATCAGGTACTGTGTAGGATTGCTGACCGCTACCGCAGTCGTTTGATGGAGTCGTGGCGTGGGAAGCGGCGTGGCGACACGGACAATAGTGAAGGACCGAGCGCGCAACCGCCGTCAACCGGATCTGCGTTCTTAGAGCTTGGCGACGCTACAGCTGTCATGAACCTGTGCCATTTTCTTCGTGTGGTCGAGACTGTTCTCTTCTACTCTAGATTGTCTCTGAGGGGTAAGGCGACAATGATGGCCGCTGTGCAGCCCACTGTGTCGCCGTTCACGCTAGCCGGAGCTGCGTTGGGCGGGGAGGACTTGGCCATGCACCTACCTCCTCGTGTCGGGTACACGGAGTGGGAGGAGATGACGCTGGTGCGGGCGGCGGGTGACCCGCACAGTGGGGTTATGGAAAAGGCCGTGTACTATGCCGGGGAGGTGGACGACCCTCACGGCGACGTGAGGCGCGCTGTTCTACGCCGTCCAGACGGCCGCTGGTTGCACCTTCCGCTCGCCACCAAGTGTGCGGAGCTGCTGTGCAGCCACAGTACCTTGTTGCATCTCGGCAGCAATGGCAACACCACGAGTCTCTCTGTCGGTAGTGCTGGCTCGGTCGTTGGCACAAGTGTCAGCACCCCCTTGAGCCCCACAGCCAGTGGCGTAGGTGGGGTCGGGGTCCACGCTGGTGGCGGCGGCGCCACTCCCGTAGTCCTACCAGGAGGTTCGCTGCGCCTGTTTGGCCGACTCTTCAAAGTGCTTTGCCAAATGACGCTGCGCTCCGGCACGGCCCTGACCAGCGTGGTGGAGCTCACGGACGCTTTTGTGCGCTGCGTCGATCGGGGACAGCGCGGTGGCAACTTTCTGCTGCTAAAGCGTGCTGTGAATGCGGATGACGCGCGCGAGCACTCCCCAATCGCGATTACCATGACGCTGATCTACTGTGTGCACAACCTGCTCGTGCGCCGCCTCCACGCTGCTGAGTACGGCGAGACTTCAATGCGCCTCAACGCCAACGCCGCCCTCGTGGATCGCCTCAAGTCGCTCGTGAAGATTTTTCGGCACTCCTTCGAACAGCTACCCATGTTCGCCTTCTCTTCGAGCAGTAGACGCGGTCTTCAATCATCGGGCTCTCAGCAGCCCTCTCTTGGGGAGACAGCTGCGTGGCTCACGTATGGTGACAACGAGGATTCTGGTGGGACCTGCAGCTCCAGCCGTGCACTGTCCAGATCGACATACCTTGACGGCCTCACAGACGAAATACTCACAGCAGGTGTGACCACGCTGCAGTGGCTCTGCGACCACCAAGCCAACCCACGCCGCACTGTCGAAGCCTTCGCTGAGGTGGCGTCGCGCGCGGACTACAATACTTTTGCGGAGCGGTGCCTCCTCGCCGTCGAGCGGGAGCAGTTGACCGACAAGGCGCTGGCGGTTAAACTTTGGGCAGAGCAACAGGCATCGCTCCGTCGGCTGCAGGGGCTTTTTGCGGAGAACAGCATGTCTCGTAGGCTCGTGCATGACAAGATTCAAACACTCATGGCTGGCATCAACTTCCCCAACACGATGAGCGCCAGTGGCGAGACGGACAGCGGCACTACCACCGCCGACCGCGATGGGCATGGCAGCGTGCACGCCAACGACTTCACCACCGCGTCCTTCACGAGTCTCTTCTTGCCATCTGCCGCGAGGCAGGCCACCGCTGCGTCCCGGTCCAGGATGTGGTCTCGCTTTACTGTTACGCTGCGCGGCACCGTTTGGTGTGTTGACGCTGTCTGTTTGCCTAATCCCCTCAAGTACGTGAAGCTCTCCCCACAGGAGCAACAGTTCCTGGTGCGTCGCAAGCTGGTCTACGACCGTGACGGCACAAACTACAGTGGAAAGGCGATGACCTCTTACTCAGGACCTACTTCGCCGCTAAGCGGCAACGTGTCGTCTCTCAACATGGCTAGCTTCAGGGCCATGACTGCACTCCTAGGAGAGGAAGGAGAGAGCGATGGAAGCGCGATCGGTGGTGATGGTGGTTTGACTTTCGGCGGCCCCACGAGCGCCAGCACCAGCCACGCCTCGCGCCTGCGTCTTCGCGGCGGCGAAGGTGTGCTGTTGCAGGCGATTGATGGCGACGACGCCGGACTGGAGGAGGACACGATGAACCTCAATCTCGACGACAGTAACGTGTCCGCCGCAACGGCGGCCTCGTTCAGCGAATACCAGCTCCTGCGGGAGGAGGCTGTGACGATACCGAAGCGCGTCAACCCGGAGCCAGCCTCTAAGGTCGACGACACCTCTGCTGCCCCATCACTCCTCTCTGTTCCTTGCGAGGTGCCTTACCTGATGCACTGTTGGAGCGGCAGCTTCACTGTGCGCGGCTCAGAGGTGATTGTGCTTATCGACGACGTCAACAAGGCATACAACCAAGTGGTCGCTGAGGAGGCGAAGGCGTACGTGCTGCGTCCGCGCTCCTTCAGCTTCAATCTGAGCAACATCGCGCAGATTGCCCCAGCCCGCCGTTTCCGCATGCGTCGTACCGCGCTCGAGATTTGGACGCGCGACCGGCGTAGCTGCTTTGTTAACTTTGCCGACAGCGCTACCATGAACGCAGCGCTGCAGGCGGTGCGATGCGGCGAGAGAAGCAGCTATATGCTTACGGCACCGTCGTTTCTGCGCGACGCATCCGGGACAGCCACCGCGGCGCTGCCAGCCCTACTCTGCGAAGCCCCCGGTGGCATCAGCCGGCACCGCGCGTACGTGCTGCATGAGAATCCGCGGCGAGAGCCTCTGCGCTTGCGGGCTACGGCACTGTGGCACAAACGCCTGCTGTCGAACTTCGACTACCTCCTTGTGCTGAACCTCTTGGCGGGGCGCTCGTTGAACGACATGACACAGTACCCCGTGTTTCCATGGGTTCTCTCTGACTACACGAGTGAGACGCTTGACCTTACCAACTCGGCGGCGTTCCGCGACTTGTCCATGCCGATGGGCGCCTGCGGCAGCAACGATCGCCGTGAGGTGGTGCAGAAGCGCTACATGGAAATGCGAAGTCTGGGCGACGTTCCGTCTCACTACTTCACGCACTACAGCTCCCCTGCGATCACACTCTACTTCCTCATCCGGCTACCGCCCTTCACGACGCTCGCGCTTCTTCTGCAAGGCGGTCATTTTGATCATGCTGACCGCATGTTTCACTCCATGCAGGCTACCTTCAGGGCAGTCATGACGAGCACCCAGGATGTGCGGGAGTTGATCCCAGAGCTCTACTACTTGCCGGAGCTGTGCACTAATGGGAACCACGTCTACTTTGGGCAGCGGCAGGACCGCACTGCGATGGACGACCTGCAGCTGCCTCCATGGGCGCGCGGCGACCCCTTCACGTTTATCTACCGCATGCGCGAGGCGCTCGAGAGCGCGCATGTGTCGACCCACCTGCACAAGTGGATCGATCTCATCTTCGGGTACAAGCAGCGCGGCAAGGACGCGATCGACGCGGTGAACGTTTTCAACTGGCACTCGTACGAGGAGCTCGACCGCAGCCGGGAGGCAAGCTCCGTGGATCAGCAGCTTCTGGTGGACTCGCTTGATAACATTGGTCAAACTCCCATTCAGCTCTTCCGTCGCCCACACAAGCCGCGACTGCCGCTGGTGTGGGCTGACCCACTGCAGCTCCCCACTCAGGTGAAGGTCATGCCCCTTCACTGGGGCTGCGCACGTGTGGCGCGGACGATGGTGCTGTCAACTGACAGAGTACTAGTGGTGTCCGGAAGTGGTGCCGCGGCCTCGCTGCGCATGCACTTGAACCTAATTCATCAATCGTCGGTGTTGCAGAGGGCAGCAGCGGCACAGGTGCGGGGTGCGTCTGGCGGCGCCAGTGCCGACGCCTCTGCCCCATCGCAGGCCGAGCTGACGGGTACGCGCACGCCAAGTCATGTGAACGCTACGGCGACTGCGGTGCCAGGTCTCCCGGCAACCCCAATCGGGAGTCGCTCTGGGACATCCACCATGGATAGCGGCAGCTTTGACGTCAGCGAGGAGTACGAGCGACGCCTTGCACCAATTCCAGCCGGCGTCATTCCGAACAACTCGCCATACGCCGATGGCTCCTGCACAGAGGAGAGCACCGCCTTGCTGTCCTACGACAGTGAAGTGTTCCTGGTGCTGGGCGGCCTCTTTGACAACTCGGTCGTGATTCGCGCTCTCTCAGGTGCGAGCGGCGATCTTCGACTGCGCGTGCATCGCGGACGAGTCGTCTTCGTTGCACGCAGCGAGGACAGCGCTATCTCGTGACAGGCGCCGAGGATACCACTTTCGCTGTGTGGTCGTGCCTGCCTCAACCAACGCGGCAGCAGTTGGAGGTGAAACTGCTCTTCACCATCTACGGCCATGAGGACATGCCGTCAGCGGTGGACGTGAGCAGCACACTGGACGTTGTCGCGACCGCTTCTCTCAACGGTACCCTGATGCTACACTCGCTGAGCACTGGGGGACTGGACCGCGTTATTCGACACCCGCATGGTGCCCCCATCCACCGCGTGCTGCTGCAGATGACGTGCTACGTACCTAACATCGTGTTCCTCTCTCACCAAGATGAGAAGGTGTGCCAGTACAGCCTGAATGGCACTGCGCTGCGTACTTTTTCGCCACCTGGCCGAGTGGTGACGTGGGCCACGACTGCCAACCAATGTCTTCTGCTTGTGTGTCAGTCCTTTGCTAGCGTGCGAGTGACAGCAGTGTATCGGCGCCTGGAAGCGATCCACACGATAGTGAGCAGACGTCGTGCATTTTGTACCTGCATTCCTTTTTCTTGGAGGTGCTCAAGACGGTGCCGCTTCGAGGCGAGGACGTTGTGTCTAGCATCTCAGCGCATCCATCCGAGCTACAGGTGGTGGTGGCAGGCACAGAGTCTGGACGGCTGTTGCTGCTGCGCTCCGTGTTGGTGTAGCATATGTGTGCCGATGCAGCTTCCCTGTACCTGTCGCTCGCAAGCGAAGGCGAGTGTTTGGTGACGCTCGTGAAGAGGCGATGAGATGCGAGAGCATGCGCGCAAAGGAGAGGAGCAAAACGGCGGTCGGTGCAGTGACGCTGACACGATAGTTTTCACGGCTAGTCGCACACGGTTGTATTCCCCTTCCCAAAGCAACGTGTTGAGCTGTGAGATCCCTGTGTGGTATGACAGCGCGGCGCCTCAAAGGTGCGGAGGCAATCGCTTCTAAGAACAAATGAAAACGAGCTCCAGCGAAGCAGCCTAAGCGGCATTTTTTCCTTTGTTGCTCAACTGGATCGCTGGTGTTACCGCGGTGAAAGAGGGGCCCCGGGGGAGGCGAAGACAATCTGCCTAAGTGGAATATGCCCTGTTCACGTCAGGTACGCGAACAGCAAGAAACAACGGGCCGCACTTTTCTGTCGCCCTTTTATCCGTTGGAAGCCTAGTCGTGGCGAACGCGCGCTATCTAGCGCTTATTTGTTGTTGCTGTGGTGCTGTGGGGTGGCCATCGTGAGCGCCCCCTCCCCTTCACCTCCCCTCCACTGTGCATCACCGACATGCTTCACGTTACGTTTTTCTTTTCTTGTCCCACGCCGCTTTTTGCACCGGCGGGCACCACACGGCACAAAACACACGCCCCCCTCCTCTCCCTATGCACGCAGAGTACCTTCTCGAGAAGCGCAACCTCTCCTCCCGGAGTAGTATGCATACACACGAACACACAGGCGGACTCGTTGAAGGAAGAGCAACGCATCTCGCACCCCTGCAACAGCCCCCCTCCCCCCCCCCCCCACCGCCACCACCACCACCGCACTGCTCCCCTTCCCCTCCGTAGCCAGCAACGCTTTGCAGTCATCAGCTTCACTTTTTTTTTTTTTGAATTTCCCCTGTTGCATCTTCTTGATCGTTCGTGTGTGGTTTTCCCCCTTCTCCACTACTCTCGTCTCTTTTCCTTCTCACCATGTCACAACAGTTCACCTCGAGCGAAAACCTCGACTCATCCCAGCAGCAGCTGGAGGCAGATCGACACGTGACATCGACGGAGGAAAGCAGCAGGACAGAAAGCAGGGACTACGATCACCGCTCATCTGAGGCAGAACGTTACAACTCGCACCTCGCTCAGCATCAGCGCGAGCCGTCTAAGCAGATCACTAGTTGTAGCCCGCAGTGGCGTAAGGTGCTCTACGAGCGACAGCCCTTTGAGGACAACTACGTCGATCCACAGCAGTTCTTGGAGGAGCTGAGCCATAACAAAGACATCAAGAGCTACAAGTACGCGGTCGTCGTCATCAACACCCTTGCCATAACCCAGGAGATCTCCATTGTCGTGCTGTTCTGCCACGCCTTCATGGGTGTCTTCACGAAGTCTATCGGCAAGTACTCGCTCGTAGTGATTGATGTGCTGAGTGTTCTCGCCGCGCTTGTGTGCTACGTGTTTTACCAGTGCCACCAGGGCACCTGCAGGGCGACGGCGGAGCGACATGCCAGTCGGAGCACCCGCTGTTCGTCACCGTCGCGGCCTCCGTCGCAGTGGGTCTTTCACGCGTGGAACTTTGGCCGGCAGGTTGTCAGTCTCGTCACAATGCTCACCCTGCTCAGCCCCATCTTGAGCACTCTCACCGTCACCTACAGCGACGACACCATCGTGACGCTGTCCATCCTCACCATGTCTCTGCACTTGTTGTTGACCGACTACAGCTACTTGAACGCCTGCACCCAGCGCTTTGACCCCAACTTGTCCGTTAACATGGCCATCTACTGCGTGACCCTCATGGCCTCGCGCATTTCCTGCCCGCTAGCGAGCGGGGCCCTCATCTGCTTTGGCATCATGTGTTTCTCGCTCTCCCCGATCGTCCGTCACCTCATCAGGCACTACTCCTTCACTGCTCATGTCGCCACCACATTTGGCCTCGTTGGCCTAGCCATTGGGTGCCTGACCCAGATCCCGATTCTGGCGATCTTGTACACCGTGACAGTGCTTATGATCTCGTTTGGCATTCCGTGGCTGTTCGTACGCATGCACAGCAGCGTCAAGGCTCAAATCAACGGTCCTTGGGACGAGGCGAGGCCCACCAACAGCGCTGCCGCGGCGGAGTGGGCGAACTCTGGCTTCCTGGCATGAACAACTACCATGTGAATTGTTTGAGGGCGTATGGGCTGCGTACCGACGGTGTGACAAGATCTGTAGGGGCGTCTTCTGTGTGTGTGTGTGTGTGTGTGGCTGTTTACGTTTGCACATGTTTGTTTGGTCTGCTACCTTTTTCTTCCCTTGTAGTTCCTCGCCTTCTGCGATGTGCTCGCCTTGTTGTTGTTGACCCTGTGCGCAAAGGATATACCGCGAAGAGGGATACAGCAGAAAAAATACGCGGTAGCGGTTTGACAATGGAGCGCCCATGCACATGACTGTGCGGGACTGTGACTTTTCGGTGGTTGCCACTCCTGGACGCGGTGATTCCTCCTTGCGAGTGTTTTGGCGCGCTCTCTTACTCTGACCTTGTTGGCAGAGCAATAGTCTTGCGAATTCTATCGGGAAAGACGTGGGCGGAGCCACATGAGCGCGAGTCGATGCCGTAAGGCATTCCCTCTGTGAGCCCACTTGCTCATCATGTACTTCATCTTAAACAAGTGTTGTGTCTGCTTCTCACTTCTCTATCTTACGCACTTTCTTCCTTCCATCTTCACGGCGTCTGCAACACCTATATCCCCTCTTCCCACCGTACCTCATCGAGTCATTCACGCGCAGAAGCTCAACTCACACCACCGCCCTTGGTGAATAACTGATGCGTCTAGGCACATCTTCATATTATTACTTTTCTGTTGTTGTTGTTGTCACTGCCTCTTCTAGAAGAAGTACTTCCATACATTGACCCACCATCCCCCCTTTTTCGTTTTCTCTTCTATTGACTCCCCTTTCTCAGCATCTCCTCGGTCATCGACGATACCAACAACAACAACAACAAAAGGGATTACGTAACACAGAGAAACCCACGCACACACTTACATCGACAAGAAGACTCCTTTTTTTTTTCTTTTACTGCCTGTCATTTTTGTTTCTTGTGAGCTCTTTTTTTCTAAAGGACGGAGCCTAACATCTTCATCCCAGTCCGCCGCGCGTGCTTATTGACACAAAGTAAGCGGCCACCCTGCTCCCCCCACGCATAATTTCAGCTCGGCACACGAACAGGGAGTCACAGTTGCGAACAAAGTGTGTTGCGACTTGCGAGTTTTGTATACCTGTATCTTCTTCAGTGTTTAGGTAGTGAAGTATAATTAGGTAGTCGTGGTGCGGACTCTAGCAGAACGAAAGGAAAAAGAAAAGTAATAACAGAATACAGAAATAGCTCCCCCCTCCCCCAGACAACACAAACGGGGTCCATTGTCGGTCTCCGTAAAGACATTGACGTCGTGTGACTGGTGTGGCACCTCTCTTTTGTAAGTCCATGCGTGGCTGTGCGTGGTGTTCTCTCTCTCTCCTTGTTTTCTGTTGCTCGTTGGGTGACGGCTGCTCTTTCTGGTCCGCATTTCGGATTTCTTTTCGTTGTGCTGCCATTTTTCTTTGTTCAGTTTTTCTTCTTTTTTTCCATTGAGCGTCTCTGTCGACAGTGTCACTTGTAGATTTCCACTATCCTTGGGTCTTTCTCTCTCTCTCTCTCGTTGATTCTCTGTTCTGTGTTTGTGGGTTTGTCTTCGATTCCCATCTCTTCTTCCTCTTTCATCTCTCCGCCTTCTCTACGCCCCTACTTGCTCTGCACCTTCCGTGGTGCTTTTTTTTTTCCTCCCTTTTGCACTTCGAAAGCAAGCGACTTCGTCGGCATAATGCTCTCCAACAACGACCCACGCTTTTATATCCCCCCTGCAGGGCTGTTGCGAAGGGATTCATCTACCATGACGAACGCTAGTGCTTTCTCCCATATGCATCTTGTCGGCAACCCAGACTGGATGTCTTCGTTATCTGCAAACCAGCAGGTGGCCGCGGCACGCCCCGCTCGTGTGCCACCAGCACCAGTGGCGGCCAGACCTTCTGCCCCTCAGCCTCTCGCTGTACCAGTTACCATTGGTACACCTGCGGCAGCAGCAAAAAAGGGATTCCTCGACATCTTCTACCGTAGCTCTTCGACAGCGGCGTCGTCGAAGGAAATGCCACAGCAAGCGAGCAGTGCGGCCTTCACGCTGATGTCTGTGCCGCCCAAGGCATTGGATGTCTTTGACACCCCACCGCTGCGCGCCCTTCCTGTGGATGCGCAGCTGCCTATGGAGTGCCTTTCCAAGTTGGATAAGGTGGACGCTACCATCTCCGCAGCTCCACGCCACGTGCCGCCACGTCCTATGGCACTCGGCAGCGACACATGGAACGCACTGAGTAGTGTACCTCTTCCGCCGAAGACAAAAACAAGATGTGCATCGCTGCTGGCCCCACCGATCTCCATCGACGGCGTCTCAAGCGGCGACCCCACTCCGCGCTGGAAAAATCTCTTCTCTTCTCGCTTCTGCGGGACTGCGCCGACGCTGGAAGCGTTCCAAAACGCACCACCTGAGCCCATTCGGTCGACCTCACCGGGCAGCCCTCAGCACTGGATTACTACCACTTCTACAACGACGGTGGCCACAGCATCTATCCCGGTGCCACCCAAGCCGGTCACAGGAAGCCCACTGCGCGACGCTACCGTAAGAAGCCTTGAGGCTGGGGCAACCGCAGCGATGCAGGTCATGCACAACGAGCCGAGGACAGTGGCGCATGCGCTGGTGCCGGTTGGGGAGGACACCCCTGCAGTTGTCAAGTCGGTGTTGAAGCCGGTGCAGCAGACACCCGTGATATCGACCATGTTTGTCAACCCAGCTCTGAACCCAGTGAGTGGCACGTCACCAGCCAAGGAGCCGGCACCTCTTAGCCTTACTCGAAACGAGCCGGAGCAAGTGTGGCTCCCCGAGCACGTGGAGGAGTCCGTGTCGCCCTTGCCTAAGGAGTTCACTAAGTCTATCGCGGGGCCGACTATGGAGCAGGCACAGAGGGACGAGGCGCGCACATTGGCCAACGTGCGCAACTTCATCAGCACGCTGTTCAGCGGTGGCAGAGATGGTGAGACAGACTCGTCCACAACGGAGAATCAGAAGGCGGACGGGTTCAGCGCGCTGGAGTTTGTGATGAATCGACGCGGCACGCAGACCAAGGCGTCTCAGCCGGCGGACTATAGTTCTTTCTTTAGCACCTCTTTCTTCGATGACGACTGCGACGAAGACAGCGAAGAGGGTCTTGAGAAGTTGCGCCGTGTTATCTCCATTGTGATGCAGTCGGCAAAGAACCACGATGGCAATAGTGTCTCGGAGCCGATTAGTCAAAGCTGTTGTCGTGGCGAAGGTGGTGACGGTACCGGGGTGGTGACACTGACACCATTCCCCAGCAAGTACACAGAGTTCTCTGCGTCGTACCAGACCACGAGCAACAACGCAAACGATAACGAATGGAGGCAGTTTGCGCAGTTCTGAACGTTTGAAGAGTACTGCATTTCGCGTCGCCGAGAGTGAGCGAAGAGAACTCCAACTGAAAAAGCGGAGGGGAAGATCAGCAAAGGTTTTTTTTTGGGGGGGGGCGGCGGCGGTGGCATGCGGAAAGGGAAGAGGACTACTAAGGAGGCGGCGGCGAGGCTCCTCCGCTGTATGGCGTTTTTCTTTTGACATGCGCCACTGCGTCTTTCTTCTCCCCTCTCCCCTTGTGACTCTTTCTTCCCCACGCACGCACACATACATACACGCCTTCATATATATTTTTTTCGCTTCTCATGCGTATTTCTGTGCGTGGGTATCTGTGCTGGAATGTCATGGCCGGTGTAAGGAGGAGACTGTCACGTCTGATTCTCTCCTTCTCTAATGCTTCCCTGTTGTCTGTCTGTGCATGGGTGCGTCAAACCATGCCGATGGTGCCTCCTTCGTCTCCGTTGGGCTTCCCTTTTTTTCTTTTTCCTTTTGTTTTATGTTGTTCCTCTCGTCCCCCCCTCCCCTCCCCCCACGCCCTCCTCCCTCCCTTTTTCGTGTAGGTCGGCGTGTCTGTAGGCCCTGTAATCAACGCTTTAGACGTTCTGCGCGTTGCCTTTTCTGTTTTACTTCGATATTGTGTAGAGTAGCGGGCGCACACCAAAATACACACACACACACACACACACACACACATCCGCACGCCCTTTCTGCTTTGCTTGCTCCTCTCGCCCTGCCTCTCTCTCTGCCCCATCCTCTTGTTTCTGTGCGCCATCTTTGGCTTCCTGAATTCTATCCCGACGGTGAAACGAAAAAAAAAAGGGTAGCAACGCGACGAAGTATAAAACACAGCCGCACGACCATCAGCGAGACACACGGAAATATTGGGCTAAAGTAGATGTATAGAGAGACGGCGAGAAAGACACAGTGCCATTCTGTTTTGTGTCTCTCGTCTTCTCTGTCATTGTTCTGCACAGCGTAAGAGCAGAGCAACGACGGGTTTAGATAACTCTTCGACTCGACCAAAGTCGGCGAATGTGCCGCTCTAGTGTCGTGTGTCTGTAGTGGAAGGGGATGAGGGAGAGAGCGGCTTGTAGGTAAGTATGACACCCGCTCCAGCGCCACCCAGCTCACACACACACACACACACACACACACGCACACCAAAGAAAAGACACTCCTATATGCACATACCCGCGCGCACGCCTGACCCCCTCACGCGGAGCTATGCAAGAGGAATATGTTAGTCGTAGTAATAGTGACTTACTCCTTTTCACTTACGTTATCATCTTATTGAATGAGTAGCTCATCTCTTTTTTCTGCGTGCTGCGAGGCACGGAAGCGTGCGTGTGTGTGTGTGTGTGTTGGTGGGTGTGGGTACGTTTGCATGTGGACGCGTCTGTCTGTCGGCAATGTGCTCCTTTTTTTTCATATATGTTGATGTGGGTGCCCCGGTGCTCGTGTTATTTATCGTTTGGCTGCTGTGCTCCGTACACTTTTCCTGTGTTTCTGTCTTGTGGTGTCCTTCTCGATTTTCTTGTGTGTTTCTTCGATTTTCTTTCTTTTTGTGTCCCCCTGTCTCTCCCCCCTTTTTCTTCTATCATGTCGGCAACATGTGCTTGCTCTCCACTTGCTTCCTCCTGTTCCTTCATGTTTCCTCGACTTGTTCTCTCGCGTGAGGGTTGTGTGACGTGATTGGTGTGTTTTCGTTTTTGTTGTATTTTGTTTTGTGCGTGGTCTCCTCCCTTCCCCTTTTTGTTTTCGTTCATTTCTGCTGCCTCTATAACTACTCTCATCAGTGATGGCAGTTCAGTTAAGTGCGGTGATGGTGGTGGGGATGTTTTTCTGTTTTCCATGGTCACGCGCCGTGGATGTGAATGATTGATCTACACCCCATCAACACGCCACCTCCTTTTTTTTTCTAACTCGTAGTGCCTCCAGACTTTTCGTTTTCCTTTGCTGTAGTCTGTCTTATTAGCATAACCGGCTTGTGTGCGAGCACGAGCTTCATTGCAAGTTCACCGTCAGAAAAATGTGTCAATGAAGGCGAGCCCCACCCTAAGAGTAACAGAAAGAGAGCAGTCAGCTCTTCCCCATCCTGCGCCTGCGCAGCTTCTGCCGCGTATTGGGCTCACACACACACACACACACACACACACACACACACACACACATACACTCCCAGACGCACCTGATAGCGGTAGAATTCTTGGACCTGTGCTTTCGCCGTAGGCCGCAGAGTGGCAGCAGCGGGGTCGACCAAAAGAAAAGCAGACCAACATAGGGCCTTGTTTGTCGTGGCTGCGTGCTCCTCTCTTTTCGTGCCATGTCGTTCTCTCTGTCCTCGGCTTGCCCAGCCTTCGCATGTCGTCTTTCTCTTCTCATCCCGTTTCCCTCTCCTTCTCCCCACCGCTCGTGCGCTTCTTCGCTGCGGCTCGTTTTTCCTTTTTTTTTTGGGGGGGGGCGCTTTCGCTCTTCGTTTGTCCTGCTGTTGCCCGCTCGACTCATTCCCTTAGCACTCAGAGTAAGTCTGACAGACATCAAGTATCCCCTCCTAGGCTCGTATGAGCTCCTTCTCTTCCTCCACCGCCGTAACTAGTGCTGATGCAGCGCCGGAGCAGGAAGACGTATCAGAAGTACGACGTGTCGACTCGCTCTACAGCCCGCACGATGTCTGCGAGGCGGCCGTAGACTACGTGCTGCGCAACGTGAACACGATTCAATACATGATTCAGAGCATCGAAGAGATCACAGGCAAGCCCTTCCTGCGCGACCGCATTAAGTGCCTGCCCCTCACTCCGCGTAATGGGGCCCCTTGTGTCTCCACAAGGGGGCTTACCCCAGATCGCGTGTATGCAGGCTATATCTGGCGTAGTGGCCGCTCCGATTGCCAGGCCAAAGATGTCGTGCTGCTGGAGGATCACGTTGCCCGCCTTTTTAGCACGAAGCACGCGGCGACCTTCTTAAAGAAGGAAAAGGGGGACAACGAGTGCACGTCGTTGTCACTGTTGACATCGAGAACTGCTGCTGGTGCTGCTGCGGCATCTTCGCCATCCACAACCGCCTCACCACCTCAGCTGGAGCGCCTTCTTGTGGAATCGCAGCTGCCGGTGCTGGAGCAGGTGGAACGCAGCATACGCCATGAGCTTGTCCATGCCTTTGATGATGCTCGAGGCGCAATTGAATACTCCGACTGCATGCATCAGGCCTGCAGCGAGATTCGCGCAGCACGCCTGAGCGGTGACTGTTTCGTTGGTCAAGAGATGCGAAAGGGTCGCTTTAACTTCTTTGAGGGTGGGCAGAAATGCGTTCGCCGCCGCGCCGTCATTGCGGTCGATCGTAATCCAGTGTGTCGTGGCTTCTCTGAGCGCGCAGTGGACACAGTGTTTCGGAAGTGCTACTCGGACTATGAACCTTTCGCAGCGCCCATCTATTCCCTCGGGAGCTACGGCCACGCCCAGTTTGCTAATGGCACGCTTAAGCCGTGAGTGGTGTACACACGTCGCGTGCGTTTTGTTGTGGAGTGCCGTTCGACGGAGGACCGGTAATGTCTGTCCCCCTTTTACGGGCATAGGCGAAGCGTTTTTTCCCCTTTTGCCTTTTCGCAAGGTGGACACTGTAGTTTTCGTCGAAGCGTTGTTTGCTGGAGAGGGTCACAAGATGATTTACAGGCAGTGGGTGTGGACTCGTGCTACGCGCGGTGCTTTGTTTGCAGTGCGCACGAGTTTCTTCATGGTGAGTGCTTTGGAGAGAGCTGCCTTTGGTGCCAAGCGGAAGTGTCAGCGTACCAGCATGGCGTTTCGGGCGGCGAAGGGTTGTGGGTCTATCTTCCCCTCTCTGTGTGTAGGCGGGCTGAAATCGCTGTTGCACCCGAGCGAATCCTTACAGTCAAGCGGCCATGCTCTTCTAGCATTGGGTATGCTACTTGTTTATTGTTTCACCTTGCCTCTTCTCTCCTCTTCCCACTCGATATATGTCAGACCTAGCAGAGCGAGAGAAACCCTTTCGGCTTTCGTGTGCCCTCCAGCGACTTTGCAGAACACGGGCCCGCACCACCCTTAACGTGAATCGCGAAGTCGCGAATGGTGTGATGTGGTCTTCTGCTATAACTTCTTCTCTACCTCAAGAAAAAAGCCCCGCTAGCAGAGACGGCTTTTCCGAGTGCCAGTCCCCCCGCAATTGCACCTCCAATGAGCAAGGTCGAAGTTCATTGCATGTCGGCGTGGCAGCGAGGGCCTCATCAAACCGGCCGTCAGAGACGCTTGCCGCCGCCCCGGGAGCCCCCAAAGCAGCCTTGCGCGCACGCCAGCGACTGAAGGTGGCGCCTCATCGCCCACATAAGGGCGCACAGGGAGTGTCTTCGCGTTCTCACGCATCGACAAAGACGCACTCTGTTGCTGATGGCGTCGGTAGCGCTGCTGCTCCCTTGCCTTCTGTCCGCCGCTACATCTCCTCCTCCGCGGCCCGCGGTGGGTCTGTGATGATAACTACCGCCACACGGCATTTGCCGTACCCCTCGCGTTCGGTACACCACGTTTCTGAGGGGATCGCGCTGCATCGCGTGCAGCGCGCTGTGCGCTGGTTCTTGATGCACCGGTGCCTCCAGCGGACTGTCCCTGTAACAACCGAACCCTTAAACATGTCTAGCAGCCTGAGCGCTGAATTTACAACTGCCAACGCCCCCCCTCTTTTAGAATCTCGGTTCTTGCACCGCCTTCGTGCGGAGCTCTATCGAAAAGAGAGAGCTGAGGAACTCCGCGCAGATATAGCCAAGCGGGTCATCAAAGCGGCCCTCAGTCACTGGGTGCAGGCGCGCCGGCTTCTCCACCGACATCTTTCCCTCTACAGTTGTGTGAAGTCAGCCTGCGAGTTCAATGCCCTTCGCGCCGCCGAGCTGGATGCGGCTCTCTGCTCCATTCAGGCTTCGCTGCGGATGTACGGGAGCCATCACCTCGTCGAGGCGCGCCGCGCAAAGCTCCTTCAACAGACGGCCGTTCGTGTACTCGAGCGAGCGTGGCGGAGGACCCCGCACTACACTGCATCGATTCGGCATATCAACGACCGACACATACGTGAGGTGCTGTGCCGCCAGGAGACTGTGGAGCGTCGCGATCTGCTGTTGCGGCATCTTCTCTTCATGGTCCGCTGCCACCAGGCATTCTTCAATGACCCACGCATGTGGGATGCTGGGTTGGCAATTCGGCGCATCCCTCTGTACACGCAGCACGGCCTGTTGTCAACTGAGGAGTCGAGCATGATCTGGGGTACTGCAGTGCCCTTGTTACCATTGCGGAGAGTCATAGTAAACTCAGTTGAGCCGTGCGTCGACGCTGTTGCGCAGGAGGAGCAGGCGACTGCATCACCGCGGCGACCGGAGACGTCACCGCTCTCTGCGACTGGCAACGCCAACGGAAGCACCAATGCCTGGGGCTCACCAGTGCAATCGCGCCCGAGTCTTTTAGCAAACGTCGGTAGCAGCTCCTATGCTGGCAAAGAGGAGGACGACAGCCGTCTTGACATCGACGAAGCTCTGCGCTTGTGCGAGTACCGCCTCGTGTTTTCGCCGGAGGAGCGGCAGCTTCTCGAGGAAGTGAAGGCGTCGTTACTACACCCTACCTCGTCCCTCTTCAGAAGCGATGCAGAGGTGCGATGTGCAGCACACACCACCGCTGGACTGATGAGGAGTAACGTGGGTGCACTTACCGCGTCTCCGGGCGAGCTACAGATGGCCCCGGCTGGGTCCGCAGTCAATACTGGCAGTTCGGTGAGCTACGCCGCAGCCTTCGCGTCGTCCTTGACGTTTATCCGACGGCCGCGTATTTTCGATGCGAGTCAGCGGTGCACTGTGCAGCACCTATGTGACATCCGCAGTAATACCCTGGAGATGCAACAGCAGCTGCGCGCGCACGGCTACGTCTCTGCCGCGCTCGTGGCACCGTTTCTGAAATTTGGACTGCACTACCAAGGGCTGGCACGAGGCGATACCGACTTGTCCTGCTTTACCACCACTGCAGGCATGAGAACGTGTAGGCCGCTGGTGGCCGGCCGCGTCGCGTGCGCTGCGACTGAGCTGCGTCAGTGCCTCGTAGGAGCGGTGCAAGGCATCGGCGGCACGGCCGACTCTGTGCTGCCTGTGATACTGGAGGAGCAAAAGTGCCGTCTTCAGGCTGTCGCGCGCATGGCGCGTCAGAGGCCACCACTGAAGGGCATGGCCACGTCAACGCCGTCGGTGCTGCGCACAGCACCAACGGTGGGTCTCATGCGCGATGGTTTCACGAATCCTGCGACTGAGGCGCTCTGCAATGGTCCTGCGAAGCATACGCAGCGCCTTGGCGTTGCTGATCTCGCGTGCGCGTCATCACACACAGCGTCACGGCGGGGGAGAGCGGTGACCATCGCCCTGGTTGCTGAGGGGTGTCGGCGGCTGACGACCAGTGCAGATGTAGTCGGCCCTTACTGGCGAGAGTTTCTCTTCGCCAAGGGAGTCGATGTGTTTGTGACCGCCGCTCGCAAGCACGGCGAGGCGCCTGGTAAAGTCGACGCGGCGTACCAGGCTGACGCCTCGTCGCTGTCACCACCACTACCGAAGCGGGTGCGACGCGGTCTCGAATCGCACCTTCTCCCTGGTGCCTCATTGTTTTTCTTACGGGATTTCACGCCGTCGTTAATGCGTTGCCACCCACCCATTCGCGCTGGTCCGCCGCCTTTCGATGCCGCGACCGGTGCTGTTGCTCTTGCCATTGTGCCCGCAGGAGCCTCGTCGTCGTCTTCGCTGTCGATGCCCACGTCCACAATGACGTATTCCGCGGAATGGTGGGATGCTATGGAACGGTTGCTCCTGCAAGAGTACACGTACCGCACAGAGCTCTTGAGAAATGAGGCAGTGCAGCACAGCTCCATCGATGTACTGCGTCGCATGACTCCTCCATCTGTGTATGAGTCTGCCACGGGGGCATAGGAGAAGACGCGCGCAATCGCTCTCTCCCACCTTCGCCCCTCTGCCCCCTGATGCACGAGTCGAGGGAGCGGAGCGACATTGACAACGAAGGAAGTACACAAAAGATACCAGCGCTGTCATCAATGTACATTATATCTCCCTCTCTTTTCGTTGTATGTGTATGTGTGTGTGTGTGTGTGTGTGTGTGTTTGCTTTCCCCCTTTCTCGTTTCACTTTTCCTCTGCGCCTCACCTTGAGCCATCGGCTGTGTGAGCCACAGCCCCCCACCACTCCACGAGGACATCGTCATACACGCGGGGAAAGAGAACGAGAGCGAGTGATGGAGCGTTTGGGGCTTCACGAATAATAATGTGAGGCACAGGACGTCGTGCGGAATGCCTGTTCTCACGGGTGGCGTCAAGCGACAGACATCACCATCACCGGACTCCTCCTGCCACGCTATCCTCCTCCTATGCCGTAATGCGTAGGGTTGCTGCATTTTCCGTGCTCACTCGCCTCCCTCACTTTCACTCCCTCCGTGCATTCCTCCCTTTTTCTTTGGTTCAGGCCAACAAGGGGTGGGCCCTCCCTATGGCATCCTCCCGCTGTTTCTCTCGACCCCCTCGTGTTTTTCCCTTCCCAAATGGCCTGCACCGTGCCCTCTTCTTACACGGGTGAGTCTGTGCGCGGCGCCATTTACCGCCTCTACGGCCAGCGCCCCAATGTGCCTCTCCGCATTCTGCATGCCACCGTGCCACCAGTGACGGCAAGTCTCCTCCAGCAGCGCGCAGACGTTTTCAACGCCATTCTCGACTGCATCCACGACGAGCTGTACACCAGCAGCTCAGCAATTGACACAGATGTGGCGACGTGCTCTTCCGTGATAACTGACCACTGGTTGCTGAGCGTGCCCGAGTCGCTGCGGTATGATGAGAAGACGGTGGTAAACTACCTTGGAATGCTCGTGGCAATCGACTTCTGCCATTGGGCAGAGGTGCCGTGCAACGGTCGCAGATGCACCACTGCCCGCGTAGGAGAGGAGGTGACAGGGTTCGGAGGGTTTTACGCCGCCGTTGAGCCGCAGACTGGGGATTCGGGGTTGATGGACGGGGGCACGACCGCCACTGCTGCGGTCGCAGAGCTCTTCACCGAGCCGTCGAACACAGCCCCAACGGAACTCGGCGCACCTCCAACGGTCGTCACTGCCTCTTCGACGCTGTTACGTGGATCCGCAGCCATGATGTACCTCCTCCGCCGTGCCGTGGAGGTGCACCACCTTCCGTGGTTTCATCCAGACTTTCTCCAGTGCTTTCGGGGAGACACGGCGGCCGCAATGAGTGCGCTGAGTGTGTGCTTCATGGGGTGCAGAGAGGACGGCGTTACCCCGCTGTGGATGCCGTGCACCCGCGAGCGCGTCGAGCTGCTGCTGTCCCTTGCCGACGCATTTGTCTCACGTCGAACGTCTTACTACGCACTTCTTCGCGAATGTGATGGCTTTATTTTTGCGCCTGACGCAGCAGCGGCTGCCAAGGCATCTTGTGGATTTGTTCCCGCACTCGTGCGCTTTCACCCGCGCTACTGTGACTTTGTGCGTGTGCCTGTTGAAGGCCCTGACTGCCTTAGCGTAAATGCCGGCGAGGCCGCCCCAGGGATGCGGATTCTGCCGGTGTTGAAGCTCAGTCAGCTGACCGCGTTGGCGATAGAGCAAGCGCTGACGGCGTTGTGGCGGTACCAGGCTGCCAACAGCCCTTCTTCAACATCGCGTATATCTACCGCTCTACCATCCGCCCCCGCGGACTCGTGGTTAGCAGATCGAGCCGCTTGCGTGGCGCATGCCCGTTTAGAGTCCAGCACAACGGAGTTGCACTCGTCCCTCTCGGGTGTTTTCGTTGATAGCGCAAAGCTCAGCATCTGCTGCGATTATCAAATACCCAAGGCGCTGCGCGCAGCAGGGCTGCTCCTGTACGACGACCACCTCGCTTGCCTTGTGGACCGGCACGTCCTCCTATTGCCGGACTCGGTAGAGGAGGTGTCAATCCGCGTGGCAACCTTGATCGCCGCGGAGCGTCTCTTGGAGTTTCTCAACACCCCACAGCAGCAGCAGGTGTTGCTTGCAAGGGGCGCTGGCGCGGCGGCAGCAGAGGTGCCAGGGGCCGCGGTGCAACTACCAGAGAAGAAGTCGTGCAACGTGATGCATCTCGACTACGCCTTGTGGTACGTGGGGCGCTATATGCTTCCGAGAAAGGCGCGCCATCATCTTTGCCGCACCATCATGTACTGAGTTTTCAAGACAGAAACAAACCAAAAAAGGTGTGGTTGTCCCGTGTGGCATGGTCGCTAGGGGACGTGCGAGAGCTCTCTGGCAGCCAATGCAGCTGACTCTTCGATATTGATTGCTCTCTGTGTGTGTGTGTGTGTGTTTGTGTGTTTGCGCGCCATTTCCCTCTATCCCCATTTCATGACCGCCTTCGTCACTACTCTGAGAGAGGGATGGCGGCGAGTAGTTTTTGTAGCGGTGCAATTCACAAACAGCGCGTTTTTGTTTTTGTTTGTGTTTCGTGCGGCTTGAGGAAAGCGGAGGTCATGCGATCCCTCTGTGATTTCTCCCCCCACCCCCACCACAAACGTGGGGCACACCGTGAGGAAGAGGAATCCAGCGAAAGAAAAAAGAAGCACATACCCGCAAAAGAGAACGCGGCGTTGGCATGCCGGTGCTGGGACACTGACTGAGAGAGAGAGAGCGGATGGTCATGGCTGGTGGGCCCAAGGATACAGATGGTTCACCTCCCCCTCACCCCCTTTTCCTGCAGTTTCACCGCTCTACTACCCTCCGTCCTCCTACTCTCACTCTACTCTGTGATGTAGCTTCGTTTTCTGGCTCTACTCCTTCCCTTTCCGAACTGCTTTTCTCTCCTCACTTCTGTGTCTCTGGTACTCTCGGTGATTATGTACTACCGCCCCTAAAATATGCGTTGGTGACGTCGTTGCGCTGCCACTTGTTGCCCAAGGCGCTGTATGGGATCTGCACACCTACACACACCCGCACACA
This sequence comes from Leishmania lainsoni, assembly GCA_003664395.1. Classification (NCBI taxonomy): domain Eukaryota; phylum Euglenozoa; class Kinetoplastea; order Trypanosomatida; family Trypanosomatidae; genus Leishmania; species Leishmania lainsoni. The sequence continues at coordinate 288,573 of RAIA01000041.1, forward strand.
CTGCCGTTCTGTGAAGGTGAAGGCTGTTTCTTCGTCTGTGTTTCACGTGTGGGGCTCTCATTGAAAAGACTCTGGTAGCGGGAACATGAGGTGGTCTCTGGTGTCTTTGCTTTTCCCGAGGCAGGCGGCAAGGGGCCGCGTCGAAGGCCGAAGTCTATGTCAACTGCACTTTGGAGGAGGAGCATCCATGCGATGGTGCACTACCAGATGCGCGGAAACTCCTTTCTCAAGTTCCACTACGCAAGCTGCCAGCACTCGAGGCGACGCCATGAACAGTGAAGGAAGCACCAGTAGCACTGCGGGTGAATCTCACCGCCTTTCTTCGTTTCAGGAAAGCCGTGGAGGGCGCCGCAGAGGCTCTCATCGCCGTCTTCGGGGGGAGCTGCACTCGTCAAGGTGTCGCAGGACTCGCTCTTCTTTATCGCCAGAGCCAGCGGCCCTTCTCGATGTCGACGCAGTGTCGGTGCCGCGCTCGCTTGACATTAGCGCTGCGGAGGACATGGTTGACGTGGAGCGGTTTTTTCCTCGTGCAATGACGCACCTTAAAGCTGTTCCAGCGTCTGCAGAGGCCGCAGAGGCAAGTCGCACTCGCCGCTGGCACGCGGCAACGCATGAGGTTAATAGCGACGGAATCGTGACGCCAGCGAAGCGCGCGGAGAGGGAGCGGCGGGAGAGTGGACTTGGGTCTTTTTTTGACGAGGGCAGCCTTGACGTGCGTGGCGGCATCGCGGACAAGCTAAATAGTGGCGCGTACGGTAGCACCCGCGACACGGTGGAGCGCGCCTCCCCAGACATCCTCAAGCTCACCGGCGGCAATGCACGTCGTCACGGAGGGCTGTGCTTATCTACGGAGAGCAACGCGGCACCGGCTGACCAAACAATCGAGGGTGACCATGGCGACGTCGGGGCGTATCGCGAGTTTGGAGACACTCCAGTGCAGCTGACCGACATGCTGCGAGAGCGGCTGATGGAGCTCAAGGCGGAGAAGCTGCAAGAGGAGCGCAGTGAGACGTTTCTGCCACAGCGCCTTTGCCACCGCTCTGCCAGCGAGCTTCTAATGCTGGCGGAGGACGGAGAAGCCTCGGCGGTGGAGTCTCGCAATCGCGTTACAAAGCAGCAGCCGAACTCCCTCGCTTTGCAGCGCAAAGCCGAACAGTCGCGCGGTGGCGCAGCCGTCACCACCTTGGCAGATCTGGCGCCCCAGAAAGGGGAGGAGACAGCGCTGCCTGGCGACGCGGCGCGAGACGGCCTGCTGCGTGCGACCTGCAACAGGCCCATTCTTCAAGATGGGGTGTCACCTGCTCAGGTTGCCAGTGCAATGCAGGTCCTGGCCGGCACTGACGACTCCGTGCCGGGCGCCTCTCAGCACGACTTACTGCGTCGCTTGGCCGCCATCGCCGCCCACACCGGTCGTTGCGCCTCAGCTATGAGGTCGGGTGACGGCGCAGGTGTCTCGGCCGAAGGGGAGGAGCGTCCTGGGTTTGTGCACCTCCTTCGCACCCTACCTCGGGCCGGCTTTTGCAGTCGTCGCGAGGCGGCCGCCATCATCTCGAGTGGGCAGGTGCGTGTCAACAACGTAGTGGAGCGCAACCCATTCCGTCTGGTGGAGGCACAGGATGACGTGCATGTTGCTGGTCACCAGTCCCGCCTGCGCTTTGCGCCGCCGCGGTTGTGGATGTATAACAAGCCAGCAAACGTTATCGTTTCCCGAAACGACGTGGCGGGCCGCACGCTCATCACGAAGCACGCGCGCATTCTTGGCATGGACCACCTGGTCCCTGTTGGCTCGCTGCCCATGCGCGCTCACGGCATCCTCCTCCTCACGAACGACGGTGAGCTTTCGCGCTTCTTGGAGAGCCCCAAGTCGATGGTGCAGCGGACCTACATGCTGCGGGTTCGGCCAGCGTTTGACCCCGTCCTTGTGCACAAGCTGAACACGGAGGGCATTCAAATCAACGGGCGTCGCTATCGAAACACAGAGTTCTTTGTCAACCCTGCCACGAAATCGCGCTACTCCGTTAAGGTGAAGGTGCGTGGCGAATCGATGCCGATCGCACACTTGATGCAGCATCTTGGCCGCACGGTGGAGCGGGGCGGCCGCATCTCATTCGGGCCTTTTGCTCTCTCCAACCTGGCTGTTGGCTCCGTTCGCGAGGTGACCATCCCACCGTTCTACTCGCAGCACCTTGGTGGTGCATGGCAACCCTTCGTTGAGCGCGATTGGCCCTACTTTCGTCGCCAGCGAGTTTCGCGGCTTCGCAGGTTGTGCCAACATCGCGAACTCACGCCAAAGGAGCTGGAGGAGCTCGACAACTACACCTACGAAGAGGTCAAAGATGTGCTGGATTTGGAATCGAGCGAGCTTCAGGCGCTCGCGGAGCAGCGAGCACAACAGCTGCGACACGCGAGTCACCTAGATGAGGAACTCCTTCCGCTTCCAGGCGAGTTCCCCAGCGGATCGTGCCGCGGGAGTGTGGGAGATGTGGTCGTCGACGACGTAGCTGCGCCTTTTGCGAAAGTCGATGAGGAGGTAGGCGAGGACGCGATTGTGGAGGATATTGCTTCCCTTCGCTGAGGTGTGCGGTGTGCTCTCGGAGGTGGTCTTCACAGTTGTTTTCTTTTGTGTTTTGCTGCGGTCGGGCGTTGTCTCTTGCACGCGCCACGCCGACCGTTACACTCTTAAGCACCGTCACTTTGTGTATCTCTGTGGCGTAGCTCGTTGCACCACCGGCTCCTTGTGTTCGTGGGCTACGTGCCAGCTCATTCAGGAATGAGGAGAGGGGGGATAGGATGCCCATCGGTGACTGCGCTAGCTTCCACTGTGGCATCGCTCGTGTGTGCTCACTCTGAGGGAGCAGGTGCACCGGAGAGCCGTTTGCGGTGACAAGTGAAGCAGAGAAGAAACCACAAAACAAAGAAAGAGGCATCGTTGCGTCTACATCAGGCTTGTCAAGCGCAAAGACCTTCTCTCCCATTTCGTCTACTGTCCACGCCTGGAACAAGGCCTCTTGCTGTGAAGTTTCTGTTGGAGAACTCGCACTCTCATCGAGCACCGCGAGGTGTGTGCAGATTCTCATTACTATCGGATACAACGGGAGGGGGGCGGGGCGGTGTGTACACGCGTGCCCACGCTGTTCTTCTCGGCTCCTCTCCATCCCCTTGCCCTTCCCCTCTCTTTTCGTTGTCGCGTACGCCTGTGCGTGAGTGAGTGTGTTGCGCACTTGTCTCTTGCCTTTGCTTGCGTTTCTTTGCTTGGCATGGCCGACTGTGGTTGCCGTTGCGTACGTTCTCCGCCTCGCGCCTCTTTCCCCGCTTGTGTTGCGTTTCTTCACTCACGCCCTCTCTGCGTTTTCTACAATTGACCTAACCGCACGCATCAGCCGCATCAACACTGACAATCGAGGGACCACGGAGGGAAACCGAGCCCACATATAACTCCACCATAGTTTAGCTCTCGATACATACATACGACCTCCTCAAGCCGTGCGTGCGTGTGCATCTCCTACGTTTTACCTTTTCCATTCGCTCCCTCCCCCTCCCCATTCAAATTCACACCTGTGCTTGTAGCGCCTCGCTCACCCGCAGTCATGTTCACTGATTTTGAGTCTATCATGACCTCCAACTTCACGTTGGAGGACTGCCCGCACATCGGCCCCTTCACGTACCACAACATTAATGAGGACACACTAGACGAACCGCTGTCGCTGTGCCCCTACCGACGCGCTCCACAGCAGACCACCGAAGGGTCTCCGGCGTCCTGCGATGCCGTTACGGCCGACCCGCTCGACTCCAGCCGCCACCTGCACGGTGAGAACCGCTGCTGGACGCTGACGGCATCGTGCCCAGTGCCGAGGGCAATCCCAAAGATTGATATGAAGAAAGGTACGACCACGCTCGCCTTCCGCTTCGACGGTGGTATCATCGTCGCCGTCGACTCGCGTGCGTCGACAGGCCAGTACATTGCATCCCAGACGGTGCTGAAGGTCCTGGAGATCAACGACTACCTACTCGGTACGCTTGCTGGTGGTGCAGCTGATTGCCAGTACTGGGAGCGCGTGCTCGGTATGGAGTGCCGTCTGTGGGAGCTGCGCAACGGCAGCCGCATCAGTGTCGCGGCGGCGAGCAAGATTCTGGCGAACATCACATATGCCTACCGCAACCACGGACTCTCGATGGGCACGATGGTGGCCGGCTGGGATCAGTTTGGTCCCTCGCTCTACTACGTGGACGACAAGGGCTCTCGCGTGAAGCAGGACCTTTTCAGTGTTGGTTCCGGCTCCATTTACGCGTACGGTGTGCTTGACACAGGCTACCGCAAGGACCTTTCTGTCGAGGATGCGTGTGACCTGGCGCGCCGCTCTATCTTCCACGCGACATACCGCGATGGCGCCTCTGGTGGCATCGTGACGGTGTACCACATCCACGAGAAGGGCTGGACTAAGATCTCACGTGATGACCAGACGAAGCTTTACGACCGCTACTTCCCCTCCAAATAGAGAGCGACCGGCCTGCGCCATGACGAACAGCAGGAGGCGGAGATACGGAGCTACTTCTTCTGGGCTGACCTCGCGCGGACGCATATACGTGTCACCCCTGCATTTTCACGGCCTCGCATTTATGTTTATCCCTCATCGATGCCTTTTAGCTTTCCTCTGTTGTCTTGCCTCGCGGTTGCAACGGAGGATGACACACTCTGCCTTTCCCTCCGAGAGATGTGAGTCAGTCCTTCCCTGTTCCTCTATTCCCATTACGTGAAGCGGTGGCGCTCTTTTTCCCCGTTCCTTTCTCTGGCAATGTGGGGGGTTACCTCCGTTTTCCCTTGTGTGTGGTGATGCATGTGCGCATTCTTCGATGTTGTTGTGCCCGTTAGGAGACGGGGGCGCCCTGTGGTTATGCATTTGTGGCGTGTTTCTCTCTTGTGGTGTTTGAATTGTTGTGCACAGCCTTGCGTGCTCGTGTGCGCGTGCTTTTAGTGGCTGTTGAAAGCGCAACTCTCCCCCGAACAATCCAAAACAGTGGAGAAATAAAAGTGCATGTCGAGCCTCAAGGACATGGGCATTGTAACCGGCTGGGTGTCGAACATAGTAGGGGGTTCTGGTATCCGCAAACCGGCGACCCATGTGTGCGACCTCTTCTCCCGCAGGCCCCCCTCTCTTTCTCTCTGTTGGGCACCTCTACGGTACAGGCTCAATCTGGGCCGCGACAGGGCACGCCCTCTTGATAGAGAGGCAGCCGCGGCTGTCAAGTGAGTCTCCCCTTCGACTACAAAAGAAGTGTACTCGCCTGATTTTGCTCTCCACCATTTCATATTCCTCTCTGCGCCTTTTCTGTTTTCTCACATGACTACCGCTCATGCGTGTGGGTCTGTGCGCGTGCTCTCTCCACGTGACGCACACGCCATACATCATATGGCACACGCTCGTCCACCAACTGCATTACTCACGTATTCCTTCAGTAACTCACGCATCTTTTTTTTTTTTCTAAGTTCACCCTCAGAGCTTCTGTTGTTTCTGCTTGCCGTCTTCCTTCTGAGTTATCTTCTCCTTTTCGTTGGTCATCGTGTTCCATACCTCCACTACGGTGCGACCTCTCCGCTTTATTTCATCGCCCGCAATCATGTCCGAAACCGAAGACGTCAAGCGTCCGCGCGCCGAGAGCGGTACGGGCTGCCGCAATTGTGGTAAAGAGGGTCACTACGCCCGCGAGTGCCCCGAGGCTGATGCCAAGGATGACGACCGCAGCACGACGTGTTTCCGCTGCGGCGAGGCGGGCCACATGAGCCGCGAGTGCCCGAACGAAGCCAAGTCTGGTGCGGCTGGAGCCATGGCGTGCTTCCGCTGCGGCGAGGCTGGTCATATGAGCCGCGACTGTCCCAACCCCGCAAAGGCGGGTGCGGCCAAAGGCTTTGAGTGCTACAAGTGCGGCCAGGAGGGTCACCTCAGCCGTGACTGCCCTAGCAGCCAAGGCGGAGGCCGCGGCGGGTACGGCCAGAAGCGCGGCCGCAACGGCGCTCAGGGTGGCTATGGTGGCGACCGCACGTGCTACAAGTGCGGCGACGCTGGCCACATCAGCCGTGACTGCCCCAATGGCCAGGGCGGATACAGCGGCGCGGGCGACCGCACGTGCTACAAGTGTGGCGAGTCGGGCCACATGAGTCGCGAGTGCCCGGAGGCTGGTGGCAGCTATGGCGGCTCGCGCGGCGGTGGCGACCGCACGTGCTACAAGTGCGGCAAACCCGGCCACATGAGCCGCGAGTGCCCGGAGGCGGGAGGCAGCTATGGCGGCTCGCGCGGCGGTGGCGACCGCACGTGCTACAAGTGCGGCAAACCCGGCCACATGAGCCGCGAGTGCCCGGAGGCCGGTGGCAGCTATGGCGGCTCGCGCGGCGGTGGCGACCGCACGTGCTACAAGTGCGGTGACGCTGGCCACATCAGCCGTGACTGCCCCAGCAGCTAAGCCGAAACGAAGAGTTGATATGATGAACGAAACGGATCTTCTGAGCGGAAGAAAGGGCCCCTGATAAACATAAAAGGTGACGAAGAGACGCATGCGTGTGAAAGGGGGCGATGCCACCATGGGAGAACGAAACGGATGTGATAGCAAAGAGGAGGCGGATACCAGCGAAGACTAACTACAGAGGGGGAGGGGCTATGGTGTTATGTGTAAGGAATAGAGCAGAACAGAGAGTGGTGTTCAGGCGCTTGAGAAACAGGTGGGAAATCTGCATACTTCTGCTTCTTTCGCTTCTCTGTTTTTCTCTTCTCGCCCGCCTCTCTTCCCGCTCTTCTTCCCCCCACCCCCTCTCTCAACTCCGGTGCCTGCTACTGCTTCTTTTCCACCTCGCTTCTCAGTGGGAGAGGAAAACAAGAGTGACACAAGCGACGACCGGTTCGTCGCGGACCCCTTTGTTTTCTCATCACTTCCTGATGCAAGTCGAGCCACACAACACCGCCGCGCGGATAAGATTGAAAAGATGCTGAGAAACGGTTTAGGCTTCATGCGTTTTCTTTTTCCTTTTTCTTCATGCCTCCGCCGTCTGGTGCTTTCTACCCTCTTCCCTCTTTCTTATCCAGCATGTGCGCAAGGTCCACCTAAGGACTTGCAACGACAACTGTGCAAGGAGTTTGCTCCTGCACGTTTTGTTTCCGCTTCCATCTCGATAGTCAAGAGGAGGAGGAGAAGAAAACCATTCAGAACGGAAAGCAAAAAACAATGAGCCCTCCCCCTAAAACGGAACTTTGCAATCTGCCCTTCAATGACGGCGACGATGGTGCACCGCGTGTGTAACCGCAGTAAAGAGAGAACGGAGCTAAGAAACGCATCCACATTTTTTTCAAGGAAGAAAGCAACAAGGTGAACAAGGAGAAGGTGGTTGCTTCACAACACACCACATGGCAGGTCTTGGTTTAGGTGGTGTGAAGGAAGGGAGGATAACGCGTCGCACCCTCTCGTGGTCGTTTTTTACCATTTACAGAAGTGCCATCTCTCTCTCTGTCACGGCTGTTGCGTCCTCCACTCCTTTTGCGAAAGGCGGCGATCAGCTCACAAAGGTCGTCTCAACGTACCTGCGCCCCCCGCGTGCCCAGGCAGTAGGGAAAAGAACAGCGCCAGAGGGAGTGTGTGGTTGCGACTTCTCTTTTTTTTGTGAAGATGCAGCCGAGCAGAAGGCGACTGTTGACACCAGAAAACAAACATGAGGCCCAACGCAAGTGGTGCTCTTATGGAAGACGTCGACAGGACGCATTCTCTCTCCCCTGCCTACTTCTCTCCGCTCCACAGGCGGGGAGGTCTAAACCAAAGAAGAAGCGTGTTTCTCTCTGTGCGTGTGTGTGTGTGTCTTGCAGCGCATCGCCTCTCTTTCGCTTCCCCCCTTCGCTTTCCTACTGTTAAATGTGGGCGACGTCTTTGTGCCCCCCACTCCCCCCCACACACCCACATGCGCCTCTGTTGCGCTGTTTTTCTCTCTTCGTTTCTGTTTTCCTTTTTTGTTTGACTCTAAACACACTTCTTTGTTCGTTTCTCCTAAGTCGTTTGTCTCTTCGATCATCTTTCGCTCTCACTATGGGATTGTGGGCGTGTGCGTGTACGTGTGCATCTCGTGTTTATTCCTCTGCGAGATCGAATAAAGCGGTTGCCACGTGCTGAAATAAGCGAACAAAAGCGAAAGACCGAGCAAAATGTTAAAATTGCCCCCAAATGCATACATGTTGGCCACCTTGTGAGCGTGTTTCGTTGAGAGGGGGCCCGGTGTACGGCACGGTGGCGCCATAGCTCAAAAGCGCGACGTCATGCGCAGGCATGTGTTTTGACTCTGCGCAACCACGTCCGTGTGTGCTCCTGCATGTGTGCGGCACTAGCTTTTCCTCTTGAGGAGGAAATACAGGGGAGAGTGCTGCAGGAAGGCAGCGCAGGTGCGAGTATACCAGGGATGCAGAAACAGTGGGCAGAATGATCGGCGTGCGTGTGCCTCGCGTGAGACACGGGGAAATGAGTTGGTAAATTATGCAGGTATCATCTTTCCCCCTTTCCGCCTCGTTCTCTTGCATCCTGGTGCGTGCCGGTGCACCCATATGTGTGGGGATTTGCGCGAGCATTGTCTCCTGCTTCTCGATACCGAGGTTTTGCTGCCTACACTCTGCGTCGTCATCTTTCCTAGAATGTTGTGCGCGTATTCACGTACGCACGCATGCTAAAGCAACTTCCCTTGAAAAACCCTAACCGCAGTACTCTCGAAGCATTTTCTTTCCCTTCATTTTTCCGTTGATCTGTCATGCGCTTAACGGCCGGAGAAGGTGGGAGGAACTCAGAGGTGAAGACATGGCTACTCTGTGCAACACCCCCTTCATCCGTGCTCTCTTCTCAATCTTTAATGAGTCAAGTGATCTGCGTTCTCATGCGGTGGTGTTGAACGACGGAGACGTCACGTAATTCATGCACGAAGAGTGTTCGAGTCCTTGGAGGGAGGGGCGCGCGCACGTATAGGCATGCGTAGCTTATGCCGCGTGCACAGCTGTCGTCACTGAGGAGGACAGCTGTGCACGCTCTGTCTACGCGCACGTGCCATACACGGCAGCAGCGGCGCACTGGCAAGGGGGAGAGCAGTGACAGTGCTGTAAGCAGTTTCAACGACGGGGTGGGATTTTCGGTGGTGGTGCCATACGTTGTATATTCACCAGGCTAGTCTCGCTGCTTTGAAGACGTTCTGCAAGTCAAAGGAGGCGCTCTCATGGATGTTTAGGCTTTGGAAGTGAAGGGGCATTGCAGTATGAGTAGGAGGGCGTGCGGAGAAGACAGCGCAGATGGATCGCCATGTTAACAACGAGCATGCAAGGAGAGCGCCCATGACGGGTAGCCACTCTCGTAGTCGTGTCTTTTTGCGCAAAGGGAGGGAAAGCAATAGTGGTGAGGTGTAGTGTAGTGATGATGCACCGGCACACGCGAAACAGCATGTAAAGCGTCTGGATGTGGCATGTAGAGAGGTGATGTGGTTTCAGGCTTTTTTGTGTGTGTGCGGGTGCGGCATAGCCACGTTGCAACTGCGATGCTGGAGTAGTCGTTGCACTTTCCGGAAGTGACAGGTGTGTTTCTTTCCTATTCTCGAGTGGAAAAGAAACAATCATGCAACACGGCAAGCACAAGACCAGCGCATAATTGTGAATGGACCTCCGATGCGGGAGGCAGTGATGCACACCCCAGGCGCCTGAGGTGGTGTGAAGGTCGGAGATGAGGAGAAATCGGCAGGGGTAAAGGGCGCCTCCTAGTCCACTGTGGGCGGAGGTTGCGCAGAGTCAAAAAAAAAGACATCAACAGCATGAAGGAATGCTGTTGATGTTGCTGACCGAGACACGGACGACGTGTGAGACGTGCCCCCTTGTGTGTCGTCGTTACTCAACAAGTTATATTGGATGTGTCTGTTGCGTGCGTGTGTAAAGAGTGCGTATGGCACAATGGTGGCTTTGACAGCTTGGCGTTGACTTTTCTGCTCGTGTGTATCCCTCCACTGCTGATGTGATGTAGTTGTCCTGCTCTGTCCTTTAGCGTAGGAGTGCGCGTGGCTCGTGTTTTGCCGCATGGCGACCCTACTTCAGCTATGATGCACCTTTGAGCGAGCAGCGCGGTGCGCGATGCCGTCTTGCTCGAACTCCTTTTTGAGCGGACCTTGTGATACACTCAAGAGGGGAGAGAGGCGTGAGGCGACTGCACATTTAGCCTCACCCAGCAAGAAAGACGCCGCAACATCAATCCAGGGCGAAGCAGGGCCACCTCGGTGGTCTCCCGACTAGGCTGACGGCACACGTTGACTGCACCTCGTGATACCCCCGTGGAGGGGCAACACAGAGAGGAATGGCGAGTTGGACTGTCTGCATTTTCGAGAGGGGTGCATCCCTACAAGGACAAACGCGGCCGTTACGTGAGTGATGGTGCGCTGCATGTGTGTGGTGTGTGTGTGTTTCGAGCTCCGATGCGCGCACGTGCGCGATCAGTTACATCTCCTTTACGGTGCTTTGCTTGTTCTTCTCCTTTTTTTTCTCTCCCCATTTCTGCTGCTGCTTGCATTCACGCCTCTGCCGATTATCACTCTCATATTTTTTTTCCATTTCCCCTCACACGCATACCAACACACACACACACACACACACGCATGCAGGATCTCTCTTTCCGTTTCCTCCCGCCTGTTTTTTTTCCTTTGTTTTCTCATATTTCTCTGTAATCACTCTTGCGCTTCACTTCAGTCTCTCTTCTCTTCCACCAGCTAACTTCAAAATACAAGATGGTCTGCTATCGCTGCGGTGGTGTTGGTCACCAGAGCCGCGAGTGCACGTCCGCTGCGGACTCTGCACCGTGCTTCCGCTGTGGCCAGCCCGGTCACGTTGCCAAAGAGTGCCTGAGCACGATCTCGGCTGAGGAGGCGCCTTGCTTCTTCTGCCACAAGGCGGGCCACCGTGCACGCGAGTGCCCGGAAGCGCCGCCAAAGTCCGAGACGGTGATGTGCTATAACTGCTCGCAGAAGGGTCACATCGCGAGCGAGTGCACCAACAACCCACACTGCTACCTGTGCAACGAGGATGGTCATGTTGGTCGCTCGTGCCCGGCGGCGCCGAAGCGCTCGGCTGCGGACAAGACGTGTCGCAAGTGCGGTAAGAAGGGTCACCTCCGCAAAGACTGCCCCGAGGCCTAATGAATGTTTGAGATGTGTATGCATAGAGTTGATGATGAGAGAGCAGGAAGGGGAAGAGGGCGAGTAATTAGGGAAAGAAGGGACAATTAAAAAAAAAGGAGCCGTTTTTTTTTTCTTCGTGCATTTTGCGGTGTGTGTGTGTGTTGCGCGCGCGTGGATGTGTTGCTCATCCCTTGCCACACCCATTTGCTCCTCCGTTGCCTTCTTTTTTTTGTCTTTTTCGTGTTCCCTTTGCTCTTTCTTTGGGTTTTCTCTCCCTTCCACCGTTCCACGGCTCAAATAGCCTCTGGTTCGATGGAGTACACGCACAAACTCTTTTTTTTCTTGTACGGTTGCCGCGCTTCGTTGGCGTTTCAATGCTCGTTTCGAGAACACTAGCCCCTAATGCGATCTTGATCGCCTCCCTTGCGCGCCGTCACCGCGGCAATCCCCACTGAGCTTACTCGCCCTGCACGCGTGCCTTTCACTCCTTTGCATCTGTGTCCTTTCCATTTCCCCCGTTTCTGTGTGCAGCTGCGGAATCAAAGACGAAGGGAACATGTTTCATGCAGGGCGCAAGCGAACCTAAGCGCGCTTCTGCCGATGAAATACATTTCACCCCTTATCTCCACCCCTCCGTTTCACCTCTCTCTCGCTCTCCTATTATATGTTGACTCTTAACCGTCAAGGGGAGGACGGAAAAGAACAGCGAAATCTGTGGAAAATAAAATAAGAAAGGGGCAGGGGGGAGGATGAAGGGGGCACAGTGAGAGGAAGGTGAATGCTTGTTCTGGGCAATGATGTGCGGATGTTTATTGTTGGCGCTAGCTGTGGCCGTGCTCGGGAGCTCAAAGTGTAGAGGAACCCCGCGAGAAAGGGGGGAGGAGGGCTGTGAGGGGGAGGACTAGGGAGAGGAGGCGGACGGGAATGATAGGAGCAGGGCTGTTTGTATTGTTTTGCGTATGTCTGTGCGGCCCTTCTCACTGTGCGGAAGGCTAACAAATACACACTGACAGAAAGTAGAGATGACGCATGCGCGCGTTAGGGGACGAGGAAAGGAGCGTGAAGAAAAACAAGGAGTACACCACACACGCGTAATCGGCAAGTGCTGAGCAGGAAAAAAAAACAATACGAGAAGAGCGCATGATGCGGGCCACAGGGGCGGCTCCTTCCAGCATTTTGTTGTCGGCTCTCGATCTTCTTCCCTCTCTGGTTGCCACTTTTAGCGTGTCTTTTTTTCCGTATTCTCCAAGGCCACTGTCTGTCTGTCTGTCTGTCTACCTGTGCGTGCAGGCATCGCAGTGCACACACCTACGCGCGAGTCGATGTGCACTTGTGCACGTGCGTATGCTTTCTCTTGATTGATCTTCCTGTTTCCCTCCCCGATTGGCATTGTTTTGCAGGCTGTGGAGCTATTCATAGGGAGGGAAAAGGGAGGAGGGCAACGAATGACACGCCAAAGAAAAACAAAAAAAAGTGCGTGTATTGTTCGCTTTTCTGAATTTGTGTGCGTGTAGATGTTTGCCTCTGTGTCTACTTACCAAAGAGCGACAAGAAGCGCACGTCGTCGAAGCGAAGAATGTCTTGTAGCTGCCATGGAAAGGAGGGTGTGGGAAGCAGGAGACCGAACAAAAGACAAGTGGGCGAAACGGAAAAGGAGGGTGTGGAAGGGGGGGGGGTGAATTAGGTGACAGGGCAAGGACAACTGTCTTAGCTGTGAGGTTAGCTGCTCATACGAAAGAAAAAAAACGAGCGCTTCGCCCACTCTCCTCAGCTGTTTTCGTGTTCATATTTAATCTCTCCTTGTCGTTTGTTTTTCTCTGTTTCGTTTTCGGATCTTTATTTTTGTATGTATGTCTCTTCCTCTGCTTTCGACTCGCTCTGCGTGTACGTTTCCAGGCCTGTTTGAAGGGAGGGGGTCGGTGTCCCTGTGTAGATGCACTGCAGTGCGCGTGCGTGCGTGTTAGCATACGCGCGTTTACATGTCTCTGTCTCCATCATCTGTCCTCTGGTTGTCTGAGATTGTTCTCGCTCAGAGGACCGTTTCTTTTATATTTCAGCTTCTTGCCCCTGCGCTTCTGTTTTATCTCTGCTGTGTTCCTTGCTTATTTCCATCTGCGTGTTGTGTGTGCATGCCTGTGCGTATGAGTGTGTCTGGTAGCTTGTCGCTCTTTCTCTCCACATCTGCTTCCTTCGCTGCATCGTTGCATACCTATCAAAGCTTCTCGCCAGTGGAGGAAGTGTGTTTGCTTACGGAGAAAACGTCGGGCGTCAGCAGCACCAGTACCAGCACAGGAGTTACCGCATAGTTGGTTACGCAAAAAAAAAAATAGAATCGACCTACATGCTTTCGATAGGCACATCAAGCGCTGGAACAGCGGGGAATCTAGGCGAGGAGAAGCTCCATCTATGCCGCATGGGTAGAAGAACGATGAAACAACCCCCCTCCCCCCTCCCCCCTCTCCCCGAGGGAAAACATCTTCTGACATCAATTTCCTCCTTCCCCCTTTCACTCTCGGTAATTATTGTTATTATTTATTTCTCTTCTGACCTCCTCCTGTGTTTGTTTGTTTTCTGTTTCTCTTTACGTCTTGGTTCTCCCACGATTCTTTTCTTGTCATTTTTGGTGCTCTGTAGTAGAGCGTAGGGAGGTCACCAGCGCCTTCTTCCTCTTCCTCTGTTCACGTCCGAGATGCTTCTCTTGGGTATTTTTCTTTCTTTTTTTTCTTTCGACCTAGAGGGCGCTCCTTCGCAGCCCTCCCTCTCCCCCACTTTTTTCTTTGGATTGCATGCTAGAGTGTTCCCTTTAGCCCGCTTGAACAGCGCGTTGAAGTGCTCCTGTTTTCGCTTTCTCCCCCTTTTCTCTCTTCCTTTTGGTCCTGCAACACATCATCGGATTCTCTTTTTTTTCCTTTAAGTTTTCCCTTTTCTAGGTCGTTGTGCGTCTACGTGTAGTGTTGTACGCATTTGTGAGAGTAGATGAGTAGAGAGAAGGGAGGTCGGAGCTCTCCGCCTCTGCACACTTGCCCGTTTCTCCTCCTCCCCCCTCTCTCTGTGCGTGTGCGTGTGTGTATGTGTGTGTGTGTGTGTGTGCGTCTTTATCTCAAACTCGCTAGCTCTTTTTAATGTATGTTTCCTTCGTCGCCTTCCTTTTTTCATTAAACTTTGCTTTGACGACTTTAAGAGGTTTAGTCAACGCCTGCGAACCATACACTCCCCTTGAAAGCACTCTCACAAGGGAAAAAAAGAGGCGCACGAGTAGCAGCAGAGTGCCCCCTTTCCCACACACACTTCCTGTCCTTTCCCTTTACATGATTTCTGTTTTTTATTTCCCTCACCGTATGTTCACTCTTTTTTTTCTCCTGTTTTTCATTCCCACCTCCTACGTTGGTCGTCATATGAGTGCGTCTCTCTCTTTCTCCCTTGGGGGTGGAAGGCTAAGTTGACGTGTGTGTGTGTGTGTGTGTGTGCGAGTCTGGGCGTTCTACGTGTGTGCCGACGGACGCCAGACTTGATGTATGTATTTGCAGTGAGCAACAACAACAAAATGACGAGGCGTATCGCGGAGGATGGCCCTAATCGCGAAAAAGAAAAAAAATCAAAGTGTAAACACAAGCAGAACGAGAGAAAAGCGAAAGGAGTGAGTTCAGAAATGGACCCCCCAAAAGGAGAAAAAAACCCATTGGGAGTGGAAAGGTCTGTGACGTGTCCATGTGTGAATGTAGTGATTGTGCCGATGAGGGAGGAGGTACACAGCAGAGGCAAACAAACACGTTGACATGTCTGCAGCATCGGTGCAACTCCTCTCTATAGAGTCACTCAGAAGGCGTTTTTTTTCTGCTTTGGTTCCCCCCGTTCTACAGCCACCATTAGCTCTTCCGATGAGAAAAGTGATTTTGGTTTCACATTTAGCTGAGGATGCTCTCAGGCGTGCGTGTGTTGTCCCGCCCCCCTTTTGCTCTGCTGCTAGTGGTACCTGAGATATTGGCACCCCAAAAGGAACTATAGACGCGAAAAAAATCATCATCTCAAGTGCTTGTGCTCTTGTGTCGCTGCTGCCTGCGTGTACACGTGTTTGATTCAACAATCTTTCCCCTTCCCTCCCCTCCTCTTCCCTCACCGTGCAGGCCACTTATCGAGTGCTGAGTGTCGGTGCGTGCGCGTATGTGTGGTGTGATCGTGTGTCTTTGGTGATTGCGAGTCTATCAGTATATATATATATATATCTGGCGGAGGTGGTGGTGGTGCTAGGAATTGTGGCGGTGCTGACTCTCTACGCACATTGTTTTTTTTCTCTCTTTTCTGCTCGTTTCTTCTCCCTCAACTTCTTAGCTCTACTCCTTTGCATCTTCACCTCGATTTTTTCGTTCCTCATTTCCCCCCTTTCGTCTCTCACGTTTGATGAGTTGGGTTTCTTATGTGCTTCTCTCTCTCTCTCTGCGTACGTGCCTGTCATTCATGTGTGTCCTTCTTCTTTTCGTTGGATAAGGCGCAAGGCCATGCCAAAGTGCATTTCATCAAATTGGGAGCGTCGTCCACTTTTCCCACCAGGCGCCTCTTTCTTTTTCGTGTTGCTCGCTTCCACGCTGCGCTCTCACGTTTCCCCGCCCCCTCCCCCTCTCACCTTTTCGTTCACCTGGACTGAATGTTTCGCTTCTCTCTAACGCTCCTTTTCCCCGTCGTGCGATGAGGTCGATCAAGAGAGGCAGCAGAAGCAGCCAAAAAAAAAAGAGCAGGCCAACGTGAAAGGGCACGAAAAGGGCAGCGAACAGGCGAGCACCCCCCACACACACACAGACTTGCACACCGAGAGAAGCATACACGCGAAGGTTTTAATGGCATAGCTAATCAAATCCACACCAACAAACAAGGCAACCAAAGAAAAGTGCAGCGAGCGAGGATACCCTAGCTCTGCGGCATCGGAGAGCGATGTGTCCATGTTCTTGGCCCCAAGAAAAGGTGCAACAACGAGACACTGGCAGGGGAGAAGGACACAACAAAGGCATTGGACAGGCACGGATGCAAGGCGAGGGATAATGGGCAGCGGGTGAGGAAAACGCTAAGGAGGAGGATGAAAGATAGGCGTCTGCGCGTGTGAGGGTGTGACGCGTATTGATTCTCCTTTCTGATTCTTTCCTTCTTTTTAGAGGCTTTCTCTGTTCTACTCGCTCAGCGCGTGCTATTTTCGAGCCTTGCGAGGTCTATCCCCTCATCTCTGTTTCGTTTTGCTGCTCGCTTCTCTGTTGCAGAACAACTACATGAGGTGCTGTAGCACTCAAAAAGGGCAAAAGTCTCGCATAGTGTGGGCGGATGTTGACCTCTGAAGCGCTGACAACAGCCCCTAGGTGCCACTGTTCGCCGACTGTGTACACTTTGTTTGCCGCTTGCTCTCAAGCACTTGGTCTACGACTGAGTGGAGGGTATATGCGTGTGCTTTTCCTGCACCACGAACGCGGTAGGAAAGGAAAAACGAAGGCTGGTCCCCTCTTGAAGTAAGGGAGCGAGAAGAGTGCCGGCCATTCGATATATCTGCGCGTGCGTAGGCGTCACAGCTCTTCCTAACTCGCTCATACCTCTTTGCTCCTTCTCTGTGCTCGCTCTCCCTTGCCTCACCTCTGCACCTGCACACACGCACGCGAACGGTACACGTGCTATGTTGAACAGCCAGCTTCATTACTCCCCCGCCTCGTACAGTGTGCAAATTGTGTGTGTGTGCGTTGAGCATTGGTCATTCCCTTTTCTTTTTGCGTGTGTTTGTTTCTTTTTGTTTGGTTCACCGCTCACGGCCTTTGCTTCTGCCTCTCGAGCTTTGTTCGACACTGCCGTGGATTAGTTGACTTCCGTGATCCTATTGGGCTCTGTACCAGTGACGCCTCCTTTTACTTTCTCTTCTCTCTCTCTCTTGTGTGTGCGCGAGAGGTAGAGGGTACTCTGTGCCTCACACTTCACCACTCTCAACTCTACAGAGGAAGGCCCAAGAGGGGGGGAGGGGAAGAAGGCGCAGAGCGAGCCCTGCAAACACGGCGATATCCCGAACGACAGAAAAGAAGGCATCCACAACTCAGGGCTGACAAAAGCGAATTGCTTTGCCCTTTTTGTTTTTCTCTCTCCTTTGCAATTGCAAGTGATTTCTATATATTTTTTGGTTGTTGTCGTCCTTCCCTCTCGGCGTGTGTGCGTGGACTGCCTTTAGCGCTCCTTTCTTTACCTCCTTTGGAGCTTTTGGGCATCTTGATCTCATTGTTTACCCCCCATTCACGCTCACATTCACTCATTTCTACAGCAAACGAGCGGCGTGCGGTTACTTAGCACGCAAGAGAAGAAACGGCAAGATGAACTCTCCCTCACTTTCTTTGGAGGTCTTTCAACTTAACTCCGTCTCGGGTGGCCTCCGCCCGGGCTCCATCGCCTTCAAAAATGTCACAGTAGAGAGCGAGAAATATGTCTGCGTCCGCGATGTGCAGGAGGACGGGCAGACATCACTCGTCATCGTCGACATCGAGAAGCGTGAGAGCATTCGAAACAACGTCAAGGATGCGGAGTCGTGTATTATGAACCCCAGGTCGAAAATCCTGGCGCTCCGCAGTGGTCGCAACTTGCAGGTGTTCGACGTGGATGCCTCGCGGCGTCTCAAGGCGACGCTTTTCCACGACGACGTCGTCCACTGGTGCTGGATTGACGACCGCACTCTTGGCATTGTGACGGCAAAGGCCGTCTACCACTGGAGTCTCGATAGCGCCGCCGACGACGCGCCGCAGCACATCTTCGACCGCAGCGCGGACTACGACAGCTCCGTGCAAGTGCTCTCGTACCGCAGCGACGAGCAGAAGAAGTGGCTTCTCGTGACAGGTGTAGCCCGCGACCTATCGGGCGCTATGGTGGGCAAGGCATTGCTGTACAGCGTCGAGAACCGCAACAGTCGTGTGCTTGACGGTCATGCGTGCTGCTTCATCTCCACCCCCACCCCGTCCGAATCTCGCAAGTGTAACGTGATGTGCCTTGCCTGGAACAGTCCGCAGCAGGGCGGCCAGGTCATGATCATGGAGTTGCCGACCGGCTCCAAGACAGATTTGTCGTTGCCACGGCGGATTTACAACCTGCGCATCCAACCCGGCGACTTCCCAGTCGCCATGAACGTCTCGGACCGCCACAAGTTGCTGACCGTGGTGACGAGCCGCGGCACCTTTGCGTTGATGGACATCTTTACCGGAGTCATCGTGACCGAGCAGCAGTTCACGCCGGCAGTAGTGTTCCGTGGCGCAGGCGACAACAAGGTGGGTGGTGTCGTGTGCGTCAACAACCTGGGCTCCGTTATGTGCATCGGCCCGAACGACAGCGGCATCATCAACTATATTAAGAACAACATGCAAAACCCTGAGCTGGCTCTGCGCATCGCCTCCACGGCGAACCTCGGTGGTGTCGATGACCTCTTCAAAGTGCAGCTGGACAACTACCTGCGCATTGGCAACATCGAGGAGGCCACCCGGATATGCTTGCGCGCCCCGGGGAACATGCTGCGCACCCGTGAGATTCTCATGAATTTCATGCAAATGCCGCAGCAGCCGGGCCAGCCGCCGGCTATCTCGACCTACTTCAAGATTGTGCTAGCGGAGACGAGCCTGAACGAATACGAGTCTGTCGAACTTGCGCGCGCGGTGGTACCCAAGGGTGGCATTGGCTACGTGAAGCAGCAGTTTGACGAGGGAAAGCTGACGGCCTCGGAGGAGCTCGGCGACATGGTTCAGCAGGCGGACCCCAACATGGCTCTGAAGATTTTCCACCAGGGCAACGTCCACGCCAAGGTGCTCAACGTGCTGCTGCAGCGCAACGAAACGCAGAAGGCGGTGGAGTATTGCAAGCGATCCAACTTCTCGCCGGATTGGCGCGTCATCCTGAACAACTTCATTCGGGTTGCACCACAGGACGCCGTCAATCTTTGCCTGATGCTCTACCGCGAGATGGGTGACAAGCCGGTGCTCAGCGCGGAGGAGATGATGGACATGTTCGTGTCGGCCCAGCAAATTCAACAGGCGACCGAGTTCCTTCTGGAGGTTCTGCGCGATCACAACGACGAGTCGACGATGGACCTGCAAACGAAGCTGCTGGAGATAAACCTCAAGTTCTCGCACCCGTCCGTCGCCGACAAGATCTTCGTCCGGAATATTTGCCAGTACTACGACGGCATGAAGCTCGCCCCGCTCTGCGAGCGGGCCGGCCTGCACCAGCACGCGATTGAGTGTTATATGATTGCTCAGAAACAGGACCCCAACCTCAACAACCTCTCCAGCATCCGCCGCTGCCTAAAACAGTTGCATAGCTTTAACCCTGAGTGGCTCGTCGAGTTCTTTGGTAAGCTCAACAAGCAGGACAGCCTCAAGTGCCTCGAAGACCTCTGCGCCAACTCGCGCCAGAGCTTCAAGGTACTTGTGCAGGTGGCCACCAAGTACAGTGACGCTCTCGGCTCCACCGATCTCATTGGCATGTTCCTTGAACACAACCTGTACGACGTGCTCTACTACTATCTCGGGGCCGTGGTACCGTACACGCGTGATGCCGAGGTGCACTTCCGCTACATCGAGGCTGCTGCTGAGATGGGTCAAATGCAGGAGCTGGAGCGCATGACGCGCGAGAGCCCGTGCTACGACGCCGAGCGGACGAAGAATTACCTCAAGAGCAAGAAGCTGACGGACCTGTGGCCCTTCATCAACGTCTGTGATCAGCACGACATGGTGAACGAGATGGTGCACTACCTTGTGGAGACGAGCAACGAGAACTACATCGAGCAATACGTGACGCGCCGCAGCCCTGGCAAGACGCCACAGGTAGTGCGGGCCCTCATCGAGTGCAACGTGAGCGAGGACTTTATCACGAATATGCTCTCAGTGGTGGGGTCAATGTGCCCCACTGAGGAGCTCGTGCAGTGTGTGGAGGAGACGGGTCGTCTGCACCTCATCAAGCAGTGGCTCGAGGACCGTCGCAGCGAGAAGAAGACGGACAAGGCGCTGTACAATGCGCTGGCCAAGATCTACGTTGACATTGGCCAGAGCCCTGAGCAGTTCCTGGCGGAGAACGAGTACTACGATGCGATGGTGCTGGGAAAGTACTGTGAGACGCGCGACCCCAACTTGGCCTATATTGCCTATAGCCACGACCACTGCAGCAAGGAGCTGATCGACCTCTGCTACCGCAACGGCATGTACAAGCAACTGGCCCGCTACCTAGTGAAGGAGCAGAACCTTGACCTGTGGACGAGCGTGCTGGCAGAGAACACGGCTCACCGGCAGCAGCTTGTAGAATCGGTGCAGCAGACTGCCCTGCCAGAGAGTGAGGTGAGCGAGGAGGTGAGCACGACGGTGCGCGCCTTCATGAACGCCAACCTGACGGAGGAGCTGACCGCGCTGCTAAGCCAGATTGTGATTCACGGCCGCTTCCGCAAGAACCGCTTCCTTGAGAACCTTCTTATCATGTCTGCGGTGCGTTCCCGCAAAGATAAGGTGATGGAATACGTGACGACGCTCGAGGACTACGACGCCGCCGACATTGCACACCTCGCTTCCGGGGCCGGCATGCATGAGGTCGCGTTTGTGGTATGCACGCGTCACAACATGCAGAAGGAGGCCATCAAGGTCCTTTTGCAGGATATGAACGATGTTTCGCGTGGCCGAGCCTTTGCACAGAAGACGGACACTGCCGCTGTGTGGTCGGTGTTGGGCGAGTACCTGGTTAAGCAGGACGAGGTGCACGAGGGTGTCGAGTGCCTCATCAAGGCCAAGAATCCTGACCTCGTTGTCGAAGTGACCTCTGCTGCGGAGCGCACGAATCAATACAATGATCTCATCAAATACCTTTCGATGGCACGCCAGTACTCACGCGCAAAGGACAGCAAGATCGACACGGCGCTTGTCATTACGTATGCCAAGATGGGCCGCCTCGGGGAGTTGGAGGAATTCCTCAAGCAGGCGCACAACGTCAAGATTGGCGCCATTGCTGACAAGTGCTTCGACGAGAAGCTGTACGAGTCCGCGCGCGTGCTGTATACCGTGGCGAACAACTACGCCCGCCTGGCGTCCACCGAAGTGATGCTGAACAACCTGCCGAATGCCGTCGAGGCGGCCAAGAAGGCCAAGTCGATCCACACATATAAGGAGGTCAATCTGGCGTGCATTGAGGCTGGAGACCTGAAGCTGGCTAGCATCTGCGCCGTCCCGGTGGTGCTCAAGGCAGAGGAGGTCAGCGGCATGTACAACCGCTACGAAAGCCGCGGCATGTGGGAGGAACTTTTCTCGGTGCTCAAGATTGCCTCTAATCATCAGGGCGCGCACATGTCTATCTTCACCGAAATGGGCGTTTTGCTGGCCAAGTATAGGCCCGAGAAGCTCATAGAGCACGTGAACATGTATTCAAAGAAGATCAATACCCACAAGATGATCACTGTCTGCGAGCAGTACCACCACTGGACGGTGCTGCGTCTTCTGCACATCAACAACGAGGACTGGCTGGCCGCGGCCAACTTGATGATGCATCGCCATGCGGACGCCTTCGACAACGAAATCTTCAAGGAAGTTATTAGCCACCTCGGCGCCAGCGATGTCGTGTACACGGCGATCGGCTTTTACCTCAAAACACACCCTGAGCACCTGAACGACTTCCTGTCCTCCATCTTCAAGCGCGTGGACCCGGAGCGAGTGATGGAGGAGACGATGAGGGTGACACCGATCTACGTGATTCGAGCCTTTCTCGAGACCGCGCAGGAGCGCAACATCAAGAAGGTGAATGAGGCTCTCAACGACCTCTACATCGAGGAGGAAGACTTCAAGACGCTGCGGTACTCTGTTGAGACGTATAACAACTTCGACTCGGAGGAGCTGTCGTCACGGCTCGAAAAGATGGAACTCTTTGAGTTTCGTAAGATTGCCATGCTGCTGCACCGCAAGAACAAGCGCTACGCGCACGCCATTGCAGCAGCAAAGGAGGACAAGCTCTTCGACGAGGCTATCGACACGGCGGCCGAGAGTGCTGACGGCGAGCTGGTGACCAGCCTGCTCGACTACTTCGTGAAGGACTATCCCGATTGCTTTGTGACGTGTCTCTACAGGTGCTACGACCTGCTGAAGCCCTCGGCAGTGTTGTTGATGGCGTGGCTGAATCATCGAACTGAGGTAGCAATGCCGTACATGATTCAGGTGCTTCAAGAATACTCGAGCAAGATCGATAGGATGGAGAAGTCGATGTTGGACGCGCAAGCTGCGGCGAAGGATGCGGCTCGTCGTGCCGGCCCAATGCAGGGTCCCAGCACCGCGCCGCTCATGATCGAGCAGGGTGGCGGCATGGTGATGAACGGGATGCCAATGAGTAGGCCCCAGCCGCCGATGAACTTTGGCGTGCCGCCTCAGTTCGGATCTGGGCGGCCCTTCTAGAGGTTTCTGTGTGAGCATGCATCTATCTGTGTGAGTGTACTTACCTTGGACAAGCGTGTAAGCATTGCTGAGGATGCGCTGCGAGAGTGGCGTATGAGTAATCCTTATTCGCCCTCTTTGGCTAGCGATTCGGCAAGCGAGCAACCACATGGACATGGCTACCTTCTCGTACATGCCTCCCTACTCCTCTTTTCTCACATTTACTTTCTTGCTCATTTCGGTGTCGATGCCCACGTCAGGTGACCTTGTACGTTTCTTCTCTGTACTTCATTATGCCTCTCCGCTCTGTTTGACGACTCCTACGAGAACTTCAGACGCACAGGCACACATTCTATGGGGGTATTTGATACAACTCTCCCATTTGTGTCCTGCGCGTTGTTGCCTCTCCTTTGTGTTGCTCATTATCGCTATTGTTGTTGTTGTTGACGCGGCTCTTTCTCGTTTGATGCTTCGGCGCTTTTTTGTTTGTCTCGCGGTTGTATCGGACCCTCTCCCTCTTTAGCGCTACTTGTCGTTTGCCTTTATCGTTATGTTTTCTCTCTTTTTTATTATTTCGTCTTTCCCTCCGCTTCTGATGTTCCTGTTGTTGACCTGTGCGCTTGTATGTGCGGAGGTAGGAAGCTTATGACGCTCGTGCGTGCGTTCTCCCATGCCTATTCACTTTCCACTTCCTCCTCGTGACACAGACCCCCCTCTCTCACCCTTTCCTCTTCGCTGTCTCAACACGATAGTTATTTCGCTTGCGCTCACGTTTTCTCTTTTCAGTGCTTTCTCCCTTCTTTCGATCCTTCTCGTAGCTTCTGGTCCGTAGCACCAGGTGGCGATAGTCGCTGTGTATTTGTCTGCACCTGCCGTTGAGTGGATGCGTTGCTCTTGTTGCGCTTGTTGAGGACACTTGTTTTTTTTTTCCGGTCATTCTATTGTTATGCCTGTTTGATTCTGAGTAGGAGGCATAGCTGGAGTGACCGAGGCGGGCGGCGGCTGTGAAGGGGATGTTCTCATGCTGGCGGGTACGGTTGAGGGCCTCACACCTCTTGCGTTGGTAGAGTTCATTCATTTTTTTCTTTCATCTTTTTTTTTGTCGTTGTCAGGGTGATCCTTACGGACTTCATTTTTCGCTTTCTTCCGCTTTGGAGGGCCCTCGTCACGAAACGCCTCAGCGCAGCACGTCAGGGTCCGGTGACCCCACCTCTCTGCGGGGAAGCTAAGCAGCCTTCCTATTCTCGCCGATGCCGGACTACTTTTGGTGATAACAGGCTCCAGCCCCTTCGACGCAGGGGGGGGAGTTCAGAGCGATGCATCGCTACTGATGCCGGCGTCCACATTGTGGTATGGCGCTGCATCGGAGCGGTCTGCGGCAGTGAGCAGGTCTGTATCGGCCGTGCGATGGGCACAGTTTCAACGTGTCTCGCACGCATCCTTCCCAACCCTTACCAACTACTGATATGAGAGGCCTGAGCGCTACGCTGTGGAATGCACTGGGTAACGATCGGCACCATAGGCGCGGATGTGAGGGGCGACCTGCATCGCATCGTGTGAGCAGAGTTCGGGGCTGGAACCCTGCTCCGACGACGCAACTACCGGATTGCTGTACTTGTGTGTATCTACAACTTCTTCGCAACAGGCGTTGGGACCTGTGACAGGACGAGTTGGGGGTAAAATGGAGTTCAACTCGTGTGGCATGAGAGAATGGACACACTGAGGAAAAATTAAATGGCTGTGAAGAGAAGGCACATCTTTGTGTGTGTGTGTGTGGTAGTATGATGTTTGTGAGGACAATAGTTTGGCGTGGTGTGCTGTGGTAGGTGAGAATACCAGTGGGGTTGTTTCCAGCATGCACGTGCGCTTGTCATGTTGTGATGTCGACCAAAGCGAAGGCCCGAATCATTCGTTCCCCTCGGGTGGAAAACAAAGTCACTTTCGTATTTTTTTTTCCTCCTTTGTTGTTCTCGATCCTTGAGAAGGCAAAATAAGGAACGAAGAACAAAATCGACATACGCGTGATTGCTCTTGTCTCTGTGCTTCCAAGATACGGTGACTGGCACAGAAGGACAGCAGAGCAGCCTCATACACCTCTGACAAGGATCTTGAATCGCGAGGCACACCACTGGACTCCGCTCTCTCTGGCCTGGACGTGAGGAGGTGTGGCAGAAGGACAAGTAGCTGAATTGGCTATACCGTGCGGTCGTTCAGTGTCTTCTCTTCTGGATTCTGTTTCTGATTGCACGGCAGTGAGTGCTGGTAGAGGAAATAGTCGACTGTGCGCGAGGGGCTAGCATTCTCCGTGTTCTTTTCCATCAGAGACCCCCCCCCAAAGAGCGGAAATACAGCCGTGCCTGGAGGCCATGGCGCATACTGCTGGGTGGTTGTGTTGCCGTGAGAAAAGCGGGTGCAGCCTCTTCACAGACACCCCACCTCCACCTTCCTTTCGCAGATAAGAAGACACACGTGGACGTCTCGCGTGATACTCTTCACTGCACGTTTCCATGTTCCGCCTTCACTCTCGTTTGCTTCCACCTCTTTGTTCTCATTTGAACCTTGTACGACACTCCTACGTGCCCATGCCTGCACACCGCTCACCACCTCATAATTACGCGCACCTTTCTCTTCACTTCTCCACCTCCCTCTTGCGCGCACGCCCCCCCCCCCCCCACACACACACACACGCAGATTTCCACTCTCCCAAGTCTTCCCTCCCGCTTTCTCCCTCGCATTTTCATCCTCGCATTTTCTCCCTTTCCCTTCCTCCATCATCATGTCTGCTCTCACGTGCTACAAGTGTGGTGAAGCCGGTCACATGTCGCGCAGCTGCCCACGCGTCGCGGCGACCCGCTCTTGCTACAACTGCGGCGAGACCGGCCACATGAGCCGCGACTGCCCCAGCGAGCGCAAGCCGAAGTCGTGCTTCAACTGCGGCTCGACGGAGCACCTGTCTCGCGAGTGCACGAATGAGGCCAAGGCCGGGGCCGACACCCGCTCTTGCTACAACTGCGGTGGCACCGGCCACATGAGCCGCGACTGCCCGAACGAGCGCAAGCCGAAGTCGTGCTACAACTGCGGCTCGACGGAGCACCTGTCTCGCGAGTGCCCGGACCGCCACTAGACATGTGGTGCAGGGAGCCATAGTCGTCTTGTAAACACGCTGAGAAGAGGAAACGAATGGTAGGGAGGGAGATGTGCTTTTCTGCCACTGTAGTTGAGCACCTCTCTCAACTTTCCACCGGTATCGGCACAAAATCACGCGTGGTTAGCGGAACCAAAAGTAGAGATCACATGAGCAACAATGCGTGATGGTGGCGTGACGGGAAAGAACAAAAAAAAGGACAGCGTTGGCGCTTCATGTAAGCAGGAGAAGGCGTCTGCTGAACGGCAGGGAGTTGCGGTCGTAGAGGTCTTGGTGTGCTGTGGAGTCCGAGAAAAAGGGCGCGTACACCCAGGGAGAGCGAGGCATTCGAACAAAATAGAGCGAAGGGCTGGAATATGAGGTGGGATGGAGGAAATATGGGGTGGAAGTCTGGCTACCTTTCCGTAGAGCGGGAGAGGCAGGTGGGATCGGAGAGTCGCGTATGAAGAAATTGTAGAACATGTGTCGAGGTCGTGGAGTGACGAGTTCCTTTGCGTTTCTTTCTCCCTTGACATGTCTCTCTGTGCTCTCTTCTTGCCGTTTCCCTCTTCTCTCTGCCCCCCTCCCTCCTTACTCTCGCTCTCGTTGATGCCATCGTGTATATGTAGTTCTCCATCGCCTTTGATGTAACACATAAACGCCCACCAACAGATGAACGCTGCTTTGAATTCTGTTGTCTTTCTCATCGACGACTGCGGCCTCTTCTTTGTCTTCTGTTCGTGAAGTGAGTGGGTAGCGGACACTGCAACCGCAATGTGGTGCTCTCATGTTTGCATTCCGTCTCCGTCTCGAGCGCTCTCTTCCTCTTCCCTTGCCGCGAGACAGATGAACTTGTACGTAGTCGCTAACAATCATAAACACGCCGTCAGCTGCACAAGGGAGGAGCACGGCCCCCTCTTTACCGACGGAGTCCATCTCACGCCTACATACCAACTGTGAAAGGACTGTAGGATACGTTAAAGAGGTAAGTGTGCAGCAGTGCAGAGAGGGGCAAGTGGACGAATAGGCACGTTGTGCATGACCTACAGAACTTGCCTGTTATGTTCGTCTTTGCTTTGCACGTCATCTTCAAGTGCAATAGTGGCGTTAGTGCAACGGCTTATCCTCTTCTGCTTGTCTTTCTCTGTGTTACACGGTACATGCATGCGTTGTCTGCGGTGGAGAGAGGGGGCGCACGGTTATTCAGGAGACTTTGTCAGCATGTGTGTGGTGTACATTGCTCTGACGGTGAGGGCACATCCCTGCGAAGGGAGGACGGTAGAGGACTAGGCGTGGAGCATCAGAAGCAAATATGAAAGGCACACAGCTACACTTTGGTGTTGTGCGTCGGTGTCTGCTGAACCTCTTCTCCCTTTTCCTCTTGCTGTTTTCGATCCTTCTTTGTGTACTCTCTTAGACTCCCTGCTGAGGTCCACCCTCTGTGTTCCCTCCCCTCTCCTTTCCGTCCTTTCTTCCCTCTCTTCTTTTGTGTCTCGCAGGGATTCTGACATTTTTTTTGCCTTTTCCTTCTTTTCTTGCGTCCTAAGTCCCCCTCTCTCTCTCTCTCTTTGTGTTTTTTTTTGTGTGTCTTTGAAATGGTCTGTTAAGGGTTTACTCCACCCCACTTCTCTCGCTTCTTTACGGATCTCACTTTTAATCGCGGCCCATAACAGGGCGAACAGCCGAACCACAACCACAACAAAAAAGAAACCGAAAAGATCGCCTGTCTTGTGTGTGTTTTCCGCGTCGCTTTTCTTGTTTTCGTCTCGTTTTCGTTTCGATTGTTGGTCTTCTTCCTTTTGGGCACTCCCAGGCGGTGCGGACATCGCTGGTCACTCACCACTTCGCCGTGCCTGGAGCCAATGGGAGAAACACAAGCGAACAGCAAAGAAGTAGGAAAAAAATGGAAGGGAACACACACACACAAAAAAATGACAAGCACAATTGGTAGCAACAAAGGGATCCCCTCACCGAAAAAAAAACGGTGTCGAAACGGGATCGAACCTTTTCGACCACCGCCGCCAACTAATCTTTCGTCTTCTCGCCTCTTCTCTGCCGCTGCACAATACTTTCTGTGTCTGTGCCTATGGGTATACGTGTGCACGCATGTGAGGTATTCGCAGAAGCCGACCTACATACCCGGGCACACTCTTCCCCATGACCTCGTCATTTTTTTTAGCTCTCTTGTGTGCCTTTGACTTCTGTCGGTCTGTGCTTAACTAATGCACTTTTTTACTGGTCTCGTCTCGCGCTCCTCTGCCTTCGCCCCTGTGTGCGCATTTGGCGTAGAATACGCACTGTTCTCTGATTCAGTGCGCTCCTGAGAGAAGATGCCGGAAGAGATGCAACAGAGAACGACAAGAAATCAAAGATGAGAGAGTCATGGTGCGAGCGAGTTAGTGTATCGTTGTTTGTGGGGAAGAGGGACGATGGGGGAGGGGACTGTACGCCACAGGTGCTTTTTCTTCCGAACGATGCGCCTGTACAAGCACAGGATTGAGAACGCTCCCTCCCCTTTCCCCATGGTCGTTTGTTTCTATGTCTTCATTCCTGCTACTTCTCTCTCTCTCTCTCGACTATTTTTCGCTACTTGTTTTCGGACAAGGAGAACGATAGAAAAGCGAGACTGTGAAGGACATTAGGGAGGAGGATCAGCCGTGTGGTGTTGTGTACTTGTGTGTTTTTTTTTGTGGGTTCCACCTCTTCTTCTTTTTTTTTACCCTCTTCTTTGCAGCACGAGAGAAAACATATTTGGTTCCGACCTTAACTGGAACTGTAATCGACGAAAAGCTGGACAAAAAAGAGAGACCATGATAAGATCGCACTTTAACCAGCAATTCCGATGAAGGTATTGGTGGTGGTGCCGGGGGTGTGCGCCGAGAAGTACGCAGTTCGGTTTTCACACCCCGAAGATTGATGAACTACGTGGTTCATCTCGCCACTTTCCCAGGTAGTGATGCGCGCTACGTCCTTGTCAGCGTTATTGCTGTATATGACGGCAACATTGCCTTACTCTCATGTCTGTCGAAAAGTGAATACTCTTCTTCTGTCTTCATTTCCTCCACATCGAATATCTACTGGCTTACATGCATCTTCTCTCATCATCGCTTCACGCTTTGCTCGGGGGTTTCTTTCGTCTGCATATCGTGCGTGAATCCCCCCCTCCCTGACATTCTGCTTTCCCTTTTCCCTTGACGCACAACGCGTGCGCAGATTTCCACTCTCCCAGTCTTCCCTCCCGCTTTCTCCCTCGCATTTTCATCCTCGCATTTTCTCCCTTTCCCTTCCTCCATCATCATGTCTGCTCTCACGTGCTACAAGTGTGGTGAAGCCGGCACATGTCGCGCAGCTGCCCACGCGTCGCGGCGACCCGCTCTTGCTACAACTGCGGTGAGACCGGCCACATGAGCCGCGACTGCCCCAGCGAGCGCAAGCCGAAGTCGTGCTTCAACTGCGGCTCGACGGAGCACCTGTCTCGCGAGTGCACGAATGAGGCCAAGGTTGGGGCCGACACCCGCTCTTGCTACAACTGCGGTGGCACCGGCCACCTGAGCCGCGACTGCCCGAACGAGCGCAAGCCGAAGTCGTGCTACAACTGCGGCTCGACGGAGCACCTGTCTCGCGAGTGCCCGGACCGCCACTAGACATGTGGTGCAGGGGGTAGCATTTTCATTCTCTGTGCTGTGTAACTCAGTGTGAAGGTCACGGGAAATCATGGGTATACCGCCGCAGCCACAATGTTTGTGAAGAAGGTTGAAGACAAGAGAGCAAGGAGCCGTTAAAGGGCACTTTCCGTGAATATAAACGGAGGAGGGATAAAAAGATGCGTGTGAAATGCCTGGAAACATCGAGCGAGTTGGTAGACGGCAATGAAGCGATAAAATGAAGTATAAATCAGAAGTCACCACACCGAGTAGCTCTGCACGAAAGCAAGAAGACAATCTGGCAAGGGCTTAATGCACATGTCTGTTGAAGTGCGCTGCGGGGATGGCTCCGCTTTTCTTCACCAGGTGTTCGCACAGTGTGGTTCCCCACTCCTTCGCTCGTTGTTTGTTTCTTCGGTTGGCGTTCGTGTGGAGTTCCATCTTGGCGAGTATCGTGTGTCGAAATGTTCGTGTCACGTCCCCGTTTGTGTGCGCGTGTGTTGTACGTCTTCTCATTTTTCGCGTCTCTTCTCAAGGATACGTGTTTTTTTTCTTTTCCACGCTATTAACCCTTAAAAAGTGAAAGAAAAGCAAAAGTGGTGCCCTTCTATTCTCTCTCTCTCCTTGTTCTTGCTTTCTCTATTCCGCAGTTGCGGAATGGAACGCATCGTGTGCCATCATCTCGCCTTCCCTTGGTGTGCAGTGAGCAGTGTAGGCGTGTGTGTGTGTGTGTGTGTGCGGCTTCTTGAGCGCGGATGAGTTTGCGTTTCATGTCTTTCCGCCTTCCCCCTCTCCTATTTTCTCCGCTCATGCTTTTAGGGTTCCCCTTTTCACACAAGTCTTTCATAGGAATTCAGCCTGTGGAGAGAACTCATCGATTGAGCGAGAAGAAGGGACGTACGAAGACGGGGAAAGAGGAGGAGGGTGGGGAGAGGGTTCCTC
The DNA here is from genome assembly GCA_003664395.1 of Leishmania lainsoni. NCBI lineage: Eukaryota > Euglenozoa > Kinetoplastea > Trypanosomatida > Trypanosomatidae > Leishmania > Leishmania lainsoni. The sequence goes on from RAIA01000041.1 coordinate 318,837, forward strand.
CCTTCCTGCCCCACATACGCCCACACTCACCCACCCACACGCACGCCCTTCTCAATTGCTGTGATAGTGCAATGCCTCCTTTCTTTTTTTTTTCCTTCTATTACATTTTTTGTTTGTTTTGTTTTCCGTTTCACTGTTTATTTAATTTGCCACGCCAGCTTTCTCTCTAAGGCATCTTTTTCGTCTGTGTCTTCGCCCTTTCCCGTATTTCTATGTTTCAGTTTTGTTTGTTTCGTTTTCGTCTCTTTTATTTCGCGTTCGGCTTTGTTGGACCGTTCAAATTTTCTTTTGGTGGTGGTGATGGTGGGTATTGTTGGTTGGTTGATTGGTTGTTTGGCTTTCGTAATGGGGGTGCTTCAGGCCACACATACACCCCATGTGCTGTTTCGTTTTATCGTTGGTTGATCGGTTGTTACTGTGATCTCTTCTCTAGTTTTATCTGTTCTTGCTGAAAGGCACCTCAGGAGCTCACACAACAGCCACAGACGGAAACGTGATAAAAACGGTCACAGACGCACATCTCCTGTTTCCAAACTCCTATCGGTTGGATACTTTGCCGTGGCGCACCCCCTTTGCGTGACTGACCTTTGTTTTGTATGCACTCAAGCCGCCTATTTCGCCCGCTCTCTCGTCATCGCGGGTGTGTATGATCATTGGATTCGAGGATCTCTCTTTTTCGGTTCACCTCCGCGGACCGTGCAGTGAGTCACCAAGCGACCCTTGTTAATACAATACCACGCACGCTTTTTCCCAACCCCTACATTTGCACTGTGAGGAGGGAGAGAGGAGTGGGCAGCAAAGGGTGATGAGGTAAGCAGGATCAGGGTGTCACGCCGAGGTAAGGATGAGAAGTTCTCAAAGCTTGAGGGGTATGCTGCTAGGAGCTATGGATGAGGTTCTCGCACGCCCCATCACTGACACCCATTCATGTACACGCTATTTTACCCCCACTCACATGGCTACAGAAGGTCTAGAGATGCAAAGGCAAGCACACAAGCAAAGAGTCAGTGATGACAGCAATATGAAAAGAGGTGCCCATGGTAGGAGAGCGGGCAGCAACGAAGGGCAAAGAATGAGTGTGTCTGGTTGTGAAGGACGAGGAGAGTCCTGCCACTTCAAGGGCTGAGGAAAGCAGAGGGGGGGGGCGAGGGCCAACGCAGATGGTAAAGGAATAGGTGGGCTGGGGCACAGGGTAAATAAGAGAGCACACACACATATATATATGTGTTGTGGGGATGACGGTGAAGTGGGTCCTTAACAAAGGACTCGCCTCTTGTTCGCTCTTCATGCACGGGTACTTTGTGTGGGCACTTACGGTTAGTCTCTCTCTCTTCTCACGCTCCGTCTTTTTTCCATCTACCTGTGCGTGCTCCCCCCTCCCCCTTCTCTTTTCCCCTTGTCACTTGATCTCGCATACGCTCGTGTCTTTTGTTGTTGTTGTTGCTGCATGCTTCTGTAAATGCCAGTGCATCAAGCGATGTGTGAACAGAGCGTTTCACGTACATGTGGGCTTTGTGTGTGAATATACACAGAGAGAGAGAGACATGTGTGCTGGCTTGCGCGTCTCTCTCTCTCTCTGCATGTGCCCGAGTTCTTTCCATGTTGTCATTCCTACCTTGTGCTCGCAGACCAGCGCCGCCCGCTGTGCTATTCCTGTTTCCCTCTTATTTGTTTCGAGTTCTGTGGTTGCGGATTCTTTGTTTCTACGCATCACCTTCTTCATGCCCCCCTATTGACTGCTTTTTTTTGTTGGTCGTTGTTCTCCGTTCTGAGAACGACGCCACATCGCACTGCTCGAATCACGACAGCAGTCAGGGCGGGTCGGAAAATCGGGATGCAGAGGTAGAGGAAAAAGCGACGCGGCAGATACCGATAAGAGAAGGTTGAGGTGGACGGGTGGCGAGAGGGTGCCATTCGATGATGACTTGACGTTAATTCAACAAGTGAGGCTTCGCGTGGACGTATGACACCACGACTCTTTATTTTTTCCCTTTTTTTTTCTGCGACGGTCGATAACTTCGTAAGGAATGACGGTAGTTCTGATTTCTTATCCCCTTCCCTCCGTTTCTCCTTGCTGTCACTGCTGTTGCTGTGTGTTTGTGAATGCTGTTTTCCTGTAATTCAGCTGCTATTCACCACTCACAGCGGTGACAGCGGGACAGTAGTGCAGTCTTCTTACCCCCCTGTACCGTAGCCCCTTCGAGTATCGCCTGACCTTCTCTTTAACTGTTCTTGACGCATTTCTGTGCTTGGCATACCTGAGAGCACACGATCACTTCTATACGTGTGTATGTTGTGCGCAAGAGTTGCCTACGAAAGAAGACGAGGGAGAAGGGAGTTTGGTGAAACTGAAGGTGAGGTGCGGGGTGGGGACGGAGGACGGCACGAGTGATGCGAGAATGTGTGCGAGTGAGCGAATGGGCGAAGAACGAGGAGTCGGAGGAGGAGGATAAGAGATCGAATGCTGCCGGCGAGGCAAGCCATCATCACAGTCGTGCCAAGGGGTTTCCTTTGTGCGTTCAGTGCGGTGTGCTCAGCCAGCTCTGCAGACGTGAACAAAGAAGAGGAGACGAAGAAGTGAGGTCGAGGAGAGAAGAATAGGAGTGAGAAGCGGAACGACGGATCAACGGAGTCAAAGAAAAAAAAGGGAGGAGGAGGAAAGCGAGTGGGCGGGAAAGTAGAGAATCTCGCAAGGCTCGCCGCCGTTTCACAACATCAGGAGACAACAACAACAAAAAGGAAATGCATAACATTCCATACACACACGAGCGCTTTTCTTTCCTTTGCGTCTTGTCTGTTTCACCAATGTGCGTGTGTGTGCGCTTCGCTTTCGTCCTCTTTTCGGTGTTTTTTTTTCTTTTGTGTGCCCTTGTTGGTTGGAAGTGCGCCCCTCCGGGAAGTGGAGAGGAAACGTGTGGAACGAACTAACCGAATGAACGCTTGAGAAAAACACAAGAAAGGGGCAGCACTAACGGAATGGCGAACGGACTAAGAGCGATCTTGCCTGGAACTCAGGGTCACACACACACACACACACAAACACAAACCCATCCACACCTATGCGCAGATGCGGATTCATGCGCGACCGTATGCATCCCGAACACGAAGCCTCAGTGTAAAAAAAGGGGACTTTCATCGACTGGGTCAGGAGCTCATGGAACTCTTGGCTCTCATTGTTGGGCTTTTGTGTGTTATGTGCGTCTGTGGATCTGTGCCTATGTTCTCGTGTCTTCTCTGTTCAAGAGAATTTGTTGCGTGCTCAGTTTATTTTGCAAGGCTCTCAGGCCGTATCAAGCGCTTTTTTTCTTCCCTTTAGTTTCCCCATTCATTCTACGGATATGATCCTGCATGTGTGTGTGTGTGTGTGCGTGTGTGCGTGTACGCGTATGCTGGTCGCCTTTTTTTTCTTGTTCAACGTGGCAAACGGAAAAGAGTGAAGGGTCATAGAGAAAACCCGCCATAAGCACGAGCAAAAACAGAAAGAGGAAAAGCGAGAACGGGAATAGCAGCAAAAAAGGGCAGGGGTGAACAGCCCCCCCCTCCACCCCCCCCCCAACGAGCCTCTTCATGGAGGAGTACAGCGCAAAAGAGACGGAGCAGACACACCGACGCAGAAGAAGCCGATAGAAAAAAAACAAGCATGCATCAAAGAGGACAGGGGTAAGGAAGCTAAACGAAAAGCCGGAGAGCAGCGCACGAGTCAAAGTCAGAACAACAACATCAGCAACAAAAAGTAGAGGCGTTTTGTCTCTCCCTTTCCGCTGTTGCCGTGTGTTGCGCTGTTCTCTGTTTCGTCGACGTTTTCTTCTTTCCCCCTCCTTTTTTTTATTAGTCGTTGTCTTGTGTGCGAATCGGTGTAGTTTTGTCTGTTTCGTTGTTGTTGTTGGCGCGTGTCTCACTTCTGTTCTTCTCGCTGCCTTGCCGTTTTCGTTTCTCGTCTCAGGCCAGTATCAACAACAACAAAAAAAGCACGAAAAGAGGCGAGACGTTCAAGCCATTACCGAAGGTTTCGTCGGAGCGGGGAGGGGGAGTAGAGGGCCTACCCTTTTCTTCTTTTTCGGCTCCTTCTCGCCCCTACCTCTCGCCATTCTTGTACAGCAGCGGCGGAGGTACAGATGTCTGACTACACGCGGAGTCTCATACGTTAGCATGTGTGAGCTGCAGCGCTTCAGCTGCACAGGGAATGAACGGAAAGTGTGATGTGCATGCGTGCGCGTAAAATCAGAGGATGCTACATCACATCAAACTCATTGCTTCCCGCATGCCTCCACTTTGTCAACTTTTCTTTGCTCGTTCTCTCTTTCTTTTCACCGCTACTCTCTATTGTTGCTGTGGGCTACTTGTGCGTGTGTGTGTGTGTGTGTGTGTCTTCCCCCTTTTCTTCGGCAAATAACTTACAGAAGCAACAGCGACGTTCACAGGCTCCCCTCCCCTTTGCACACACCCACACCCAAGTACAAACACACAGGCCGTATTGTGCTACCTGCAGTGCATCATGTTTAAGAACGAGTACGATAACGACATCACGACCTGGAGTCCGACCGGTCGGCTCTTTCAGATCGAGTATGCGAATGAGGCTGTCAATAACGGTTCGGCGACGGTCGGTGTGAAAGGGAAGAACTTTGTGGTGCTCGCCGCGCTCAAGCGCAGCCCTATCGCGGAGCTGTCCTCGTACCAAGAAAAGGTCTTTGAGATTGATGAGCACGTAGGCATGTCCATCTCGGGCCTCGTGGCGGACGGCCGCGTGCTCGCGCGTTTCCTGCGCACCGAATGTATGAACTATCGCTACATGTACGACAATGGCATGCCGGTAAATCAGATGGCGAATATGATCGGCGAGAAACACCAGCGCCACATCCAGTGCAGCGGTAAGCGTCCCTTCGGTGTCGGCCTGCTGCTCGCTGGCCACGACCGTCTGGGACCTCACCTGTACCAGACGGTGCCGTCTGGTGATGTCTATGACTACAAGGCCACAGCGATGGGCGTGCGCTCGCAGGCCTCCCGGACGTACCTGGAGAGGCATTTTGAGAGCTTCCTCAATTGCACCCTCGATGAGCTGGTTGCGCACGCGCTCAAGGCCCTCGCCTCCGCCACATCGGAGGGCGTAGAGCTGAATGTCAAAAACACCACTATTGCCATTGTAGGCAAGGATACCCCCTTCACCATCTTCGAGGAGGAGAGCGCGCGCAGGTACTTGGATGGGTTCAAGATGCGTCCAGAGGACCGCGTGGTAGCGGCGGATGATGAGGAAGCGGAGGTGCTGCACGAGCAACCCCTGGATGTAGAGGAGTAAACGCAATCTCCGTGACGGAGCCGTTGACATGAACATTGCATCATGTGGAATTGCATGCGTTTGCCTATGTATCTGAGGACACGCGAAGTGGGAGAGGGGGATGCTGTATCACTCCTTCCTCCGAGCCCCTTATGACCTCGCACGGCGGCAGCATCGCTATATCTGTAGCGAGCTTTCCCCGGCTCTCCCCCTTTGCCCCCCCTCTTTATTTTCTTCTCCGTATGCTGGTGCCCTTCTGCATGTCATATGCGTGCGTGCGCATGTATGGATGTCTGAGCAGCTTGCTGAGTGGTGGTGGGTGGGTGGAGTAGGCAGGGGTGTGGGGGAGGGCAGCAATATCCCCTTTTCGTTTTACTCCTTATTGACTGTTACCGTCTTCTTCCTCTCTATCCCTACAATAGGCGTGCGTAGCTGTGTTTTGTTGGTGTCTTGAGACCGTGTTTGAGGCGACGGAGTTGAAGGTGCAGGTATTCGTTGCATGAGCCCACCCCCGCCTCAAGGGGAATGCATGCGAACAGAAATGTTTCCAGAGACAGGGATTAAGGGAGGGGGAGAGGGAGCGCATGTGTGACTCGTGCACTCACTCCTATCCTCGCTCGTACGCTACACTGGTCATGACGAAAAGAATGCTGACCGCCCCGCGAACGGTGCAGCTTTAGAGAAATGCTTTGAGAATTGCTGGAAGGGATGCAAACACCATGGCGCTGGCGTTCTGTGTGCGCCGTATGCTCCCCCGTCGCCCCGCCATTTTTACTGCCTTAGCAGTCGGCTCATCGATGTTCTTTAACGCTTTTCTTCTCTCTCACCCCTCTTCTCCGCTCTGCTCCACGTTCCCTTCTTCACACGGAAACATACATATTCCCCCGTTGACACCCTCGCCACAGCACTGTAGTTGGACAGCAATCGAGGGCTCCTCACAGGACACGCACCTCTCTTCCTCCCTCCCCCATTCGCACACTGAAAGGCGCGGTGTTCCTTCTCCCTGAAAGCGAAGGCGAAGGTCGACAGTCAAATAAAAAGAACATACAAAATAAAAACTCTGATGCCCAGCAAGGCTGCTGCGACCACAAAGGAGCGGTCCTCTAGCGAGGAGAGCGTCTCCAGCGCGGACAGCATCTCGAGCCTTCCAGTTATCAAGGAAGCCCGTACGGAGGATGCGACTGTGACTGCTGCGCAGGCACCTACACTTCAGCTCTCTCCACCAGCCACGTCTGCAGCCATGCCAGGTGCTGCCGAGGAGGTTGTTCCTCTTGCTGCGCTCGTAGCTGTCAACGTGGACCGCAACGAGGAAGCAAGTTTTGGGCTGCTTAAGGAACCGGGTGCGCCGTCCGCAGATGTCCGGCGCGTCACGACGGAGGGCGAAGGTGCACCTGCCATTCCAACAGATCTGCTGCAGCTCCTAAGCGGGTAAGGTGGGAAGCTTGCAGCCCGTAAGGCGAGGAAGGCAGGTATGCCTGGTGGAGCGAGAAATCCTGCAGCATCGCCGGCGACACCACAAACAGTGACTCGCACCCTTCGGTACTGCGCACCTGTTTACTGTATTGCCGGTGCGTTCTCGTGTGTGGACGTCGCGGGTTCACTTGCCGCTGTTTTGAGGAAAAGTCCAGAGTTTCTGCCTGCTGCACTAACAGTGCGCTCGATGACGCATGCCTGAGGGCGTGTGTGAACCTGCTGTTAGGCATAGGTGCTGGTATTTTTCTTGTTCGCGTGTGCTGACGTGTTGTGAAGCCTCCAAAGGGCGCACAGGCGCACTGCTCGATCAGCGAGGAGTCCTGATTAAGTCAGGCAGGCTAACACCACCAACTGGCGCTTATACAGGTGTATAATTGCCATTTGCCGAAAAGGCTTTACTGCGCTACTGAAACGCACAGAGGTTCCTCTCGTTCTCATCCTCATCCTCCATATGTCTACTGCAGGACTTGCCCTTCGTGTGGCGGCGCAACATTGTTCCGCTTTACTAGTACCGCAGTGCGGCAGGGAAAAAGGGCTCCTCATGACGCTGCTTGTTCCCTTCAGGGCTTTCGTTATGCCTCCTTTCTTGTTTGGTGTGCGGCAACAACGGTGCGCATATGCTCACTTGCTTCAATAGTACGCCCTCTCTCCTCCTCTTCGTTCATTTCCCTCTATATTGGCTTTTTTGCCATGCTGTCCCTCACCCTCCGGCTGACAAACATCCTCAGCCCCCTCCCCCTCCCCACGTCCGCCTACACCCTTCTCCCCCCTCTCTCTCTTTCTCTCACATCTGCGCGTTCCTGTGTGGGCAGTGCAGCGGAACACACACACACACACACACACACACACAGAAAAGTGCTTCTGTGCTCAAGGGGAGTCACAGCGCTTCTCTACAGGGCCACACTTTGCGTGCTGGGTCTTACGATTCCCCACTCTCGCCTTTGCCTTGACGACCCTTCACACGGAACTCACCTTCACCGACAATTACAGTCACCTACACACCCCCATACACCCATACACACAGATTGGACAGCAGTGGAACAGAGCGAGGGAGAGACGGAGAACTCTACGCTATCGTAGTTTTTTTTTATTGGCATAGAAGGTGCTAGCGTCTGCCCGGTGCACACCACACCGTACATACCGTACCGTATCTCAGCCCACGCAGCACCAAATCTCTTCAGCGACCCATTTGCTCCGCAGCAGGCAAAGGTGCTTTCTGCACTGTCGTTGGAAAGCGTCCCTTACCGGCTTTTTTTCTTCTCCCTGCTCGTACCTGCCTATCATTCGCACCTGCAAGCCAGTTTTTGGTGATGTCGGCGAAGAGGTCTACCCGATCGCGATGCGAGCCCTCTCCGCGCGCCTCCCAGCACAGCGAGGAGGTGAATGCGGCGTCAGAGGTGTACGATGTGGCATCCCTGCTCATGGACGACGCAGCGGCCACTCCGCACCAGTGTGGCTCTCAACCGCCGCAAAAGGCGTCCAAGAAGGCGTCCCGGCAGGATAGTCGCAGAGGCGCTGCTGTTGACGGAGCGACCACTGCAGCGCAGCAGCCGATCTTGGCAGCGGCTGAGGCCGCCTCCCTTGCCGAGTCGTCGCTACAGCTCCTTGTGGACGGCACTAGCGTCGTGTTGAGTGCCACAGAGGCAATTCTCTCTGTGTACCGGGCTGGAGACAAGGAGCGAGCCCTGTGCGCTATTCTTAACGTGCTGGCAAAGGCGTCCGGCGTCGCTGAAGTGGAGCTGGACGCGAGTGCGCTCGTCGACGGAGTGGAGATACGACCACTCCTGGAGGAGCTGTATGCGCGGGTACCGGAGGACTCGGAGGCGTACCTGCTCGTGAATAAGGAGGCACAGTACAAACGCTTTCGGCGCACCCTTCCGGCGTGGTGCGCGTCGTTGGTACAGGACGGCTTTGCGTCGGACGTGTTGCTGGACGAGACCTTTTTGCCTGTTCTCTCACATTGGATCATCGCCATGAGCGAGAGTAAGTCGCGTTCCTTTCGCCATACTGCTACTGTGGCACTGCTCGCGTTTGTGCAAGCGCTCTCCAGTGTGGCTGCTGACCTGCAGAGTCAGCTGGCGCTGCTGCGCACGAAGAAGGAGATCAGCGCCGTTCAGCGGAAGCGCGACAAGGTCGTCGAGTGGCGCGATCACATCTTCTCGCAGGCCATCCATCAGAGACTGCGCGACATTGCTCCGGATATCCGCCTCGCCGGCTTCCAGGCACTCCGTCGGTGGATTCTGGAGTTTCCGGACGAGTTTATGACGAACAAGTACCTGCGCTACCTTGGCATGCCGCTTCATGACAAAAGGCCAGAGCTTCGAGCCGAGGCGCTGGACACAATTTTGCAGGCCCTCGCCCGCGTCCCGGATGCCTACAGTCGGCTGCATCTGTTCCTGCAGTACTTCACGAACCGACTGGTGGAGCTGAGCAACGACGTTGACCTTCACTGTGCGGAGCTGGCCATTCGCGTGGTTGCCATGATGGTCCGCAGCGACAGCGATGTCCCCGAGGGAAGTGAGCTACTGAGCAACGAGAAGGTGGATCAGGTTCTCTTGACTCTTTTCGACGAGCGCCCGACCATCCGCGCCGCCGCGGGTATCCTGCTGAAGGTCTTTATCCACTGCCGTACCTCGGCGGAAGAAAGCGAGGCAGCCCAGGTGAGTGTTGCCACTGAGCTCCTATGCTCCTTCGCTGCCACGCTGCGCTCGCAGTACCGCGAGGCAATGCCCGAGAAGTACTTGATTGACGCTCTCTGGACACCAGAGCGACCGCCGCTGTTACTGACCGAATTCCAGCCCATCCTCGCTGCCGCGCAGTCCGACAAGCCGCTCGACGCCCTAGTCGGCTTGCAGTTGATAGCGGCACTGTTGCTGAAGTTGCAGGGACGGCTGACGCTGGGGCCAGTGCCGAAGGATGACCGCCGTGGCGGCGCGGTGACAGCAAGCAAGAAGATTCCGCCCATGGCAAAGGAGGAGGCGGAGGTGCTGTTGCATCGCCTCAGTGATGATGCAGTGAATGCTCTGTGCACCATCCTGGAGGTGCACTGTGGCACAGAGGATATTCTGCAAGCCGCTGCGGAAGTGTGTGCTGCACTGGACCTCTCCACCTTTACTTCACAGCGTCATCAGGCAGCCCTGTCAGTCCTTCTGATTGAGCTGCGGAAGGCAACGCTAAACTCACCGTGCACCGCCCTGGAAATACGCGAGAGTCTCACCAAGGCGTGGCATCATCTGGCCTTCACAGCGCACCCACTGCGCACCGAAGCACATGCTCACCTGCAAGAGCTACTCAAGAGTGTCATGGTGCAGTTTTCGCGAGCAGCCGAAGCGTTGTCGAGAGGCAGCCAGGGAAATTCGCCGGCGCATACCGCTGAAACGCTGCACGCGTGCGCCCGTATGAACCTGGCCTCAGCCCTCGCTCCTATCGGGGCACACTGGCCACAAATCCAAACAGTGCTGGCGGGGATTCTGGCGGCGCAGCCGGCTGCCGATGCGTCGCTAGTAATGTTGGTAGTTGGCACCGCCGTGCAGTGCCTTCTCTGGCAGGTGAGCAGCTACGCTGACGAGACGAACCCGGCGCTGTCACTGTCGGACCTGAAGGCGCACATGCGGGACGTGGTGACCAGTGTGTTGCGGTATCAGGCAGAGGCAGAGGACGGGGTGCACGCTATCGACTCGCCGGGTGCTGCACCAGATGGCGTTCCTGTGCTGCCTCGTGCGGAGGTGTTTGCCTACCTCTGTGATCTTTTGGCTCTCCCGTATTACGATCTAGCTCAGGTGCAGCAGGAAGTGCTTGTGCGGCTGCTTCGCGGATTGTACGAGCAGCTCTCTGCAGAGCTGCGTAGCGCTCAGGACTACTTGAAGGTGCACTTGCTGGGGCACAAAGCCCAGCAGCAACAGCACCCATCTCAAGCTTCTAACTGGGCGGCTGCGGGCCTGACTGAATTAGTCACGGCGCGACGCGTCTGCTCGCGTGTGGAGGCGCTTCAGCTCCGACTCGTGACGAGCGTTTCGCGACTCTTTCTCTTTAAGCGGCTCGACTCCGTCTTGGCGGCGTCGTTCTTATCGTTGTGGACACACACGCCGTCGAAGGCGGTCTCCAATACGTTCAAGAGCCTTTTCCATACTCTTCGCGATCTTGCCGGTGACAACGGCTTTACTCTGGAGCGGGACATCCTCCTAGCGGCGTACCATTACTGCGCCGAGGTTGGCGCGACACCGGTTTCTGTTGAGGCGCTCTACCAGATAGGGTTGAAGCTTTCTTCGTTGCACTTTATCGGCACAGACCGGTTGTACTCGTGCTGTCCTGCCATGGTCCGCTTCGGCGTGGACTTTGCCACGTCAACAGACCCACTTGTTCTGCAGGCTATCACACCGTACGCTGGAAAGCTGCGCCCAACTGATGCGCTCCACTTGCTGCGGGATCAACTGAGCCAGAGCAGCATGTTCACAGAGGCCACCAACTCTTATGTGCATGCTTTCGTGGCTGCCTTGCGGAAAGCTGCAAAGCTAGACGGCTCGGTCGTATCCTCGTCAATGGCTGGCGGGAAGCGCCAACGGGCTGTGACCGGCGCGACAGAGCTGGCGGAGGAAGAGGTCATGCTCAACGCGATCACGCAAGGCTTGTCTGCGGGCTCGAACGCTGCCACTGGTGCAGCCTCCTCGTCCGCCCCCTCAGTTGACCGAAGGCAACATATCTCGGTCGCGTCACGCGTGGTGACCGCTGACGGCTGGCACGTTCGTGCTACTGGTGCGAGTCAGGGTAGTGCAGAGGATGTCGTCGAGGTCGATACGACGCAGGATCAGCGAACCGTCGCCGCCGCCCGTCCCCGCCGCTCTGTGGTCAATGTTCCCACCACACAGGAAACGGCATTGTCATCACCGGCGGATGCGTTGGACAGCGACGAGGTGTTTGTGGCGACCGAAGAGTACGAGTAGGCTCATCCCCTTGAATCTGGCATGCCCCTCTCCTTGCCCGTTAATGCGCACGCCTATCTAGACAGCGACAACAGCCTAGGACGGAGCTGATGGATGCGTTCCCAATGAGCGACACCTCTCTCTTCCTCCGTCTCGGTTAAGGGCAACACGCATAGGATGGCAGCGCAGCAGCAGCAGCAGCAGCAGCGTTTTTCTCTTTGTTTGTGGGGTGATAGTGGTGGCGCTGGAAGGCAGGACTGGGCCTGTATGTGCGATAGACCAAGAGAGGGAAGTGTGAGTTGAGTAAGAAAAGACCAACGGGAGGGGGCCATGGTTGATCGTCATAGAGGCGCACTGCTGCGCTCTTGCTATCGTCGATTCAGCAATACACAGACTGGATCGGCATTATGCGACATAGAAGAATAGCGCATGTGCAGGTGTGCTCGTGCGTTGAATGTGTTTTTCTTTTTCCGTCCGTCTTCGTGCGAGGTGTGCAGTAGGTGCGGCGTTTGAGGCATCCTGCTTTGTGTCTTTCCTCTCACTTGTCTTGATTTGTTCTTCGAGCAAAGAAAAGACAAGGAGTTTCCTGCACGCTCACTGCTCACGCACAAGAGGGGAAGGGAAAACAGCGCGCAAACGGGAGAGTTTAGCGGGACTGGATGATGGAAAGGAGGGTAGAGGGAAGTGACCGACAGGCGCCGAGCGACGTGCGGTAGTACCCTCCCTCAGTCTTCTTAAGCCATGTACCCACGTGGTGCAGTGCTGATTTCTTTCCTTCTCGTTTGGACGTTCCGCGTCTTTGTACGGGAGTCTCTCTGCACTCTTTTTTTCCGTTTACCTTTTCCATTTGTTTGATACTCTGCATGCTGTGATTTTCTCTCTCAGCTCAGTGAAGAGAGGGGGGGAGGAGCGGGTCGCAACGCCAGAGGAAACTCAGTGACCAAGACGACAGAAAATAAACGATTGGTAAACACTGCCGCGATGAAGAGCTTAGGATAGGCTGTCTATTGCATCACAGAATTCGTGCAGAATGTGTACGGCGGTGTTGTGTGTGTGCGATGTCCCCGGATTTGCCTGTCTCTTGAGCAGCCACGGGCGATGCGAGGCTGCCTCGGTGACTTGTTTTGCGTTGCTGTTGCAATGACCGCAGCCAACCGCCAAATCTTCTGGTGTTGTGAGGGTTGCGCGCTGTTTCGCTTTAGGCCATTTTTTTTCGGCTTTCCCTTTACCTCGCTAAAATCATACTCGTCCCTGAGTCTGATGCGCGAAGCAGCACAACTCGTCCTCCTTTTCCTTGCTTCCCTTTCCCACCTTGGGATTTCTACCGCACCTTCTCTGATCAACGAGCACACAATTACGCCTTACACCCACACGCACCTACCGCATAACAACAGGGCACACTATCGATAGTCTCTGCTGCGAGCAGGGTTTCCAACACGAAGGAACACCGAAGGAGTGGAAACACCAACACGCAAAATATCCTCACTGTTGCTCTTCTGCCTGACTGGCCTGTCACACTCCACGCTTACGAAGCGTACCTCTGCTCCCTTTCTTTCCGGAGATGTGCGCACACTGATACTCTCGCAAATACCTCACCTCTTGTACCTTGTCATTCTGTTTTTTTTTTTCCGCTCTCGCGTCTTCAGCGCATTTCTTTCGACGAGTACGCACCCCAACTCAGCGGGCCTTTGTGCAACTGTGAGTTTGCCTCCCTTTTTTTGTTGTGAGGCTTTTCGTTGAGGATTCGTACTACAACATCTTCTTGGATACTTTTTGGCAGCCTTATTTGTTCTTTGTAGATCACGACTGTACTCTCAACGCTTTCCTTTTTCTCTGTTTTCTTGTGCATGTATGCGGGGCGTCGCACCATCTGGCTGGCGTCCATCCCCCTTCTTTGTCTCTTGGCGCTGGTGTTCTCTTTGGTTTCACTGTGTTCTCTTTTCACCGCCCCCTCTCCGCTTTCACCGTCTCGTACTTGTTGTCGCAGTCTCTATTTCTTTTCGCTTCTAGATTTTCTACTTTGTCTTGTCGTCGTCTCAACGGGCTGCTGTGGGTGTGCGTTGCCCCCACCCCCCTCTCTCTCTGTGCCCCTTCAACTCTTCCCCCCCCCTCTGTCGCCTCCGAAATTACGGTTTCAGCACTGCTCAGCTTCTTTTTGGGTAGTTGGCTGATTGTTTTTTTTTTCGGGTTGTATCTGTTTTCCTTCCCGACAGTGAGCCTCAGGTTGCACTTTGGCACTGCAGCTACGTTTGCTCTCTCTTTTCTCTCTCTCTCCCTCGGCTTCTGTGGTCGGCGGGCGCGTGTCTTTCCCCCTTTGCGCGCTTTCATTTTCTGCCACGTACACCCGACTCTTGCCCGGGCATGCGTTGCATGCGTGCGTCTGTTGCTGCACTTTACTTTCTCTTACACGTTTCCTGCACCTCCACCGCCGTGCGTGCAGACTCTGTAGGCTCGGGCCTCATCTAGATATGTCGTGGAACGGGGCTCACACGCCGCTCATGGCGACTCATGTGGCGCCGCTGTCACCGCCGCTTGGAGCATCTGGCGCTTATCACAGTCTTGCACAGCGGCGGCAAGCGCTCCAGTCCATGTCAGCAGAAGAAGGTGTTTGTCTTTTTCAAGACTTGCTGCCTCCGTCTTTCAGTGCTTCTCCTCACCGCACTGTATCGCCGGCAAAGCGTAATGTGCGCAAGGCGGCGCGGGAGCTTTCAAGCTCTGACTTTACGGACGCAAGTTGGCAGACGAGCGCAGGGGCCGTAGTCAAGAGTAGCCTACTCGTATCACCTCTGCTCTACCGCTCGGATGGAATGGGGGAGGCTCTCCAAGTGCCTCCATCGTCTGCTTTCGAAGACCCAAACTCGTGGGCGAACGAGTACGCGCTTCTTCGCGCAAAGCTTAAGCGGCCAGTGGACTCGGTGCGCGTGTACCATGACTACGGGGCTTCCCTTAAATTGCGAGTAACGATGCGCCATGCCTGCATAGTGAGTCCGCTTCCCGACCTGGAAAGGGTGCAGGAGGCACTCCGTCGCCGTTTCCAAGGCCACGCGCAAGGGGCCTCGTACGACCTGTACGAGCAGCAATGCTCAGCAGACAGTTGCTCTCCCGCAGAGTGGGAGGACGACACGGTGTCCGTGGCAGCGATGCTGGGTGCGACTAACGACGTGCGTGGTGCACATCGACAGCAGTGCAACGACATGTTTTTGCCACCGCCCACAGTGTGGTGTGTCGGTGGCTCGATCTACGACAACGAGGTTGTTGTCTACAGCGCCGTGTCGGGGCAGCGTCTGCTTCGCATTCTTGATCCCAAAATGAGGGTTGCTGTCACGGCTCTGCAGCACGCGCCGTTTCGTGGATTTATGGAGGCTCAGCAGCTGCACCTTCTCCCCGTACGAGAGCCACACCATATTTTGCGGCTAAAGGCGTCACAGCTCGTATTCACAGACTACGTGTGGTGCGGCTTGCAGGATGGCACGGTGCGGCTTTTGCCTGCAAGCCACCACCATGTCCGCTCTTGTGGGGCGTCGTCGTCACTCTCTAAAGCTCCCTCCGCCGCGATCGTCTACGAGTTGCCGCGCTACCAAGGCGGCGCTATTGTGTCGATTGTGTGCAGCCCCTGCCATGACATCTCGTCTGCGTTCGGCGACTCGCTGAAGGGGGGACTGCCGAACCGCGTGAGCGATGCGGTCCGGTGCATGACGGCGGCCTCCAGTGCCGATGCCGATAATGCTAGAGCTGCGGGACAAGCTGACGGTGAGACGGCGGACTCAGCCTTGCGGCAGCACCTCTCGCTGGTCTGTATTGCTGCGACAGATGCCAGCGTGGTTATCTGGGACGTTCGGCAGGTCTATAAGGCTGTGGCAACGGCCCAGAAGCAATGGCAGGAGCAAAGAGAGGGAATTCAAGGCCACGGTCCATCGGTGTTGCACCGCGGCGGTTCAAGGTCGCTGTTTGTCGGTGGTACCGCTCTCTCTGGCGTTCCCTCATACTGCGATGGCTCCGCTGCAGTGCCCGGTGCAACTGGAATGTCCAACGACGTCATTACGTTCGACTTCTCCTCTTCTGTCCCTGGGCTGCAGAAGATGCAGGTGCGGTCCAGCTGCACTTTAGTGCAAGTGAAGCCGTTGGCGAAGCTGAGCGGCGGCTTTGCTGGCCTCACGGTTCTGCGGTGGGTATCTTCGCTCATCGTTGCAGGTGGCTGCAGCACCCCTGCAAGTCGTGATGCACGGAGGGCGACGCGAGACTCACGCACGGCGCCGCGCGTGGTTGAGGGAGTGCCGCGCATCGAGCTCACCCAGGTGCAGACTCGCTTCGACAAGCGTGAGGGGCAGCGCGGTGAGCTCCAGTTGACGGAGGAGGAGATGCAAGGCGTAGAGCAAGAACTAGAGCACATGATGCCGCCGCTGGCCACCGAGCCGGGGCAGTCGCTGCGCGTGAATCTGCTGGTGGCGGCGGACTGCATGGGTACCCTGCACGTGTGGAACCTTGATGAGGAGCTGGATCGGTATAGCGCGGTGAAGGAGAGCTCGTTGGGGTGGCCGGCCAGCTTCGGTGCTCTATACTACTCTAGTTTGCGTTCCATGTCCTCACGCAGCGAGGGACACTTGAGCGTGAGCCACGAAAGTGATGCTTCTCGACCCACATCAAGGTCATGCTGCATGAGCGTACGGCGCACCTCGGCATCCAAGGGCCACGGCAGGACTCGTAGGTCAGATCGAGACCCCAAGAGCCGCCGTTCGTGCAGAGGCCTTGGCCTAGCCGAGGCGCGAGAGAGTCGTGCTCGCCTTTCCGAACTGCCCTCCAACATGGCATCTTCAGCACACAAGTGCGACGCCGAGGCCACTACAAAACGAAAGAGCCTTCAGCGTGCCTCGGCCGTCCGTAGCAGCACTGAGGAGCGGGAAAGCGTGCGGATGAGTGACTGCCACGGCACTGTACCTGGTGTGCCCTACTCACGCAAGTCTGTCGTGGTTCCCTCCGTAACAGCCCACCAACAAGCAGCGCTGAACAATGCCCTGCCGCCTCTCCGTGCACCACTGCCGAAGAATGCCGCCCCTATCTCCGGCCCTGCTAAGGCGAAGAAGGCGAAGAAGACTTGCAACTCTCGCCAAGGGACGTCCGGGTCCATGCTCCGCTCTCCTCTGCAAAGCACCTCGCCATCGCGCGGCTCTGCTCAACGGTCGAGTGCTTCTCCAGGCCGCATCTCAGAGTTCCCTCACTCTACGCAACTGCAAGCTAGCTTGCACCGTAACACAAGCGTGCAACGCGGCACTTCCGTCACGCCAAAGAGGGGGTGTAGCCATACGAGCTCCGGGCAGGACTTGTTGATGCCGGCGCAGGCAGCAAAGTGCCAGATTCGATTCGGACATGGGGCGGGAGCAGCCATCGCAGATGTGGTGATCGACCTGCCGCCGCACATATTCACGACACTGCGTCGTGTCCCTAAGCCGTCCAGTCGAGTTGCATCGTGGCACCATCGTCCTACCGAAGAAGAGGCGGGCGCGCGGGTTCTGGAGAATGAGTTTGAGGAGCTGACTGAGGACAAGGCACTGTTTTTCGCTTTCCAACGTCTCGAGATGTACGTCGCTGTCGAAGGCGCGATGTCGATGGTGCGCTGTGTGCCGCAGTGGCTGCTGCCAGACGGGGACGAGCGGGAGCTGTTCAGACAGCGGAACGGCGACGGTGGGCGGGAAGGTTGTGGGGAGGTGGCGATGCCGGACCGTGTGAGCATGGGCGCCTTCGACCTGCAACTTCGCAAGCGTCTTCTCGACGTGCACGCCCAACCCATCACACAGCTCTTCTTGGACTTGTGGCAAGGTCTGTTGTGGGTGGCGCGCGAAGACGGTTTTGCAGCCATTTTCGCCACCCGCGATAAAACCGTCGTCTCTCGTATGACTCACCCATCTGCTGATGCTCTTCTTGCTCCACCTTCGGCGCAGGAGTGGGCGAAGCTACAGGAGCAGGCGTTGACGCGCAGCCGCCTTAACGACGCGCGAGTGGCAAACAGTTTTGGGCTCGAGTGCCACAAAGAGTGCCATGAACTCGCACCTGCCCACCTTACGCAAATTCTCCCCTTGTCCGTCCGACCACAGCGCGCGCTGTTGCTGTTGTGTAACGCCTATGGTGGCGCTCCTGAACCGATCTCTGATTTTATCGCAGCGGCAACCGTCACTGTGTCACCACCCCGCTCATGCCAGTGCCCACTGACACTCGTAGGACAGACGGATACCAGCAACTTTATCAGGCCGACAGCGCTAAAACTGCAGCCCTTGTTGTCGAGCAACAGCGACACCGTGGCGAGCAACAGCGACACCGTGGCGAGCAACAGTGGAGTGTCAAACACCCCGCGGTCATGTGGCGTCGCGGCCCTCATTTGTGTGGATGGTCGGTCGGATATGAAGAGTCTCGCAAAGTCACGAGAGGCTCAGCTGTGGCGGTGGATGCATCAACTGCAGCTCTGTCGCGCTGAGTCAGCTGCCGTGTGCCAAAGGCAACGTCGGCGCTACTATGCGCTGTGCGAGGGCATTGGCAGGAGCGCGGCACACATCATCCAGGAGATTGGGCACTACGCCTCCCAGTCCTGCCTGCGCACATATTTTCACCTATGGAGGGATCATCTAGCGTTGTTTCATCACACGCACGTCATGCAACGACAGCGTGCAGCGCGACTGGAGCGCGAGCGCGTGTTGGCGTGTCGGTTGGAGGACGTTCGCATGGCATGGCTGCGTGGCACGTACTACGTGCGATGGCAGCGCCTTCTTGCCGCTGTTCGGTGCCGCCGTCGTGAGGAGGTGCTGACTCGGTTTGCATGGGCAGCGGTAGCAGGACCGCGGAGCTCGCGTACTTGGGGCAACACCAGCCTCCGTGGACCGCTTCCCACCGCGTCGATGATGGAGCACCTCTATCGCTTGTCAGCCGTACGGACGTACTGGAGGTCGTGGCAGGCGTGGACGAAGACTCAACGACTGCAGCAGCATCGTCAGAAGGGCCTGAGCTCGATGCAGCTGTGTCCACTGCCCCTCTCGCGCACCCGCTCTTTCATGTCATCAACGGCCGCTATGGCGACACCACCTAGCCGTGTTCGATCAGGGCATCGGACCAGTGCTGGTGACTCTGCAGCGGAGGTTATGACGACACCGTACCACTCGACTCACAGCGGTGGCGCTTACTTGTGCACGTCGTCACTGTCATCGCCACTCGGTGGCACCTACAGGACCACTGTGGCGGGCGGCAGTGCTGTGCACCTCAGTCACCTTGCACCCATGGCGGTGCAGACACTGTGCCGTCCGTGCCCCCGCCGGCGTTGGAGCTTTTTCTCACTGAGTTGCTACGGGCGCGCATCTTCGTGTTTCACTTTAGCGATGCCCGCAGCTCGGCAATCAGTGTTCTAGACGAGTCATGGATTGTCATGCTTGAAAACGCTCAATCTGGTGCTGATAGCGACGACGACGACGATCGACGGTTCAGCGTGTTTCGCTTTGCGCTGCTGCCGCTGCTGCAGGGGCTCATTTCAACGGCGGATGAGGTGCTGCCGAACCTATTTAACGAGTCCGTAGCGGAGGAAGTGTTGTCTATGCTGGTGGGCATCGCACTTGCAATGGACTACGTCACGGCGAATGCCGAGGAGATGTGGTGGATGCTGCGGGAAGCGGCTGCACTGACAGGGTGCTCGACCGTCATCAAAGGTGCCGAACCGCTCCGCAGCACCTTTGATGCGTCACTTCTGATACTTCGATCCTACGCGATGCGCGCCTTTGCATCAGATCTGGAGGCCGCTGAGGCCTTGCGCAGACTGGCAAAGGACAAGAAGGTCCTGGCGCAGTTTCTTGACTTTGCTATGGAGCGAGCAGTGGCGCGACGGGTAGCACACATCTAGGCGGTGCTGCTTCGCACGACTGAAGACGTGTAGCAGGAAAGAAATGCCTTTGTTTCTCTGTTGTGCACGGCGCGTCTTGGTCTCCCTCCCCCCTCTCTCGTACCTGTCGATCTGTGCATCTGCGACTTGCCGCGCGCGGTGGTCAGTGACTTCACTCTCGGACTCTTTTGGGCAGGCTGGCACTCACGCATATGCGAATGCACCCTCAATTTTTTTCTGTTTTTCTACATGGTGAGAGGACATGGACTGCGGCAGAAGTCAAGCGGGGCATCCTAACGGATGCCCCCCCCCTACGAGAAGCCACATCGTGACGGGCTCTTCTGCCGCCTTCTATTTTTTGTCCACTTCTCTAGAGCGCACTTCTTTAAAGACGCGTGCACGTATGAACTGGCACGTGGAGATGGAGGGGAGGGGAGGAGGCAACAGCATTGTTATCGCAAATGCCTCACGGGCTGATGCCGTGCTCTTGCACCACGTTTTCCACTTCAGCTACTCTCCTTCAGCTCAGTTCCTTTCTTTTTTACTTGCTTCTTCCTTTTCCGCCTGTTGTTGTGAGTTGTTTGGATGCGGACGTTAGATCTTCACTTGCTAAACTTAAAAGAAACAAGAAAAACAAACACACACATACACACAAGCTGAGGTGAATGACCCAGCGGAGGGCGAGAGTGTTCACTCTGTTGTGCATGTCTGTGATAGTGTCATGATGGCTTACCGATACCCACGCCTACGCTACTGTTCTCATGTATGTGAAGTGCCATTGGTGCGGGGCCCAGGATAACTGGACCTGAGTCCCACTGTCTCTGCTGTCTCTGTGCATGTGGGCGGTAGCACATCAACGCTGGGGCCGAAATCCTTCATGCCCATCGCAACGTCGTTGAGTGGTGGGGTCGCAATGGCGTTTTCTTGTAGCGTTGTTAGCGTTGAAGGCTGCCACGCCGTTGACTTTTCTCTGCACTTCCACGTCTTTTGTGCTCTTCACCATTCTTATCAACGATTTCCCTCGATGCCTTATTTTCGTTCACCCTCGTATCAACTCGCTGTGCTCGTTACTGCGGGTACCTCCGCTCCCCTCCACCCCCCCCACTCCTTCTCCCCTCTCCACCAACGGCTTCGGCGCCGAAAGCGCGTAACGGGCCCGATTCCAAGGAAAAAGCAACAAGAGCAAGCAGTAAACGCATACAGCGCTTAGATTTTTCCTTTTTTCTTTCTGTTCTAGATACATCACACCACGGCGTAGCCACTGGACCCCCCCTCTATACAGGCACACGAAGCACCAAACAGGTTCGACGAGAAGGTATACGTGCATCACCCTCCAAGGCACAGTGCGCCGCGCATCTACCCGTAGATTGTGTTCTGCGTCTCTACGTGCGTACCTTCATTGCCACGCTTCGAAGTCATACCGTAACGCGTATACGTCGCTGCTTTTCTCCTCTTTTCTCTGAGACAAAGAGTGATTGGTAGGTGCTCTATTCTCTGCGTCTCTCCTTGTACAACTACTCGGATACACCCTTCTGCCGTGCCCCCCTCCCCCTCCCTCCCCCACTGTGTTGTCGGCGTCTTTGCGTACAAGTCTCGCCTTCTCCACAGCGCGCAGTCTTTGCTGGCTATTCTTTCTTCTCCCCCTTTCGCATACCTTGCTAGGAGATGAGCGTTACACAGTCCGCGGCAGAGAGTGGTGTGAGCAGCCTCCAGCGTTCCGGTCTCAGCATCACCGTCGGAGACACGAAGTCCATTGTGCTAGCATTGCAAGCGCTTCAGAGCAAGATTCGCTCTCTCGAGCAAGACCGTGACTTTCACCAAGATCAGTATGAGGTGGCACTACAGGCCCACGAGCGGTACAAGCTGGACATGGAGCGTCAGATGGAGCAGGAGCGTGGGTCACACCGTAAGAGGGAGGCGGATCTGCTCGAGCTACTGCGCAAGGCTCGCGAGGAGCGGACACAGCTAGAGGATACCCTCAGCGGCAGCAAGAAGGACCTTGGCGGCTTTCGACGCGAGCTGGAGGAAATGATAGCCACTGAAAAGGAGCTCTCCAGCCAGCGAGAGTCGAAGATAAACATGGAGGTGGCGAAGCTGCGTGCTGACATCAAGGAAGAGCAGACACACCGAGCTGCTTTGCTGGTGACAGTGGATAAGCTGAAAGCGGAACGCGAGTCAGCTTTGAGGACGAATGAGCAGCTTCGGATGGCTATGGATGACCTCCTCACTCGCTACGAGCAGCTGCAACGGCATCGTCCGTCGCCCCAAGCGGCGACGCACCGGCGTTCGAGCAGTGGCCTCAGAGGTGAGGCACACTTGCGCGCAGCACCAGCCACCGGTGCATACCCACGCCCCCTCGTGAGTAGTCGCACCCGCTCCCCCAGGCATGCACCGTCGCGCGAGCTTCGAAGACTTGCATTGTCTGCACGCCAGCGTACGGTGCTTCCTGCACTGCACCACAACTACGAAGACCCAACATGCAACTCGATTCTCCGTGATGTGCGCGTGGTCCCCGACGAGGCCCCGCCGTGCCCCTACCCATCAGTAAACTCATCCCTGCATCAGCCTCAGCCGGACACAGTGGGGACGACAGGAAGGACGAACACGGCTCGCAGCAGGCAAGCTCTGCTCACACAGACGACAGCGACGCCGTCTCGATCTGGAAGGCCATCCGTTGCTCGCCGGCCATCCGAGAGCGGCGTGGCTGGCCCTTCAGAGCACCACATCAGAGCGATAAATGAGGTGGAGGTGCAGCTCCGAAAGGAGCTGGAGGCGCTACAGCATCGTTACGATGATACCATCGAGCGCGGTGCGTCCGAGGAGATACCACGTGAGGTGCTCGCCGCCGCTCTGCAGCGCATTTCGGCCCTCATAGAACAAAAGAAGGAGCAGCTAAAGTTGCTCAAGGAGGCACGAATGGAGTTGGACGGGGCGGCGTCGCTTTACGCAGCCAGAGGCGCAACTACGACGGTGAACGGCGGCGGCGATGGCTCACCGTCGACGTTGGCGACGCAGAACAAGCACACCCGTCGCACCTTGCTCGTGAATGAGCTTCGCTCCCTGCTGGCCGAATCCGCAAAAACCACTTGAGTGCGAAGCTGCTGGCGAAAATACCACTGGTGAGCTGAAGAGAGCCTCTGTTGGCTGCACACGCACCCTTGTCGCATCGCTAGCTACTGGTCAAACGCTATTACCCAGTTGTCAGGTTTGCAATGACATAGCAACATTGCTTTGCTTCTCCTGATAGGGCCGTCTCTTGTTCCTCATCAAATTTGTCGCAGTGCAGACGTTCCTGCGGGCAGCCCCCGGGTGGGCGTTAGCTGTGCTGCTCCGAGACTAGATACGTCACCGCCTACTAGCTGTTTCGCTGTGTGTCTGACACTATTCGTAGAGGGAAAGAAATAATGCAGTGTGTGTGTGTGACTGGGCGTTCTCACGCCCCCCACTTTGCTTTCTGTGCCCCCTCTCAACCCTTTGCCACAATGACCGCTTCCTCACCTCCGCGTGAGGACGAGATACATACCCAGAGAACTTTGCAGAGCACAAAACCTCTACAGCTCTCTGGACTGCGCACTGTTGCTGCTTCCTTCCCCACCCCCATTGTTTTTCTTCTCGATTGCTCCCTTGCACGTTGATGATGGCGACGCGATATGGTCTTCTTCGGGTTGCTGTCGCTTAGACGTCAGTACAGCATCGGCGAACTGCGTGCGGACACGCCCTGCTGGACGCGAAAACTACTGGTGAAGGTACAGAAAGAGAGGGAACCATGCGCTTCATGGGCTTCCATGAGCTTTGCGTTGCGTGCGTGTGTGTGTGTGTGTGTGTGTGTGTGTGTTTCGCTTTCTTTCCCTCTCCTTGGCATTACTTCGGTTACCAAGGCCCACTGGGTAGACTACGCACAACACCACTATCAACCACTTTCTTCATGACTCCGCCATTCCCCCATTCACTGATGAACACATCCTGTCTGCATCCCCTCCGCTGTGATACTATCCTCTCTCCTTGCATTCTGCCTTTTCCCGCTCGCGCGTAGCCCTTTTGCCCCTCCCTGCGCGCACAAGCGCACACTCGTAAGCCGGAAAGGAACGACCGAATACGAGAGGGTAATCGCTATCTGGGGAGGGGTTTCACTTGGTTTTTCCCGTGGAAGCCCCAGTGTACGCACCTCCAGTTTCATCGAAGAGAAGACAAGGGTGGCAATGTCGACAGCGATACACACCGACACAGGCACTGTGCATTTCTCGCGAGATGAAGACGTGCCTGTCTGGACGCTCTCGGCTCAGTCAGCAGAGATGCACGACCTCACTCTCGAAGAATTGTATAGCTCTCTCTCCGACCTTGGCCACAATCCTTACGGTGAACTGGTGTACACGAGAAGCCACCTCGCCTCGAAGCACCTCCGTGCGGTGCCGGGGCTGCAGCAGTACGCTCATCTGCAAAGACTCTGCGTTAATGATAACCACCTCACAGAGCTGGATGCGGTGCGCTACATGCCACAACTGGTGCATCTTCACGCATGTCACAACCGTCTCACCTCGGACGTGTTCGCATCCCTTGCCGCGTCGGCAGCCGGATGCCTGGAGCAGCTCTACCTGGACGACAACTGCATCACCTCACTAGACGGGTTGGAAAAGCTGCCCTTCCTGCTCGACTTTACGTGCCGCAGTAACCAAGTGCGGCATCTCCCTGCACACTGCCTCTCTGCTGCCCAGCGACTCACACGCTTTTCGTTGAGGGGCAATGCGCTCGAAAGAGTCGATACCAACGCCTTCGCGGTGGCACAACTGCTCTGCGAGTTAGAGCTGAGCGAAAACTTGTTGTCAAGCACCGATTTTCTCTACTCGGTCACTTCGAAGATTGAAAAGGTGAACATTGCCAGTAATAGCGTGCGCCACTTGAGCGCCGCCGTTGAGGTGCTCTCCTGCTTATCAGTGTTCGACGTGGGGCGGAACGAGTTGTCAGGGCTAACGGAGCTGCTGGTCCTCCGCCACCTCAAGGGACTGCGCGTCTTGGAATTTGCGGGGAACACTGGTCTGGAGCACCTGCCACATCACGCAACCGGAGAGGACGGGCGCCTGGGTGACCCGCTCGCGACAGCGACGCACAGAACTGAATACCATGAAGAGGTGGTCATGAGTGATGAAGAGGAAAACTGTAGGTCCCTTTGCTCTGGCGGCGACAGTAGTGAGGCCCAGGCACAACGAGCATCACCACAGCTACCACTGGTGCTGCGACTTCTGCCGTCGCCGCGGGAGAAGGTAGCAGCGCTCTTGAGAACAGCACCCTGAGCCTCATCTTCAGCGCCACCAACGAGCTAGCGGAAAACGCAGGCGACTCAGTTCCGAAGTACCGTCGGTGCAGAAACACGGTTCCGGGGTGGGGGTTCTCTAAATCATTAGCGGTACAGGCAGCGACACCAACCACTGCCGCCTACGCGGACCTCGCCGCCCCCGAGGCGCACAGCTTTGTGCATGCAATGGGCAGTATGAGGCGTGACGGAGAGCTCGATGTGCGCGTGCACTACCAGAAGGAGGTTCTGGCGCTCCCACAGGAGGAGCAGGTGTATCTGTGGACGCTGTCGGTGTTGCCCCAGCTGACGATGGTGAACGGACGCCTGATCCGCCCAGAGGAGGTGGCGAAGGCGACTTTTCTCTTTGGCGCAAACGCCACGGAATGGGCGGGTGAAAAGTGAATGTCGAAGGAATGACGGCCGATCTTTTTCGGCTCATGAGTCACAGGACCGTCCCCTGCGGGTTTGTGCGATTTGGTGGTATCACGGCGTTTTGCCGCTTCGCTAGGAATGGCCCAAGCGCTGGTAGTTGGCTCACGATGGGTTGTCTTGCTGGTTAGAAGACGGCACCATCGACAGCAGAAGTCTTCCGCGTCTCTCAGTATACTTGTTCTCCAGGACCCCCCTTCTACTTTGCCCCGCCGATCCTTTACATCGCCCCAGCTGCACACCTCCGCATCTCCCACAACTTCATACGAATACGCATGTATAGTAAACAACCTTCCTGTCTTTGTAGTCCTTGTGCTCATGCAGCAAGCAGAAGAAAAGCACCAACAACTCGAACTCTTGAATGTTTCTCACTGCCCCGCCCTCTCATGTCCTGCACCACCCACCCACCCACCCACACACACACTTCTTTGTGCTTTGACAGTGTTGGCGTATTTTCTTTGCTGGGTAATCCGGTGCACCTCTCTTGTGCCAATAGGACGGCCGACGTTCTTCATGACGTTTCCCATGACGAACTGCACGGCGTTGGCGACGCCCTTCTTCCCCTCTTTACTCCATTCTGTTTTTCTACCCATCCTTTCTTTTTCACCGTTCATAATAATGCCAGCCACCTCCCTGTGGTGTTAGGGTCTGGCGCCCGCTCATTGTGGGGAGGCTAAGCAGCCGGCAGCCTTCTCCTCGGGTGTGGCTACAGACTTTTTGTGTCCGTCTCCAAGTCTGCGCTGACGCTGTGCCCGGCGCGCGATACGGAGACCACTCGGGCCCGCTCTAGGCCACGAAGCACACCCCATAGGACGCCACGATTGCCCACTCGTGATGTGAATGTGCGCATCTCCCTCGCGCTGTGTGTGGGCTTCCCCCGTCGGGTGTCTACCGCTGCCCCCTCCCCCCTTGTGCCCCCTCCGAAGGACATGCTGGGAGCTCTGTATGCGCAGACACACGCTTATGCAGAGCCCCTCCTCCGCCTGGTCCATCCACTGCTGCCAAAAGGCGTGCGGGCTCGGGGGGGGGGGTCAAGTAGAAGGCGCGCGCTGCCACCGATTCCCAGCAGCGTCCCGCCGGGCGCGGCCTGCTGCGGTCAGGACATGCGGCGCACGCGGGTCCGTGCTGCGCTGATCGCGCAGCCTGTGCGCGAAGGAGGGTCGGGGATTGGGCGGGAAGAGCCGGTGCGACACAGCGCCCGCTTCGGCGGCAGGGGGCGGCTCGGCGCAGACGACGCGGAGTCGGCCGTGATGCCACAGCGGTATAGCTGGGCGGTGGCTGTAGGGGTGTGCAGCTGTGGATTTGTTTGTGGTGCAGTGTACACGTTGAAACCATCAGAAAAAGACGGAAATTGCTCTTGCTGTGACGTACGTACGGGGTTAAAAACTGCAGGGTGCGCGTTGTGCCTCCCTTGTCCTTATATGTCCCCCTCTTAAATACACACGGAGGAATATCGCACTGCGGCCCATGCGTGCTGTCTGCCAAACGGCTCTGTCTTTGTTCTTCTGCTGCGCAGTACTCCATTTTGTAGCCTCCCCCCTCCCCATGCATCTCCCTCTTTCTTTCCTGTGAACGTACGGTACTCTCGTCGCTTAAGAAAGTACGGAGACGAAAAGGACCCTGCTTGTTTGACCGTCTTGACGCGCGCCCATATCGCTTGCTAGGCCGCCTGGGAGCTGAACTCCGTAGAGGTGAAGCCTCTTTTCTTCTGCTTTGTTTAATAGGTTAGTGTCTTCTCTCATTCCCATCTTCAAAATGGCAAAGCGCACTCTGGGAAGGTCTGCGATGGAGGGAGATCACAGGGGGAAAACTGATGCCCCCGATGAGTGTATTTGTAGCTCCTCCCAAGACGAGGAAGAGACTTTCCAAACTTGCTCTGCCCCTGTGGGGCCTCTTAGTGAGGAGACAATCGCGGCGGAGGCAGTTCCGAAGGAAATGTCAGGGGCACCGATATCGTGGCCGTTTCTGTGCCCGCTCTGTAGTGCGGTGGAGCTTGTCGATCCGGTAGACCTGCATGAGCCAGTCAGGAATACTTCGTCGCTTTCCTCATGTCATTCCCATGCTGTCGAGGAGGCATTGCACTGTCTTGCCTGTCGGGCGTGTGTGGAGCGATGGCTCTCGGCGGTGCGCGTTGTCAGTGAGAGCAAGGCCGCAACGATGGGCACAGCAGTAGCACCAGTGGCTCTGCCGCCTCGTCCACGCTTTTACCTCTGTCAACCTCAGCGTCTTGCTGTGCAAGTCTCCTTGCGTGCCCACTGTGCAATGCCATGTGCGACGCAGCAGTGTTATCGTCCGCCTGCCTAGCCGGCGGTGTGGCAGGTTTCTGGGATGCGAGTGTCGTGCGCAACAGCTACACGGACTCTCAGCCCTCTCCGTGCGCCACGCAGGTCAATGGCACTGTTCGGCCACCAAGCGCACTCGCCGGATCTGCGTCACCTTGTTGCTCCATCTGTGAAGAGGCTAGGGCGACGTGCGTGTGCATGCAGTGCGACTTCGGTATGTGTGATGCCTGCCACAGTGCCACGCACAGCAAGGGTGGCTTTAGGCAGCACGAAGTACTGGGCGTTGAGCAGGCACGTCGGCGTGGGCACCTGAGGTGTACGCAGCACGCTGGCATGGTGCTGGACCTTTACTGTGACACGTGTTCGACATGTGTGTGCGTGACGTGCTGCTTTGGTGGTGCCCATCGCGGGCATGAAGTATTTCCACTGGCCGACGTCGCGGCACGCACCGCCGCTGCGTTGACTCAACACTCCACAGAGCTAGCCGCATTGCAACGCGACGCCGACGCGATTGGCACGCAATTAGCATCTCTGTGGCCTGCGTACGAGACAAGGGTTGACGCTGTCCGCACGGAAATCCAGCAGTGCTTTACCAGCCTGCGCCAGGTTTTGCAGGAACGAGAGGACGCGTTACTGGCTCGACTTGGCGAGGTGTCGGCGGAGGTTGGTCGTCGCTCGTCAGGGCTCAGGAATGCCATGCACGCCATCAGCAGCCTTCTCTGTGCCACTGGCGCGTGCCTCCGAAACCTGCCGGGGTCGGTGAGCGCGGTCACGCTGATGCGGATTTTTGATGCGGTTCAGCAGCATGAGGAGTGGGTGTCCCGCATGTCTACGCGGGTGATCGAGGAGGCCACCACAGTCGCCGAGGGCTGGGACTATCACATGGGCAGCGACAGCGCAAACGGATGTCGTATGGCATCTTTTGTGTTGCTCAACACCGACACCCCGAATGATGATGGTTTCAAGCAGTACAGGCGTGCGCTCTCCGACCTTGGCCGCCTTCACGTATCGGCTGATGTGCAGCTGCCACTGGCCAAGCGACATAGCACGACCTCTCTGGCGGCGTCAAAAGGGCACAACGAAAGGGAGGAGGGGCAGGAGGTGCCTCCCTGTCGGGGGGTATCACGGGGGACTACACAGTACCCAGCGACAGCCTCATTCCAGGCGCACCCGCTCAATTTTCTGGTGCAAGCTACGCCAGCTCTGACGCAGTGGCCATTATCGAGGAAGATGAAGAGGCGCTGGTCGCTCGTTCATCTCACTTGACGACTGTTATTCCTCCCTTACTGCTGCAATCCGCATCTTCAAGGTCAGCAGACGCTTTCGGGGCAAATCGCAACACAGAACTTTGCGCGTCGCGGCAGCGCAGCATGAGCGCCTCGACTGTGCAGTCGCAGCGCAAACCACTGCATCTTTCCCCAATCAACGCACCCAGTCAATCCACCTACGGACCATTGTGCACGTACGAGCTGAATGTGGAATCCCCGTTGAAGGGCCCAGGTGTCGCGGCGTCGTCCCTTGCTGCTGCTGCTGCTGGAACGCTAAGGCTGAATGGCGTCCCCTCAAAGTGGAGTGGTGTGAAGCAGAACCTGCAGGAGGTGAACGCCCGTGGCAGCTTTGCAGTAGAGCTTGGTACGCTGGGCCGCCACCAGCCGGGGTGTACAACGGCAGCAGCGGCACGAAGTGTGCGCGATACCATACCGTTTCGTGTTTCTCTTCCCCGCGGCGTATGGGAAGCTATGATCTCACAGACGAAGAGGGGCGTACTCTGGGAAAGGATGGTGATCAAATGCCGTGGCGTGCCCTAAAGCTGCACCGCCACAGCAGTGTCCATGAGGATGTCAGGTCCGCTGCGACGTCCTTGCCTCTCCATAAGTCCACGTCGCGACTTGAATACTTCACCGAGTTGGATCTACGAAAGCCAAGCGAGCTCGCGCAGGCGCCCCCAGAGTCGGGCTCATCTACTCCAAAGCGAGACCGAGCCGAGTCCCTGCGGCGGACCACTGGGCTGCAACTCGAGCTGTAGAGGAACACCAGCGCGTTTGGCTGACAAAAGTGTTGTTGTTTCATTTTTTTTTGGAGTTCAGTGCGACAGTTAGACTTTTAGAGTTGCTTCCCCATACTTCTCTCCCCTCCGTTCTTCCTACTCCGCCTCTGCCTTGAAGTGCGAGGGCTACGGGTGGGATGCGTCCTTGTGCTCCCTCCCTCGCTCCTTCTTCTGTGCAGCACCAACATCTAAGGATTTCTTTGTGTATGTCTACCACCGTACCAGTTTCCCCCCTTCTCTCCTTGCCCTTTTCTTCCGGCCGCGCAAACAGAGGCGAAGGCCCGTCTAGATCGCCCCCCCAATCTCCTGCCCCTTTGCTACTTGACCTTTCCCGATGACCTGTCTGGTGCACTGTGCTGTGCGTTCTTCTCTGCTGTTTTCGCGGGGTGATATGTACGGTTGTTTGTTGCCATCGCTGTTTTTCTCTTTCTTTTTAGGCGCTCACTTGACTATCCCCGCTTAGATTTATGTCCTCCATCCTCTCTTCCCCAGTAGTGGGTCCCTCCGCCGCTTTCAGTGTTTTCCTCTCTCTCTCTCTGTGTTATGTGTGTGGCAGAGGGGGAGGAGGGAAGGCGGTGGGCGAGAGTGAAGCGTAGGTGGCGCGGTAAGGAAACAATGACAGGGTGGTTGCGCGTGGCTGCGTGTAGTGGGGGGGGCATCAGAAGGGGCGCTGCCCCCATCGTCTTTTCTTTCAACTTATCCATTAAAGAGGCCAGTCATCAACTAGAGAAGGGTGTGCTTAGCAGACACTGTGGAGTTGCTCTCTGACATACTCCCCTTCTCCCCATACTGAGGTCGCTCGCATGCTTCACACACAGAAGCGCTGGCGCCTTGTTACTGTTCTGTACGACGCCAAACCATTGTCAGCAGGTCGTGCGTCACCCCGCTTCTGCCGACTCTTGTCTTGGGGGTGCTGGCTGCGGATGTGCTGGCAGCACGCTGCCAAATGCGAAGGCGCTGTCTGTATACAGCTTGCACTGTGAGCGGAAACGTCAGTTACTCACGGTCGCAGGCCATCTTTGCTTTTACACGGCCTCGAATGCCTCTTTGTCTTCACCACGGTCGCTGTGCTCACACGGGGATGACTACTTATGAATTTTGCCCCCTCCCTCCCCCTGTGGCGTCCTTAACTCCCTTTTCCTTTCTTCGCACGCACACAGGAGGCCTGCATAATCTTCAGCTGCTGCACAGGCATGGGTAAAAGCGGCCACGCAACGACACTCCCCCGCCTTCCACACACAGATAGACTCACTAGTGCCGATAGAAAACACTCCCCTCTCTTCCTCTCCCTCGCGCTTTTCCATATTCACCACGCGTACAGAGATACAACTCTATCTCGTCACCACGTAGGGACCAGGAGCGATTGGTGAAGGAATTGATGACCCGCTCGGAGTTCCAGTAAGGCACGGCACTCGAGAACTCTAAAGTGCGAAACACACACAGCGTCGGTTGCGCCTTTCAGTGGCTGAAACAGTGGGCGACCGTCGCGGCGCAGGAGCTCGTGACTGTTGTTGCTACCGATGTGCAGGCGATAAGGCGCTCGTTATCGAACTCGCTACTGGTGAAGAGGTGGCCGAAGGAGGCGGAGCTTTCGGCTGCTCCGTCACCCGGGCGAAATTTTCTCCCCACGCCGGATTCGAGTGAAAGCATGGTTGAAATGTGTAAGCTCAGACAAGTGAAGCACTCGCGTGAGATAGCGAGGAAATACTGTGAGTTGGGCGATGTTCGGCTATTGACGGAACTGCCGAGGGGGCGTGTGCAGGGCATTTCTTTGGCTGTTATGTATGCAGGAATGCAGGCTATCACGATTATAAAGTCAGCCAAGTGGGCATCCGCAAGTATTCTCAGTACAAAGAACTCTATCTCCTTAGTAGGCGGGGTTACCGCGTAATGGAGCCGCTCGCTTTGGGAGAGCCCGCTGCCTATGAGAGCCACAAGGACGCTCCTGCTTCGGAAGAGCGCCGCGATGTTCTGCCGTCGTTTATTGATTTTGCTGGCACCCTGTACGACACGTGCTGTGGGGGTTCGCGCGTGCGATGTCCAGATGAGTTGGCTGTGTCTGCACGTCGCAGAGGCGCTGGCGAGCAGCTGGGCGAACGTGCTGCGGTGTGCCGGCTGTGCCAGTGCACGCTCCGTCCACCGGACTCTGCGAACTTGAACAGAGAGCCTGCTGCTGCAGGTGCTGTTGATGAGGAGAGAGGGTGCAGCGATGTCGGTGAGCGAAGGCGAGGTACTTACATTTACGTTTCCCTAGGACGCATTTGGCGCGATGGCGTGTGTGTGTGTGTGTTAGTGCTGCAGGCACTGATGTTCGCAGGCGGGGACGTGGACAGCGCAGCTGGCATGCTGGCCGGCGCATGTGTAGCCTCTGTGGCAGACCCCTAGGCAGTTGTGGCTGTTTTTACGATGGAGAATGAGGTTGTTGGTGTGCACAACGCTGTGCAGCCTTCTGCCACAGTCGATGAGCGCACTGGTTGTGGAGGATGGGGACTGTGCGGAGGCCTACTTCATCCTGCGGTTTCCCCAGGAAGCAGCGGAGAGACTGCCTGCTTTGCCGAACGGGAAGAAATAGGAAATGTCTCTAAGCCAGTTCCATCATGCTCGACTGGAAATGTAGTACACGATGCTGGACACCGGGGTACCGTAGATGGCATGCAGTCACCGCAGTGCAAGCCTGGCATGGACTGTGGCGAGGTTGGATGCAATTGCGGAGGCCATGGGATCCCTCAAACCGCTCGGTGATGTGAGACGTAGGGGCGCCGCCAGTATCGGTGCCGCGTACCGCGCTGTGCAACGCGAGATTCTGGGCTGCGGCTACTGGCGCACTATTTGCGACCAGGAGTAGTGTGTAGATGTACAAAGGTGCGATTCGATGCGTAAGTGGATCAGTGTAGACGCTCTTCATCACAGGGCACTGGCAGAGAGGCTGGGCCTCGGGGCTTGGCAACTGCCTGAGATGTACGAGAACATTGAGCGCTGGGCAATGTTAGCGCTGGTTTACGAGCAGCATCAGAGCAGCGGCGTTGACGAGTTGGGACTCCGTTGTTTCCACTCCGTAAACATGCGCGATATGCTGTGGTGGCACATGCAGCGCTGCCGTGGGAACAAGCTTTACTACATGCGCATTGTCGTGGTGCAGCAGAGGCGAAGCAAGGCGCAACACAACTCACTGGTCGTGGCGCTGATGGACCTGCAGAACCAATGACAGCTCTCTCTCTCGCCCTCGCTGGCAGTGAGGTCTCTGAAAGGCTACATGGACCTCACTCTTTAGCCGATGCGTGAGGAGGTTGGCGGTATTCGTGCAACTACGTGGTCGCCTCTTCCCCACCTCTCTTCAGTACTACTCTCACAGCTTTGCGCACGCCTCACAGTCGATCCTCGGGCGATGCCTGGTGCGTGCCCCCATACCCCTCGTTCTTTTCCGTTACTCTAGGCAGTGGGGAGTGGCGTGTACAAGGCTGTTCTATGGGGCAATATACTTCCCCATCTCCTCCCCCTTTTTGGAGATCCCCCTCAGGCTCCCTGCGCAGCAGAGAAACGGATTGGTTCGCCTCAGCCTGTTCTCTCACTTGTTCGTGTCCCACTGGATACAATGTTTGATTTCACTTCGGCAGAGGATCCCGGGGTGGCTGCATCGCTGGGCGGTGTTGCGTGCTTTTTCGTGCTAACGTACTGCCACGCCTTCCCCCAGTGTCCCCGCGGTGACGGCGGCGCTACCCTAGGCAGCGGTACAGCGTACTGTCAAACTTCCTCGCCCACTTTGACATCAGGGGGATGAGCATGGAAAGGTTGGCCTTTCACTACATAGCAGTGGCTTCGGAGAGGGGGAGCGACAACGTTGTTAGTTGTGCTAACGCCGAGGAGTCGCGTCGCTGTGACTTTCGCCGTAATGGAAACGTGTCGGCTGATGTGTGGGCGTGCTGATTCGTCTTGTTCTTATTTTTATTTGCCTGCTGACGTTTCGACGATGTGCTCTCATCATCGATTGTGGTGCTATTCTATCTTCCTCCTTCTCCTCCCCCTTTCCTCGTTTCTCCCCAATACCGCTTTTATTCTCCCTTCTTCTTGCCCTTCGTTGCGTTGCTGTTGTACTCAGGCGCGATCAGCGACAGAACCTGGGGCCTCCCTCCGCACTTGTGGATTTCTTTCTTCTCATCCTTCTTCCGTGATTTCGCAACGAATAAGTAACTTGTTAGTCTTCTGGTCGGTCAGGCGTTTCGCTTTTACGCAGCACCCGTGCCTTCTCTGCGCACCAGCTACACCCTTTTCTCTTGAAAGAGAAAAAAAAAGAGGCTGTGGGTGTAAGTCATCTGTTCACGGAAGGAGTAACAGTAGACTCGCGCATGCTCCGCGGTGGAGTACGCGCGTGCATGGAAGGCCAAAAATGAAGGACTCAGGAGGAGTGGCGCGGAGTCTGGTCGTAGTAAAGGAGGTCTGGCCCTGTCACAGCTGCTGCTCGTGTTTACCTGACAATACGTCGCTTCTGTTTCGTTACTCTTCGTTTGTATGGTCTTTCCTTTTGCGTTTCTTGTGTGGTGCTGACCCTAAAGGTGCGCCCTGTTGTTGGTGTAGTCACCCTCTTTTGTTTTTCTTATTGGTGTGGCGCTCGGGTCCCTTCGCCGTGCATGCAGATTTGCCTTTAGCATGTCGTTGTATGGCGTTTGGGGGGTGGGTGGGTGGGCCCTATTCTGTCGCGTTCGCTCTCATGACTGCTGCTCTGCTCGCTACTCTTGTTTATTACTAATTTCCTTTTGTTATTCTTCTTGGAAAACGACCATTTCACTGGTCAACAGTAATCACCATAACGTGCGAGCTGTTTCTTCTCAGAACCTCCATTCTCTGCCCCCCGGCATGACCTCACCTCCTGCCCACCCGCAGCCCCGCAGGCCGCCGCGCGGTGCCTCCCTCCCGGGGGCGGCTCAGGCTCCCCGCACCAGTGGGCGACGAAAGCCGGGTGAGATGCACACGCGCCGACGTCACGCCACGCCACCCAGGCACTGGCCACAAACAACATCAACAGCAAGGCATCGCGCTGAACTCCCCCTGCGTCGACGGCGCTTGACCCTGTCACCACCAGAAGCGGCTCGGCACGTTGTCAGCACTATGAGAGGGGGGAGGGAGGCTGCTGCCCGGCGTCCCCACAGAGAGAGAGTGGTGGGGATCGTGAATCGTGGGGATACCATGCGCTGCGGTGCTCCGCTGGTCAGCAGGGTCAATGATCCGATTTTCTCATTGAATAAAGAAAGCTGCTGTCGATATGCGCTGTGTTTGGCGTGTGCAGGGGTGGTGAGAGCTCACTTGCAGTGATGTATCTTGTAATAGCGGGTATTTCCCTGCGGATTTTCAAGACTCCAAACAGTTTAACTGGTTGTAGAGCACATGCTCAGGGTACTCGCAGCGGAGCGAGTGACCGCAAAGTAGTGTGCACCGCCGGTGACTTCTTTGAAAAGTTCCTACTGGTGTGCTCATTGGTGCATCCATAGTGTGTAGCCCAAGCGTGGCTGAGGATCACGGTTGTGTGTGTCAGCTCAATGTGACCTACCGATAGTGAGCGCTTCTTCGAGGCAACGCTGCTTTTCTGGCGCGCACACACACACACACACAAAGCATCCACTGTGGCTCTCTTCACATCGCTTTCCATTATCTACTCTCCCTCCTCTTTCTTTCTCCTTCCCGCGGAATCCTCCCCTCCTCTTGTTTTCTCCCTGTGATGCTTCGTGACGCGAGCGGGGTCTGACGTTGGTATGTGCCCCCAACTTGGCTGTTGCTCCACAGAGTTTCGCTCTGCACAAGTTTGAGCATCCCTGAAGCGTTAGTACTACAGCCTGTGTGTGCGTACGTTAGTGAGGATTTCGCTCGTTTCTTTTTTTGTTTGGAGGGCTTCCGCAAAGGCTTCTATCGTGCTTTGGGTATTCTACCCTCAGGCGTCTTTTCAGCACGGTATTGCTGGTTTTGCTTTCTACACCTGAGCCTGTGCAGGCCCATCTCTCTGCGATAGAATCATCGTCGAGGTGTCTGTCGGTGGCGTGCGAGTGTTTGGCAGACAGAGGTCGCAAGTGCGGGCGGAGACTCAACCAACGGTCTAAACACACACACACACACACACACACACAGATACTCATCCAGCCGCCACTCGACTTCTGCGAGTGCAGCTCTCAGAGTGAGTCATTCCTATCTTTGGCTGAACTCTATGACGTCCTCCTCGACGCTTTTTCTGCCCTTTGGAGTGTTTTTTTTTTCGCCGACCTTTTTGTTTTCTCTTCTCCTTTCGTCTTCATTTCTTCACTGCTTCGGCTGATTCTCTTCTGCAGCGGGATTGCTGCGGAGCTGGCGGCTTCCTGTTGTGGTTGCTGCGGATTGGTCAATTGTGGTCCTTTGTCCTATAGTTACTGATGCGTCTGTGGTGATGTCACTCTTGCGCACGAATGCCATTCTGAAAAGGTATCGCCGCGAACACCTCGAGCAGGATGCTGCGGAGTCATCCGCCAAGGCGGAAAGGCAGTTAGAGGAAGGCTGTGACGACCACACTGCTGCGTATCCGAATGTGGACGCCTTTCAAGCTATCGGCTTGGCTCCTGGAGCAATGATATCACCATTGCTGTCTCCACAAAACTTCACACGCAACGAACAGACCACACAGATGACAAGGACGGCGGCGCAGAGCAGAAGAGGCTTGAGCGCTGGTGAACCATCTGGATTCCACGGTACGGTAGCTGCCCTTGA
Organism: Leishmania lainsoni; assembly: GCA_003664395.1. Lineage (NCBI taxonomy): Eukaryota > Euglenozoa > Kinetoplastea > Trypanosomatida > Trypanosomatidae > Leishmania > Leishmania lainsoni. Next base: position 355,124 of record RAIA01000041.1, read on the forward strand.
AAGTGTACAGAACACCCCCGTAGCGACGATGACCGCGGCCCCGTCAACCACTTTTACCATTCAGACTTCGTTCCTCCGTGAAGGCGGCGACGAGGGGAATCACACTACGCCGGGTAGGTCCTCAGGGTCACGGGGTGCTATGGCGCGCGCAGGAGCCGAGGAGGAGACCTTTCCTGGCGTGGATCATTTTGCGGCACCTCGTTGCCCTCTTTTATTGCTGTCTCCGCCCACAAGTGGCTCATCACCAGCACTTGCGACAACAGACAGGCGAGACGTCGACAGCACCGCCCCCCTCGGTAGGCGTAGTCCGAGCGACCTGTCCGGTGCGGAAGATCGCGGCCTTGCTGGAGCTCACTCCCACTTGATTTTCACTGACCCAACCGCCTTATCGACAGTAGGGACGACCGGGTGGGAGGCAGTGGAAAGCGTCGTAGATGTGCCCGTGGCAGCTCAACCAAATCATGACGCACGCGAGACTGCGGCAAGTGCTCTTTCTCCTTTAGCCGATGAGTCCTACGAGCCGGTCTGCAATGCCAGTAGCCTATCATCATCTTTGTTGGTGGCGCGTGCGTTGAGGCGACCCACGGGAGGCGGTGGATGTGCCAACATCTCAGCTCCAGTATCGACGGTGCTGCCGCGGCCGATTGAGGGGCTTGCTGGAGCGTACCAAAGCCCTTCAGTGGAAAAGGTTAGCTCGACCCTCTCATCCCCTTCGTCGCCTTCTACTGCAGCAGAGCAGCAGTGCAACTGCGGCGAAGTCGAGGGCGAGCCCCAGGTGCTACGCGAAGAGGCTGTGAGACAACTCGATCTCGTATATGCGAGAATGGCCGTCGAGTTACCTACTGCGAGTGTACATAAGGACAACGCTACATCCGCCGCGCTGCGGTTTGACATGTCCGACACGCTGCTGCAGCCTCCGACGAGCATCTTGTCAGAGCCTTCAACGGCTACCGCTCGAACGAGAGACAAGTCTGTCGTATCCTTTGGTAGTTTTGGGCGTCCCGTCGCATACGGATCCTTGGCAAACCGACGCCTCGCCTACACTACCGACGGTGGCGACGCCACCGATGAAGGTGTCTTTTCCCCAATCAGCCTGATGGACGATACCGAGCGAGGATTCTACTGTCGCGCGGTTGGCGACAGAAACGCGCCTCTTGCGGATAATCGAGCAGCCGTCCCTATGCCGCAGTTACTCTCCTTCTCCGGAACTGCTCGCTCCTCGCCACGAATCTGGGATGACGAGGACGTCGATGTGGATCCGACGACAGCGTTTAGCGACCCGTCGTTTCGCCTTCCGCTCGCGCTGTCGCCCATCACCTTCTACGAAGCTTATCTGAGCCTGACGAAGAAGCTGCAACTTGCTGACACGTGTGCGGCCTTCATAGCCGAGGGGGGGACAATAAAGAGAACTGAATCTTCTTCAAAGCTGTCGCCGCATGCCATAGAAGTACCGAAGCTGAAGAAAAGAAGCTTTATCTCCATCTTCTGGTGTTGCAGTGACCAAGGTCGTGCTGCGGCAACAGTCGGGAAGCAACCGCAGTTCAGCCCACCGTCTCCTAGCGGGGTGACTCGTGAAGAGCGCAACGGTGTGGCGGCTGCGGAAGCGACCGTCTCCACCCCTGGGGGACCCGAAGAGCATCTCCGGATTGTACGCGCTCTGAAGTCTCAGTCCCTCTCGCTGCAGCTTCCCACCCATCGCCGTATGCTACTCACAGTCTTCAATACTCTCACGGGCAACATTCCGTGGGTGAATACAGATGGGAATCCACTTCCATCCTCCTCAGACGCTCCCCTGCCGCTGTTTTCGCCTACGACAGTGAAGTGGGAGTCGATCGGGTTTCAAGGAGCCAATCCTGCCACCGATGTTCGAGCAACGGGTGTCCTCGGTGTGATCCAGTTACTGTACCTCATCGATTACTACCCCGCGTTCGCGCAGCGACTGTGGCAACTCTGCCGAGACCCAGCGAACGAAAGGGCATCTCAGCCACTGTCTAATGGCCATTGCGGCAGTACGCCACCAGCGACTTCGAAAAGAGGTGAAATCTCCGATGAGCTTCCATTTGTGCTGGTATGCTTCAGCTTCACGGCGGTGGTGCTGGACGCGGCTGGGCAACACATTCTTGACGATGAGGTGCAAAAGGTGGCGAACGCTAGACTCCCCGTTTCCACATCACAGGCGACTCTCGCTAAAACGACACAGTGTGTGCCACATCCCTCTTCCTACCCTGGCATGTATGTTTGCTGCGAGTGCTACGTCGGAGCTCTGGCGCTGTTCGTAGACGCCTGGAGGGCGCGGCCCCAAGGCGAGGCCAGAGGCAACTTTGGTGTCGCGGCGTCCACAGTGCCCCTGAAGAGGCCCAGTATTGCTGACTTCGGCGACATTAAGGCGCGACTGCGGGGACAACTTTTGAAGAAGGGCGCTGTAAAGGTCCTGCAAGAGGCAGCGCGTCATGTCCGTGGGGCCGAGGGAAGGTACTAGTAGGAGATGGGATGGGGAGAGGAGTCAAAGTCGAGCTAGGAAAGGCACGAATACTACCAACAAGAACACAAGCGCATCCTTCGCTCGCTTTCATTATCTCGCTCTCCGTTCCTTCCTTCGGGCATACCATGTGCGTGCTCGGTTGTGCAGGTGGTTCCCTCTCTCGCCGCGTTCCTCAAGAACATGAACGGTAGATCCCCTTCGTGCCTCCACGCCGTTTATTCCCTCACTGTGTTCTCTTTTCCCTCTGATTCTCACTGTCAGCTCCTTGCTGACCAGCGGAGAACCGCAACGCATGGTATCCCCACGATTCACGATCCCCACCACTCTCTCTCTGTGGGGACGCCGGGCAGCAGCCTCCCTCCCCCCTCTCATAGTGCTGACAACGTGCCGAGCCGCTTCTGGTGGTGACAGGGTCAAGCGCCGTCGACGCAGGGGGAGTTCAGCGCGATGCCTTGCTGTTGATGTCGCTGGTGGCCAGTGCCTGGGTGGCGTGGCGTGGCGTCGGCGCGTGTGCATCTCACCCGGCTTTCGTCGCCCACTGGTGCGGGGAGCCTGAGCCGCCTCCGGGAGGGAGGCACCGCGCGGCGGCCTGCGGGGCTGCAGGTGGGCAGGAGGTGAGGTCATGCCGGGGGGCAGAGTGGGCAGACGGAAGAGCATAGCGCTGTGTTTCTCGCATCTTTCAGAGGGAAAATGAAGAGGCCTGTCTCTGCATTAATGTGTACTCTTTCCGGCTTCCTCCCGCGATTCCTCAGTTGTGGAGGTTTGATACCTCCTCCACCAACGGACAGTACGGTGTGTGACTGGCAGTTGCCGGTGTCAAATATGCGGCTTAGGGCCTTTCTTTTACCGCCCCCCCTCCTTTTCGTCCTCTCGTTCTTCTGGAGGAGGCGAGAACAGACTTCTAGACGAAAGCGCCTCTCCCTCTTTACATGACGGCTGTAGTGCTGATGTTTGACCTCCGCTGTTTTTGCGTTGCATTACCTGAGTGCTTCCATCTGTTTGTGCCTTTGCGTTTTTTTTTCTTGCTTGTGTCTTTCGTTGACGAAGACGAATGTAAGGCGCACCCAATTGTCACCAAAGAGAGCGGGTAAGGAAGATGGATTCGGTACGGAGTGGCTCCTGAGAGTTGTTGGCTGTCTGGAGTCTGTGATCTCGCGTTTGCGAGGTCACCTTGTCGGAGGGCAATGCACGTCATGTTGTCACCGCATTTTCTTTCTCTTGTTGCGCACTACTAGTTCTCTTCGTTGTTTGGCTGTCCCCCTCTCCGTCACCACTGTCAACAGATCAAATGTCCTACACAGCCTTCTGCTCACTTCGCTCTGGTGGGTTTTACTTTTCTTTCGGGCTAACAAGATCTCCACTGCCTTCAACATCTCTACGATACCACTCTCCGAGATGAACCTGACGAGAGGCGTACAGCATTGTTCGATGACATGTGATTCGCGAAGGAGCAGTAGCACGAAAAGTTGAGCAAGCGGCTCATCGAGGCTGAATAAAAAAACAGTTGAGCTACCTGAGCTTTCAGGCCTCTGCCGTGGGAGGTGATTCAATGAAGACGAGCGCTACAGGTAACTGATGGAAGGGCGCACAGCGCTGCGCAGGGTGGCACACGGTGCTTTCAGATGAGCGTGGGAACTGCACCTAGAGATGTTGAGGGTAGCATGCTTCTTCGGGGATTGATGTCAAGCTGGATGGCTCACAAAGGGTGCGCTCATGAACGTGGCATGCAGATGGCAGGTGTGCGAAACGGTCAAGCAGTTGAACCCGCAGCGCGGGAGAGTCTCGACAAAAAAAAGGCCTAGCGAGGACTGTGACAGAGAATGGAATGCCAGCCAATCAGCCGAGGTGCATAACCAGTCCTACGTCCTACCCAACGCTGCAGCGGTACTTGGGCTATTGGCCACCATCTTACGATAAGGGACGTGACCATGCAGGAATCGTAGCTAATGTCTTCCCTAGGAAGAGGAGCTAAGAGCAAGCGTTCAGGATCCGCAGGGTCTCAGAAGTTGTGAAGCAGCGTTGCTGAACGTTACTCGCGAGACGGAAGGGAAGACCCCATTGGCGCTGCCACCTGAAGAGGAACGGCCGCAGCACTCATAGTTGTCAAGACTAGGCGACAGAGGGAATGCCCTGCAAGCAGAAACGCAGCATGAGGGCACCCAAAATGCTCTTCAGCTGCGCGTGTCGCTTCGTCCTGCGAGAGGCCTTTGTCGGTCTGCGAACTTCACGCACCGCAAAAAGCATCCCTCGTTTAACATGTAGCTCGCGCTCGAGCCATGGAAAGGTGCGAGACTTGAGCTCACGCTCAGTGGACCGGATCTTTCACGGTTTACCCCTTTTGTGTGACACACACGGGGCGTGAACGCATGCTGCAGTGGAAGATGTGAAAGGTGAATACGGATGCAAGGCTGCACTGCACTGGAGCTCTGCTGCCCCAGAGAGTGTTGTCCCCGGTCTGACCCCCACCCGACGCGAAGGGAAAGCAGGTCGGCTTTGAGAACGTGCACGCGGCGTTTTGCCTTCAGATGCTGCTGCGTTGTATGGCGCTGTGCCGCTGCCTGCGAGTAGGGGAAGCAGGTGCATCTTCCAGAGGGGTGATATGCATACTAGCGACGGCACACCATTCCAACGGGGAGGGGGGGGATGATGCAGCGTGGCGGTGGCTCAGTCGATTACGTGAGTATGGGCTGCTGCCAGTACTTTAGCCAAGCTCACAGCGTGTGCCAATATCAGCGTGATTGCAGTTCTCGAAGGCATGCACGTGGAGTTTTATCGACACGGTGCGGAATGTGCTGCGACATATTCGCGGCGCCACCCTGCTCATCACTCCCCAATAGAGGATTTCCTCAAGGGGCAGCTGGTGCCGAGCTGTTGCGAAGGGCACATGACGATTCGGCTTACGTTGGTGAGGACTGTCACTGGACTGGGTCAGAGTGAATCATTCGCGAGTCCTTGCGGGCCATAGCGAAGGTCGAACTTGTAATGGAAAATAAGTCGTCTGCCAGGCGCCCCTTTGTTTCCTTGATTTCACTGATGATGTCTGACGACGGGGGATAGCTTAGCATAGTGTCAGGGTTCACTACCCCCACTCTCTGTGAGGAAGCCAGACAACCCCCCCTGCCAATGTTGAACCACCTCAGTGCGTGGTATCCCTGGGTCAAGTCCCTACGACGTAGCGAGGTCAGAGCGATGCATCACTAATCATATTGGTGGTCAGGGCCGGGAGGGCGTGGCGTCGGAGCCACTGGCGAGAGTGAGCATACCTGTGCCATTCATATGATAAGCAAAGTACCAGTATGGCTCGAACGTCTCCTACCCGCCCACGCACTCCCCACTGGCGTGGAAAGCCTGCGTGTCACCCCCGAGAGGGACGCACCACGTAGCGTCCTGCGACGCGCAGGGGTGGGAGGAGTGTGTGTGTGTGTGTGTGCCACTTGGAGGTGCCATGCGCCCCTCTCCTTTTCGGTACATTTTCGTTGATGGGTGTTCTGCCCATGCACTCTCTTTTCTTCACTTTATCGTCTCTATTTTGATGAGGTCCTGAGGCGCAGTCGCGAATGAATTGGGTATTAAAGTACAGCCGCAACATGTTTCGTTACCTCACGCGTTCCTCAGCAAGTGAGGCCAGGGACACAATAGGCAAACATCACGATATAAATGAGCGTCGTCTGCTGCGGCGCCCGGGAAGGTGTCTGGCTCACTTTCCCTTTCTTTCTCCTCACCCATACGCTGCGTCTTACGTTGTTTTCGCCTGCTTGTGTGTTTTGTTATACCGGCTCGCTCATTTGTCCGTCGTTTTCTTGGTCTGTGTTCTATGTTGTGTTGTGTTCTCTACCCCCGCTCCTCCGGCCTTCCCTTGAGTTTTTCCTCTTGTCGGAATCTCTGTGGGGGGGGCGTCGTTTCGTATGCGCGTTTTGCCCTCTCCCCGTCATGTCTTCCTTCTCATTTTTGAATGATGTGCACACCCTACTCTTATTTGGCATATTCACACTTCAAACTCTTCAATGCGTCTCTCTCCACGTCGATCCACAGAGGGCATGTCTCTCTCTCTCTCTTTCTGCTTGCATCAGCGCCTTATTCTTAAGCGGCGCTCTACTTTCCCTCACCCACACTTCCCTCTCTGTGTGCATATCGTCAGACCCAGTTACTCACGCACGAGACCAAGAAGACGAATATACACTCGGACTTACCTTGCATAGAGTGATCTGCTTCTTACGGGCTGAGCTTTTGTGGTTGTGCCACGGCTACAGTCGTATCTTATTTGCTACCTTATTTTTCTACCCCCTTATTCAGGTCGTTGTGCCATCCTTCACAAGAGCATCAAACGAATCCACAGCAGTAAGCGTCTTTGTATCGCTGAACCACCTGCACAACCTTCTTCTTCGTCCTCAACACCCCAGCAAAAAGGAGAGGATCGAAGGAAACTCAGCTAGGCTGACGTCAGCGCCACCCGACCTCCGCAGGCGTGCGTCGAACAGGGTAGCGAGTCTCTTTTTCTTCTGTCATCGTTACGACTGCGTGAGCGACCTGCTGATATCATAACTTGCTTCTCTGCTTTGCCGCCCTCCTTTATGTCTTCTGTCGCTCTCCTAACGAAGCTGTTTGGCTGCACTTCGCTGTGGCCTTCCGAAAAAGGCACGTAACAAAGAAAAAGGACGCAACGAACCGCAACAGCACACAGCGGTGGCAGCAATCATCGCAGCGTGAAGCGGACTCAGTCTTGTGCCGAATCCCGTCCAGCCGGCGTACACGCACACCGCATGTAAAAGTACATATTTGACCGAGAGGGAAAAGAGGTGAGGTCGGAGTGCGGTACTGCCCAGCATGTCGGCACCCAGTGATGCACTAATCAAAAAGGTGTGCAGCGCGTTCCCTGCCACCTTCGGCGTGGACACCGAGGAGGAAAAAAGTCCTGCTGAAAGTCGTTGCTCACGTTCATTCCGATACTACTTGGACGTTGTGCTGGGGTCTGGCACTTCCGGCACTGTGCTCTACGCCCGTCGCGTTCGCGATGACCACCCTTTCGCGGTTAAGGTGATGGACTTGGAGGGCTACACACCGCAGGAGATCATGCGCGCGTCGGGTGAGGTGTGCTGTCTTCTCAGTTGTGACTACTTCTCGATTGTCAAGTGCTATGAAGACTTTGTCTACAGCGACGAGAGGAATCCGGAGAACGTCTCCATGATGGCCATGGTGCTGGACTACGCCAACGCCGGTGATCTCCGCCAAGAGATCCGCAACCGAAGCAAGGCGAACCGACCCTTCGTGGAACACGAGGCCGGCCTGCTCTTTATCCAAATATTGCTGGCCGTGCACCACGTTCACTCAAAGCACATGATTCACCGTGATATTAAGAGCGCCAACATCCTGCTCTGCAGCAATGGTCTTGTGAAGCTTGGTGACTTCGGCTTTAGTAAAATGTATGCAAATACCGTGAGTGATGATGTTGGCCGCACGTTCTGCGGCACGCCCTACTACGTGGCACCGGAGATTTGGCGCCGCTGTCCGTATAGCAAGAAGGCGGACATGTTCTCTCTCGGTGTGCTTCTGTACGAGCTGTTGACGCTCAAACGCCCCTTCGACGGCGTGGATATCGAGGAAATCATGCACAAGACGCTTGCGGGCCGCTTTGACCCCCTGCCGGACAGCATTAGCCCAGAGATGCAGACCATTGTAGCGACACTGCTGCAGAGCGAGCCCAAAAGGCGTCCGTCTAGTAAGACGCTGCTGAACACACCGACATGCAAGCTGTACATCTCCGTTGTGCGGGAAATCGTTCAGGGCGGGGAGGTTGGCGGCTTTTCCGTCGAGCAGGAATCGATGGTTACGCGACAGTTGATGCAGACAAAAGAGGAGCTGCAGGTGGACCGCCGTCGCCAACCCATGTCGGTGGAGGATGTACTCCTGACGACTGTAAAGGTGTCCTTGAGCGACTCACCCGATCGCACTGGGTTTATCTTGCACGGAGGCACCTTGTTGAAGCAGAGCAGTGACCTTAGCTGGAAACGTCGGTATGTGTGCATCTACGGCGAGGTAGAGAAGGGGCGCAAGCTGACGGGCGACGTGGCATCCTGCCTAGTCTCACTCGAGCTCGTTCAGGCGTTGTCACGTGATACGCTGGAGCAGCAGTGCATTTCGACCCCCTTTTCTGACTTGGAGGATGTTTTCCAGGTCATCAGCAAGTACACCGGCTCGGATGCAGCACACGCCTTCGCTGTAGCCTTCAAAAACGGTCGACGTATTTTGTTTGACGCGGAGGACGACAAAGACCGCGATGAGTGGATGCGTGCTATTCAAAGCTTCCTTGGCATCGGGGATGAAGATGACTGATTAACGGAGTGTAGACCGAGAACCGGGCACCATCTAAGAAAAGGGCAGTCATGAAGCGATGCAAACGCTCATGAGTACGTCCACTTATGCCAACCTCCGCGTGTTGTTCGAGGCGCGGAGCTTCCTTTTCTATTTTTTTTTCGAATTTGAGCTACGCCTCACAACCGTCGCATCGGCACACAGATAGTGGGAGCTGTCTTATTCGCTTTCCCTTTCTTCATTTTTCGCCTCCTGCTTTGGCACTCCTGTTTGTGCCATACAACCTCGTCCTTATTTTCAGCCTTTCATCTCCACTTGTCCAACAGTGACCAACGTAACGACTGCCTTCTGCGCATATCTCAGGCGACGGCTCACCTCAGCTCGTTTTCCACTCTACTCCCTTGTGTGTTTCTTCGTTTACCGGGTATCGTTTGTAATTGGCACATGTAAAGAATATACCGCTAAGAGCGGAAGTGCGAAGGAATAGGAAGGGGGTGCGGTGTGGAGGGATTTTCGGGTGGCGTGCAGCTGCTGGGCACTCACAGCCACTTATGGTAGTGGCGCATTATGTAAACATCCCATCTTGGTGACTGAGGTCGGGCTGTGTTGATGTTGTAGTTCGACCGATCTCTTCCTCGTACTTCTGAGCTCTCGGGTTCGGTGCCTGTACTTGTGTGTGGTGTCCCTTTTCCTATTCTTTTTATCGCTTTCTCTTGGTAGGAGCACCATGCACTGTGAGCATCCCTGCTGAATTGTTTTCCTGTGCCCGCCTGTATGCCTGCCTGGCTGTGTGTGTGTGTGTGTGTATTTTTTTCATCTATAGATGTACACTCCTCTCGCTGAACTTTTGTTTTGTCTGTTGGTTTTCCCCTTCAAATCAGTGATATGATCGGTGACATCGTTTCTCCCTCTCTCTCTTTGTCTCTCCCTCATTTCTATTCGTTCTGCTGTATTTCACATCTTTTGTGTTTCTGCGAGATCGTTCTTGGAGCCCCTTTCCCGTTTAAAATGACGGTGTGTACAGTATGATGTGCTCTCTCTCTCTCTCTGTGCGTGTGCGTCTGTGCGCTGGGGTGTGGTGCTGCGGATCTGCGATGGGACGGTTGAAGGGTGGGGGCCCTGCATTGGGGTTGTTCGCCCGGCGCTCTGAGTTTTTCTCCCAATTCTCTGCTGTGACTTCTCATTACATCCCCGTTACTCCTTCTCTTGGAAACCTTTTCCAAGAGAAGTACGTGTATGGGTGTGTGCACACAGTGGTGCGCTTGTCAACGCATGAGTACTTCTTTTTTCTCCACGCACGTTCTAGCAGCATCGATTCTGTCGTTTTTGCGCTTGATGGGTGTGTGCGGACTGTGCTGTGGAATGCAGTCGAGCGGAATGGTGGGATGCTGCCAACTACGCATACACAGGGACTTCTGCAAAAAATGTGCATGCTTTTTCTTTTTCTTTTCCCTGTCGTGGGGGTACTCTTACATCCGAAAGGCTTCATTGCTACGTGCTGGGCGACGTTATTGGGCTGCTCAGATGTGCATTGACAAATTTCTTTCGAGAGAGCGGAGGGAGCACCTCTATGAGGGAGTGGTGCTACAGGTTCGGCTAACAGCCACACACAACGGAATTCTCAACCCCACTTTCAGTGTTGCACAGCCGGCGGTGCTATATCTGAAATCGTTTCCTCGTATCCATCTTAGGCTCGTGCACTCTTTCCCTCTTTCTGTGTCTCTGCTCATCACAATAAGGACTACTCTGTGCGCCACCAATCTTTGAAACCAACATCAAAGCCAGGTGATTGCGCTTTGGACATGATACGGTGTTGTCCCCCGCTCACTCGTCTTCTTCTGTCTCCTCTACCTCTTCATTTCACGCACACGCTCTTTCGCTTCCATTGGGACTGACCTTCCCCTTTCTGGCCATCTTTCGCCACCAGCCATAGCACTGAAAGAAAAGCAAAAATTACACCATAGCACACACCACACACACACACACACACGAAGAGGGTGAGCAGCTTGTCAAGAGTATAATTAGATCATTTTCTTGTTCGTTCGCTGTATCGACGCTTTCTCTTTCCCTTCTTCTCCCTCCACCTCAGTTCATCCTCTCGTGGCTATCGCACTGTTGCGTCGTGTTTTCTACAAGAAAAAAAAATAATCCTTGCTTGTGTACGAGGACTACTCATTCCCGGCACCTGTCTCTGTAACCTCCCTCCATCTCTGAGTCTACTACTCTTTTCTTCCAGCTGTGATTATCGCGCAGGAGGCAGAAATAGCGCGTTTTCTTTTCGTTGTTGTTGTTGTTGTTGTTCGCACTACCTCCCCACGGCTTTTTTTTAGTGCGGTGGGCATCAGCAGCACGCCTGTGGATCTCCTCCCTCTCTCACTTCCTTCTTCCTCCGTTCCCCGTTTTGTCATCCCTGAAAAAGCAGAAATGTCGGGAAGCACCGCTGGGGACGCCATGATTGGCCGTGTATGCCGGAGCTTCCCCGACACGTTTGCCAAGGACGAGGCAACTGCACGCGAGCAGGACAAGAAGTACTGGATTAGCCGCGTGCTAGGCTCTGGCGCTACTGGAACGGTTCTGTGTGCAAAGCGTGTATCTGATGGAGAAGGATTTGCTGTGAAGTGCGTTGACATGGAAGGCATGTCCGAGGCTGACAAAAACCGTGCGCAGGCAGAGGTAGACTGCCTTCTCAATTGCAACTTCTTTTCAATTGTCAAGTGCCACGAGGATCTTGCGAAACGTGATGCCGGTAACCCAGAGATGGTGCAGATGATTGCGCTGGTGTTGGACTACGCCAACGCTGGTGATCTCCGCCAAGAGATCAAGAGTCGTGCTCGAACAGGTCGAACGTTCCGCGAGCACGAGGCTGGTCTTCTGTTCCTACAGGTGCTGCTGGCCGTGCACCACGTTCACTCAAAGCACATGATTCACCGTGATATTAAGAGCGCCAACATCCTGCTCTGCAGCAATGGTCTTGTGAAGCTTGGTGACTTCGGCTTTAGTAAGATGTATGCAAATACGTGAGTGATGATGTTGGCCGCACGTTCTGCGGCACGCCCTACTACGTGGCACCGGAGATTTGGCGCCGCTGTCCGTATAGCAAGAAGGCGGACATGTTCTCTCTCGGTGTGCTTCTGTACGAGCTGCTGACGCTCAAACGCCCCTTCGACGGCGCCAACATGCACGAAGTTATGCACAAGACGCTTGCGGGCCGCTTTGACCCCCTGCCGAGTAACATTAGCCCAGAGATGCGAGATATTGTGACGGCGCTGCTGAGCGGTGACCCGACGCGCCGTCCGTCCAGCAGCCGCTTGCTGAACATGCCCATCTGCAAGCTCTTCTTGTCTGGCCTGCTGGAGATTGTGCAGACGCAACCGGCTTTCCAGGGCGGTCTGCGGACTTAATCTCAAACCAGATTCAGGAGACGAAGCGGTTGCTAGTGACCGAGAAGCGCAACATCCAGCGCATGATGGAGGAGAGCTCAGGCAGTTCGGTTGCCGCGTCCACTACAATTCTAGAAGGCGCAACCCCGCTGACGACGACGCTGGGCGGCCTCACCATTCACGAGGGAACTGTGAAGAAGCAGAGCAGCGATATGGTGTGGAAGAAGCGCTACCTGTGCATCCGCGCCGAGCTTGCAGATGGGCAGACGGTGCTCGACATGAACCCCAAGTTCAAGACCCTGGACATGGTACTGGCCATTTCGAAGGAGACGATGGAGCAGCAGTGCATTTCCACGCCCTTCACAGAGCTGGAGGACGCATTCCCGGTTCCTGCGAAGTATACCGGTTGCAATGCTTCTTTCGTCTTCGCCGTCGCCTTCAAGACGGGAAAGCGCCTGTCGTTCCAGACGAAGAGCGAGATTGAGCGCGACCTCTGGATGGAGAAGATTCAGGACGTCCTGGGCATCGGCGACGGCGACGACGACATGTCTGCTTTGCCTGCGAAGGAGTAAATCCGACTTTATCAAGAAGACGCGAAGAACGATAACGAGGAAGAGTGACAAGTTGACTCCGATATGGTGTGCTCCAGGCAACTGATCGAGCGACTTGCACCAATCCTTCTCCTTTCATTTTCTTCAGTGGCCTTCTTGTTCGCCATATCTTCTGCTGGGTCATCTACGCATGCCAGAGTCACTCCGGCCATGTTTTGCCTCCATTTGTATGTTGTGCTGCTAGGTGTGTGTCTCTCGGTGGGCTTCGTTCGTTACGTGGCTATTGCTGCGTGGCACGTGAGATACCGAAGGATTCGGCGGTGGGTGAAAGCACTCTTGCCTCTCTTGTCTTTTCAATTTTATGTAGATACACGTGTCTCTTTTTCTTCGCGTGCGTTTGTGTGTGTGCGTGTGCGTAGTCGTGAGGGCTTCTCTTTTTGGCATATGCAAGATGGAGCCTTTCGATGCACTGAGGTATGTTTTTCTCTCTCTACGTGTGCGTATTCGCGTGCTTGTCGCGGCAACCCACCACCTACCCATCCCTCTCCTTCTCACTCCTTCACCTTCCTCTTTCTTTGCCATCACTGCGTACCTCACGGCTGTAGCATGCGGAACGTATGCCTGCTCTGCATGTTGATTTACGTGGATCTGCGCGTGCATGTCCTCCTTCTTTTTCTCTTCTTGATCTCCGTGGCTCTTTCACACACTCTGTCGAGGTGTGCTGCGTCGATACGGTGACGATAGTGAACAGTTGGGTGAGGAAAGGTGGTACCAGAAAAAAAGGGAAGGTGTTGGTGCTTTGCTAGAGCACGCAGGGGCACGAGAATTGCGGTCTTGGTGTTTATCTTTTGTGTGTGTGTGTGTGTAGTTTGGCTTGGACTTGTCCTCTCGACCCTCTCCCCCCTTTTCACCCTTCCCTCTCTGTTATCCCCCACCCCGCCCACCACCGCTCTCTTTCCTCTATATCATGTGTTTCACTTCCACGGAAATGTCTCATTTTTAGTATTATTTCCGTTACATCTTTTCTCTCTTGGAGGGCTTTGTATGGCTTTCTTCCCTCTCTTTTTTGTTTGAGGGGAGGGGGGAGGGGTCGTTTCCTCTTGCTCTTTCCCATGTGAACTATGTTGTGACATTGATGTATCCCCAGCAGTCCACAGCCGGCAGCAGACCTGCTGCATCCTCTCTTCCTCCTTCACTTTCTCCAGCACACACACACCACACACACACACACACACGCGAAACGTACAGTGTGTGCGTGCGTGATTGTGTGTTGCCATGCTGCGTCCGTGATTGCAGTATCAGTGGCTGTTTGGCGGTCAATGTCATCTTTTTATTTGTCCCCGTTTTCATGTTTTTTTTTTGTTTCTGTGGGGCCATACCTTTCACCTCCCTTTTCGTTTTTCTCACCTCATCCACCTCGCCGCTCCTCTTTGCGCCAGGCTCTCGGAGAGTAGTAGATGCACTCTCTTTATTTGTGTGTATGTGTATGTTTGCTAGGAAAGAGGGCCCTTTTCGCTGAGGAAGGACATCAGGGAGAGGGGAATGAAAGTGGTAGAGAGAGTGAGCACGAGACTCGTATTTGATCTAGCAAGTATCGACCTCCATCTTTCTCCACGTTTCACGCCTTCCATGTGTTCTGATGCTTCGTTGTCCTCTCTTTTTCCCTTTTCGTGAGGCTGCGAGGAAAGAACGTTTGTCTACGACATCTGTGCATGCGTGTGCCTGTGTGTCCGTGTGTGTCTTTTTTGTCCCTTTTCTTGAATATTGCTGCTGATGTTGCGCTTCTAGCGGATTGCATACTCCTTCGTCAAGGACGCCTCCTCCTCTTCGTATTCTACCCCCTCCTCGCTCTTTCTCCTTTCAGCCACTTTTAGCTGCAGCATTCCTTCTTGCCTTTGTTCCTCCTTCTCTTTGGTTCTCCTCATTTCAGAGAAGAAGAAAAAGGAGTTGTGTAGGGGTAAGACATGCCGCTGTACGACTGCACTGCCCAGTGGAGCAGTGCAGTCGTGCATCTCAACAGTTGAGAGTGTGGTAGGACTGAAAGCCACAAGCAACTCAAACACGTGTGCTCATATGCCTCCAAATCGGTATCCACTGATTGTTTGTGGACGGAAGCGGGAGAGGCCAATGGCGCCTGGCCCGATTCGGTACTCACACGTTCCTTACATACTAGAGGTGCAAACGCATGTTAAATGGGAGCAAAAAAAAGCGCAACAGAAACGCAATGGCAGATGAGAGCTCTCTCTAAAGAGCAGGTGTGCCAGATCTACGCAGCAACAGAGCCGAACAAAGCCGCTGAGCGATTCTTACCTTCGTTTGCCGCCGCCTGCGACACCCCTCCCCGTTGATTTGTTGTCAACATGATGAAGGTGAGTGGCGTCGCATCTGCAGCACACGATCATGCGGTCCTTTGCCTTCAGAACACGTGCTTGCGTTCGCTCCTACCCTCTTTTCGTTGTGGGGGTACGACTTCCTCCCTTCCTCTTTTTTACCACATTCCTATTTTTCTTTCCATCTTGCCGTCTAATTTCCCCTGATAACAGCGGAGCACCGCAGCGCATGGTATCCCCACGATTCACGATCCCCACCACTCTCTCTGTGGGGACGCCGTGCAGCAGCCTCCCTCCCCCCTCTCATAGTGCTGACAACGTGCCGAGCCGCTTCTGGTGGTGACAGGGTCAAGCGCCGTCGACGCAGGGGGAGTTCAGCGCGATGCCTTGCTGTTGCTGTCGCTGGTGGCCAGTGCCTGGGTGGCGTGGCGTGGCGTCGGCGCGTGTGCATCTCACCCGGCTTTCGTCGCCCACTGGTGCGGGGAGCCTGAGCCGCCTCCGGGAGGGAGGCACCGCGCGGCGGCCTGCGGGGCTGCGGGTGGGCAGGAGGTGAGGTCATGCCGGGGGGCAGAGAATGGAGGTTCTGAGAAGAAACAGTATCGACCTTGTAGGTGCTTTGGTGTCAGCAACCAGGTCACCGTACTTTGGTGTGTATGCAGGGCTGGACCTGCCATTCGATGTGTACTTCATAGCCTTTCCCTGAAGGGGAGTGTTGTAGAGGCAGTGGGTAAGGTGTACGCTGTGTGGGCGTGTTAACGGCAGCAGCGGATGTGGCTGATGGCGTTGCGGCACGTCTTCTGCTCCTCTTTTTGACATCGAGTGTTCTCTTTAGTGGTGTTGTTTTGCTCTCTTCGTTTTTCTTTTTTGGCATTGTTGTTGCTCTGCGTTTCCTTATGTTTTGCGTGTGCTCAGCTTCAGATCTCTCTGCGTATGCTTTCTATCCCCTCTTCTTTTTTTCTGATTGTTCCACTCCTTTCAGCTCTGTTAGGGCGGTTGTTTGTGATGGTTGTTATTCTCGCTGCTGTGCTCGACCGTAATGCTCTCCTTTCTCCCTATTCTCTCTGCATATGTTACTGTCCTACTGTGTTTAGCTCCTCAATAATGCCTGCCACTGAATCACTTGAAGGAGATAAAAGACACCCCCACATACACGAACATATATCAACGCACGAAGAGACTATGACTCGTTGCGGCAGAGTGAGTGCACGATGTGCAAAAGAGGCGCTTCAGGGGGCCATCACTCAGGCAATGCGTGCGCAGGACATGGGAAAGCAGTGCATGCATTTTCACCTGGGCATGGCTCCGCATATACACCGATACTTTTTGCTTCCTCCTGTACTGCTTGGCGTTGCCGTCGCCACTCATGACTCGCTCGGCTTCTGTACGTGAGAAACGGGAACACGCATGGGAAAGCGCATGTGCTATAGCGGCACCAAAAAAGTGCGCAAGGGTCCTTTCATGTGGCGTTAACGGTAATGGGTTGAGAGTACGTGTGACACAGAACCTTGTTTCTTTTTCTGGGAAGGATGCCAAACTTACGCGACGGTAGGAGACCAACGTTGCCCTCTTCCGCACAGGGGGCACCCCTGTCGGTCCTTAGGAGGCCGGCAATGGCTGCATGGCCTGGAGACCGTGTGCTGCCTACTACTGTGCGGGCATTGTGGGTATACCTGCTGCCGCCAGAACCTCCACCACCGCGCGTTTCTCCTATGCGAGCTGGCGAACTGGCGCTGTGCCCGGCGCGCGATACGGAGACCACTCGGGCCCGCTCTAGGCCACGAAGCACACCCCATAGGACGCCACGATTGCCCACGCGGTGATGTGAATGTGCGCATCTCCCTCGCGCTGTGCGTGGGCTTCCCCCGTCGGGTGTCTACCGCTGCCCCCTCCCCCCTTGTGCCCCCTCCGAAGGACGTGCTGGGAGCTCTGTATGCGCAGACACACGCGTATGCAGAGCCCCTCCTCCGCCTGGTCCATCCACTGCTGCCAAAAGGCGTGCGGGCTCGGGAGGGGGGGGGAGTCGAGTAGAAGGCGCGCGCTGCCACCGATTCCCAGCAGCGTCCCGCCGGGCGCGGCCTGCTGCGGTCAGGTCATGCGGCGCACGCGGGTCCGTGCTGCGCTGATCGCGTAGCCCGTGCGCGAAGGAGGGTCGGGGATTGGGTGGGAAGAGCCGGTGCGACACAGCGCCCGCTTCGGCGGCAGGGGGCGGCTCGGCGCAGACGACGCGGAGTCGGTCGTGATGCCACAGCGGTATAGCTCGGCGGTGGCTGTAGGGGTGTGCAGCTGTGGATTTGTTCGTGGTGCAGTGTACACGTTGAAAACGCAAGATGTGGCTGACTACAAGCGAGCGAACAGTGGCGTGCAGATGATAAGGGTGGAGGCAGTTCTGCTGGATGTGCACTCGCGTTCGTCGCGCCTATTTGGTGGCATTGTTGATCCGACGATGAGACAAGAGCGGGCCTGTGCTGTTGGCGCTTGCCTTTTGTTTTGCTCGCCTCATTGATGGTGTAGAATTACGCAGCGGCGGCCTCACTCTTGACACTGCGCGCTTTTTGTCATTTTTGCCATGAATCCATAGAAAACCTCCCTTTCACCTTCTTGTACTCCTCATAGGCGCTCATACACACGCGCGTAGGCACATCCATTTCACTGGAGCTGCAAGTTGTCTGCTACTAATGTTGTCTTTGAGCATCTCAAGGCGCAATGCTGCTCTTATGCGCTACAGGCCTTGCTTTGATGCCGTGTTAGGGCCTAGGCAGACTGTGCCACCACTGGCCACATACATTCGACGTCCCTTTGCTTCCTCAAGGGCATTAGTGGCTGCTGCCTTGGTCAGTGCTGATCATACAGTGTTGGCTGTCTCCAAGCGTTGTGAGCACACCACCACCATCGAAACGCCATCAGGAAAGCAGCTGACAACAAAGGAGCAAGTCGACGAGCTGATGGACTCCTTCGCGGAGGCCTGCGAGCTCATTACAGATGCGAAGGAGAGCATTGGCACAACCTATTTCGCGGATGATATTGAGGACGCAGAAAATCAGACACAAGATGTCCTGAAGCGTTGGGAGAGTCTGCAGGCCGATCTGGAGCACCAGGGGGCTGCAGAGCAGCTGCAAAGAGTGCGCAGCATGTATGAATTGAAGATCAAACAGCTGAAAGCAGAGTTCGAGACAGTGCGTGAGGCTGGTGGGGCGGGGTAGGATCCGCGCTCTGGCATGCGCCCGCTGCTTGCTTGCTGTTATGCACTCTCTTTCTCCCCCAAGGTAGGGTAGGGGATGTAACCATCATGCGATCAGGTCGTTCTTGTATCTCTTTCTCATCCAAGGCGATGCTGTATCCTGGGTGTTATCCTCCATCAAGGCCTCCCCCTCTACACTGTGGCGCCTTCCTACTCCTCTGTTCGCACTCCGAATTTATGGTCTCATCTGCCCCCCTTTTCCCCTCGGAGGGAAGGTACCCACTTGTAGGTTGGCGTTACTACTTTGTGTGTGTATGTACTGGCGCATCTCTTTTTACTGTTGTTCACTTGCTTTAAGTTGTTCTTGGACGCCTGGACGCCGGTCGCTGGTCGACGCACTGCAAGGAAGGCGCACAAGTCTCTGATCACTTGCGGAGCTGCACTCGAAGTACGTGCAGGGGCTGAGGAGAAATGGCGTGACCATGTTTGCTGGTTGCCTCACTTCATGTTGCGTCTGTCGCTCCCTCATGTACACGCATGGGTACTTGACGCAGGCAGCGGTGTGTTGTATTTTCCACCTGTGCGCGTGTGTGTTTGGTCAGGCCCCCGCCTCTTTTTTGCGTCACTTCGTCTTATTCGATTGCCTCTTTTTCCATTTCCCGTTCGGCTCCCCACGTTGCCCCACCGCCGCATCTGCGCTTGTGCGCCTTACACACGACCACACACGCATCGTCCCAGAAGCAACGAGACCACAGGGCGTGTTGCTTTCCCTTTTCTTCTGGCTGTGCACCCATTCGCTCTCGGTGCCTCCATTTGGGAGCTGTGGAGTGCTGTCCATTGTCGCGGAGAGTGCACACACCCTTCTTCCTTTTCTCGCCCCCTCGCTTCTACTGTCTCTCTCTCTCTCTCGCTCACAACACTTCGTAGCAACGATGGGCATCCCTGACTTTGTCAAGTTTATTGCGCGCACTTCACCTGGTGCGTTGTGCCGTGTGCCCAAAGGCGGCTCAAGGCACGAGCCACTTATCTTTGACTTTATTTTGATCGACGCCACAAACGCGGCGCAGACACTCGGGCTTGATACTTTACGTGCATTTCTCAATCCCAACCATCTCTCGGCAAGGTCAGCTGTCATTTTCGCGATTGACTCTCAGCGCGATCGCAGCGGGACGGCGCGCGCCCACCGCCACGCTCTGGTGGGCATCGGTGACCTCGATGTGCAGGTGCAAAAGTTGTGCGGGCAGTTGGCAGATGCGTACCGAGCGCGTGAGGGGAGCAATAAGAGGCTGGGTGCTACGGCCGGCAGCAGCCCGTACGTGCTGACAAGCGGACGCGGTGTGGTGGGGGAGGCGGACTACAAACTTCTTGATCTACAGCGTTCCTTGGTGACCTGCGCCATCGCTAGCGGAGCCGCTGTCCTCCCCACCTTTCTCTTCATCTCGAGGATTCGGATGTGCTGTGCGGAGCGCTCTGCGGGCCAGCTCCCCAGCAAGTTTCTATCGCCACAAGTTGCAGGATGTCCTTTTGAGCCTTGTATTTTGCGCCTTGACCGCGTCTTGGCGTTTGTGGCCACCTGCACTGATGCCTTCTATGCTGAGAACGAAAAGGAGGCCGCCGCAGCTGCCAAAACCAAGATGAAGGCAATGGCAAAAGACAACGTTGCCAAGGCAATGCTGCGGACTCCGCCGCCGCCGCGGCTGCCCCCCAAAGCACAGTGGAGCGAGGCACTGACGAGGCGATGGTGCGTCGCCGCAAGCAGGACGGTCCAATGGTGGCCACTGGTGTGCGCATCGAATTGGCGGACAGCAGCGATGACGAGCAGCCAGAGGACAAGGAGAAGACGCAGGCAAAGCTGATGGGAGTGTCTGTGGGTGCGACTCGGGGAGCACTGAGGCCAGCGTTGAAGGAGTCGTCCGTCGACCACGACACGTGTGACGAGAGAGCCAGCGCCGCTCCGACGGAGGGCGAGCTCCTCGTCTCCTCCATCATGCACACCAGCTGTGTTGACATGGTCTTTCTTTTTGTGATCGTTATGGGGAATGCCATCAATGTGCCACCGCTGGTGCGCGGCGCCACGAAGGTGGATGCCGGGTCGTGCTGGCAGGCGTACTGCAAGCTCAAGTACAGGAATTTGCCGGCCGCGGAGGCTGAGACGGGCCGTGCGCTGCTTACTACCTCCGTCAAGACGCAATCGACGAGCAAAGGTAGCCTTGTATTGAACTGCCACTTTCTCCACTCCGTCTTGGAAGCCGTGCACTACGCCGGCGCGGAGCCGCGACCCCCCGTCGAGGAAGAGAAGAACAGCGCCATCACCTACCTCTCCAATGCCGTGTACGCGACACTGCGCTACATTGTCGGGTGCAATCTTGACAGGGCCCCAGCGCTGCAGCAAACATTTCTCGACTCCCGTCCGCTGTCTGAGAGTGCCACCGTTCTCCCTAGCCTTTCCGCAGTGATGTGGGTGCTTGGCCAGGAGGAAATGCGCACATTTTCTTTTCCCCTGCACGGTCTCGCCAAAAAGGAGCTCTTGGCAGCCGCGTCGGGTGGGATCTTGGCTGGCAAGGATGCCGCCAAGACTTCAGCAAGGTTTGCGCCCATCCATGCTACCTCCGCGCGCGAAGCGTCGTCCTCCACAGGCGACCTCGAAGTCGGTGATCATCTAGTAGCTCCTGCGGCTTCAAACGCATGGTCCGTGAGTGGTGCCCGTCCAAGCAACATTTCGCTCGCAACTCTGATGCAAAACTTTACCAATAGGACTGAGTGGACGTCTTCAGCGTCGCGCAGCGGCTCCCTCACCGCCGCTGCCATACGGCCTGTACAGCTCCCCAGCGTTACGGAGCTCGTGAAGAAATCTCTTCAGAAGGTGTCACCAGGCAGTTTAGCGAAAGGTAGCCTTCTCTTCTACATCATGACTGTCTGGACGTACGCTCTCGGATTCGGTGTGCGTCGCATGGCGACATTCACTAAGGCCACTACGTCAGTGGCAAACGCTGATGGAAGCGTGTTGGCGTCGACCTTGGTGCAGCCGCCCGCCTTGGCTAGGACCGCCAAGTCATTAAAAGGGGCTTCGGACGCGTTGCCAGCTGGCGGACACTACGTGTACAGCTTCGAGTTGCGTCGCATGGCGCCCGTTCTACAGACCGCAACTGTGCCGCATCCATCGTTTATCACAGCCGCACCTGAGGTCTCCGGATTGGCTGGGACGGAGAGCAGCACTGCCTTGTCGGCGAGCGGAAAGTCGGCGGTGCAGCAGGCCATGTTTGCCGCCCTTGGGATGTCGTTCGACTACTCGAAGACGCCGCATGCTACGGGGAATGTCATGAAACTGCCACGCTCAGCGTTGGATGAGGACGACATAGGAAACCTGCAGCGACTCAAGAAGGTGGCAAAGAAGAAGCGTAATGTGGATGCCTCAGTGGATATTGCAGTCCCCATCAAGAAGCACAGCGACGATGCGGATGAGGTAAACAGCGCGACGAGCTCCACCCCAACATCTGGGACGATGAAACATGGCACCTCCAAGGCGAAGAAACGTCTAGGTAGACGTGAGCGTCTGAAGCAGCAGAAGACGATTAAGAAGGTGGCAGTTGCCGCAGCGAGCGGAGGTGCGCCGAGACATGCTGTGTGTGAAGGGGCCTGCTTGCCTGCTAAGACTGCGGCCTTCTGAAGTGGTGGAACTGCAAGCAAGCCCCAAGGCAGCATGCACGCCGCATTATTTTCTTGTACCTCATCCTCGCCTAACAGAAGTAATGACGTCGCGTTGCTTTCGTTGTTTTTACTCGAAGCTAATACAGATTACTTAACGCGGAAATGAACAAGAAAACATAAGGCCGCCTCCCTCCTTTCCCAACACGACGACGACGCAATTGGACGCACGTGTGTGCTCTGTGTGGCAGGCGTTCGACGTCCATTCCGGAAGCACAGTCGGTGCGTCTTTGTGTGCATGCGAGGTAATCCAGAAAACGTTGGCTGTGTGCGGGCGCACCACAGGAGCACTCGCCCATCAAATGGCATTGCCCACCCTATCCTTCGACAAGTCTCTCAGTAGCAGCATACTGACCCAAGAGCAGCCCGACGGAAGTATTGGAAAGGGGACTCCGGTGAGACTCAACGAGTGACCTCTTGCTGCTATTGTAACCCCGCAAGCGTGCTGTACACTTGTCTCTCTGTATTCGCTGTGTTTTCGGTCTGTTGGCCTACTGACTGCGTTTTGAAACGGTTTTGGTATGACCTCGCTTGTTTTTTGATTTCCTTTTTTCTTTTTCCCTGATAACAGCGGAGCACCGCAACGCATGGTATCCCCACGATTCACGATCCCCACCACTCTCTCTGTGGGGACGCCGGCAGCAGCCTCCCTCCCCCCTCTCATAGTGCTGACAACGTGCCGAGCCGCTTCTGGTGGTGACAGGGTCAAGCGCCGTCGACGCAGGGGGAGTTCAGCGCGATGCCTTGCTGTTGCTGTCGTTGGTGGCCAGTGCCTGGGTGGCGTGACGTGGCGTCGGCGCGTGTGCATCTCACCCGGCTTTCGTCGCCCACTGGTGCGGGGAGCCTGAGCCGCCTCCGGGAGGGAGGCACCGCGCGGCGGCCTGCGGGGCTGCGGGTGGGCAGGAGGTGAGGTCATGCCGGGGGGCAGAGAATGGAGGCACTACCACAAAAAAAAACACACAACTCTTCTCCTCCTCTCCTCTCCTCTCCCTTCTCTCTGGCACACACACACGCACACACACACACACACAACCGACTATCTTCGCAATCACCACGCATCGGCGCACGAATCGCTCCTGCAATACGTCCAACAAGTACAAAGAGGAAAAGTACGAGGCCGAGCTTTTCTTTCTGTGGTGCGGTGTGTGCAGGCGTGAGTCAGTGTTGGTGGCTTTGCGGAAGGCACTACTTGACAGTCTTCTATCTTTATCTTGTGCGCTGCACTGTAGCGCCTTCTAGGGCGCGTTCGTCGAGCGTGTCAAGATCGCTGCATACACAGTTAAACAAACGCTTGCAAAACCACCGCTACGCAACGTATCTCTACGCGCCATTTTCTCCGCTAACCTGTGCGCCGATTCGGCCGCCGTTTACTAACACGACATGCTCTCTGGAGAGAAGAATTTAACTGAAGAGGCAGGTGAATGGGTGGCAGAGGACCAGATGAAGACTGGGCAGGGCGTGAAGAAAGGTACTGTGGATGCAAAAGAGAAGCTGAAGAATCAATGTGGCAATACATTAGTGCGTAATAGCACGTCTTCCAAGGAGAAGGAAGCCCAGGTGGAGGAGTCGTCGAGCATAGTGCGTGCATCGAAGTCTAGCACACTGTCCCAGTTTGCTGCCTCGGAGCACGTGGTGCATGCGGCTAAGGCATCCGTGCAGGCTTCCTTCACGCCCGCAGCGACTCCGGTCGCTCGCCGCTCATGCACCCCAACACCCGTTATGGTACCACCTAGTGCCTCTGATGCGAGGACAAACGATGAGGAGGACCAGATGAGCATCCCTACCCCCTCCATTCGAACAATAAGACTCTCCACGTCGCCAAAGGCGGACAGATCACCCGCGGCTGCCGAAAGGACAGCGCTATCCCGAATGGCGGCGGGACTGTCTCCCACGTCTATGGACTCTATCCCGTTCTCGTGGTCGGACAGCACCAAAACTGGCACGTCAATTGAGTTTGCCATGGATGGCGCATGTTCTGAGGACACCATGTTCGTTCAAGTCTCACCGCGCCGTTGTCCGCCCTGTGCTGTGGAGAATGGCGCGTCCGGGGACATTGATGCGCAAAGACTGCCTGGTAAACACGATGACGTTGACCATCACACCACTGCCATTTCCGACCGCAGGAGCGAGTCGTCTCTTGAGCTCTGCGTCGGGGACGATACACTCGAGAAGACACTGACACCGCCAGTTGTGGCGGCGGGGGATGATGAAAAGCGGCAGAAAGATGGCGAACGGTTGAAGGCGTCCAAGAAGACTGTGCCAGGGTCATCTAAGCATGCCCTGTCGAGCACCCAAAGGGACGTGTCTCGCAAGCGTGCGGGAAGTGTCGGCAAAGCTACTCGACACGGCGCGTGTGCTGTGTCATCGGCAGACCCTAAAGCGAAGAGCAGTTATGCGGACATTGGAGCCAAAGCTGCAATGCTGCCACAAGTGAATTCTCTCCTTGCCACAAGAGATGAGCCCAAACGTCTGGTGCTTTGAAACGAAAGGGAAAGACGCCTCAAGGGGATCAGCGATCTACGTTTCCTCCAGAGGTCATGATTTGGTCGACTCTGCGTTGCTATCCTCTTGCAGTAGCAGCGAGGGCAGTCTCTGTCATCGCAGGTCTTGCGGTTCTGTGAACTCCATAGGCGAGGAGAGCGCCGAGTGTCTTCCAAATCGCCAAGTCATAGCGGCCGTGGGTCTCGTCTCACCCCGGTCCGATACAACGAGGAATATGATGACGATCAGCAATCAGTCAGTACAACGGAGCGAGTACGGGAGTTCAACGCGCCACGTAGTTGCCGAGACGTCAACGTAGGCACCATCGTGAGGGGCCGTAGCGGTGGCATGTGCAGTGGAGTGGCGAATGGGCGATCATGGCGGACGCCCTCTGGCCCATGGGGGGCATATCACTACAGAGATCAAGGGCTATGGGGGAGCAGGCACTGTCATTCGTTGTCACAGTCACCGGTGCGGCGCCATGGTTCGCGGCACATGGCCGTCAGAAGCTTGGACGGCGCCGCGCTGGTGCAAGAGTGCCTAATAGAGTTGCAGAGCTACGGCAGCGAGAGGAGTTTTGACTCGAAGCGGTCACGCCGCCGGCGGCATAGTAATGGGGTGACGCAGCGGCTCTCTCCTATCAAAGGCGTCTGTGACGGTGAAAGGGAGCGACGCTTGTTGCAGCACAGAAGAGCCTCAGCCTCTTCCAGGGTCTCACCAGTTGGCCGTAACAGAGGGTACAGCGACGACAGCGATGTGCTGGACGACGAGCACCGAATGCATTCACACCGGAGGCTCTCGACGAGGCATCCCCACAGCATCGGTGGCGCCTCCGCTGTGACAGTGAAGCCAGGCGTCCGCCGCCTTTGTGCGCAGATCCCGCACGTTTTCACAACATCTCGTTCTCTAGTGCCTACACAGATAACGACGCGTACGCTACAGCCGCTGTCACTGGTGCTGAGCGGCCCTGTTCACGCTCGGAGAGGCGCCGCAGTGGAAGAAACCGCGGGGATGTGAACGACCAATACGGGTCTGCAGCTGGGCAACGCGTGCGCTTTGCTGTTACCTCTTCTTTGATAGGCGGTGATACTGAGAACAAAGAGAAACTACTTGAGTCTTCCCACTTCAATGAAGGCAGGAGTAATAGTCGCTACAGCGAAGAGGCTGGGCGGTCTCCTCGCTCAAAGGCGCGTCACACCCGTAGCAAATCAGCGCAAGCAACTGGCGATGGGTCGCATCTGCGATACGACTGCGAAGATCGTCGAGGGTCAAGGGTACGAGGAGGTGGATGGGTGCACTGCTGCGATGGCGCTGGAACCTATGATAACCACCGTTGCGGCTCTGCATTAGACTATGGTGACGCTGACTCCGACGCGTCACAGAGACACAACTCGCCCGACGGCGATGGGTGTGGTGGTTTGGGGCGCTCACAGAGCTACCGTACTCCACACGCGGCGGCTTCGCCGGCGCGTAAGAGCCCCCTCCGTTCTCGCTGCGGCATGTATCCTCTAGATTTGGCTGTGGGTATACAGCCAGGCCGAACCCGGCATCAATCGCTCGCGTCTCCCGTATCCTCACCAGTTCGCGGACGCCAAGCCTTGAGCGCGGCAAGCGTCAAGAGGACAACACCGCTTCAGCGAGCGTCTCAGAGCCGTGTGTCATCCACGACATCTGCCCATCTCTCGGAGAAAGAGCTGCTTGCCGAGGTGGAGTCGAAACTGGGCGCGCTGGAGCGGCAGATCGCCGATAACGACGCAGAGAGGGAGCATGCAATGAGGCGCAGTCCGTTTGAGCGACTCTACCACCTCAACAACCGCCGCGAGCGTGACGAGCGACGCAATAAGGTGTTCCAGCTGAACCGTCTTGAGCGGATTCGTGAGCGAATCCTCTCTGGCTCGCTGGAGGAGGAGATTTCCCGGAAAGAGGAGCGGCTACGAAAGCAGAAGGAGATGCTGACGAGTCCGGACGGGGTGTTTGTGCGTCTGTACCAGAACGCAAGTCCGTGCCGCTCTTCAACGAACATCACCGCCGCCGCCGCCGAGGATAGCGGATCCAAGAGCACCCAAGATGGCAACGGTGGTAGTCGTGCCAACGTCAACACAACCGGCGTGTCCAGTCGGCCGGCGTCTACGACACGTAGTCGCATGAGCAAGACAGAGTCACAGGCGCTGAGCAACCGCCTGTACGAAAGTGCCACCGCTACGAAGCAGAAAAAGGAGGACATGATGAAACAATTTGTGGAGGAGCGCCGACATCGAGAGGTGGAAGAGTTGCTGATCGCGCGTTTGGCGGGGAAAATTCAGCTCGATCGAACGCGCGAGCGTGCCTCAGCAAACAGGCGGCTGCCGACACCAGCTCAGTTGGAAGAAGAAGCCCGCACACAGCTGAAAAAACTGCGCGAGGAGGACCCAAAGAGCTACGAGAAGAAGCTGCTGCGAGGCCCAGTGCTGTCGCAAGAGGAGTGGGATATGCAGGCTGCACGGCTCTGGAAGCATGGGTACGTCTCGAAGGAGAGACTGGAAGCTCAAAAGAAAGTGTTGGAACTGAAGGGCTGCACGTTTCATCCACTAATCAAGACGCTCCTAGGCTCCGAAGCCGTTGCTAAGCGTGACCACACGCACGGTCACGGTAACAAAGGCCAGAACAGTGACGAACGTTCGTATGGCAGTGCCGACGGTGCGCGGGACCACTGCAAGGCGGACCGGTGCATGGAGCTGTACCACAGAGGAATGCAAGCCAAGGAGCGTGGCGAGGCGCTACGCGACGAGCACGACCGTGAGGCTCGCCTCCGGATCCTTCGCAGCCGAATGGCATGCGACCACCATTTTAGGCGCCGGTTGAGCTTGACCCATCCCTTGCCGAGCGCTTCATAAAGTCGTTGGTTGTGTAGTGTGCCAATAGCCGACAGGCTACTTGCTACGAGCAGCTGCAAGGTGCGTCTGGCGCATGGTGTGCCGCCCTGGCACGCATGTCGCGTGGAGAACTTTGCTGTTGTCTGTGTTTCTGTATTGCGGAATCCTCCTTATACTTCTTGCATGTTCTAGAGGGGGTGGGGGTTTCGCGGGCAATGCGTTGTTTTTCTTTTATTATGGGCGTCACTTGCGACCTACAGTTGTGATGCCTCTGTTCATTCCGTGTGCGATAGCGTGTGTTGTCTCTCTTGGATGTGTGCGTTAAGAAGCATTTGCTTGTTGCCACGCCCGCATCAACTCTAGATCCTTTAAGGTGGCTTTCCGAACCATCGTGTTCTGTGCTGTGGCGTTGCTATATCTATGTATAGATAGATGCTGAGCTGAGTCTTGTAGGTGCCAAAATGGCGAGGCTAGGGCCCGTACTGGAGAAGGAGTTCGGACAGCGACGTGTGCGTGACTTTATGTGTGATGATGGGGAGGCCGCTCCCTACTGCTATCCCACAAGTACACCCACACAGACGTACACACAGACAGGCTCTCTCGCCGCTGCCTCTGACTACATTGGACTTAGATCGCTCCTAGAGCACCCCACCTCCCCCCGACTCATCCACGCCCTGCCGTTTATCGCTTGTTTATAGCTGTGCATCATGTTTAAAATCAAATTTCACCTCCGCTGTGGAGACGGCAGCCGTGGAGGCCCCTTAAAAGCGTTTCAGCGTAGGTTTGTTTCGGCGTGGGCCCGGGATGGACGATCAGGAAAGGAGGGAATCACCCTGTGGTGAGCTGTGGTGGTGAAGTCGCTTGGATATTGTCGTCATCTCTGTCTCTCTTTCTATTTCGTCGCATGCAGTCTTCCCGTTTCTGTATGTGCTAGAGGGGGAGAGAGACAGAGACGGCGACGTATGGAAAGGCATCTGGAGACTTGTTGAAAAGGGGAGGGCTGTCACGTATTGCTCCTAGCCCAGTGCCACCACCAAGGTTGTGGGGCGCATTTCTGGTGGACCCCTCGCACAGTGCTTCGCCATGTGCGATTCCCGATTTTGTTTCGTCTTTCCCGCACCTTTGGCGTGTTATTTGAGCATGCGAAGGAGGAGGAGGAGGGGGCGCCAAAAAGTGGTTTGCTGCTTCAGCAAGATGGCGTGGGGTTTGGCGCATCTCTGCTCACAACATTATTTCTATTTTTTTTTTGGGGGGGCGGGGCGGGCGAGGGGTACGTGTGTTGGTGTTTGTGCGCCCCAAAAGCAATGCCTAACCGAAGGCGAAGAAACTGAGAAGAAGGACGCAGAGAGACCCTAGTGTTACCAGGGAGTATCAACGCCTGGCTGTCTCTTCGGCCTGGTATAGCGTGCACGTCTCATAGTGTTGTGCCTCCGCTCAGAACACTAGCCTTCTTCGTCCCGTGCTAGCCCACTGCGGTGATAGTGTTCTGCGCCTTGACGTGACGTGCTTCATCGGACTAAAGCATGGCCTTCAGCGTTTTCTAGTCCATGTTCCCCTCGTCGCCACACGTTGTAAACGAGAGAATGCCCCCCTCCCCAGCGTCGTCTCCAATGGGCCACATGAGCTCTACTTGTGCTGCGCTGACGTGCAGGTGTCGTGCGTCGCACATTTATTCTTTCTCTTCACGTGTTCCCTTCTTTCTTATTTCTGCTTCTCGGTGGTGCTTTCTGAAGGTCGCAAGGGGAAGAGTTACCATGCCACGTCTTAGGCCACTGAATTCGCTGTGCCTCATCGCACCTCGGCAGTGGAATTCGTGGCATAGTATCACCTGCACACGCGCGTCCGCCAGCATTCGTGAGATTCACCAGTCTCCAGCGTCGATCCCTGACCTCGCTGCAGCCGCTTCTTCCGATAAGTTGATGCACACAGCATCAACTGGCAGCTGCAGTAATAGCTGTGGAGAGGCGAATAGCCAACTACTGCAGAATCCAATGGAGCTCCTGTCGAGCGTGTTCCACCACCATCCGTCCGCACTGCGGTTACACCGCGAGCTCACTATCGCTCTCGCCAATGGCGACTCGGCCCGGGCAGCGGACTTGGCCAGTGTGCTTGCCAGTACCGTTCAGCGCGTAGTGGCCGCGCAGGAAGCGGGGCAAAGTGACGTTGCTGCCCCGCCTAAAAGTTCCGAGAACGCGAAGCACATCTTCCAGAGCGACATCCCTAGGGCGGGTCTCGAAGATATAGAGGAGGCTGTGGAAAAGACACGCCAATCACTCCTTCATCAGGCGACGGTGCTGAAGGGCACTAGCGTGGTCAGCGACGCGGTGGCTGGTGCTGTCCCGTCTGGACCTACATCAGCGGAGGAGACGCTTTCTTTTTGGCGCAATCCGGAGCAGCTCTGTGTTACTGTTTTGGAGTCCACGTTCGAGACGGAGGTGCTCGGTGGAGAGTCGCAGGATACGCTAACACCGGCCGGTAACCGGGCAGCGGAGCACGAGGCAGAGCAGGTGCGCATCCTCGACGCCTACTTGGAAAAGGAAGCTGCACGCTGGAAGGCACAGAAGGCGGCCATCGCGAAAATCGTTCTCGATGTGGCTCGCGCCTTGCGTCTCACTCCAGAAGACTTGCAATCCTTTGAGGGAATCGTTGCTTCTGCAGCCGAATCAGCGACTGCAGAGGCGGGTGAGCGGAAGCTCAATGTTCTGCGTCACAGCAACCTTGTTATTCGTGGTGAAATGCCCTCTTCGGCGTCTCCCTCCTCGTCTTCGGAGACTCTTACTGAGGGTGTGGCGGCAGAGCTGCGCGCACTGGAGGAGCGAATGTCTTCTCTTGGACAGCCGCTAACACCGTCAGAGTTGTGCATGGCACGCTACGAGATCCAGATGAGGAAGTCGAAGATGCGGTACGTTGTTGGGGTGCACAAGGAGCTACAGCTGGCCCTCGACCACAGTCCTGCGCTGCAGAGGTTGCTTACACAGAAGCGAACACCAGAGGTTACATTTTCCACGGGTACGGAGGTGTTCATGGCAGAGGTGATTCGCGCCCTGAACGAGGGGGCCGACGCGTACAGTGCGAGTGTAACAGCGGGGGGCACGCAGCTGACGGTGAATAACATACAGGCTCGAGAGGCCGCGGAGACACCAGTGCTCCCCTTCACGTTCATGCTCAAGTGCTCTTTGTGGTTTACCACTGCGCCACTTTCGTCCTCAGGCTAACAAGGCAACGAAAAACCCGTGGGGCTGTGCTCTGCGAAATACTTTAGTGGGGAAACGTTCCGGACACGCTGCTTGGCAGCTCTCTCTTCAGTGCAGTTGCGTGCCGAGATGGTTTTCGTTTCTTCGGGGACCCTTGTGAAATGCCTTCCGCGCGCGCGCACCCACCCACGTACCGCACAACCACGCAAACCCCCTTGTCACAGACTACTTGGCAGAGTTCGAAGAAGCGAATCACCCAAGGGAAGAAAAAAGGTAAAGATGGGCTGGTGGAGGTCACCGGCGTAGTAGCATGGAAAGTGAAGAGGGGAATGTGAAGGTGATGGAGACGCTGCTACGACCACTTCTCATTCTCTTTCCCAGTGACCCTGCGTCACTAGAACGCTGAACATGTAGCGGTGTTTTATGCTGCCCGCTCCTTTGAAGATTTGATGAATCCATTGGTGTTCTCTCTCCGCCCACTGCACTAATCGCTCTCTCATTTACATCCGTCTCAACAAGCACCTCAGGTACAAACTGAGTACGCCAGACCGTGTCGCTCAGTTTCTCACCTCCCCCCCACTCTGCAGCTCTCTTCTCTACCTTGTGCGACTCTGATGGCTTCAGGTGCGCTCGGTGGTAGCCCAGTATTTCGCCAAGTTGCCTCTTTACTATTCGCTATTTTTCTCTTTCCCGAGTACCGCGCAACATGTCAAGGAGCCTTGGGCTGCCTACGATGCTTGCACCGCTGCCTCTGTCCAGCTTAGCTGCCTCTACACCTCACTCCACAAAGAGCTGTGTCATGGCACCTACAACGCTGACAATTGTACCCTGCCTTAGCTTGGAGAATGATTTCAAGAGGGACACAGATGACCCCAATTCTCAACGCAGCGCTGGCGGCGCTGTTGGGCAGGACAACCATGCGCCCGCTGTTTCAACGCGCTCTCTTATCGGCGTGTGCGGGAGTGTGCTGCCGGAAAAGAAAGGTGGCCTGCCCAAGGCCGGTCACATCGGGGTGTGCTACCGCCAAGATCTGTACGTCTTCGGGGGTGTGAACAGCAAAGGACAGTTTAGCAACCACGTCTTTTGCCACGAGAAGCGCACACTCCTCTGGCGGGAGACTCGCGGCATCGGCGTCGTCCCGCGTGGCCGCGCCAACCACGCCGGCGTTCTTATTGGCAGCAAAATATACATCCATGGTGGCCACCGTCAGCTCGAGGTGTTTGACGACCTCTTCGCTTACGAGGTCGAGACAACTCGATGGGAGAAGATTGCTTGCGAGCGGTCGCGGGGGCCGGGGCCGGTGTTTTTGCATGCTATGGTGTACATCCCCCCCTTACATAGTCTCCTCGTCCTTGGCGGCATTCATCAGCGGGAGCAAAACAGCTGGCTAGGGCACTTATTTGATCTTCGAAACCGCGTCTGGACTGGTGTGCCACCACCGCCCTCTGTTAGCGCACAGCATCTGCAGCTCGTGACGGCCGCGTACCACGCCCCCTCCGCGACGGTGGTGGTTTTAGGATTGATGGATATGAACGTACTGGAGGATAACACCGTCCCTACGCCGCACGTGCACTTATTTCAGCCATCGACGTTTCTGTGGCGGAGGGTAGAGACGAGGACTGCGCCGGAGAGCCCGCTACCATTTTGCATGGAGGACACGTGGGAGTTGTTGCTCCATATTCTCATCCCCAGCGGCGGCGGCGTGTACGACCCGTTTCTGGAGAGCTGGATGTTTCCTATTCCGTCGACGATGACAGATGATACCGATGACGATGACGCGCTGGAGCAGAGGCCTTCCAAGGCGAGTGTGGCGCTGCCTCCCGTACCGCAAAACAAGTACGGCTTTCTCGTGCTGGATTTAAGGCGGATGTCGTGGTCGCTGGTGTCGTGCAACGTGTCGCGCAAATTAGTAGCGGAGCTGAATGCAGTGAACCGAGTGATACGGGAGAAGATGGAGCGAATTGCAATGCGCAACCCTGCAGCCGTTGCTGCCCTCACCTTGGCCGGGAGCTCTTCGCACAGCAACTCGCTTGTGCATCAGCCTGTAAATGGCGGCAATGTCTTGGGTCTATCCAGAACGTCTCTGGACCACGGTGCCAGCGGGGTCGCAACCAGGCGACCGTCGGGGTTCCGACATCAGCCGTCGAAGTGGCAGCGACACAGCTCCTCCTCTACAAGTCTTCCGTGGACACGCGTGTCTGCAACTCGTACGAGCATGGGCTCCGGTAATACCGACAGCAAGACGGCCGCCCTCCTCAGTGCGTCACGGTACCGCCGTCTCTTCTTCTTCGATGATGCACCGGAGTTCATGCGCAAGTATATGCTTGTGGCGGTGCGTGATGAAGCGGCCAAATCGGGAAAGCTACGTCCACTGCAGTACGTTGTCTTACACGGTGGACTGACGGAGCCGACAGACTACGCGATGCTGATGTTTGCACCGATAGTCACGTGGCTGAATGCCAATGCTGCTGTACCTGCAGGTGGCACGCGTCGGAGGTCGCGCTCAGATTCGCTTTGCGGACAGGGTGGTGCAAACTTGGGGTCTTGGCGCGGGTCAGCGTGCGTTCAGAGCTTTGGTGCGTTGAATGACGACTGCGAAGACGAATATTTTGATGATGACCCATCACTTGTGTGCAGCAGCGCCTCAACTTCGGCGTGCACAAGTCAGAGAGACTATCGCAGCACAGTGCCGTACGCACCACCGAGGGAGGCGAAGGGCCTGATACACGCACCAGCCGGCAGAGACAGTGACGAGGATGAGGACGACGTCAATGGTGAGGAGCAACTCAACAGTGGCGGTGCGATGCGCAGGTCTTTTCTGCTCCCGGCCCTGCAGTGCGGACGGACAAGCCGCAACTACTACAGGTTTGCCCTCCAGTTTGCACCGGAGAACAGCGTGCAGAAGGAGTCGCTGCTGCCGTACCTGAACATCCCCGTTGCAGTCTTACAAACCCCGGGTGATGTGCGGAAATGGTCGCGTCACTACTACACTGACCAGCGGCGATGGCTCTCGGGGCGACTCAAGGATGCCCTGCTCGAGGATCGAAAGCTGCGGCGTCTTCGGCAGGTCAACAAGGCGCGCCAAGCGCAGATGACGACGGTGTCTGGTGCTGGCCCCAGAGTTTCACTGGGGGGCTCGGCATCGCACGAAGACGAGAGCAACGACGAATCGGAATCCTTTATGGAGGGTTTCTACTTCATGGAGTCCTTGACTGGCAACCCTCGCACGCATAGCGGCGCCAACTCATCCTGTTTGCTCGCCAACGAGGACCAGCTCTCGCTTGACGCTGCTGCTGCCGCGGTGACACGAGCAGAGGCCCAGAAGAAGCGAGTTTGTGACTTTTTCGAGGAGCACGGACTCGACGTTTTCGACGAGGACGGAGATCTACAGTCACCGCAGGGGCAGACCCAGATGCGCACGACGCCGACGAAGTTGAGCGGCAACGAGGCAAAGCACGACGGGCGGCAGAAGGATCCAAAGTCCAAGGAGAGGACTGCCGTTGCGGAGGGCGTGAAGGAAAAGGCGACCAAACGGTCGGAGACGTCACCGCTGGTACCAAACTCTGGAGCCCCCGACGCTTGCGTACCTTTAGTGAGTGAGTCGCAGGTGGCAGACCCATGCTTTGAGCGACTGCGCACGAAGGTGCGGCAGGACGGAGGCAGAGAACGAATGGCAGCTACGTTCTTTCACGACTT
The DNA here is from genome assembly GCA_003664395.1 of Leishmania lainsoni. NCBI lineage: Eukaryota > Euglenozoa > Kinetoplastea > Trypanosomatida > Trypanosomatidae > Leishmania > Leishmania lainsoni. Next base: position 389,282 of record RAIA01000041.1, read on the forward strand.
GTCCATCAATGGGCTTGCTGGGCGAGCACCAGGTGCGGCGCTGGATTTTAGGAACCTGGCAGCCTACGCTCTGCTGAAAGGCTTGATGGCACGTCTTCGAGCAGATGGAGACCTCCACGAGAGGCGCCGGCGTCGAGCGCAGCTCCGATGGCGCTTTCTCCGTGCCGTTGTGCGCACCGGTGAGGCTCTCTACTTGCTTTACCTTATGAGTCAAGCGGATTCTAAGATGAAGGGCACTGTGGTGACCGGCACGCCGAGTCTCCTGCTCGCCCCAGACCTATATTTTGTCGGTCCATCTCAGGCCTACCGAGTTCCTTGCAAACCAGTCCCGTACAATCTTGCGGCGTCATCAGCACCACCCCTGGCGTCGTCATCCAGGCTTGCACAGGTGACAGCCAGCGGCATGGTGGTGTACCACTCACTGAAGTGACACTCAGTGGAGCGGAGACGGTAGGTGTTTCGCTACTGCGGCGTGGGAGGGGGCGGGGGAGGGGGTGCAGGGACGAAGGGCGCTCTCCGTCAGCGGGCGAGCCTTTCTTTCTCGCGTCCATCCCCCTCCCTACCTCTCTCCGCCCCACCCCAGCGGGAGGAATGGTCGCTCCCTCGTACACGTCGGTTGGGGCCTGGGCGTGTGTTCTTTTGGCTGTTGTTTCTTCGTTGTGCCGCTCTTCTGGAACTTTTCGTTTCGTACTTTTTTTTTATTTTGTTCAGCTTTGGCTCTCTTCTCTTATCCCTACCTCCTCCCCCCTCTTTCCACTGCTGTGCGTGATGTGAATTTGTATGTACAAGAGGAAACCCTAAACCTTGTGCCGTGAAGTCTACGGCAAGACGGCTACTGCTGTATCGTCTACTCGTCACTTATTGCCGTATTCGCCCTATCTGCGTCACCACCTGAACCTTGTATGCTACCTCCTAACTTTCACGCTTCACTTCTACATCTCACTGGCGTACGCGACCGGTAGCCGTCGTTGAATGTGCTCTGTGCGACTGTCCGTGTACTCCTGTGACTCTTTCTTTTCTATGTCCACTCTTGAAAGGAGGCCGCAAGCACTTTGGAGGCGGAAAATAGAGGGAGTCCCCTTCGCACTTGCAGCTGATTGTAAGCGTGTGCGTCGCGCACACCAGCGTGCCCTCTTCTAGAACCACCGAAAACGCAGTTGAGTTCAAGGTAAGTGCGCGAGCTACACAGCTCCACTGCATGCGAGGACCATTTTGTGAGCCAGCGCGCGAGAGTGCGAGGGCAGCTGACACCCTTGCACCAACGCAGGGCCGTGACACGGGACGCGGCAGCACAGGCTTTATCTGCAAAATCCGCTTTAGCGAGCCAAACGCTACGCATGACAGCAGGCGAGTAAGTACTATGTCCACATCATCCGGGGATGCAGCGCCGCTCTCTGTGGAGGCGCGTCTGGCAGCTGTGCGCCAGCGCCGCCTGGCGCGAGAGGCGCGAGCATTCGGCACGTCGGTGGTTGCAGTGAGTGCATCTGCTAAGCCTACGAATTTGCCCCATAGGCTTACCGAACGGGAAAGGAATAACGTGACACCTCCCTGTCAGCCGCAGACCGTGCCCTCGTTGCCGCTACAACCTATTCCACTCGCGTCGATGTTCACCATGACCTCTCCACCAGAGACCTCTCCGCTGGCACTCAGGTCTTCTCTTGCGCAGGTTGCCTTGGAATCCAGCTCCGCTAAGGGGGTAAGCAAGGTCGTCGAGGCTGTTGGTGTCGACACGCGTAGGTCACCACGCACAGCAAGCTACGCAGCTTCGTCCACGGAAACGCGCGATTGCACAGCGTATTATTCAGGCGGCTCGAGCAGCGCCGCCACGACTGAGCGACCTGTGCAGGATGGCAGGATTGCGGCGCTGCATCGCTTTCCCTCTTCGACGTCCTCCGCCCGTACAGCCGCATTTTCAGAGTCGGTGTCATCCAAGCACTCCTTCACTGTTGTCTCTGTATGCGACAGCTCGCCATCGAACCCAATCAAGCACGCATCGATGAATGCTAAGAATGACTCTACGCAGCGAGCTCGAGGGCAGTGTGCTGAGGCTGAAATGCCATCACCTCCCTACCGCCTGATCGATGATACCCAGACAGCCCGCCGGCTCTTCTCTACCGACACGGAATCTTCTACCTATGTCACGCCGCGTGATACCGTGGTGGACACTATCCGCATTACAAATCCTGAAAACAATAAGGGGCGGCATTTTTTCCCTACCTTCTCCGTGCAACGGCAGCTTATGGCGACCGTCGAGGAGGACTGTGGGCGTTGCACCTCTATTGCCTCGACTCCAGAGACGATTGCATCGCCATCATTGATGAAAATGCAGACTGTTTCGCCGAAGAAAACAATATCCTCGACCGGGCCAAGCACTTCTTCCCGTGGCATCGATAAGCGTACCGATATCGACGCATCACACCAATGCTCCACGGACGTTGTCTCTTTTTCACGGGCTGTTCTCTCCATTCGCTCATTCGCACCGTTTTCCCGCTCCACCACCACTCGGTCACAGGGGAGCTGCGCGTCCCAGCAGCCCCTCTCCGAAGACGAGTCGTGGCCGATCTCTCGGGACTCCATCGAAGCTGGTGTGTGTCTTCGCCGAGACAGCCCACACACGAGACGTGCGCAGAGCACGTCTCGCGAGGGGTCACTCTCGGGGCGCGTGATTTCTACCTTAAGTGCCTTGCCGCCTGGGAATTGTAATGGACGGCTACGCTCCGCGTCTGCAGGCCGTGCACAACATTCAGAGCAGCCTTTTCCGCGAAGATGCCCATCTTTTCGTCATTTGGGCACCGTATGACACCTGCAGTGGCGAACCGCGCGGCGCCGTCGTCATGTCATACCAGAGCATCTTCTCTACTTCTCAGCAGTGCCATTTACCCCGTCGTCCTAGCCACAACAACCCGCTCGAGGTACAATCTGCTCGACGACACCACCACGACGTCGGCAACAGAGTCTGCCGAGCGCGGCATCATCACGGAGGAGCTGGCGATGCAGCGTCGGCTGAGCCGCTTGAAGTTGGAGTTAGCGCGCAACGGGTGGAGTGGCGGAGACGTGGTGGGTACAACAGGTCCCTGTGAGGTTGCCTCTTTGATTCATCAGTGCTAGGTGTGCTACCTTTGCTCGCCCTCTCTTCTAATTCCTAAGGTATCCTCTATTGTTCTACTCACTGTCGGTCTGAACGTCTAGGTGCATCACTATAGTAGACGCGCATGCGCACGCATGGACAAGATTGTCAGCCTTCTCTCTTTTCTTTTTGTTGTCCTTTCTGTAGGCGATGATGTTTCTGTACTCATGCGACGTGACAGACAAAGCATTGCCGTGGCGACGTTCATTGTTGTGCTTTCGCTTATCAGTTCACCTCTTTTCCTCACCCCCCCCACTGGTCTGCTCACCACTCCTACGCTCTCAATGAGGCCCTTTCCTTTCCTTCCTCCTCTCCCCCTCCCTCCCCCGACACCGACCATCGCAAGAGAGAAGTAAGCCAAGAAGAAAGCGGTACTGCTCTCTCATATCTCTGTTGTCGTTGTTGAAGAGAGAGAAGAGGTAGGGCGGAAGGGCGGCGCTTCTCGTGACGATATTGAGGGCCCCCTCTTTTCATTCGGTCATACGGTTTGCTTCTCCAGTAGTCGCACGTGCAGCACGAGAATCTTTCTCTCTGCTCGTCTCCTATTGCATTTGCTTGTTCGCGATCCAGTTCTGGCAATGACAGCGAAACATACAGCTCTCCACCTTCGTTGTCGCATTGACTCCCCACTACCCTCTGCAAGGCGTTCAAGGCAAAACGGAGAAGGCAGCTGTAGAGTTGTTATCTGGCTCCCCACCTGTACCATTGTTGCTCACTCCCAACGACCAACTATTTACACAGCAAACCCGAGATGTTTGCATGTCATACGAAGCAACGCTATCGTTTTTGCTGGTGCTCGGCTGCTCGCGACGTCGGGGGTACTGAATGTTGGTGCTTTTGTAGGCCACAGTGCGGTTGAGCAGCGTCAAGTGAACACGACGCATCTGCTCCACCTCATGTGTAGTCTTGAGCCCTCCAGGGTCTGCCTGATCCCCTTTCCCCTGTTCTCCTGGTGTCCGAATGTAGTGGCGCTCTTTCCTTTCCTTTGTGGCGTTCCCCGCCCCTCTGCCCCCGCCCCTCCCCCCAAAATACCACGCCGTTCAACGCAAGGCTTCGGCGGCCACGACGAGTTCCCCCATTTTTGTTTTCTAGTGTTTCATGTCGGCTATCCCATCCCACGGCACAGCCAACCACGAGGTTGACCCTGTGCAGCGCTCCCAGCGGTACGTTCAAGACCACCAGCTGAATGAGCTTTTTGGGCATCTGCTCCAACTCGTCCTCTATCACCGCCCTGATGACCCGCGGGCCTTTCTCGCTGAGGAGGTGCGTAAGATTCGTGAGGAAAAACTCACCTCGCCGCTCTTCACAGAACGAGATCTCGAGACGATGTTTGAGATGATTGATGTGACAGCGCAGCGCTGGATAACGGTCACGCAGCTGCGCAATACGTGCCGCAACCTTGCTACGGCCTCGTCAACGAGCACCGTGAGCACCGGTGGCGGCGTTCTTACAGCAGAACAGGAAGCTGCCATTGCCGCTGCAGGTGACGCTGCGGGACACGTTACCATAGAGAACTTCAAGGAGGTACTGTCTTCGCTGTTACTCACCAAGAACACGTGGTCTTAGAGACGAAAAGAGGGAGAGGGCGTTATGTGCGAAGTGACTGCTTCCCTTCACTTGCAGGATGTGAATTACATTGTGTGTACACACCACCGCTAGGACTGTTTAGGTTGTAGTGGTGGGGGAGTGGTGCATAGTATTCGGTTTGAAATGGAACAGTACAGTGTAGTGTGCTATGTTGTTGTCAGGACGAACGGCAGTGAAAAAGAACTACTTCCCTTGTGTTATTGTCTTGAAGTGGCCCACAGACCTCTGCTGCTGCTGGGTGTGGTCACAACACTGTGGAGGCGTTTTGTCCATGCCCGTTTTGTCTTAGCATTTTCCCCCATTACCTGCCTCCCTTCCGCCTCGCTGCTGGAGCACCTCTAAACACCTAAAAAGCGATCTAGCGGCCTCCTCATTTGCTTCATTCTGGCGCTCTCCGACGCTGGAGTGCCACTTTCGTGCGCACGCACGGTCCAGAGCAAAAGGCTGCACCCTCCAAGCGCAAACATGCATACCATCCTACTTCTTCTCTCCTTTCCACACCGTCACCCGCCACCTCTGCGTCGTTCTCTCCTGAGTCTGCTGCATTCACATGACGATCCTCCACGCGGACATTTCACGTCGCTGATCTCGTTCACGCCTATACCTTCGAAGCGCATACATATAGCGAAGCCGAAAAACAAGGAGAGGACTCCCCCTATGGGAGTGAGTTGGCCTCTCTTTCCTCTACCTACCCACCATCACTACAGCATATATGGGGTGTGCAACGTCTGTGAAAGTGCCAAGTGCATCACCATTATCGGTAGCGGCATAATTGAGTTTAACCATATGACTGCTTCCTATTGCATTTGTCCTCTCTTCTGTGCTTATTTGTTTGAAACACCCCTCGCAGTGGCCAGGAACAGGGCTAAAGACAGTGGCACTACCTCGACGTACACTTAGCGCGGTCTTTGTCGAGGTCCCCCCTCCTCCCTCTCCCCTCCGTTCCCCTTTTCAGGCTTTCATTTTTCACAAGTTTTGTATGGACTGTGTTTGCACCTCAATTCATGGTGGGTTTGTTGGGTACACTTCGTTTTGTTGTGTGTGTTTGTGTGTGTTTACTAGTGTAGGTGTGTCTGTCAGACATCCTGCACCTCTCTCCGATTGGTAGCTTCTCTCATTTCTTTCCTCGCGTAGGGGTTACCCACGATTCGAACGCCTGCTTGCGATTGCAGTGCGTGCGTAGCCTCCCTGCTGCCCACCCCGAGTTGCCTCCACTCGCATTTTTTCCCTTTTGATATTGCGTTTCACTCATCGTTTTTTTATTTTCTCGTTTACGTATTTTTCCGTGTCTCTGTGGGTCGGTTTGTCCACCTCACTACCCGACTGAGTCTCCACAGCTTTTGGTGTGTGTCATCTGCGTTCTGGTGAACACAGCAGGTGTTTCTCACTCTCTCTCTCGTTCTCTTCGTGCGAGCGTGTACGTGAGCCTTCGTCCGTATCGTGCGTGTTGCCGCAGTCGCTCACAACGAAGCAGGAGGCACTGGATGAAGGCGCCTCCCCCCTCCCCCGCTATACGAGCGAAACACCTCCTGTTGTACGGCGCATCCCCTTCTCGTACTGTCTCCTTCTCTTCTTTTGGTGTGTTTGTTGCACCTTGGCTGTTTTTCCCTTTATTCTTTTGCATAACGGCAGTCTTTCTGGCAGTGGTGTATGGTGGAGCCGAAGACCGACAGCGTTTTCGCTTTGCAGTTGGCGCATTGGGGACTCTTCTCACTTCTCGTGTTCTCGAAGGAGCGCCCGTGTGACTGTGACTCTTCCGTTTCCCTTGCTCTCTTCTCTTCCCCCCTCTTTCTCTGTGTTGCCCTCTTGTCCTCTCCTAACGTCGGCCACTTCTCACCCTCTCACTCGTCACTTGGCCTTCTCTCTCCTCAGCCTATCCTGCAGTCTCCTTTTTTGCTGATACTTCTTATGTGGCTGCCCTCACTGTCGTCCCTGTCTTACCCTGAGCGTACGTAGCCGTCGTCTCTGTTGCTACCAGGGTCTGGCGAACAGGTCATACTTACACGCTTCTCCGCAAGCAGCACTGCTCTATCTTTCCACGCACTCGGGATATTGGGTGCAATCGTGTCTTGGCCTCATTCGCGGCGACTTTGCTGTTGTTGTTGTTTCTTCTTCCGCCCCCTCTTGGGGACCAGCTTTGCTGTCCCAGTGCAGCGTCTCCGAGACGTGGTGTGTGTGCATGTGTCTGTAGCGCAAGTGAGACATTGACGCCTCGCGAAGAAGAACGTGTAGTGCACACACACACACACACACACACACACACACACAAACACACAAAACGGTGCGGTGAGGTAGGAGAGAGAAGAAGAATGCTCGAGGCCCACGTTGCAGAGTTGCTGGCGACTCACCTGAGCCGCTTTATCAAAAACGTGAGCGCAGACCAGCTGCAGATTTCGCTGTGGTCTGGCAACGTAGTACTGAATGATGTGCAACTTTGCAGCGACGTCCTCGAGCGCATTACAGCACTTTTGCACTGCGATCACAGCGGCAACCTGACTGATGACACAGGGGTGTCCTTGCCAACTTCAGTCGATACATCCAGCGGCGCATCTGAGTTCCACGAGGGCGGCTCGTCGAACCCCACTCTCTCCATGCGTATGCTACTTGCCCCCTTCACGGTCGTAAAAGGCATTATTCGGAAGCTAACGATCACCGTACCATGGTCCTCTATGGAAGTGAGCCGGTGCGGGTGCACGTTGTGGGGGTGGAGCTCGTCCTTGGCCCTCTGCGTGCGCGTCCTTTCAATGCCCGCGAGGAGAAAGAGCGGGAGCAGGCAATCAAGCAACAGCAGCTTAAGCGGTACGAAAAGGAGCGTCATCGACTTTCGCGAGAAGTAGCCAAGGAAACGGCAAATCAGACAACCTCAGCGAAGACAGTGGACACAAAAGCTGAGTATATGAGACGAGGCGCAGGGGTCTCTCTCGCAGGCACGAACGTCGCATCTGGCGCGTCATGGTTTAGCTGGCTGTGGGATTTTGACCGCCTGAGCCACATCGCACTGCGCAACGTACGGGTGACACTGGAGGACCTTTCATTGCGCTATGAGTTCGACTACGAGGGTCTGCATCCTGCCTGCACGTCTGCGCTCTGCGTCTTTGTCAGGCAGGTGCAGCTCACTACGACGGATGAGAAGTTCAAGGACGCATTCAACAAGGACCTTCTCGCGCCGCTATGCAAGAGCATTCTGCTGTCAGGGGTGGTAGTCAGTACGCACGCCATCCGACAGAGTCTGTGCAGTGCAACCAGTAGCACAGAAGAGGGGGGAGATGCACCTACGCCCACTGTTGCAGGTGAGCTAGCGGGATGCTCAGCTGCGTACGATAGGTATGCGTCACGCTGGGTGTATTCCACTGCAATACTGCGAGTCCAGACACTCCAGTTGCAGGCAAAATTAGTGCCGCCGGGGTGTGCCACCAGGAGCTCGATTGTAGAGGAAGCGCCGATACTTTCAGCGAGCTCCATTGAACTCACAGCGGCAACTGTTGGCGGCGTTGAAGTCGACTGGTGCTTTGGTCTCGTGCAGGTGTTCGAGTTCATGTGGCGCAGCTATCACCAGAGCCTGCCGTGTGCACGATATCGAATGCATTTGCATTTGCTGCGACCCACCAGAGGACACGCAACCTGCGGTCCTCTTTTCGATCAGGCGTCAGAGCCGAGTTATACAAGGCTCCCACAAGGCACTGTGAACGCCTCGCGACCGTCGGCGCAGCAGAGGTGGAGGTTTGCACTGCGGTGCGTTCGAGACGATGTGCGGCTGCAATGGCAGACCTTCGGCTTGCAGGACCGGAGGCAATGCAAGGTAGTGGAGGCGATGGTGCAATTCGGGCAGCTACGGAGAGACTACAGTGCGTACTGGAAGCGCAGACAGGGCATTGCCTGGGCCCCGGCCTTGAGTGCAGTGGAGAACAAGAAGTTGGAGTCGATGGAGCGGCAGCTGTCGTTGTGGCAGGTTATTTTTCTGCGGTGCCTTTCTAATTCCCAGCTGATTTTAGAGCGAGAGGGCTACGCACGACAGAAGGCCTACCTTGAAGAGGTTCGCCATCACACACAAAGGGGCCTACTCGGCTCCAGCAGGGAAGCTGGTGAGGTTGAGGGTGGCCGACCCACATCATTCCTGTGGGGTTGGCTTTTTGGTAGGTCGACACCCGTCGTCGAGGATGACGCCGCAACGCTGTGCCGCACGCCGTTGTTACCCATCACGACTGGCTACGATATGTTTGCGGCATCGGTGTCTATGCATGGGCCCCCCTCTTTGGGTGACTTGGTGGCGCTGGAGTGGGAACTTGGGCGCCGCTATACCTCCCAGCATCACGCCCCATTGCTGCAGCTAGGCGCACCACAACACTACCTGTCCGAGTTGGCAACGGAAAATAAGTTGTACTTCACGTTACACGTTCTTTTGTCGAAGCTTATCGTCCGCCTCGATCCTACCTATTGGCCTTTGATCGACGATAGCAGTGTGCCCGCCACGCCATCTGCCACCCCGCTGCAGCGTGTTGAGCAGCGTCTTGTCGTCCAGCTGCGCGCGGTCGAGCTGTTTTACACCACCATCTCGGACGATTGTTCAGACAGGGTGTCGCTGTCTTTCTTCATTGGCTCTGCTCGATTGTCTTTGAGGGCGTCTTGCGCTCAGTCCTTTTGGAGTCGAAGGAGCAGTTCAAGGAGGACTACTTGGTGGTGAAGCGCAACGCACAGCGCACCCACATCAGCGTTTGGGTGGCTTCCCAGCTGGTGATTTGTCAGCCTGTGCACGAGTGGGCCTGGTGGTATGCTGAGGTATCCGCCTTTATGCAGTGGTTTCGAGCGGTGCAGCAGGCGTTCTACGTCAGTCGAAACACGAAGGGGTTTCCTTTCGCAGTATCCCCATTTACGAAGGGCACAGGAAGTGATGTGCACAACGCTGCCTGTGCTGCTGCTCGGACGACGGCATCGGCCTCGGGCACGTCGAGCCCTCGTTTCAACCCCTCACACACGACTGCGGCGACGACGCCGTCAAGTGCGCCGTCGGCGCCACTCATGGTTAACGTGATCCTCCAGTCCCTTGACGTTTGTGTTCCTCTTTTTGCGCATGACATCGAGAGCTCTGACTTGGAAATACTCATTCATAAACCATCGGCCTCCTCATCAGGTAGGCTAGCGGGGTCGCAGCAAGCAACAACACCTCACCATAGCAGCTCGACCTGTGGCAAGTGGCACTGGGGCTCATCCACTGACATCACATCCGCAGGGGGCGACGTGAGTATGGGGAAGCCACACGGTGAGGCAAACATGCCAGGCGACGGAGATGCACCCCTTGCCCCGCTACTTCGCACAAAAGACAGTATTCAGCGCTTTTCGGTCGAGGGCTGCACTGACAAAGAGGAATACGCTGACTTGTTGTACTCTTCACATAACGGAAGTGTGGATTCCTTCGCAAGCGTCAAGCCAGTGCACTGCTTCCTGAAGAGCGAGGCCTGTCTGGTGCTCTCAGTGTCTACCACGCGGTTGCGGACTGCCGCACCTCCGACAAAGCGGTATAATGGAGTTGAGAACGAGTACCTCCTTTGCGTCGGCGACCATAGCAAGGCGGTTCGCTTGTTTTTCCAAAACGGCTACCACGCCCACATGCTCACCTCCAGCTGGCAACGCGAGCTGCTTTCTTTTGTGGCAGGTGAGGTAATACTCAATCCCAAGGAGCTCACAGTGCTGTTCAACAAGGGCATCGACGGTGTCGCTGATCCCGCTGTGTTTGCGTATGTGAGCGATGCGCTGCTAAAGCCAAAGGTTTTTGCTGCCATCGACGCGAGTGGGCAGGTGGCACGCGCGCTGACTGCCGAGCTCCAGCAGGCAGAATGCAGGCGGTCCGGCACGCGTGGCGCTGCAGTTCCCTGGCGGTTGACAACCTCGACGTGTGTAGAGGTGCGGGCAGACGGCGACTCGGCACTCGTGCTGCGGGAGGTGCCACTCGACTGCGCACGGCACATCATATCAGCTCTTTCTGCGACATTTTCCGTGGTGCCGAATTTGCTGACCATGATGGACCACGCAACTCCAAACGACGAGGCCGCTTCTGGCATTTTAGGTGGACGGATTGTTACCGTCGGTATGGGCGTGGCGCGTCTTCTCATTCGCTCTGAGGCGAATGTGGATCTCGCCGAGTTGGTATTGGTGGCCCCCGAGCACGCGCCATCTGCCACTGCACCATACTGCGAGGCGTTCGCTGTGCTTGGGGCAGCGGAACCGCGCGCGATGGAGCTGATCTGTAACTTCACCGGCAGTCCATTGGATGCTGTGGAGGAAAACAACCAGCTGTCGTTCTGCCCACCAAGTGGAAAGGTGCGCCATGGGTTTCTTCTTTCTATCCCGGACATAACACTGGCCACAACTGCAGGGCGTAAGCTGCTCACTGTTGAGAACCTGACGGCTATGCAGACCTGCGCGACATCCGGGAGGCCTGAGATGTCGCTCACGATCCAAACCGTGTCAGTGTTCTGCGACGCTGTGCTGGTGGAGCTGCTGGAGGTATTAGTTAGCACGGTGTGCACCATGCGGTCTATGAGACTGCCACCGGAGCTGGCAGCCAATGATCTGACAGCGGCGTCGCACAGCACGTTCGCGCATTCAGAGAGGCCGCCAAGCTTCTTACTCGGTGTTCACCCGATCAGTGTGCGCGTGCAAACAGCCCGATTTCAGATTTCTCTGAGCAGAGGCGTTGTTGTGGATGCGCCGTACGTGGAGGTGACTGCCAGTATAGGGGACCTTCTTTGCACCCTTGACCACTTGACAGGCGACACCGACCGGGGTGGGCAATGTGTGCATATCGAGTTCAGCGTGTCGGAGGTGATGCAGCTCGCTGACTACATTGACGGGGTCCCCGAAGTGCGTAGTTTAATTTCGACATCCTCACGGAGTACCTGCAGTGGTGAGGACACTGCACATGCATTAGGGTGTGTGGTGGACCTCATGCTTCCTGTCTCATACGTTGCAGGCGCCGACACAGCTACATCCACGCGAACCGAGGTGCAGCCGCCCATAACCTGTCGCGTCGCGATGGTGGGCGGTGCACTCCACGTGTACTGCCCGTTCCTCTACCTCTATGCGGCCGCCGTGAAAACGGATGAACGAATTGTGCGTCTCGGCCAGTTGGCTCGATCACCGCTGTTGCGGCGAGGGTACACCTATGGGCCCTGCTTTGCTGATTGCACCCGGGGCGCCAGTGTCGTCGGCAGCGCTCATGTATCCCCGCCGGCGGCGGCACCGTTGTCACTCACGGTGGAGGTTACCATATCGGATCTGGATGTTCTTCTCGCCACAGATGCCGCCGTGCCGATTGACATGACTAAACCACAGACCTTCTCCCTGGTCCATGTTAAGCGGATTGTGTGCGGACTGCAACGGACTTTGTCAGAGTCGCCTGGTGCGTCAACCACACTGAAGACACGGACGCACACCTTTGCCGACATAACTGGCATGCAGTTGCTTGGCGTGCTGTCTGCCTCTTCGCATGATGTATGTCTTCCGAATGTGAAAATGCGTGCCGAGATGGGCGTGCTGCTTGTTCCGAAGGACGACCTTACGGGCTACGCGTATCAGAGCGCCGCTCCTGCTGATTGGGCCTTGCTGGTGGAGGTGCACCCCGCCACCGTGCCGCATGAACGCCACGGGGCGTTTATGCACGCTGCAGCGAGTAGCACAGCGAACCCGTTCTCTAATGTGACGATCCGCCTGACCGCGCAGCAATGCTACAACCTTGCCAGCTTCTTTCTGTGTAACGTGGCCCAGTCCCCTATCCTTACAGCCAAGCATACACCGATAGGTGGTGGTGGGGGTCTGCAGCATGAACGGGGGGTCCAACCAGCCGTCAACCTTCACATGGGAGTGCACAGCTCACTTCTGTCATCAAACCACAATGCAAAAGTGTCATCGCACCAACGAACAACTCCGTCGTCGGTGGTGACGGTGCTTCTCACCATTCCCGAGGTGTTTATCATGATCGACGCAGATGACTGCGTCAGGCCTGACAAGAGCGCGTACCAGCCAACGGTGCGGCCATTAGCCGAGGAGGGTGAACGCAAATCAAGCGCTCCTGCAGCGCCTCCGCCACCACTGCCGTCAACGGGCCGCGTCAGCTACGAGGTTGCGCTGCGTCGCGGAGCTCAATTGTACTCCGCTTCCGGCAGGCAGTGGTCTAGGCTGCCGGTGAAGAACGGGCAGTTGGGTGGCCTGGAACTGGCGGCGAGAGAGGAGGTGCTGGAGAGCGCAGCTGGGCATGCGAATGCGACGGGGAGAGTGAGGCGACACCTGCTTCTGACAATTGAGGCGGTGAGTGTGGCGCTACTCGAACAGCGCGCTGGGCAAGCATCGAGCGTGGCAGACGATGATGCCGCTGCTATCAAGGTCGCTGCGGCGGTACAGCACCTCCACTTAAGTGTGCCGCACATCAAGTGGTGGTTGCAGCTGTACAGCATGTTTGCCGGCTGCAGTGGGCAAAGCACCGCGGGCCGCACGCCACACTCCAGCGGAAGTGTTGGCTATGCCCCAAGTTTCGGCGATGCAGACCAGAATGAGAATGAAAGCGTTAGTGGACAAGGCAGCAAGTTCTCCGGCAGGCATTGTGGGGTGTGCCAAGGTGGGTACGTTGACGGAGACAAGACTGCTTGGTCGAAGTGTCAGGGGCATCTAGCGTCCCGGCAGCGTACGTCACGCCAGCTTCACGGAGCGGTCGACATCTTACACGCACAGGCCAGTTTTTTTTCTGTTGACCACACCAACGGTGATCAACGGCCCTGGTGCCGACTCACTGTGCCAAAGGCCAGATTGAGAGCGTCGCCTCTGCTGGCTCTTCAGGACGGTGACCGTGCACACATGAAGGATGCAGAGTGCATTCGTCGCGAGTTTATTTTTGAGGTTCCCCAGTGCCCAGAGTTACTACTCTTGCTTGTCTCAGGGGAATCTGTTGGCGCCGCTGGGCCGCAGCCACGGGGGTTGCCCGTGTTCAGCTATGTCTCTGTGCTTCGTCTGCAGCCCGTGGAAGCTCTCTCCACAGCGTCTGCCGTTCTGCACGAACGGAGTAGTTCGTGGAGGCAGGTTGCCGCGGAGAAGGGGAGGACGGCTTCGCCATCTCCACCGCTGTTATCGGGGGACAGTAGCGAGGCCTGCCTCTCTGTTCGCCTTTTGTGCTCTGTGAATGCCGGCAGTTGGGGATCGTTTCGCTACGGGCGCCGTTACCATGCAACGGATCTTACGTTGCACCGCACGCCTGCACTGCAGGTGCGACTCCAACACGTACGTCTCGAGATCCCCGCCGTCCCGCTTTTCTCTCTTGTGCGCGAGGTAGTGCGGCAGCTGCAGGAGGCGCAATCTATTGAGGAGTTGAAACCGCTTACCCCAGCTTCGCCGTGCCATGGCAGAGATGCAGAGTCGCTGGCGCGTACGTACATGGGTATTGAGGCAGAGCTTACAGATGCAGAGGTGCGGCTGTCTGCAGAGGCTACAGCTCTTGGCGAGCTCACGGGAAATTGCTATCCTGCCAGTGGCCCCGTTTGCTGGAGCGTGAGCGTCGGCTCAGCTCGTCTGACGACGAGTCAGCAGCTCCGTAGCGTTCTCACGAGCACCCGAAAGGCTGCCACGCTCATTGGTGACGAGCCAAGTGGTGAGTGGGGAGTGCAGATATGGCACACGATACCGGAGGTGTTGCTTCAGGGTGTGGTTCTCTCTACGAGCAGCGACACGCAGGTGCGGTGGGCGCTTCCAGATGTACGCACAACAGTGTCGCTTCCTCTGATGCACAGGATCATCTGCGTACGTGCCAAACGAACCACTGGCGCGGACGACGAGCTCGACCTCTCATCCTCATTTGATGACTCCCCACTGCAGTTGCGGCATCCCAGCACCACGAACCTTTTCCAGGTGGAGCCAGCAGTGGCGACAGTGTTCAACCAGCTGAACTACCACGTTTTGGCGAGTCTCGTCGTCCATGTGGGTGCCGAGAGTGATGACACTGCTGGCAAGACGCCTGGGTTCCAGGCTCCTGTGGAGGTTAGTCTGCCCACCATTGTCACGCTGGCATCAGCCGCAGCGCAACTGATCGCGTTGTGGCGACGGACTGAGGAAAGATGCAAATCCAGCGGTGGGGCTGCAGTGGACGCATGTGCAGGAGGCATTCACACCGGCTGGTGGTCTCGCAATGCACGGCGGCTTAATGGACCGAGTATCTGGTGGGAATGCCAGCTGAGATTCTCTGGGCGTCGTATGGAGGTGATGTTAGGCCCCCAATCCGCCCCTTTTGGCGACAAGGCCACCGTGGCGCAGAACAGAGACTGTGTCATGTGCGTCTCTGTGGACGGCGTCATTACATTGCAGCTGGACAGAGAGGTCAGCGAGGAGGCAGGGAAACAGGCGACCGTCTTCGACATTGCAGAAGATGATGCAAGCGAAGAAGACATAGGAGAGTGGTATGGGTGCGTTGACGACGAGAGTGCGGAAGTTGCAGCGGGGCATACACTCTTCCGGCTGCGAACGGGGCCGCTGCATGTCTACGACGGCGCCGACAACCTTCTACTGCATGTTTCTGAGGTTGCCCAGCGCGGTATGACGGACGTGTTGGTGGCCGTCTACGCCCCTGCGGAGGCGCGGTTGGGGGTCATAGTGGGGCAAGTTGTGGTGCACGCCAGCTCGATCACGGCAGCTTCACTGGTCTGTTGGTGGAGGGCGTACCAGGTCTTGGCGCAGGCATGGACAAGGAGCCCCGCCTTCACGGCACTATCTGTGGTTTGCCCACACGGGAAGAGCAAGTCAGAGCTGACGATGGCCATCGAAGACGGACGCCTACCGAGCTGGTTGCAGGACATTCATGTGGAGGTTCACCACGCCGAGTTGCTGCTTGCTCCCGCAGCTCATGTGTACGCACGCCGAACGGATATTATGTTCTCTCCAGTTGAGGCGGAGGTAGTCTCTGGCAGGGCAGCGGAGTTGAAGCTGCTCTGTGAAGAGGTATGTCTCTGCTCGATGCTACCGCAACCTGGGGCTGCCTGCAACAGAAACCCCATGGTGTTGGCTCGTACAGCGTCGCCGACGGTAGTGGTCACGAGCGCGCCGCAGCAGCGTCTCTTACTGCAATACCGTACGCCGTTGGTGTCCATCATGAACAGCAACGACCACAGCTGGGCCATGTGCGTTCACCAGGTCGTAAAGGTGGCGACGGCTACATTGACTGCCGTGGCTGCTGGTGCAGACATCGCTCCTTTTCAAGAGTTGACGAGCAACCCATCGGCCGGAGGTCCTGTGCCGTTCTGGGTAACATGGATTCCCTGTGCAGAGATCGTGGTCCACAAGGCAGAGTTTCTGTGCATCGCACCCAACAGTAAGCGCACTTGTGTTGCGGTACCGGCCGTGTGCTTCGTGGCACGGGAAGCGGCTTTGCGCTACGTGAACTCGGCACGTTTAATCAACTCGAACGGTGTTGGCACAATGGCCGGCATACGGCTGGAGTTGTCTGCAGTGATTTCGGCAACGTTTAACAGTGGCAGCTCGGCAGACGTGAAAGTGCATCCCTTGCTCGACGACGTTATGACGACCTTTGTGCTCTCTGCCTCCTCACAGTCAGCGGCGGACCCGGTCGAGGTGACACTGTCGGTCGACCCCGCAACACAGCAGAATGCTGTCTGCCTTCACGTCCCCACGGGTAGTGCGTTGGAGTGCACGGTGGCAGTGCTCTGTCTACTTGCACGAGGGCAGGTTTCACGCGGATACGCGCAGAAAAGAGCGAAGAAAAAGAGTCCTGCATCTGGCGACGACGTGAGAAGCGGAATGGGGCCAATCTGGCACGTGCGAGCAGACGTTCCGCGCGTACTGCTGCACTGCGCCATGGAGGAGGCAGTCTTCCCCTTCTCTGCGCAGACGCTGTCGCCTCTTTGCTCGATCCACGTGGATGGCATACACGTTGAATGGCGCACTCGGCGTGGCGATGAAGAGGGCAGTGATCGACGACCATACGTGATTGTGTGGGTTACTAGCATCGTGGGCGAAACAGCCATCACAGACGCTACAAGTACACTGAACGAACTTGTCATGGGGATTCCATCGACGTTCTTGACACTGCGTCCGTTGGAGGGGCTGAGTAGTAATAGCTCTCCCCGTACAGCGTTCACCACTGGTGAAGCTACCAGCAGCTCCTGCAGCAGCAGCAGCAGTACCGCGGGTTTTTCTGTGGTACAGCGATCCCTCTCACTTTCCAGCGGTGGTGAGGAGCATAACCGATCAGCGCAGTACTTCGATGCTGATGATGCTACAGCTCTCGTGGTTCGTCTTCACATGCTACATGCACACCCATCTATGGTGCTTCTCAAGGTGCTGATGGAGCGTGTACTACATCCCTGTGTGACAGGTGTTTCCATAGGGAGCGCAGACGCATCTGCGGCTCACAGACTTGACGGGTTGACTCATACTGTGGTGCGCATTGATTCTGCTGCTGCGGTGCTGCCGACATCAGAGGCGCTAAATCACCACGATGGACGGGTGCAGGTGGTCGAAGTGATGACAGACTGGCACCTCTACAATGACGTCCGTCTCGGCGGAGAGGGTGGCTTCCAGCTATACTTCCGTAGCACTGCTGGGCGGAGCGTGATCACAGTGCGCGGTGGCGCAGCTGGTGATAACAAGGCTCAAGGCAGCGTGGTCACCATCTTTCTCTCTTTATTAGTGTGCGCGAACGGAGAAGTCTGCCCTGCCATACGCGTGGACTCAGACTTGACTGTGCGCTTCGAGAATGTTCGGGTTGTTGTCGGCGAGGAGACGAATGCCGTGAGTCAAGACGCAGGTGTATTTGAAGCCTTTGTGGAACTCGGCGAGCGATCTCTGTGCCTTCTGCCCCCTCCATTTGTAAGCGCGAGTGTGCCGCTGGCGACGGTTGCAACAGAGGCGAAGACGGAGGAGGCAGCAGCAGGCGACACCGCGAATAATACCCCTGTGCCAAACGTGCCCACGACCTTGCCGTGGGCGGTGTCTGTGATGTTCTCTGTCGACGCTGCTGTTGACTTCGACGTGTCCCTCACGGCTGGTGCGCGACGCCTTGCAGCGATGGGTGTGGCGAAGGCACAGTACCGTTGTGAGGAGAAGCGATATCCGGGGCGCACACTGCGCCGCGAGCACGAGGGCGAGTGCACCATCTCCTTGCAGACGTGCGTCTCTGAAAGCGGCCCTTGACGGTCACCCCTGTTGCTGCCACGCCCAGCTGAGTTTCACGGCAGAGGAGAACCGCCTACGGGTCGTGCTAAGCTGCGGCTCGACACGGTGGCGGCTGCCGCTCGGACACGCACAGGTGTTGATTGAGCTGGGCAGGGTGGCGTACCAGGCTCTCTACCAGATCCCTGTGCCTTCGCCAACACAAGGGTCATGGCATCCTCGAGCTCCAGGTGGCACGTTGGTGCACGGGCCCACACGGCATGCCACCCCGTTGGATGTGACGGCTGCGGTCCCGTTGTGGGCGTTCACGCTGACCAGTGACACTGGCAGAGCATTGGCGGTGCTCCTCGTCGAGCAGGTTTGCGTGCAGTGCGCTGCGGACATCGACGCCTCCGACGTTGCGCTGACAGCGGAGGCGACCGTGTCCCTACGAGACTGTATCGAGTTTTGTGGTGAATCCGGCGGACACCCGGATGCGACCGCCCACCACCCTACGGAGGACCCGAGCGTGCGGTCAGCGACAGCTGCGATGGCAGCACGTGTGCTTTTTCGTGCTCACCCCCACGTGTCCCTCTCCTTCACTCGCTTCTCCCCTGGCAGTCGCTCTTTGTCTGTTTCTCTTCACGTCGACGATGTCATTGCGACGCTGCCTCTGAGTACCGCCGCGCGGCTTCTGCGGGAAGCTACTCGGGAAATGGACGATGGTAGGCGTGTCTTCTGGAACGATAGTGGCATTGAGATGGAAGTCGCGGGGTCGATACCGCACACGGCAGAATTTTGGAGCAGCGCCGCGCGGTTGCACCTGACTGCGGCCCCTGAACCGCTTGTACGCACAGACATTCCTGTCTCTTGTGCTGTGCTATTGTTGACACCGGTCTCAACCCCAGGCTACGCCGACTCCTCTACTCTCGGTCGGAAAGATGGCGAAGGCAGCGGCGGCATCGCTGTGCACGTAGATGCCTTGGACGATGGCGCTGTGTGCCGAGTGTCGCTTCCTGGCTACCTTCTGCGCTGGGAGCCTTAGACCTGGTTGTGCGGAAGAGTGTACGTGATGGGCTGGAGACGGTGCACTTGACAAGCTCGGTAGTGCTTGCAAACGTGTTCTACGCAGGCACCTCGGATGGGAGTGGTGTGGCGTCAGTAGCAGCGGGCATCGTTAGCGTGACTACAGAGAGTGCCCGACTAGTTGTGCCGCCGCGTTCAGCGCGATACATTCCCCTACCTGTTCTTCAGGAATGTCTGTCGCTGGAGCTGGATGGCTGCGCGTACGCGCCAGTCGCGAAGATGCTGACATGGGCGATGATGGCGGATGCGATGGCGGCGTTGGCTGATGAGTTAGCCAGCAGTAACGGTGGAAGCAGCGACGGATCAGGAAGCGGTGGTGGCGTGTCGCGGAGGAGCGAGGCGACTGCTAGCCTGATGCTCTACGGCAACATGAATGCCCACAAAAGGGGCAGCGCCGACAACAGCAACGGGCACAGCGAAACGTTGCGTGCTCCTGCGCTTTGTGATCGTTTGCGAGTGCTTGATGCGTTCACACTGACTTTTCCGATGCTTCTTTCCCCAGCGAGTCTGACCCCTGGTAAGTCGCTCTGCGGTGAGGGCACCGGTGGCAGCGATAACGGTGTCATGTTCGCCGAAGCAGCTGGACCTCAGTCGAAGGTTTCCGCATCACACATTGAGAAAGCCACCGGGGCAGGGCGAGTCGTGCAACTGACATGGCGGCGCCGTTGCTCTCGCCAGGCCGTGCCACTCTTTACTGGGCGGCTCTCGCCAAGTGAGTACACGGTCTCCGTGGACCCTGTGTGGACACTGTGGAACTGGAGTGGGTGCCGACTGCGCCTTCGACTGCGAGTATCTCGCGAGGAAGTGGTTAACTCGCCAGTAAAGGTACCCCATACCACGTCGTCCGCGCCATCACCCCTGCTTGCAAGCAGTAGCAGCGATGTTGTGGCCACGGCGGAGCTGGAAAATGGTGCATGTTTTCAGTGGACGCCATCGACGCTGGATGTTCTGCAGGGCACAGTGTTCTCCTTCTTTCAACTTCTGGCGCCTTCGCTCGCCGGCGACTCTGCTACTCTGCCGAGCTTGTCTCCCCTCGCACAGTGGTGGTCATTCGCTGCGCCGCTCTCGTTGCAGGAGCCGCCACCGTCGTATATACGGCTGGTGCAGGAGAGTGGTGTGACTCGCGGCGCGGTTCGCATCGAGCAGTGGGGTCTCTCAACTATCGCTGTGCGGTGCGCGGCGCTGCTCCGCTCGGCGTTGACACGACCAGTATACCTCCGGGATGCCGGGCAGCCTCAGCCTCTACTCGGGACTAGTGCGCACGGCTGCGTGATGCCACAGCAGCAGGTACCTCTTTTCTTCTCCGAGTATGTGACTACACTTGCCCCGCACGCTGACCGAGTTGGGTTCGTTGTGTCTACGAGTCCTGTAATGGGCGCAGGGAAGAGCACCGCATCTGTGCAGGAGACTGACGCCTACTACCTCAGCACACCGACTGTGACAACGTTGCTTGTGACGAATGAGCAGGCGGATTGTACGCACTTTTACACAGTAGCCCCTATGCCCAATACGCGATGTGAGCGACCTGCTGCGGACATGCAGCACCAACGGAAAGCGGCAAACAGCACTGCAGAGGAGTGTGTGCCAGAGCAAGCGCTCTCCTGTTTCTGCACCCCAGAGCCACCTGCGGTGGTGCAGCTGCGCTCATTGTGTTGGATCCGCAACACGCATGCTCACCGTACGCTGCTAGTGATGCCGTTTGACTCATCTGCGCCGAGCAACGAGAAGAGGGCAACGCGAGCGTCGTCGATGGTCACGCTCATCCCTCGTGGTGAGGAGCGGGAGGTGACGGAGTTCTGTCCTCATACAAAGGAGCCTGAGATACAGTTCTGCTACAGTACAAGTGGTGGCCTGGCTCCGGCGCACACGTGGTCACCACCCGTAAAGTTGCTCTCGCTTGCCAGGTCGACGCAGTCGCTTGTACTGAAGCACACATGCGCCTCGTCTGACCTTCAGGGAGTGGAGACGGATGCTCCGGCTGAGATGCCCTGCTTCACCATGAATCCAGTGCCTCATCGCACAGGTGAGAAAGCCACATTCACGGTGGACCACTTCCGTTGTCTCACTGTGCAATCGAACATGACGAGCGTTTTTTGTGTGTAACTGTTGGGTTGCAGGCCGCCCCGCCGGTAAAGATTGTGAACCGTCTCAACACCACTTTGCAGTTTTCTCAGTGCGCTTTGACAAGAGACTCGGACCTTGCTTCGCCACTGACACAGCGTGGCACCGTAAGCACAGCCGTGTGCTCCCGCGCGGCGCGTCCTTGCAGCTACATGGTGGCTGCTGAAACGATGAGCTACGGCTGCTGGGAGGTGCCGACGCTAGAGGCGCCAGGGCTTCGGGTTACACTGCATTCCAACGTTCGTAAAGGCTTCACTGCTAGCCATGATGTGGATCTATTGCGTTGTGCGACCTCGCCGTCGTCTGGGGCGCGAATCGGCAACACTGACGCCTACGTCTACGTAAGCCTCGACCACCGACTGTGGCAGTACACAGTGACGGTGGCGCCATCCCGGCAGCTTGAGAGTCGAATGTTGTCCCAGCCTCGTCGACTCACGCAATTGGAGGTCTACGTGCGCAGCTGCACCGTCTATGTTGCTGCAATTACAATGCCGACGGAGGGTCCGTTTGCACGCACGAGTCTCATCGCGCACGGTGCACGAGGCCGTATGCGACTGCGTCGTGGCGTGCGTAGTGGTGAGAGCACCAGTCGCGACACGGTACCCCTCCACGCCACGGATGAGGACGTTCTCACATTCCTCGAGGAGCAGGAGATCGATGTTGTTCTTCTGCGCGTCCTCGGGTTTTACGGCGCCACTACCATAACGGAGCGTCACTTGATGGGGAGTGCATCCTTGGCTCTCTTGGAGGTGGTGGACTGTACTACAGTAGAGGCTGCCTATCCTGTCCTCCTCCGGGTTGGTCCGCGTGTTGGCAGCGGCTCAGTGACCGCCACGGAAGGAAGTGCTGCTGCGGAGCCCGTTGCCGAGGTTGAACGAGGGGGCGTCGGCACTGCGTTGTTGATGGAACCGACAAGCGTGCCGCACTTTAAGGACCCTTCGTGGCTTGCGGTGGAGTTGCAGCTTACTCGCCCCGAGCAGGCTTCAGCCGCGGATGAAGTTGTTCTGCTTCCTGTACCACACCTACGCATCACCGTGCCGCTCATTGTAGTGAGCGCTGACGACGACTTTCTCTTCACCCTACGCACCACAGCAGAGCGACTCCGCAAGGACTGGGCGGCAGCAGCGCCTGTCGAGCTGGGCGGCTGTGGATCTGAGTGGCGGGGCAGTCCTCTCTCCAAGCGCAGTGCTGTTGTGGTCGACTCGACGGCGCACTCCTCGCAACGTGCGTACAGCATTTTCATGCATACCTTGCGGGTTTCTCCGATTGTGGCTGAGGTGACTTACACCCGTTGTGGTCGCCGGCGGTATAACCCATTTAAAGGACTTGCGCAGATCCCTGGACACCTCATTCCCTCCTTCGAAGGCTTGCCCATCTCTCTAAAGGAGGTGCGGTTACTAAAGGTGGAGCTGCGGTGGAGTCCGTCGCTCTTTCATATCGCAAAGTCGTTTTTGTGGTCTCTCTACCGCACGGAGGTGCTGCTGCAGAGCTGCAAGATTTTCGGCTCACTGGACGTGCTTGGCAACCCCCGTGCGCTACTTGGGAGCTGGTCCCGCGGCGTGTGGAACCTGGTAACGAATTCATCGGGCCAGAGTCGATGGACCGACACCCGTGAGTTCTTGCGCACCACCACGTCATCGACACTGCACTCTGTTGGGGTACTGGCGCGCAGCATCGGCAACCTTGCTGACACCTCACCCAGCACCGTCGCGCTAAGAGTGTCTTCTGGTAGTTCGCCAAACTCTGCCAGCGGATGTGCCGTGCTCGGGACCTCGCAGCGTCGCGGCGTCCTTGGCGAGGTGCTGCACGAGGTTGGCGGTAGTCTCTCAGACGCCGTGACGAAGCCAATCCGCGGTGCCCGTGAGGGGGGCGTCAGCGGCTTCTTCAGTGGCGTCGCCGCAGGCGTGGTTGGTCTCGCGGGCCGCCCGCTTTTCGGCTTCTTTCGAGGTGTCAGTGCCACGTCAGAGTTTTACGCGCGTCTTCTGGGTGGGTTAGGCGAGCTGACAGAGCATGAAGCACGCCATCTGGGTCTGGAGCGCAACTATGTTGTGTTGACCAGCACCAAGGGTGTACCTGTGTCGGAGACGATTGAGGGTGTGGCGTGGCAGCTGTCTAGCTCAGCTGCCGCGACACAGATGAGCGACGTGTTGCGTGCCTCGCTGCGAAGTGGTCAGGGTATTCTCACGCACGTCATGTACGATAAGTTTTTCACAGACGTTTCACTGTGGCGCCGCGGGGAAGACGCCAATGTGCGTCTCGCTGTGAACCGGGTCGGGGTCTACAACGCGGCTCTTCACACGCCGTACGTCGCCTTGTGCACCTTTTTATCTCCAAACGAATTTCGCTCCGCCCTGCCCTGTGCTCTCACAGCCCTACTCACGGACACACTCATTAATGTGCTCGCCTCAAACTCTAACATTGGCAGTGCCGGAGGAACTGTCGACGTTGACAAGTGGAGCGGCATGGCACATGCCCAATTCGCCGCAGGCGTAGGGAAGGCGACACAGGTGCAGCTGGCATGCGAATTCAAGCGTGCGTCGCACATCAAAGCCTCGCTTGGGGTGCAGGCACTGCGCGCGTACGTGACAGACGAGGTGTTTGTGCGCGTCTGCTCTCTCGCTGAGATGGACTCCTCCTTGACGACGACGGAGGCGCAGAAAAAATACTCTCTGGTCCTGGCCAGGGCGATGAGTGCCGCTGGTAAGCATCTGCTAACACCTTGAGGGCTCCCGAGTTGAGGACGGGAAAGCAGTCGACGCAGAGCCCTACCAGGTGAACGACGTTTACTTGTGCAAAGACGTCTATTACAGAGTTAGCACTGTGTCCTTGGGGTGTTTCTGTTTCCGTTGTGTTCTACGTGCGTTGAATGAACCTCCCAACAGGACCGAGTGAGTTGGTGTCGAGAATGTTACATCGATCTCTCCTCGTTTATTGTTGTGCGTAGTCAGTGTGTCCTCGCTTGCGGCGGTGTGAGTCGCTTCCCTTTTATTCCGAAACGTAATTCGGAAAGAAATGGTCTAGAATCGCGAGCACACACGGAGAGCGGATGGTGTCCGCTGGCCCTCACATGTGCCGTTACGCCTGCCTCTACGGCGGAAGGAAGCGCAAGTCCGAGGATTGGTTGTGCCTTTTTTCTCATTCTCTCGAATGAGAGAGGCGGGGGGGGGAAGAGGGAGATACAGTAGGGGCTTTATGCGCGTTCGGGTTCACCACACCGTAGAATGGCACCCGCTTCCCATGTATCGGTCTCTCAGCACAAGCTCAGTAACTCTGTGCTCACCACTCATCTCTATTGTTTTCCTTGTGTAAACAACTCTTCTGTATCTTTTGCCTGTCAAACATCGTACGCGTCTGCTCTCTCCTCCCTTCTCCGCGCGCCATCACTGACGCCATCACCTGTCACGGGTACAACACACCTCAACATCGCTTAATCATCCCAATCATTACCACTAACATTCCCCCACTCCCATACACCATCGAACGTTGCGTATCTCCGCTTGTGGCTGACGTCCACGCGACTGTGATCATAATTCCACGTAACCCTGACCGAAGTTTCTTTTGACCTCTCTCCCTCTCTCTCTCGCTCTTCTCCACCGTGCAGCCTCGTTCCGCAGCCTGTCCTCCACACGTTTCGTTCTCGTTGTTGTTTTCTTAACGTATCCTAACACCATGTCCACTCTCAAGGAAATCAACGGCCGTCTTAACTCGCAGCCGTTTGTATCGGGTTTCTCCCCTAGCTCTGAGGATGCCCGCATCTTCGGGGAAATGTTCGGCAGTAACTCGAACGTGATCCAATGGGTGGCCCGCATGGCTTCCTATTACCAGGTCGAGCGCGATGAGATGATCAGCTCCGGCTCCGAGAAGCTTGCTGGGTCTGCGAAGAAGGTTGCTGCACCTGCGCCCGCTGCTGCTGCCGCTGCGGACGACGACGACATTGATCTGTTCGGTGAGACGACGGAGGAAGAGCAGGCAGCGCTGGAGGCAAAGAAAGCGAAGGATGCCGAGAAGAAGAAGACGAAGAAGGATGTGATTGCAAAGTCGTCGATTCTTTTTGACATCAAGGCGTGGGATGACACCGTCGACCTGGAGGCGCTCGCACAGAAGCTACACGCCATCCAGCGCGATGGCCTCATCTGGGGTGACCACAAGCTGGTACCGGTCGCCTTCGGCGTCAAAAAACTGCAGCAACTGATCGTCATTGAGGACGACAAGGTGTCGGGCGATGACCTGGAGGATATGATCATGGGCTTCGAGGACGAAGTACAGTCGATGGATATCGTTGCCTGGAACAAGATTTAAACGCTGCCTGTGTTGCGCTAGTCGAATCTCCCGCTCTCCTTTACTCAGCAACGAATGGCCGCCCGAAAAAAGAAAACGGACGAGCGCCAAGAAGAGGAATGCGGTGAGCGGTGCCGCTGGCAGCGCGCGCAGAGCGTTTTCTCAGGAGAAAAAGGACGTATGGCACTTGTTGAAGATGGGCAGGGAAGCTAGGAGGCGTGTGATGCCGGGCTATGCTCTTCAGTACGTGCGTGGTGTTGTCGAGGCAAGATCGAAAATCTTGCTGCCACATCTCACGAGGTACGTGACGTTGAAGAGCAGGAGAGGGGCTACGCAGCCAGAACGCTACGTGCCGAATTGGGTCATGAGCTGAGTAGTGCACCCCCTTGTTCGTGTTTCTTGCTCTTCCTGACTCTTTATCGTATTTCTCTTCCTCTTTCCACGATCCGTTGTCCACGACGACTACTAGCTGGCTGTTCCTCCCCCACTCTCTCTCTGCCTGTCACTCTATACGCAAGGGACGGCACTATTGTTTCCCCACAGGCCCTCTTCGATACCTGTCTTAAGCATGCACCATGTCACTTGCTCTTTGCTCTTGTCCGCTCTGTTGGTCATCTTCTCGGTTGCTTGTCCCTGCTGACACTCTGAGGGGCAAAGGAAATATGGAACACCGATGCCCATTTCCGATTTCTTCTCTTCTTTCGCCCCCGCCTGGGCCTCACTTCCCCACCCCTCCCCCGTTCGGAATAAAAAGGAGACGCATCCAAATGCAAAAAAAAAGAAACAAAACTGAACGCCCCACTGACACCGACAACCTGAAGGACACACGTGCAGAGAACGATCGTCGCTCTTTGGCTGTTCTTCCTGTGCGTCTTCTCCTTTTCTGTAGTCGTCGTTTGAGTTTGATCAAGCGCGGAACATCGACACATACAGAGAGAGAGAGAGAGAAAGCACCCAGAGAGCCTCACTTCACAGTGTGTCTGTGTGTGTGTGTGTGTGTGTGTGTGCGTCTGTATGTGCGTGTGTGTGTGAGTGCTGTTTTTTTTTTCGGATCCATAAAAAAACCAGACACCTTTTCCATTTAGAAAAGGATTCTTCATTAATGAGGTAAACGGTAAGTGCCTACCAGTGGATGCTCGAGAAATGGACGAGAGACAGCGACAATGGGGGCTGTGTGCCTCAACACCGTTTGACAGCCTCATGACAGCGTCGGCTGCTTTGCGTGTGTGGCGTTTTGGCATTACTTTGGTGCGCGCACAAGGAGATGAGGTGTGCACATCCAAGGCACGTGTGACACTCGTTTGTCTGTGGCTATTGCAACCGTTGGACACAGTGACAGGCAAGCAATTCCCGCAGAAAAAGAGGAGAAGGTGACGTGTCCATCGACCAATTTCTCGTCTTCTACTCTTGTTGCTCTCCCGCGTCACTCTAGCCGACTCTTGCGGTTTCGTGCAGCAACTGAAGCTGCAGGCTTAGGTAGAGCATTTTGCCGACGTGCAACACGCTCTCTCTTCTTTCTTTGTGTGCTCGACAGCTCTCCACGATCCTCTCCACCACAGGAAAAAAGTAATACGAAGAGGCTGTAATGCCTTGACAGTGCAAAACAACAGCGAAAAAGGCGAGCATGGGCAGCTTACGTCTGCAGTTGCAATGGGTTCTCTCCTCTCCTCGTAGTTACCTGCACTCATTCTTGTTGAGTCTCATTGGTATCATTGAGGGCAAAGTGGCTGGGTGAGGTGCATTGTGCTTTGTTACTCAGAGCCACTTTGTTGTGGTGAGCACGCACATGTTCGCCTCTCCCCCCCCCCACCACCACCACTTGCTCGGCGCAATTCCTATTGGGCCTGTATATACACACATCTATATATGTATGTGTGTGCGTGTCTGTGCATTGCTAATCGAGATGGTTATCTTGATGTGTTGACAGAGAAGAGCGTTGCGTGTCTTCTCTGCCCCTTTCCAGATTCCGTACATGAGCAAATTCTCCCGCCTCATGTGTCCTCTCCACGCCTTTCCTGCTATTTTCTCCTCTTTGCTGTGGAATCTGGACTTTCGGCTCACATTCCGCATACCGCTCTCCAAGTAAACCTCAAAACAACAACAACGAGGAGGCACTAGAGGATGCGCTCTGTGCTCTCCACCATGAAACGGTGGCTGTTACTGGCAACACCTCTTTCCTCTCCGTTGTCTCCGTCGCGGGGTGGCGGTCTGGCTGTATCGTGGTCTTCTTCACACTTTTCACAGGGCTGTGGCGCAGTGTGTACACTGACGAATTCAACGCGCGCCTACACAACGTTGACACGGCTGCTGCGGCAGTCATGGAAGTCCAGGAGTCTGCGCCCGTGGATGTGCGCGAAGGAGTCCTGCCGCGTGGTGAACGCCGAAACACGCAAAGAGTGTGAGTCCTGTGGAGCAGAAAAGCCGCAACTGCTCGGGTGGAAGTGCGTGGGTTGCGCCACCATCAACTACGCCGGTGTGCGGAAGTGCAGGAAGTGCGAGGAGGCGAGCGACAAGAGCAAGGGCTTCTGGATGTGTGCCGTCTGCCATGAAAA
Source organism: Leishmania lainsoni (assembly GCA_003664395.1). Taxonomy (NCBI): domain Eukaryota; phylum Euglenozoa; class Kinetoplastea; order Trypanosomatida; family Trypanosomatidae; genus Leishmania; species Leishmania lainsoni. The sequence goes on from RAIA01000041.1 coordinate 417,173, forward strand.
CAACCGCGTCGACGAGATAGAGGACAACAGTCGTTGCGGCTTTTGCGGGTACAATATGGCACCCCATAGCGTTGCAGAGGATGAAATCCTGCGCCGCGCGCAGGAAAAGGCCGTGATGCTGCAGCAGCAGCAGGAGCACTATGACTCCATCTCGTACAAGGATGCAGACGAACAATTTGTAAATCCACTCGAAGGCGCGGGGGCCTTGGATCCATCACTGCGCGCTACCCACTCTGGCAGAGAGGCGCCCATTCCTGGACGTTTGCTGAAACTGCCAGCTGTGGGCCCTTTGTTCCCGGGGACGTACCCGAAACGCGGCATTCACGGCTGCATCAGCGAAGAAAAGTGAATCCAGCTTTACAGACAGTATTGGACGGAGCGAATCTCCCAGAGGGTCCGCCTGGGTTTGACTGGATGTGCCGCAACTCGAGCTGTGGCCAGATTAACCCTGGCGATGAAGAGAGTTGCTTAAAGTGTGGTACGCACATTACCCCTGCCGAGTGGGAATGCCCGCTCTGTGCGGCCTTGAACCACCTTGCACGCTCGCGCTGCTTTCACTGTAGAAGTCGTATTCCCGTTTGTTGGACCTGCAATGCGTGCCAAGGGACGACGAGCATCTATGACAAGGTTTGCCGCGGCTGCGGCATGGATCGCCCGGCCGCGGAGCCCAGGACGGTTCGCGAAGTGGAGCGAAACGGTGGCGGCCATGCTGGAAACTACGTCCCACAAGGGAATAGAGCTCGTGGTGAGTGGTACTGCTCGACATGTAGTCCTTGAATTACTCTCGTCGTACAGAATGCTTCCAGTGCAGCTCGCCGCGACCCTCATCACCGGCTGAAGCGGTTACCGACTCGTTTAGTGCCACTGGCTGGGGAGAGATGGATGGTACTGGCACCGCCACCATCGCTACAGCAGTACAGCACAACAACTGGATATGCGTGTACTGCCAGACGAGCAACTTCCGCACGCGACGCGACTGCTGGAAGTGTGGCCGTGCCACAGAGCGGGCCGATGAGTGGTCTAGTAAGGAGCTGACCCCGCAATACGAGCATGAGGGCTTCCAGGAAGGCTCGGGCGCCAGATCTGCCGAGGGAAATATGAACTCGTTGTGGAGGACGTCGGGAGACTGGATGTGCGCGAAGTGCTACTCAAAGAACTTCAGGAGTCGTCTTGAGTGTTTCCGCTGCGGTGCTCGCAAGCTTGCTGTGTCGGCTTCTCGAAGCTGCGGAGCACGCAAGCCCGTAAAGCTATAGGGCTGCTTCGCCTGTTTTGTTACTATAGGCTGTGTGTTACAACGTGCAGGGCAGCTGCACCACGGCGAAGGCGGAGGACGCGGCTGTTGGAGAGGTGTTGTGGCGGACGACTGCTGGGGGGGGGGGTTCCACTCGTGAATATGCCACTTCTGCGACTCCGCCGTTCGTTGGGTGTGTGTGAAAGAGACGCAAAAGGAGGACAATGAAGGATGAGGCAACACGAGGTAGCAGAGCCTTGTGGTGGATGCTACCGCGGCGCTTGTTCATGGGATGTGTGCACCTCATCAATGCTTCAGTTCCCTTCACCCCCCCCCTCCACTAGAAAGAGGGCGCAAGCGATGCCAGCGCATACAAATTCGTCCCTGTACTCGTTCGCTTCTCTACATGAGGAGCGTAGCCGACGAAGTCAAGCGAGACTAGGGAAGAAGGACGGTTGAACCTGCTTGTGAGGGTTTGTGTGTGTGGTATTTGGTGGCTACATGGAGTGCGGGAGGAGTGGTCGACACACGGGACGTGCGACGCGGCACAGTAACACACGCGAGCGGCTTGTGCTTGTCTTATGCTCTCTCTACTTCATGCACCACCGTCCATTTAGAGGGTGAAGCGGCACCAAGCGACACACATGTGAGGCGTGTAGGTGCTACAGAAGGACAGAGCCGCACGGGGGCTCATGAGGTGAAGCACTTCGCTGGGAACGTGTGTGTGTGTGTGTGTCTTGTCTTGTTTCACTTGTAGTAGTCTTTGTCTTCCTTCGCTGGAGTCAGAGTGGCCACACAAATCCGCAAGTCAAGCGCGGCGAAACACACACACACACACACACGCCAGTAGAACTGGACTCGACCGTTGGAGCCATGTGGTAGCGCCTTTGCAAGGCGCAATATGCTGCGGCTCATGTTCTCAAGCTGCTGACATGCTTTGACTCAGCTGCTGTGTTATGTTTAGTAAATTTGAGGAGATTATGACGATGATCGAGTGAAAGAGGACTTCCCTGTGCTCACACGGCTCTCGGTCGTTCTCAATCTCCCGCTTCACTCATTGTGTGACAAAGACTTCCAGTGGCTAATGTGATGCCCCTTTACTCCTTGTCCCCGTTCTCCCCTCTCCCTCTGATGTGAAAGACATTGTACACTCTTCTTATCGATTCGTTCTCCCCATTCGCTCCTCTCTTCTGTACACCGGTCATTCGATGATTACTTCGCTTGGCCACACTGCATACTAGCTCACAGTTTCTACCGCAATTGAAGGTGCCTAGCGCACCTACGTGTCAGCCGATACTTGCGCACACGCTGGCTGCTGCGAAAGCCAGTCACCTACGTTGAGGCAGTAAAAGGAGGAGAGAGGTAGGTCCTGTTCTCCGGGTGGGTCGTTGACCTGATGCAGACTCCCCATGCAGCGTACGCACACGCAGTACACCTACGCGCCACCTTGAGAGCAGCACAAACAAGTCTGTCCATCTTTCGCCGCCGGCGCACTGAGGTTCTTTCCGTTCGATGTCGATGGAATCGCGGCTGCATTTCAGGGCTCTTCAATGCAAGGGCGCATCACTCACCGGCAGAGGAGGATGTGCTTGTCCGCCTGCTGATACAGGATGCCTTTAAGCCCGCCTCTACAGCACCACTCTCCAAGAGCTACAGTCATGCCGCGAGCGACAACGAACACTCGCATTGCAAGGCTTCGGACACGGAGAGCAAAAGCTGGTGCTTCTCACAATGCGAGACTCACGCCACCGAAGATCGAAGCGCTGGCGACACACTCGTGGCGGACGTAGAGGGGCTGGGCGGTGGTAGGCGGCCAACAGCCGGCACGGCACCTTGTCCAGGGGTGCCCGCCCACGCGCAAGAGGGTCTCAAGTGTAGCGACATTTCTGAGTTACCTCTCCCTGTTGACGAATCAGTCGCCTCCGTCACCGATTCACGGACACATAACGCAGCAGCGGAGCCGTTCGCCACCATCCGTCGAGGGGAGTGTGGCGAGGACGTGCCACGTGCGTTGGAGTGGTTGTGCGTTGCTTGTCGCACATACAACTCGCTGACCTCTTCTTCTGCGACGTGCCACATGTGTAAGGCGTCAGCGACAATCTCGTACCGGTCTGCGTTCCCGCCCTTGCGCCACGTCGCCATAATGCCCACTACGTGGGTGTGCCAGCACTGCTCTCACACCAATCATCAGGCCAGTGCCTCTGCACAGCCAAACACGGACCGCGCCATTTTGGCCTCGCGGCAACGGGCAAAGTTCATGTGTGACCAATGTGGTGCGCCTTTTGGCGGTGTTCAGAATTGGGTATGCCCGACCTGCGACCATTTCTGCCCCAGAGCGGCGACACAGTGCCCGTCATGTTTTGCAGGGCGCCCACTATCGTGGACGTGCCTTTACTGCGAATGCGGGGTTCAAAACAGCATATTTTCCTTGAAGTGCCGTGGGTGTGGTCACGAGCAACAGCAACAGCTCTCCAACTCTGTTGTTCGATGCCCGACGTGTCGCGACTGGAACGACGTCCGGTGGGAACTTTGCGCCACCTGTAGCGCACCTTTGGACGCTCTTACGCTCGCGAGGGGGAAGAGCCCCGATCTACGGAGGCAACTCTGACTACGCCCCCACGTTCAGAGAGCGCCCACGTTGACACCGTCAGCATGGAACTCGCTCCTGACTCTACAGGGATGCTTCACTCACAAACCGTCATCAAGGCGGCCGGGCTTCTTCAAGACGTGCGGCCTCCAGGGACCGCAACAGCAGCGGGGGGTTCGCTTCATGTGCTGAAGACCCGACGCTGCTTTCCTCCTCGCCATCCTCCTCACCGAAGCACGAGAATGAGGAGCAGCCTCGGGTGGCGACGAAACTGCCTGACAATGCGTGGTGGTGCTACACCTGTAACGTGATGCATCGCCGCAACGTCACCTTCTGCGATATTTGCCTCCAGCCACGCGATGCTATGCGAGTCAGGAACAAGACGGAGCTCACCGCACTGCGAATCTCTTCCATCTCTCCGACCGCAGAGGTGGCAACCACCACCTGTTCCAGCAATCCTGCGGCGCTCAAGGACGGAGCTGACGTGACCGCTATGCCAGTGACTGCGGAAGGAGACTGGCAATGCCCATATTGCCGGAAGCTGCTCCGCGTGGCGCAACAAGAGTGCTGTGGGCACAGACGGGAGGTACCCTACGGGTACTGGCTGTGCGATCACTGCTGCAGCACCAACCGCCACGATCGTAGTGTGTGTCTAGGCTGCGGTGAGCAACAGAAGCACGTTTGCCCGTGGACATGCCAGGAGTGCGAGTGGCGTAACGATGCTACCAACGTAGTGTGCTTGCAGTGCGGTGTGCCGCACGCGGCGTGCACCATGGCGGACAGAGGTACCATAGTCTCGAGCAGCAGCGATTCTAGCACGACCATTGCATGCGCTGTCTGCGGTGCCCCGAACCACTTTGAAAAATCCGCGTGCTACCGCTGTCGTGCTCGCTTGCGTGACGTGGAGTGGACGTGCGACGCATGCGGTCAGGGTCATCGTAGCCGAAACGCATCGCGCTGCGAAAAGTGCGGTGCACTGCGACAATTTGACCTACGCGAAGAAGTGTGGCTGTGCGAGGTGTGCTCAACCCCGGTCTTTTCGGGTGGCGAAATTCCTGTCCGCACGCACTGTCCCAAGTGCAATGCACAGCGGGCACCAACAACGACACACTATCCTTCTCGGTGGAAGTGTACGTGTGGCCTCTTCAACCGCTCGCGTGTTACCGAATGCCCCGAGTGTGGCGCACGGCGGCGCCTCGAGTCGCTTGACACAACCGCGACTTGTCCCCGGTGTTTCCGTGACACGCCGATAGACGTCCGGGAGACGTGCATGTACTGCAGTGCGTCCTTGATTGACTGTTTCTCGAGGTGGGAGAGCAACATCACCCCCTTGGCGAAACCTGTCGAGGCGGCAGAGGCGGATGCGATGCCTGACTACGGCGATGATGACACTATCACAGCTTAGCGACTGCGACACACACACACACACACACACGCAAAATTTTGTCAGTGAAGTGCGCGTGCGGCGTCCCTTTCTGTCCTGGTAGTGTGTAGTCTGTGGATGGGGTGGGGGGACCACACGCTGGCGTTGGGTGTGGGTGTGTGTATCATGCCCTTTGTCATAGGAATATTGTTTGCCCCCACTGCCTCCCGATTCCTTCTTTTGCCTTCCTGTTTGTGTAGCACCCCTCGCCATGTGCTTGCGCGCGTTTTCACTGTGTGTGCCTACCGTGTTTGCAGACGACCGTGCTGGACGCAGGCGGGTGCATAGGGCACGGCGCTATCCCCTCCCGTCTTTTCCCTCAAGAAACCGCCTACCCCTACGTACGCGTACACCCAACTTCAATAGAGGGAAACTCTAAAAAAAAAAATGAGTGTGCGTCAGCTTCCCGACGCACATGTCTCTCTCGTTCATCTCATCGAGTTCTCGCACCCCATGTGATTTTAATGGACTCCCTCCTTCCAAAGACATGAGGAGGAATTCGTTTCTATCAACGCGGCGTTCATGCATACACACACAGAGGGAGAGGGAGAGAGAGACCCCCACGAGGAAGAGAAATCGTGAGTAGTGTGTGTTGATGGGAAAGGCAGGATTTTGGTATTGTGGCCTTCGGGGAAGCAGTTGCTACAGGCGCCATTCACTTGTGTGTATACCCGAAGTGCATGTTCAGTGCATTCCACCCTTGCTTAGACCGCGCTACTGCTACAACACCTCTTTCCTCCTCCTTTTCTCTGTTGCTCCCATTTTGTTCCCGCTGTCTGTTTAACGAGTTCGTGCAGTCCATTTTATTGCGTTCCCCTCACACACTCGTATTGCTTACCTGGAGAATATTCGCGTTGTCACACACACACACACACACACACACACCTATACGTGGAGGGATTGCTCAACGTCTTTCTTCGCTGCTTATCTTGTGAACTTTCCCGGCGTTCGGGCTTTTCATTCTTTTCCGTAGTCTCTGTTCCATTCTCCCTCCTTCCTCCCGACGTTGTGCGACGCAACCTTCTCTTCCCCTCATCTCTCCTTTCTTTGCGGCGGCGTATACTCCCTCCCTCCTCCACTCCTCCTGCTCACACGTGTATTTCCTTTCCGTTTTCTTTGTTGATGGCTCACTGTCCTCGATCATCTCTTGGCTCTTCACACCCTCACACAGCACTTCAGACTCGCCTACGTCAGCCACCACTTCAACCCTTTCACACTGCGCAAACACTGAGCACATCTCCGTGCGTGCCTCGGTCACTGCATACATGCGCCGGATTTTAGTGATAATTTATTAACTAGAAAAGTGCAGAGCGTTGTACACCGTCAATCACAACTGTGCTAGAGGTGGGCGAGACAAGTAGTCGGGTAAGTGGGTCCTTCTCTTCTTGTTTTTTTCCTCGTTTCCATCGCCAAACAACTTCCGATCGTGCTGTGGGGCTTTCCGAGGTGATCGTTGTGGGTGGATTGAACTTGTTCAAAAGTGGTATACACGCCCTACTCTTCACCATGACGGAGAGCCGCTGGATCACAGAGGCCCTCGTGCAGTTTTCCACGTCGCCCGTGTGGATGACACTAATCGACAACTTTGTCGACGGGAACTGCTGCATTTTCAGGAACGAGTCGGAGATGCAGTTGGAGTACACAATCGTGCACAACAGATACAAGGAGCTCGTTGACTCCCTGCTGACGTCCTTCTTGAAGGAGCTGGGGGTGCCGATGGAGGCGGCTGTGGGGTCCCTGCAGAGCTCCCTTGTGTCAGGTAAGGAGACGTATGAGAGCCGCTCCGAACAACAAGCGGCGAACAAACTACTGAAACAGATCCTCAATGCCGACAACTTCTTGCACTTTTACACAATGATGGTGAAACGCAACTTGGAGCTCGATATTTTGGCAAACGCTGCTTTGTGTTCGCAGGGTGTGTCTGTGGACGGCGGTGAAGCCCCGGCAGCGGAGATGGGCGACAGTGAAACCTCGGCTCCGGCTCACGTGCAGCGCGCCATCGATGCCAACGGCGGCGAAGATGAGGAGGATGCGCTTCGACGCGCGATTGAGGTGTCGTTGCAGGATAGTGCTGCGCAACAGCAGCTGCGGCCTACCACGAGGCGTGCGTACAGGAGGATGTAAATATGCAAGCTGCTGTCGTTGAGCGCCAGGCAAAAAATGAGAATGCACGACTGAGCACTGTCCTGCAGACGCAGGCGGCGCAGGACCTCTCTAACGTGGAGCACTACCGACAAGATGACATGGACCTCATTGGCAAGCAGAAGGAATTGCAAACTGAGCAGTTTTGCAACAACTCGACGGTGGGAAGGGGACCGAACGTCAACGGAGAGAACGAGCTGTCAAAGGCCGATTTCAGCTCGCCTGAAGCGCCTCAAGCAATCCCTGCGCCGTCAGCTACTGCCGCGGTGACGCTAGTCTCCACGGCTGCCCATTTGCCTGTTACCGCGTCCTCTAGTCCGCCTGCCCTGCCTTCTGTTGGTCAGCGTCAGAATGCACTGCCTGCGATTCTGTCCAAGACGACTACAAGTACCTACAACCCGCAATCAGTGCACCAGCACGTCAAGCACACAGCACGGCCTTCTCGGCTACGCCTGTGCCGACACCGGCACCGCACCCACGAGGGAGGAACTTGACAAGCGCGCCGAGTACATGCGAGAGCAGCGTGAAAAGATTCTTGCCCGCAACCGTGCCTCACGCCAGGAGCAACTCAACACGTTCCTGCAGAACAACAGCTCCTCAACGACCACGTCGTTTTCGCAGCCGCGGGTGCCGCTCAATCAGTGACAGTGGAGGTTGCTCGTCGGTTGCGCGGTGACCTAATAGGTGAAGGCCGTAAAAACAATAGCTGAGGTGCTTTCTTGTTGCCCCTAGTATCACTACTGTCTGCCGATATGGGTGCGCTGATGACTCTGTTTCTCGTTTTTAGCTTATTGCTGCTTCCTGAGTCTGTCTTCGGTGTGGAGAGGGTAGAGGCACACATGCATATGTCTCTCTCCCTCGTTTTTGTGTCTGCAGCCCTGTACAGTGTACGGCAAGCGGGGATAAGCAGTGATGGTGGCTGAGAATACGGTGTTCTGGTGCGGAGGGGGGGCGAGGAGCAACTCATATTTTTCTTTTTCTGCCATTTTCCTAACTACTGCATTGGCTCACGAACGAAAGGTGTTGGCAATGGCGTTGACGCTCTCTCTCTCTCTCTCTGTGGCTTTTTTTTTCGCGCACCGAATCCCAACTCCCCTCAGCCACAGTGTTTCTCTGCCCATCCTCCTTCCGCCACCATGTCGCTCTCCCTCCCTCGTGTCACTGCAGCCCTCGCTCATTTGCACAGGTTGCTTGAGTAGTGTGTTTTTCCCAGTCCTTCATATCCATGTGGCTCCCTTTTTTGTTTCTCGCTTTTCTTCTTCTGCGCCCCCACCCCCTCTTGTTGTTCATCTCTTCCCTTCTCATGTGTGTGCTGCTACTGTCGGGAGTCTCTTCTTGAGTATGTGACTTTCGGGTCCCTACTCTTGTGTGTATTTTCTTTTTCTTTTATACTCACATGCTTTCCTGTCTTTACTCGTATCACCACCAACACTGAGGGACTTGCGTTGCCAGTGACCGAAAAGGCGCCGCTGTAGTGAATGGGGTGACGCTTCTTCTTCTTTTTTTTTTTCTTTCCCCGTTGGAGAAATGGAGGAGGAAGAGACAGGGCGCACGTAGACGCGTATAGAAAAATCAAACCCAAAGAACCCCCCCCCCAAGCGGTTTCCTGTTTCGCTCTCCACAGCGTGTTTGTGCCCGCTCACAGGGTTGGCCGTGACGCCGCGTCGTGGTGGTGATGGCGCTCGTGGCATTTCTCTGTTGTATCTCGTTGTCCGCGTGTGCTCCTCCATTTTTTCTTGGTGGTTTCGTTGTGTGATTGTGACGCTCTTTACTTGGTCATTTCCATTCAACCTGTCCATGGGGGAGGGGGCAGGCGGCGGACTGCTGTGGTTGTAGCTACCGCTTCCTTGCACAGATCCGCGTAGATCCGTATTTCCCTCCGGCGAACCGAAGACAACTTCGTACGCTTTCTGGAGCGCGCGGTTGCTGGAAGTCCGCAAACACGGCAGGAATGGAAGTGGTATGTGAAGATCATCGTGGGGGAGCGTTGCCCCGCTAATGCATTGCATTCTTGTGTAGCGCTGCAGCACTGCAGCGATTCCCCCATAGTAGCGCTCCTTTCTCCATCTGGTGCATTAATGCCAGTTCTTGTGGTTCTTGTGTCGCTTCTCCTGGCACTCCTGACATGTGCACGCCCGCAGATCCTTTTTCGCAATCTCTTCCTCTTTTTTTTTAACTTTGGACTTGCTGCTTGCATCGCTGGTCACACTTGCAGAGGTTCCCCCGCTACTTCCTCAAAGCCATGCACGCTTCTTCCGCATATCTTTTCGAAAGACGGTCTTGGCTTGTGTGAGCGTGGTGGAGGACTGCTCTACCTACACCTCATGAAATGCATCCAGAGCTCTTGTGGTGGGAGGATAATGACCAGAGTAGTACCGACTTAACCAGCATACCTGTGCCCAGCGAGCGGAAAATAAAAAATTCCGCTGCATAACACAGCGTCCTTCACAAAGATGTACACACACACATGAGTGTTGTGACTCTTTGCCGCTGGTTGACGTGCTCACCAGCTGGAATGGCACCACCCTGCCGCCGAAGCGGGCGCTGTGTTGCACCGGCTCTTCCCGCCCAATCCCCGACCCTCCTTCGCGCACAGGCTGCGCGATCAGCGCAGCACGGACCCGTGTGCGCCGCATGTCCTGACCCCAGCGGGCCGCGCCCAGGGTCCTGCTCTCCGGCGCCTCGGGGCGAGGGGTGCGCGCTCGTCTCGCTTGCGGCATCGGTACCCCGGCAGCCCAGCCGGCCGCCTGTACGAGATGCCGCGTGCCGCACGCGCATGGCCCCCGCGGCCGATCGGTCTGCGTCTCTTTCTTGCTATCGTTGCTGAGTTGTCGACCCAGCTCATGGTGAGCGGGAGCCAACGTGACTATGCAGGGATGTCTTTCCGGCACAGTGCCGGTCTAGACCTGGAGGCGGACGCCAGAAGTCCATAGCTGTCCCGCGGGACAGGCTGCCGGCTGCTTAGCCTCTTCCCAATGAGTGGGTACCGGGCCCTGCTAGCACGGGGAGGTGGCGGTGATCTCGATGTAGAATGCACAGATATATCAGTATGGCCTGTATACAGGCGCGATATGAACAAGCGTGAATCCTTTAATCAAAGGCTGCGTATTCGGTGAGGTGTGCGATGGCGACATGGTATACCCAAGTCTCTGTAGAAGAAAAACTTTTCAGGAGGAAGGCTTCGTTTTCTTCTCTTTGGCCTTTGACTGTCTTCCGGAACGATGTCCGGTTGAGTGCAACACGGAGGTGCGTGCCTAGGCGCCAAAGTCGTCTGTAGAGACTCCTGAGAAGCCCTCGTGGGGGATATATACAGGTAGACAGAAGCACCTTCTCCGCTTCATGTCTATATGGCTATGTAAGCGGTTTCAATGGGCCATCGCATCACGGCACTGCTTTTTTTCCCTACTCAGTCGTATGGTTCTCCCGTCTCTCTGTGTCACCTGATCCCCCCACCCCCTTACACCCTCCCATGCTCAATGTATGGAGTCTGCTTCCTTTGTCGTGCTGCTGTGTGCGTGAAATCACCGGTAAAGGCCGGCTACGTTGTGTAGGTGTGTGAATGCAGTGTGCTTCTACATAGTCTTGAACGTTCATACGCGTCTAACGGCAGAGCCCTCTCCCTTTTTTTTTCTCCATTTCCCACGCGTGCTGATGTGTATGCGGTAGGTAGCAGAGTATGCCACACTGAAAGACTTGTAGCATTGCCTTCCCTGCGCAGCGCCGACGCAAGCGCTGACGTGAACGAAACTTTAGAGCGTTGACCATTGACCGCAGTGCTCACCGCTCATTGTACTGCTTCGTTGTAGAAGGCTGCAATCTCGCCTCATTAGCCCCACCCCTACTCACCTGTTCACCTATGAAAGCACTTTTTGTTGTAAAATAGATCATCTGAGAGTGACTTTGTGACTTGCAATCCAAGAGATGCATTGTACGGCTACTGGACGTGGTGTGCCGTCTGATGGCACCTTGACTCAAGATCCGCAACTGTATCGTTCTCAGTTCGTGCCGAGAGAGAGTATCTGCTGGCCAGTGTTAGTGCAGAAACTTCTTTGTGCAGAGATGGAGGCTCGCACACGACTTGTCTGCGATGCCCTGACCTACTTTCAGCGTATCGCAAGCCTCTGCGTCGCTGAGCGTCACGGGCGGTGGGCGATGTCCTTAGCCGACAATAGGCTGCGTAGCGGCTGGTATTGTCCCAAGTGCGGCTTTGCCGAAGAGGTTAGCGACTCCCTCAACACCCAAGGGCCAATACACACCTCCGTCAAAGTGTGTCGTGAGCCCTTTCTGCGCGAGAAGAGCTTCACCCCGGTTTACAATGAGATTGAGCTGCAAGGGCAGCAGCAGCCCAACTGTCGCTACATCAACGACGCCGCGATTCTACTCGAACACCAAAATCTGTTCCACCAAGAGTATGGCTCGCTGCTGCAACGCATAAAGTTGGCCAGCAAGGGCATCCAAGAAAGTGTAACTCGGTGATCTGGGCTGTTTGCCCCTTTTTCTATCCTCCATCTACATTTACAACCTGCTTTCTCCCGATCCGGTGCGACCACTGAATATGTGGTTTTGCTGTGAGCCCATTTGGTGAAACCCTTCCACTTGGAAACAAGTGGAAAAGCAACAAGCGTCAGTCAACAGTGTAGGCTCCGCCTAGGGTGAGCCACGCGAATTCCATTCGGCACCATGTATCTGTAGTTGAGAAGAGTCCTCACTTCGATGCGCATGTTCTTCTTTTTTACACCCTGCATTGAGGTGGCAGATGTTAAAGCAGTGTTTCTGCGACCAAAACCAACAACACCACGTTCGTCACTGCAGTAAACTGATAACTTCCAGCGCACAGGTGGGACGGAGTGTGGAGGCCTCATAGGCGTCTACTCCCAGAATCATCTCTTCTGCTTGCGTGCGCTCCCGTCCCCCTTTTCTCCACGGCAACGCCTCTGTTAACTTACAATTTCCCTGCACGCGCCTGTGTGTGTGTGCGTGTGCGTGTGTACCTCCTTTCAGTTGACCACTGTTGCTCTGCAGTCTGTTTTCCCTTTTACATGTCGCTCTTGTGCTTGCCTATGCGAACGAGTGCACGCGCGTTGCTGAAGTTGGACCCTTCCACTTTTGCTGGCTTCCCCCATCCCTCTTTGGAATACCGACTCTCTCTCTCTCTCGGCGCCATAAGCGAGAAGCAGAGAGATTGCGCCGTAAAGCGCGGTGCTTTTACCTAAAGTAGGCTGTCGCAGGATCGTTTTGCTCTTTGCATTGCAGAGACGAAGGCCACCCCCGACCCGCGTTGCGGGCCCCAATGGTGTATCAGGGCAACTGATCTCCTCGCCATCCATCTTCCTTGATCTCTTTCTCTACCATCTTCTGCAGGTGTGCCGCACCCCCTTCACGTTACTGTTAAGGCTTTCCGTGACTCGTTAGGCTATGAAGTTCCACGTTGTGGGGGGTCCATTGGCATTTACCATCTCTCTTGAGGCGAACGACACCGACAGCTTCACGTTGATCTTCAAGAAGGTTCAACAAGCTGCTGGGAATGGGACGGCACTCGATGCGTATGACTTGTATACGGCAACGCGCTCGCCGCTGACTGGAGAGGTTGTCGCGGCCAGCGGCCCTCTACGCCCCACCGATACCCCAGCTACCCTTCACCTGGACTGTCAACAAAGTGATCCACACCTCCTCCTACTGGCGCGAAAGGGTGTAGGCAACGAGCGTGGAAGTATGCAGAGCTCGCTGTTGTGCAGCACCACCGCCGTAGGGGATTCTGGAAGTCAAGGCAGCGCCGCCACCGCATCCACATCACCGTCTCCCATGTGCACGCCACGGACGACGGAGGAGTATCGGCGCCGCATGCGCGCCATGTATCTCAAGTACGACCCTCGTCAGCTGCACAAGGTTGAAGAGGCACTTGATCTCTACCGCGGTTATGAGGAAGACGTGCTGCAACAGCTGGTGAAGAGGTACGGGCCGGAGCCGGCATCGGAAGACGTCGATCCGCTGCGTCTTAGACCATCAGTAGTGCCGACATGCGATGCCGACGTGCATGAAGGCGTACCAGCGCTGTCTTCTTTGGCAAAGAAGGGCATTTCACGTAATCAGCCTTCGTACTACGATCGACTTGTAGCCATCTACTCCACTTACGAGCCAGAGAAGCTGAGCAAGGTCGATGGCACGTTGAGGCGATATGCTGGCCGAGAGGAAGAGGTGATCCAGCAGCTAGTGAAAAAGTACGGACCGGAGATATCCACTGAGCGAGTGGCAGCGGAAAAAGCTTCGGCAGCGATAAGCGAGTTGCCTGTACCAGCTTCTCACGCACTACTGCAGGAGTGGTCGGCATCAGCGAGCGACGTGGAAGCCCCGCCACATGCAAGCACGACATCGCCTGCTGTCAAGGAACAGGCGACGGAAGTGGTGCGGACTGCATCCGAGGTGAAGGAAGGGGCTGCATCGCCCATCACGGCCACCGTAACATCCGTAAAAGCAACGTTACCTGCAGCCCCAGCAGTGGTCAGTGCCGGTGATGCCTTTGTCGAGGGGGTGCAGTCGTTAAACACTGGACAACAACCACCCGCGACGGCGGCGTCTTCACTGGCCGACTCTTTGCCGCGTCACGCAGCTGCTTCCACAGCTGTAACACCGTCAAACAGGGCGAGCGCCGCTGACTCGATGGCACTCAGTGGTAGTTACCGCGAGCGCCTAGTCGCTCTCTACCATGCGTACAACCCCGCGAAGCTGCACACCGTGGAGGGCACGCTGAAGAAGTTTTCGGGGAAGGAGGAGGTGGCAATTCAGCAACTCGTGCGACGCTACGGACCGGAGCCAGCCCCGATAACATCACAGGAGAGTTCTAGGCTGCTGGCAACCGCGTCCACTGGTGGCGTGTCTAGAGCGTCACCAAGCGTCGGTCCAACTACCGCAAACGTGCCAGTCGACGCCATCTCGTCGACTAGAGACACAACGCCTGCCTCACCGGCGGAGCAGCGATGTGAGGAGCCAGGTAACTCCCGACAGCAGATCCTAGGGATTCTTGCTGCCTATGAACCGGATAAAGTGGATCGGTTAGACCGCATACTGGACGCCTACAAAGGTCGGGAGGGCGAAGTGATTTCAAAATTAGAGATGCGCTACGCCGCTCAGCGAATCAAGAATAGTGCTGGTGAACCTACGGTGAAGAGAGTCGGCGCTTCGGCGGATGCGGGGAGTTCCGCACCTGTTATGTTCACCGCGCCGACCAGTGCGGTGCCAGCGGTGGGTCATCAGTTCCCCAGCAGTACTACTGCTCCGGCGGAGCCCGTAGCACTGCCAGCTCCGGCATCGCCGTCGGCGTCAGCACAGGTGTTAGAACATGGCGCGCCACCAAAGACGCCCACCCCTGCGACCTCACACCCATCGTCTCTTGCACCCACGGCCTCATCACGTCATTGGAACGCTCCGAATGATGGGACGAGCCCTGCCGCACCGGCTGGAGTAGCAAGCACCGAGCCCGCTTCATCTCTTAAATCTGCAGCAGCTTTGGTTGAGAGGCCGCAAACTCCACGATTAGAAACAGCGGTGCCGGCAGTCACTGGGGAGCCACAAGCACAACAAAGCAATACACCGCAAGGTACTCCGTTGAGGCTGAGGGCGCCACCAATAGCGGCGCTCCGAGTGGCGGCGGCGCACCTGGAAGGTGCCGCGCTGGCGTCAGTGCGAAAACGGTACTGGGCCACTTGGCGGGTGCATCACACAAAGAGGAAAGCCGCTATGCTGTTGCAGAAGAAACTATGGGTGGAAGCGTCAAGCAGCGCTGCCGGTCCCTATCGCCTCAACGACTCTGTGGAGCCAGGGTACACGGTTGCGGACCTTGCGGTAGTGGTGGCTCAAGAAGAGCGAGGCGGCGGTAGCACGCAAGGCGTGCCCTGTCTAGCGAGATGCAGATTGCAGCTCGAGCCCTATTGGCATCGCTACGGCATTGCGTCGAGTCGCGAGTGATCGAGGTGCAGTCCAGCGAGGAACGTCAGCTGGCAGACGCTCTACTCACCCACTGGTCTGCCCCTCAAAACTTTGGCCCTGTCACCGACTCTTCTGAGCTAGCGCACGCGCTGCATCAGGCTGCGCACTTCATTCGCCAGATTGATGACCTCATGACTATCATTCGCACCCAGGCGGGGCAGCTGCACCAGTTAAAGGCACTTCATCGGGATGTACTCGGGCGCATGGAAAACGCTCAAGCCACCACACAGGCGCTGGATAGGCTACAAGCGCAGCTGGACGCCGCCAACGATAATCGCCGTGCATTAGAGCTGAAGCTAAAGCGCTTCTCAGCCGGCGCCACGGAGAACCACGCTGATCGACCACCGCCGCGTCGTGTCGTCTCTCCAGCAGAGGAACACAAAGATGCCCAGATTGCGAAACTTCACCAAAAGTTGGCCAACACACGCGTCTCACTCTTTTTGTCCAAACAGGCAGAGGAGAAGGTGAAGGTGCAGCTGGAGCATAGTTGTGCGCGTGAAGCTCGACGAAAGCACGAGGACCACCATCGCTACGGCAGCAGTGGGCGATACAGCACACCGAGCTCTGCTCACACGCAGCCACGCAGTCGATCTGTCAGGGTCGGCGATGGCGCCAATGCGTCGCTGTCCAACACACCACAGCGGCGCTATACCCCAGTGTCCACTCCGCGTGGCGCGTTCTCGTATGCCATTGCCCATGACACACCGTGTCGTCAGTCGACCTCGCAGATTAGAGTGAACGGACGTGCCGTCTCCTCCATTCGCAGACCGGATGCTGTTAGCGCGGGGCAGGATCGCACAAACGCGTCAATTAACAGCAGTACGCCGTGGCCCTCCTCGCGCTACGTAATGCCGTCAGCGGAGATCGAGCGGGGACCATGTCCTATCTGCCTTACCCCGCTGACCTCGTGCTGTCCTGAGGAGAACGGTCCCGCGGCGGATAAGGCAGCGTTTTGCTTCAGCTGTCGCCGCTACTTCACCTTTGGAGAGCTGCGGACGCGCGATTGACGTGAGATGATGGAACATCTGTACGTTGACTTCTCGGGGGTTGCTCGTATGCGGTTGGAGAGAGAGAAGATGTGGTGGGGTAGCCGCAGAAAGTCCCGAAAAGGGTGATAGTAAAACACAGCTGCAGGCAGGTTCCTCCGCCCATTTCGGTTGGTTCTTTCGGATGCTCATGTCTTCTGTGTGAGGAACCGAGGGTGCCCTTCTTCCTTCTCTCTCTTTTTCCAGTCTACGGGGCTCTCTTTCTCTCCGGCCTGTCTGAGTGTGTCTGTGGCACTCACGGACGTGTACACTTCCCTGAAAGATAAGCAGCAAAGAGAAAAACGAGGAATGACTTGTCGATCCTCCTCCCTCCTTTCCTCTGCTGTCCGGTACACAGATTTGCCGTTCTCCTCTCCCTCGCTGCGTCCTGCTTCTGTGTGGCGGCTTTACATCCTCCGCGCCTTGCGGACGTTTTCACCTCGTTCGACCTATGTGATGTCACGAGTGGAAGGAGAAGAGTTTGACACATGTAATGCGTCGATCGACGCGCTCTCTGTGCACCCGGGCGATGACGCCACTCATCGGACACATGAGAGAGAGCCATAACGTATCACTGGTTTGCTTCTCAACCAGGCGTTCTCTCCCTTTTCCCTTTGCATTGAGCTCCGACTCGCCCTTTGCTTTCTTCACCCACGTCGTGCGTGCTGTACACACGCTGCGTCTGCTTTTAGCTCCTGCTGTGCAGTGGCCAGGCTCCGCTTCAGAAGACCTCAAAGTGGGTCTGCTCATATAGGTCATTCCTAACTAGGTAAACTGGCGTGCAGACATTGGTGCGCGTACAGGGCACAAGCGTGCTAACTAGTAACAATGACCATCACACTGACGAATAACAACCGCATCAATATCCCCGCGGTATGCCGGCTTCGTGAGCCGAAGACAAACAAGACGGTAGGATCAGGGGTGCTGGTGGCGCCGGGGCTGCTGTTGACGTCCTCTGTTGCAATCCCTACGCCGTCGTGTGCTACGTGCGTCGTGGCCACCTTCTTTGAGGGCACCAAGAAACATGCCGTGGATGTGCAATTGCAGCCGCAGCACTACTATTTTGCCTCTCGCTATCCGCTCGAACTGGACTACTGCCTTATCAGCTGCGATCAGGCACCGCTGCTCAATGTCACACCGGTGCGCATGCCGCTCACTGGGAAAGGATGGGCTCCAGTAGAGGAAGGCGATGTGCTCCTAATTGTCGAGCACCCCATTGGCTGCGTGGACGGCACCGCGGCAGTGGCACTAGACGAGGGCGTGACCTCCCCTCTTACGACAACAGTGACCGATGAACGCGCCGTTGACCACGTGCAGGTACCGTACGTGGAACAGAAGCGCTTTGAGGAAGTGCTGCACTGCCGCGGCGATATGAACTTCCTCAAGTCCCACGGCAGCTGGATGACAGCCGGCTGTCCTGCTTTCAACGAGAATGGTCAGCTGGTTGGACTGCAATCCCAGAGCCGAGTAGATGACGAGGGAGTCGTGAATCGCGTCCTGTCGATGATCTCTATTGTGAAGCACCTTTTCGCCAACGTGCAGCTGCCGCATCTCCCGCAGGAGGAGGTTACCTTTGAGGATGTGTGGGACACGTGGTACGTAACGAACGACATCACCCGCGTCATTGCCATCCTCGCCAACTTTAAAGGCAGGTCCATGGCCCAGCAGGTCACCTGTCGCCTGTGCGAGCTGACAGCAAAGCCGGAGCTCGTGAAGAGCATCGCCTCGAACGGCGGCATCGAGGTTATTCTGCAGAATCTTAGCCTCTTCTGTAGTCAAGAAAACCTCTCCGAGATTGGCTTGCGGGCTCTCTGGAACGTAAGCGTTGGCGAGGAAGCGCATCTATCCATGATTAGCGAAATGGAAGGCGTGCGCATCATCCTTGACGTTGTGGCGACATTTCCGGCAAACAAGACGGTGCTCGAGTTTGCCGCAGTGCTGCTACACAACATCGCAGGGTGCCATGCGACGCCCGACTTCTCCCAGACTCACGGCGCGCGTGCGCTGACGGTGTTGTATCCTGGGTTTCAGCAGTTTCGTGAGAGCATTGTGCTGCAGAAGTTTGCACTCAGCTTCTTTGCCACCCTTGTACGGCTGAGGGAGGAGTTTGCACGGATTTTGGTTCAAGAACGCATCCTCGAGCACATTATCCACCTTGTCGAAGAGAAACCGCAGCAGATTTTCCTCATGGAAATAGTCGTCCATTTTGTGGCGGAGATGGCCCAGTACCCCCAAACAGTCGAGCTAATTTGCCGCAATTATGCGTTGCATGGCGTCACCAGCATGACACGTCTGATTGATCTTCTCATTGGTATCATTTTCGACCACAAGGACCAGGATAGTCTCTTGGTGAACGGCAATCGGGCGCTGTGGGGACTTGGCAATGTGCCCACCTGCCGCGCGATCATTTTGGAGAATCCTCGAGGCACCGAAGCACTGCTCATCTCATTACCAGCACTCATAGCAAGCAGTCACCGTTAGGCGTTTTATTGTTTTCGTTCGTGGTGACGTCTGTACGCACTTCACGCTTCTCTTCTCGCACCGAAGTCAGGATCTCATGAGGGAGGCAGGAGCCTTATTGGGTGTTCTGCGAGGCTAGTGGTGGAAAGGCCCACCGGTGATGTCTGCCGGCTTCTGTCTGGGATGAAAAGGATGTGGCTGTACTGTTTGGCGTCCTTCTTGTTTGCTTCACAGGCACTCAGAGAACGTCTCTGAGGCTTTTTTCTTTTGGGAGGTGAATGCTCACGGCCCCTGCCCTCTCCTCCCCTTCTCTCGCTCTCTTCGATGTACGTTAGCACCTCTGTTTTCTTCGGATCCCTCATGTTTTGAATTGCAATTTTTCCGCGTGTGGAACAGATGCTGTGAACCAACGAGTGAGGGGGAAAAAGACACCGTAGAGATCTTCTTAGCACGGGCGGCCATACCAGCCGTTGCTGCATGGCTGGCTTCTGTTTAGATATCTGCAGTTGCACGCCTGGCGGCTCTGCGTTTGGTCACGTCTGAGGAAAAGAAGCTCCTGTCACTGCCGCGTCTGCACGCGTGCACCTCCTGCCGTGCAACACCAGAGAGTTTGCATTTCTAACACCTCCCAGGAGTCCTTGGGTTCGCTTTGCAATGCTCGACTGTCTCCTATCTTTGCCATACCTGACACGCTCGAAGCCTCCCGTTTGCTGCTCCTTTCCTGGCCCCTATTCTCCTCTTCCTCTTTCCCATTCCTCAACAGAGGGACACGTGCGTTCACACTACGTACGCCTGCCGAGGCACACCGACTGATACTGGCGAGAGAGGTCGTACCGCTGGTGTTTGTGCTTCACTCGACTTGTTTGAAAATAGAACGCCTTCTGTCGCGTAATGAATACGGACGAAACGAAGCGAAAGCAAAAAGAATGGCGGGCGAACGAACGAGAGAACGACACACACACCACACACACGTCGTGCGAGGTCAAAACTAACAGCTTCCCGTCAAAGTAGCCTGTCGAAGCACTCTTAGCGAACCCGCTGTCCCTCCGTTTGATACGATGGAGGAAGGGAGAGGCGGGAAAAAAAAGGTCACTGTGGCACGTCTCCTGCGAGTTTCCCTTGCTCACTGAACACAGCGTAAGTGGAACCCACATCTCAGGGGCGGTGTTCGCGTCACCGTGCTGTAGTCGACCCCTCTGCTCGCACCTCCTCTTTGCGTTGCTCTCTCCGCTGCGCGCTTGAACATTCGTCGTAGCCCTCCGTTACCCCCTTTTTTTTCGGATTTCGGCTTGCTTTGCTTCTGGATGCTCATCAGCGGCGTCAGTGTTGCTGCGCTCTCGGTTGGCTTTTTGTTTTGCAGGGGACCCGCTTAAAGAGGAAAACGCCAAACGATCTATTGCCTGCTGCTCACTGGTTACCGCTTCAGTTGTTGTTTTTACTCCAAGGGCCGGAAAGAGGGGGGGTTGGTCTCCACATTTTTCTTTGCCTTTCGTCCGCCAGTTTTTCCCTTTCGCCGCTTTTTTCGTGCCCCCATAGTGGTGCCGTGAACTTCACCCGTCTACACCTCTCTAGCAGGTGAAGCAAAATCCACACGTCATAGGCGTGGAGGACGTGCTTGCCCCCTTTTCTTGTGTTTCAACTCGCTGCCCCTCCGATGTAGTAAAGCTTTGAACACGTCACTGCTATTTTGGAAGCGCTATAGTGGGTCCCAAGGCCGGCTCGTCCCCCGCAGTGGGAGAGGAGGTAATGATGACGGAGACGCCGCGGCTGGTGCACCTCACCACCGAAACCGGTAGTCTCCTCGACGACGGTGCTGAGGGGCGAAGGCCTCAGCCAGGCGTAGTCCCCAACTCTATCTTGTTTGTGTTCAACTCAGGACAGAGAAGGCGAGGCCGCCGTGCCTCTCGGTGAACCAAAAACAGAGGTTGGCCGCCTCGTGACCAGTGCTGGACCTTCTGCATCGCCTATAACGCGCAAAGAGGCAACCGCTGCGTCACGAGACACAGCTACTAGAAGCTCTTTTCGTCAAAGCAGTCTGGTGGGGCACAAGGAGTCGCTCCTCAGCAATATGCTGTCCCTTCGGAGTAGTCTCGTGGCCCCAGTAGTGAACGCCGCACACACCCCTCGCGCAAGCAATGATGAGATACAGCTCCCAACTTTGGCCAGGATTCCGGTAGCCCCGGTGGCGGGGTACATCGTTGACGAACGGCATTACCTCGGCGCAGCTGGCGGACCTCGATGGAAGCCAGGATCGCCTTCAAATGCTATCACAGGAGTGATGGAGCAGGGCGGTACTGTGATCGATGTCACGGATGCCGGAAAGCGGGCAAGCCGCGCCGACTCTCTGGTCACGTTTGCGGCAGTATCGGTGAAGAGAGCCTGGAGTACACAGACGTCAGTCCTAACACGTCGCTCAGGAACGGTACCTCCTCGACAGGAGGGCAGGGCGATCGGCACTACGCCTCCCTGTACGGCGCTGCATTTCATATCTTCAAGGCCAACGTTGGCGCGGGGATGTTTCTCTTGCCCACCTACTACGAAGACGCGGGTTACCTTGTTGGCGGCTTCTTGGTTGTGCTGCTGGGCGCACTCATGATCGAATGTACCGTCTCGTTGCTGCACGTGAAGCACCGCATGAACACGTTGAGGTGAAGACGTACCTGCAGTCGTCGAGTTTGTTCTGGGGGACTACTTTAAAAAAATCGTGCAATTTTCCCTCGTGTTCACGCCGTTTGGATTTTGCATTATGTTCCTGCAGTACCCTCGTCCATGTTGGCGGCATTCTTCAACGAGAGTTGGGCGTACACAGTATTTGTCGGCGTGACCCGACGACCCTCATCTCAAACAAGTTGCACGTTCTGGTCTACGCGTCGATACTAGCCGGCGTTTTTGTGCTCGCTGTGCTGTCAGGGATAACTGTCGTGGATATCGAGAGGCTGTCGCGCGCCGCATTGCCAAAGGTGTGAGGGCGGCTATTCCGACGCCCCGTCTCATTGTATTTATCTCGGGACATATGTTTTCGCTGGAGGGCATTGGTGTGGTTCTCCCTGTCGAACATAGCGTTGCACCAGAGAATCGCGCCCAGTTTGGTAAGGTACTGCGCTATACCCTTGTTGCCATCGCCACATTCTACGTTTTTTTTTTTGGGGGGGGGTGCTCGGCTACGCGGCCTGCGGGGGGCAACTGCACACTTCCGTCGCGCTGGCACTACCGCCGAGTGGTGTGAAGCGGGTGCTGCTGGGGCTCAGTCTCATTTTCGGGTTTCCCCTCCAGTATGTCCCTGCTATCCAGGTTATGGACAGGGCGTTTGGTGTGAGCATCACCAGTGACAAGAAGAAGGCATTTCTTTTACGTGTGGCACTCAACCCGCTTTTGGACTTGTGGCGGCCTTTGTCGGCAGTGACACCATCAACATTGTTGCCAGCTTTCTTGGCTCCTTTGCAGGGGTGCATCTCATGGTGACGGTGCCCGCGCTGCTTGCTCTGCAGATCGACCACACGCTGAATGGAGACAAGGAGAAGTATAGCTACAGAGAGCACCTCCTGCTGTTATTCGAGGGTCCTTACACGATCGCTCGATCCCAATACTACGTCTACCTACTTTTAGCAGTTGTAGTCTGGTTGGTGGTCTGTACTACACCTTGGTCTCCATATTCGACAGGTAGAGTAGGCAACAGCGTGGTTGACCACTGTGTGGTGGTGCGCACGAGTGACCTTTCTTTCTCTTTGCATCTCCTTAGTTCTCTCTCATAATTCTTCTGACGCCAAACGCCTGCAGGACTGCGGATGAGTATGTGGAGAACCTCTGCACACTTCGCTATGCTGCGTGTTCTCTCTTTTTCTTTTTTTTCTCCGTTTGCACCGCTGAGCACCGAGATGATGCATGTGACCAGACAGGCATCCGGGAAAAGGGGAGAACAGAAAATGGAGAGGGCAGGGGCTAGCCCTAGCAGCCAAGTGAAGCGGTCTCAACGGACCTTGCTGTGCTCACTATGCTCTTTACTGATACTACTTGTTCTCCTGTTTGCATTCTATGCGGCCTTTTCTTTCTTCAGCCGTTGTTGTTTTCATCCCTTCGTCGGTGTGGACGGGTGGTGAATGCCATTCGTGGCACCTTCTACGCATTCTTCTTCCTCTATTCCTCCGCTCTCTGCTTGACAAGTGGGGTTCATCATATTAGTTTTTCTTCTCCTTTTCCTCGGCTTCCTGTGCTGCTGCTAAACATCGTGGTGCTCTGAGAGGAAGAAAAATGTAGCTTCCCGATGCCTGTGGTGTGGGGTGCACACAACAGTCATGGCACATGTGTGGGTTACTCTGCAGGGGTGAGGACTGGCTGTACAATGGCTATGCATGCAGAGGGTCAGCACCTCCGTGCCGCTTACAGGGGCGCACAGGTGCGATTAGCATCTCTAGAAGCGGTGTTTGCTGTGTCCATTGGTATACTTTGTTAGGTCTGCTAACCTCAGGCTAATAGGCTAGTTCTCCAATGATGACTTCCACACGGCGGACGTCTGCTATATGGGCTGGCGCAGGTGTGGAGACTGTGCGGGCGTTGCTGCTGTTTTTTTTTCTTCGCTTCAGTGTGGAAAATGTTGAACTGTGCAAAGAGACATAGAGGAGAGGGGGAGGCCGCCTCGGCGACCGAACGCAAGAGGTTATCTCCAGATGTGCTCTACCGTTATTCCATTCCTCCACAAGGAAACACACACACACACGCATGCCCAAGAATAACCGCCGATACATGTGAAGCAACGAAACTTGAAGAGAGATGCACCTCTGCGTTCTGCGAGCGGAACGCAAAGGCTGTCGTCGAAACCCCCTCTCTCAGTATTCGCTCCCCCTTTTGGGGGCTGCGCTCCTTCTACCCAGACGTTCTCTTGCTCACAAGTGTGGAAAGCCCTTTCACCTTTCGCTGTGCGAGACCATTTCTCGAGGGCTCGCTCACTCACCTTCTCCTACCTGTCTTGATTTCATTTGATCCACCTGCTTTCACCATTTTCTGTCGTCTCCAACTCTGCACACACCGCAGTTCAGTGTATCTGTGCGTGTGTTTGCGTCACTCCTTCCCCCCTCCCCCTCACCGTTGTGCTTCAATTCGTTTTTGTTTTCGCTTGGTTGTTTCTTCGCATCTCCCCAACTACATCAACCACCGCTACTTTGCTCGAACAGGAGACGTTTGCGTTGCTCCTTCCTAGTTTCTGCAAAACGAGCAAAGTAGATAGACACACAAACAGAAACACCTCGCGTACGTCTCTCTCTCTCTCTGCGAAGACTTCGTTAGGGCAACTGTCGCTCACTTGTTCTGTTTTTTTTTTTCTGTGCTGTTCTCGTGCGTGTGTGAAGAAGCCTGTCACCTCTCCCTTCCTCCACTCCCCTTCGTGTTGCCCTTGTATCCCGCAGCCCAAAGCGCTCCTTGGTGGGACCTTTCGCACTCGCCCTGCGTGTGTGCCGTTACGTCTCCTATACACTTGAGACCCACTCTGTCGCGGTAGTCAAACGCAAACGCAGTGATATATCGCTAATTAGTCTCGGCGCTGGAAAAGCCAACATCTCACACATAACGACACAACACAAGGCAGAAACAACAATGAGCGTCCCTCCCGAGATGAGAAACTCGAAGGTGAAGCTTAACAAGCTCATCGTCGAAGAGCCGTACAACGATGACAACAGTGTTGTGTCGATGAATCCAAAGCGAATGGAGGACCTCAACATCTTCCGTGGTGACACGGTTCTCGTCAAGGGCAAGAAGCACCGCAGCACCGTCTGCATCGCGATGGAGGACGAAGAGTGCCCGCCAGAGAAGATCAAGATAAACAAGGTCGCGCGCCGCAACATTCGCATTCACCTCGGCGACACCATTCGCATCTTTTCCTGCAAAGATGTTCCGTACGGCAACCGCATTCATGTGTTACCCATCGACGACACGGTGGAGAATCTCTCGGGTGACTTATTCGAGAACTTCTTGAAGCCCTACTTTCTGGAGTCGTATCGGCCCGTCAAGAAAGGCGACTCCTTTGTTTGCCGTGGTGCCATGCGCTCTGTGGAATTCAAGGTAGTGGAGGTGGACCCGGGTGAATACTGCATTGTGTCGCCAGACACGATCATTCACTCCGAGGGCGATCCGATTCATCGCGAGGACGAGGAGGCGCTTGATGGAGTGGGCTACGACGACATCGGCGGTTGCCGCAAACAACTCAATCAGATCCGCGAGATGGTCGAGCTCCCCATTCGCCATCCGGAACTGTTCAAAAACATCGGCATCAAGCCTCCCCGTGGTATCCTGCTTTACGGCCCTCCAGGGAGCGGCAAGACGCTCATCGCGCGTGCTGTCGCAAACGAGACGGGCGCTTTCTTCTTTCTCATCAACGGCCCTGAGATTATGAGTAAGATGGCTGGCGAATCGGAGAGTAACCTGCGCAAGGCCTTTGAGGAGGCCGAGAAGAACGCCCCGGCGATCATCTTTATCGACGAAATTGACTCCATCGCCCCGAAGCGCGAGAAGGCGCAGGGCGAGGTGGAGAAGCGCATCGTCTCGCAACTCCTAACGTTAATGGATGGGATGAAGTCGCGTTCGCAGGTGATCGTGATGGCGGCGACGAACCGCCAGAACACTATCGATCCAGCGTTGCGCCGCTTTGGCCGCTTCGACCGAGAGCTCGACATTGGGGTGCCAGATGAGATTGGCCGCCTAGAGATCATTCGTATCCACACAAAGAACATGAAGCTGGCCGAGGACATTGATCTGGAGAAGGTGGCCAAGGACTCGCACGGCTTTGTCGGCGCCGATTTGGCGCAGTTGTGCACGGAGGCTGCCATGCAGTGCATTCGCGAGAAGCTCTCCGTTATTGACTGGGAGGATGACACCATCGATGCCGAGGTGATGAACGCGATGTGTGTAACACAGGAGCACTTTCGCGAGGCTATGGCGAAGACAAACCCGTCCGCGCTGCGCGAGACGCAGGTGGAAACGCCGAACGTCGTCTGGGAGGATGTCGGCGGTCTCCTCGACGTCAAGCGTGAGCTGCAGGAGCTGGTGCAGTATCCCGTCGAGTACCCGTGGAAGTTCGAGAAGTACGGCATGTCGCCACCGAAGGGTGTCCTCTTCTACGGACCGCCTGGCTGCGGTAAGACCCTGCTGGCCAAGGCGATTGCGACGGAGTGTCAGGCCAACTTCATCTCTATCAAAGGTCCGGAGCTGCTGACAATGTGGTTCGGTGAATCGGAGGCGAATGTTCGCGACGTCTTCGACAAGGCCCGGGCTGCTGCCCCTTGCGTGCTCTTTTTTGATGAACTGGACTCCGTCGCTAGGTCCCGCGGCGGCCACGGTGATGGGGGCGCGAGTGACCGTGTGATCAACCAAATCCTGACAGAGATGGACGGTATGAACGTCAAGAAGAATGTCTTCATCATTGGTGCGACAAACCGGCCAGACGTGCTCGACCCTGCGATCATGCGCCCTGGCCGTCTCGACCAACTCATCTACATCCCGTTGCCTGACAAGGCGTCTCGTGTGGCTATTATTAAGGCGAGCTTTCGTAAGTCGCCGCTGGCCTCTGACGTCGATGTGGATCAGATTGCCGCCGCCACGCACGGCTTCTCCGGCGCCGACCTGTCGGGTATCTGCCAGCGCGCGTGCAAGATGGCTATCCGCGAGTCCATCAACAAGGAAATTCAACTCGAAGAGTTAAAGAAGAGCGGACAGTTGGACGAGAATGCCAATATCGACCCGGTACCGGAGATTACGCGTGTTCACGTGGAGGAGGCGATGCGCGGAGCCCGCCGCTCCGTCTCTGAGGCGATATTCGGCGCTACGATATGTTCAAGACCTCCTTGCAGCAGAGCCGCGTCTTCGGTGGTAGTAACCTGGCCCCAGCGGAAGCCGTTGCACCGGCTGGTGGCAGCGCCCCGCAGCCTGTAGCTGACGACGACGACCTCTACAGCTAAGAGGAAGCGAAGGCAGGTGTTTTGTTTTCAGCTTACTTCTCCTCTTTTTATTTTCGTTCAGACTTCTTTCGTTTTTTATTTCTTGGGATGAATGTGGGTGTTGCGGTTTATGGTGGGACGTTCACCAGCGCTGCTCTGGGCTTGCGGCGGAGATGATATTGTTTATGTGATCCTTCCCCTTCCACGCTTTACACGCGTGTCGTTACCTTGCGGCTTCAAGCGTGCGGTGTGGACACCGGATGCATGCCCATTGTGTAGGCACGCGAGGTGGTGGAACGGTAAGCTGAAGCACAGGCAAAGATGATATACCCCTCACCTTGGCCCGTGCTTCTTTCTTGACACGTTGATGCAGAGCTGAAACTTTTCCATCTCTTGGTGTTTCCATTTCTGTGTTCTTTTTTCTTGTATAGGTTGGGCTCTTGTACTGTTGCGGCACTTGTGTGTGAGTGGCGCACTGTCACGCGTCTTGTGGTGGGGTACATGTAGTTGGCTATAGAGGCTGGTCTCTGCTTGCCTTTGCCTTCCGTCGGCTTCTTGCAACAGCCACCTTTTCCCTTCTCGATATGCCTATCGCCTCCCCTCTCCTATTTATTCCCTCCTATCACGCTAGTCCATCGTATGTCGTCCTAGCGGGGCTACTATGGGACTTACCTAGTGTGTGTTTGCAGTTTTTTTGTTCTTGCGACGGTGCTCTCTCTCTCGCGTGTGGATTTGTTTGGATGCGTAGCATGGAAATGAGGCTGAATGGAAGATGAGGTTACTATTTCAGGATGAGCATGTGCGAAGAGGAGCTTCGCAAGAACCCTCTGGAGAGAAAGGACTCTTGTACTGTGCGCGTACCACCAGCGTTTCGTTAACGACTACCCATGGCGCCCTTCATTTCTTTTTACATTGTGTCTTGGGGAAACCAAACGCAACCTCTGAACAAGTGTCCTCCTACCCTCCCCTGCTGCAAAGCGCAACCGGGGGGCATCAAGATGCCTGGTGATTGCTTGTAGTGCGGCTACCCTACGAGCAGAACTACTCTCTACCTCGACAACCTCTCCTCGTTCTCCCCTACGCCTGCTCTACGTGGTCAACATCTTTGTATCCCACGCCTCCACACGTGCAGCATACTTACCCCACCACCTACCACCCTTGTGTTTGTCTATTTTTTTTTGTTCTTGTACGTTCGTTTCTCGTTATTCACTACGGCCTTGACCCTCATCGGTTGCACCTTCTCACATTTGTTTTTTGTTTTTTCCGTCGCGTCTCTTCTCCTCCTCTAGTGCTGCTCACGGCTCCCCTCATTCGAACTTGTTCGTTCACACATTATTTTTCCTTCATGAACGGCTCTCTATACATTCTGTGTGTTCACTAGCTGGTGCAGACTAGGAGCCGCCACTTTGTGCGTGCGGGTGTATACACACACACACATACATACATACATATACGTATATGCATATATGTGCTTTCCGCCGAGGATAGACATTCAGAAAGTAGCAGACGAGAGGAACTGTGCGTCATGCCACTGTTTGTCATTCTGTTTGGCGCCCCTGGCAGCGGGAAGGGGACGGTGAGCGATCTGCTCATGAAGCACTACGGCTTTGTACACCTGAGTGCTGGTAGTGTGCTGCGCGAAGAGGTGCGAAAAAAGTCTCCGCTAGGACTGAAGTGTGCAGCCATCATGACCGAAGGGCACCTGATTCCGGATGAGCTCATTGTGGACCTCGTGTGCAACCGACTGAGAGAGCCGGCTGTGCAGGCGCACGGCATTCTGCTTGACGGCTTTCCACGAACCCTGCGGCAGGCAGAGGAGCTCAGCACGCGCGGCTTCAAGTTCGACATGCTGCTTTTCTTGACGTGTCGCCGGAGATCCTGCTCGACCGTTGCCTTTCGCGGCGCCTTGACCCGGTGACGGGGCGCATTTACAACCTCAAGAGTGACCCGCCGCCGTCGGACATTGTGGACCGTCTTCTGATCCGCCCGGACGACACAAAGGAGAAGCACCAGCGTCGCATGCAGATCTACAACAATCAAAAGGCAGCTCTCATGGCCCACTACTCCGACATTATCATTGAGGTTGACGCAGACCCGGACATCAAGGTAGTCTTCGAGACGCTACAAGAAAGGATCAACAAGCAGTTGCGGGGCACCACTACACAGGCTCGTACTGCGAAGCTCTAGTAGCGACAAACACACACGTGTGCGCACATTGACTAGCGCCACGGTGAAGAGAGGAGTAGGAAAGAGGACTGGATTCTCGCATTCAGCCAACGGTCTGCAGTCAACTGCTCCCCCCCCCAATCCCCCTTCCGTAGTGGGAGCTATGCCGCCATGATCTCTCTCTCTCCGCATTTCCAGCGTATTTCCTGTGCATGCTTATTCGGCCCCTTCACTTTTGTATTTTCCTTCCCTTTTATCAGTGTACAGCTGCTCTATGAAACTTCCCGCAGCGCCCTCACCTCTTCGTAACATGACACCGCCGTCTCACCGCTTCCTTCTTTTTCATTGTTTGTGCCCCATTGGACACCTGTCATTGGTACTCGTTGTCGCCGGACGGAGCGGGGTAACACACGCACACGCAGCAGGCTATTGTGGACATGTCGCCTGTGCCTCTGTTGTTCGCTCAGACGACAGGCGGGCAGCTGTGCAGATTTGCTACCGTGTGAAGACAATGAGCGACATTTGGATCTGCGTGTGCGGGTGTACAGGGCTCGTCCTTTCTCTGCGTTTGTGTTTCACCTCTTTTGCCTCTCTCTTTGGCCCAATGAATCAGATTTGGTGGTGCGTCGTAACTTGCAGGGATGGATTGCGCTAGAAGCTTGAGAGGAGACACTGAAAGATCCTTGCTTTCACCTACTGCCTGCTGTCCTCACTTTGTTTTGTTGCTGAAAAATCTGGGGCCCTGCTGACAGCGATGCTGAATCATTGTCTCGCCCACTTTCTTTTGTCTCTCTGTTGAACTGCTTTCCTGCCACTTCGTATTTCTCCACAGCCCCTTTGAGGACACCGTCAACTCACCCGCCATCACCTAACAAACATACAACCAGGAAGTGCTTGTGCTTTGAAAACATAAAAACGCTGAATTGTTCTCCATGCCGTCTTGCTCGTGTGCTCTCTGATTTCTTCTGTTCCATGCTGTTCTATCCGCTTCTTTGCTGTTTGTCTTCTGGGACTTCCCGAGAGTATGCCACCGCAGCTCTCTCTGTACGTTGTGGATTCGCTTCGGTCGAGGGCCCTCACTGTTCACCTGCTTGTCCCCATCTTCATCCGCCATTACTCATCCACGGTGCAGGCTGTCTCGCCGCCGTTTTCCCAGGTCTGCGTGATGGGGTGAACGGCCGTCATGCAATGCCCCTCACCCCGATGGTGCTTGTTGTGGGACGCTGTGAGACCTTGGGTCAATCACACCCCTCTTGGGGGAAAGGGAAAGTGACTGTGATATGCTGCCGTGGCGTTCAGCACACGGGTAGTGGTCGTCTAGAGCAGTGTTGGTGCAGTTTGGTTTACCTCGCGCCAACCCCTTTTCATGCAGGTGGTCTATTCTCTTGCAGTGCCGTGAGTCGCCTTAGCCGCCCTCGTTGTCGATGTCAAGCTACGAACGGCATTAGGGGGGGGCACCAGTTTACTCCCAGCACAAGCTGCTGTGTGCGCTTCCTCTTGGATGCGAGAAGACAGCACATCATTATTAAATCAAAGAGCAACCCAAGAAGCAAAGTAAATGCCTTTTGACGACAATTGCAGTGGTCCCCCTTTTCCTTGAAGACATCCGGGACATAATCTCACACTTGCGCCTAGCGACCGAAGGAACGGGGCGGAGCTGTGCATGCCAGACACGCCCCCCGACGCCTGTTCAAGGCACCCGCCACTACTGCCACCGCGCGCCGCCTGCCTTCCTCGCTGGCAGTTTCTATTTTCTCCTCGTTTCGTTAGCCTCCCTTTGGGCTTTATGTATTTGTACGGGCTCACCACATGCACGCTTTTGAGGGAATGTTGAAAGGCTACGTATTGTTTTCCAGCCCCTTTCCTTCCTACGTTCGGTATACCCAGTCCTCTGATATTCCCTTACTATCGCGAGTGATGCAACGTGTATCACGTACCCTCCCTCTCTGCCCCCCACATTTTGACCACGAATTGATTCCTTTTCCTTCCAACTTGCCCACGCCCTGCCCAGCCGGCAGGGGCCCGCGCTGCGCCGAGCCCCACCGCCGACCTCCGCAGCGACACGCCGCCCTGACCTTCCGCGCAACATGGGGGCGCCCTGTGCACTGAGGCGCTACGCGCTGACGTGTTTGCTCGTCATCACGGTCTTAAATATGGGAAAAGGAATCTAGGTAACGGCGGAGAAAGATATCCGTATATACATGCCCATCAATCCCTGATATTCCGCTGCTCTCTCACTCTGGCGGCGCGCGGAGGACGTAGGCTGTAACGAGCTATGCGACTCATGCCTTTGGTAGTTTTGTTCCCCCTGTGCGGCGATGTCAGCAGCGATGCTTACTTTGTCACATGTCGTTCCTTTGTTCCTCTCATTCGTCTTTCCTCTTTCGGAGATGCAGGCAAGGCATCCAGAGATCCGCCCCCTCCTCTCCAACAACATCGCCGGATACAGAAGACAACAAGCCCCCCTCCCCCGGCAGGCGGCGTCGCTCCCAGTTCCCATGCTTTAAAAAGCTGATCACCGTGCGCAGGTGGTGTTACTAACTCAGCTGAACATGGTGCGCCGCATCCCAAGATCGGGAGAACACTTCGGATGATGAACGAGGAGTCGCAGAACAATACCCTTTATGGACCCCCTGGCGCGGCCGCGCGGCTCCCGCTAACTTTGCGATGCGTGGGGCCCCATTCGCTGGGGCGGGGAAAAGTGTCCTTCCGGCCGGAATCGAACCAGCGACCCTGTGATACCTGCGGACTCTACAGTCACATGCTCTACCAATTGAGCTACAGAAGGTTTGGCTTGCCCCAATTTCCACCACTTTCCCAAAAGTGGACGTCGACGGAAAGAAGTGAAGAAAACACAGGCCGCTAGGGGGATCGAACCCCTGACCTCCGTCTTACTAGGACGGCGCTCTGCCATTGAGCTAAGCAGCCACACCCTTGGTGGTTCGCGTCGCCGATGAGGCCCTTGCGAGAAGGTTCCGCGCGGCTTTCCGGGGCACGGCCGCCCCCTCCCCTTGGGGCAGGCGGGGGCGGGGGGTAGGGCGGGTCCGCCCCTCTCCGCGGAAAAACACGGGCCACCGCACCTGCCCGGGCGCGTCCCCGGGAAAAGGGCGCCAGGATGGAAAGACTGAAAAGAGAGCAACGACGGAGTGTAGTTGAAAGAAACTCTGAAGAACGAAAATAGCCTCCGCGGAAAGTGGCGATGGAAGAACGCAAGGGGCAAATAATGGGTGGTGCTGCAGGTTATGCTTTGCTGTTGGTGCAGGTATGACTTCGGGCTTTCTGATTTTCTCTTTGGCTTGGGCTCAAATGATCTTTACTCCGATAAATCAAGTGGCCAAAGTCCCTGTAGAAGCTTCTCTCCCCAAGCATGGAGAAGCACTCCACCACCGAGCCGCTTTCTCAGCAAGGAAAGTGGAGAGGCCAAATATCACTCGCAAGGACGAGCAAGCAGTTTTGCTGGCGCTTGTGTGCCCAAATCTTCTACGGCAGAAAGCCTGGCGCCGGTGACCAGTGCTCGCGTCGTCGAGACACAGTCACACACACACACACACACACACGACGGCATGCCCACAGCGATTCACACGACTGCGGCACCGTTCCAAGACTCCACTGCCCTGATGCCATGACGCGGAAGAAGATGCGCAGAAAGTACGAGCGAGGGAGAAGGGGATGGAGGGCGATGCTGGTGAAGTGAAGCCACCTGCTGCTGGTCAAATATATAGTGCTACCCCCGTGCGATCGTCTTTGACGAGAGTCTCCGTTGGACAAAGAGCCACACGACCCATGTCACCGACACTGGCCACAGACTGAACTAGC
The DNA here is from genome assembly GCA_003664395.1 of Leishmania lainsoni. NCBI lineage: Eukaryota > Euglenozoa > Kinetoplastea > Trypanosomatida > Trypanosomatidae > Leishmania > Leishmania lainsoni. Next base: position 449,928 of record RAIA01000041.1, read on the forward strand.
CGTTCCAAAGGTCAAGATAAAGCAGAAGAGTTTGATGCCACTACCGTGGAGCGATACTGGCAGCACGGCATAACGCGTCATTGACTGGTGCTCTGGGCAATACTACCTCCCTCACTCGCCCTAGTCAAACCCAACCGGCAGAGCCTCCGTGAGTCAGGGGGATAAGGTGTGCAGTGTTGCCGCACACCATGCTATGTCTTTTTTCGCTTAATCACAGGTTTGAGTTTGGCGCCTCTGTGGTCAGACGGTACTGCGGCCTCTGCTGCGGTGTCATTCTCATCGCCATGTGTGTACTGCCGGAAGTGCTCCTGGTTTGTGCGAAAGCAATTGGCGCCGTACGGGCACTTCAGATTTCCTGTCACAGTCTCAACAGCTACTTCGTACTCGTCTGTCGCTTCGGAATCAGCATCATCATCTTTCGTCGTCGCATTCGCCATGTTTGCTTTGCGAAGCGGCAAGCGTGGTCGCTTCTCGCCAGCAGTAACAGAAGGTGAGCCCTTATTGTCAGCAGAGAGGCTTGCCTTTGCCTTTGACTTGGCGACCTTGCCGCCCTTTCCCTTCAGTTCGTCGGCAACAGAGGAGTGTGTGACGTCACCGATGCGTCCAAGGATGGACGTGTCACCCACCAACCTACCTTCACGCATCTCCTGCAAGAGTGCCTTATCGGCAGGTGCTAGATCGTCCTCGCCTTGGATGACGTTGATGTCACCAGTCTCCTTTGCGTTGCTCAGCTGTCGCTCCGTAAAACAGCAGAGGTGGCGCCACTTCCAGGACTCGATTTCCTCGTCCCTAAATTGCATGATCACCTCGGTCCCGATGCGTAGCTCATGTTTCTCAATTTTTTACCACATGACGTGTTCGAGCACTTGGCCCGTCCTGATTTGGAATACTCCACGCACAACCTTGGCATCGTCTCTCTTCGTGCTTTCGTTGTGCTTTCGATCTTGTTAACAACTCCCTGTGGCGCAACAGTGTGTATCTTTCGCATGCATGTACGTTGTGCAGGAGGCGATGGGTTCTCGTGAGGGGGAAACGAACAACGCACAGATACAGGGAGGCAGATACGTTAGTTTCAGTCGATGGTAATAGAGAAACAGCAGACGGAAGGTGAATTGGCTCGCACTCAACATGTCAGCTGCTAGGAACTCGATATGGAGCCAGGGAGTGTCAAGTATCCAGTCTTCTGTGAGTCTTAGTAGGCGTGGGAATACATGCAGCTTTTTGGCAACCCTACGCCAAAATTTGCACCACACCCTTTGTTGCCACTCTCTGTGCACAGCACTTATCGCAGCACCTGCTGCTGTCCTCCCCCCGCTCTCCCCGTACTCACAACCAAGCAAGATTGTTAGCGTCACTGACCATAGCCTCGTCGTTACACGACGTCCAAGAGATGGAAAGCGCCTCGCTATTTTATCCTGCAGGCAGTGCTCAAGTACGTGTGTGTGTGTGTGTGTGTGTGGAGAGAGAGAGAGAAAGGGGAGGGGGTTAGTTGCCTGAAAAAAAAGAGGAAAGAGATCACACTGGGAAGAGAACAGTGTGTCGTCGCATTACGAAATTAATAGAACCGAAGGTGTGCACCCAAAGATACACGCACAAGCACACGCGATCCATCACAACAGAAGGGACACTCCTCACTCCGCCACGGACAAAGGAGCTCCTCCCACTCTTTCGGGTTCGCGGTGAGTATAGGAGCCCACAGTTTTCAACTACACCGATACAATGGTAAGGATCTCATCTACAATAGCCCGAACGCGAGGGTCCATTATTGTCGTGGTGTACAGCCCGGTCTTGAAGGCCATGACAAGATCCCTCGTCTTGTTGTACTGCTGTCGGTGAAGCGCGAGAAGCGCACGAGCGACAAGGAGAGGCTTGTCGCTCGCCGTGTACAGCTCGACGGCGAGCGTGTGCGTACTGGCTTCGGCGTTGCGGTGGTCCAGGAGGTGGCCCATGTAGCGACTCGCCTTGACGAGAGGCTCTGACAGGTCCACGTCCCTTATGTAGTAGTCTGCGTGCAGCTGCTTCACCCGCTTCACCTCGCTTGCGGCAACCTCATCAAACTTCAGCTCTGGCCGCGGTACGTGCGCGGCCCGCACGGCTTCCTCACCATTCTCGTGGATGCGCATGTAAGTGCGCACAATGGCGGGGCAAAACTTCAAGAAGAATTTGTTTCGACCCATATTGTCGTCGCAGTTCAACACGTCAAACCAGGGGCGCATTGTGTTGCGCCGAAAGACGTAGTTGTGGAAGTCGCTGAGCTCGCAGTGGTTCTGTTCGTGGTGCTTCTCGAACATGAGAAGGTTCTGCAAGGCAGAGATGTAGTCACCCTTGCGGTAGAAAGCCTCTCCTACCTCTCGCTCATACCAATAGCACTGTGACTCGAGTGCTGTGAGGTAGGTGTCACCCGCCACTACGGACGGTTTGTAGAAGAGCTGCATCGTTGCCTCCCCCTTCTCCACCTGGTTGTCGCGGAAGTAGTACTTGGCTGCCTTGCTATTTAAGTACTTGTCCTGCAAGTCCAACCTCCGCGCCATATCTGCCTGCTCGGCGGCCTCAGCCGTCTTGCCCTCTCGTGCAAGAATCTTCGCCTTTTCCAGGTAAAGCAGTTCTAGTGTTGGTGTGTGGGCAATAGCTTTTTCAATGTAGGCATGGGCCAGCGCGTAGTCGCCGGTGCGGCGGTAGTGCGATGCGAGAAACGTGCGCACCCACAGAATGTAGCACGGGCTCGCCTCCCCGCCAAACCGGGAGAAGTCCCTCGCCTCAAGCTCCTGCTCCACCGTCGCGAAGAAGTCACCCATTTTTGCCGCTCGCTCAGCATCCGCGTACAACGACTTGAGCACACTGAACAAAGAGGGAATCCTGCGCTGGATGTAGGGGGTGACGAAAGCGGCAAGGCGCTCACTGAACTCTGCGATAGGCCCACAGTCCAGCGCGTGACGTTTTGCGTAGTCGCACTTTGGGTAGGCCGTCAGCACACGGTCAATGATCTCCATGTACTTCTCCGTGTACCCCACAGCCGGGCGAAGGTAACGGTCGAGGGGGATCTTCTGCAGGTGAGCCAGTGCTGCGATGCTGTCCGCCTCCGATACACCCATCGCAATCACCTCCATGTAGCGCTTCTCTGCCTCACTCCGCTGACCGAGCTGCGCGTGCGCCTTGGCGCGCAGAAGCAACTTGGTTTCCACGTCGATTATGTCGATGTCGTGTTTTTTAAGTAGCTCCAACGCACGCTGTGGTGCCCCGCTTTCCAGCTCGAGCTCAACACGATACAACTGTGCCTCGCTCACTTCGACGGGAGTGTCACCAGTGTCCATGATGGACGCCATGGTGTCCATGACAGCTGCGGCAATCCTGCTGTGGCCTAGAATGCGGTGGCCACACGAGAGTGCCACCCAGTTAGCACGCACGCTCGCCTTTGCCATGACCATCTTCTCGCGCGCCTCAAGGAACAGAGGCCAGTCCCGCAGTTGAATGCACACCGACGCCAAATCGCGCAGAACCTCTGTGTTCGTCGGATCAAAGGTTAACGCACGCTTGAACGCTTTGAGTGCCTCGCCAAACTTCTTATCGAGCCGCTGGCACATGCCTAACGCATGCCAGGCTACCATCGATTTGGGGTTGAGGAGAATGGCCTGCTTAATGGATTCGTAGCCTTCCTCTTGTCTGTCCATGTTGTACAGGACAAGCCCGCGGCCGGCAAACGTGTCCACATGATCTGGAACGATGCTGAGAATGCTCTCCGATGTGCGCAGCGCCTTGCTGTACTCTCGATTTGAGTATTCACGATTCATCCTGTCGAACAGGCGCTGCTGATCCGCCGGGAGCGTGGACGGCGCTAACGACATGATTACAGTTCGTTATGTAGCATAAGAAATGGACAGCACCGAACACACAGGCAGCGCCGAAAGCGCAGATCCGCTTTCTCCGTTAAAGAAGGTGGCTACGTAGGACAGCCTATGTATTATGATTATTTTCTGCTCTGGCGCGCGCGTGGTCTTCACCGCTCAGGGGAGGAAAGAGGGGAAGGATTCCTGACGCCCAGAGGAGATTCGTGGTGAGGATACAGGGAAGTGAGCGGAAGGGTCAGAGGAGAGACGAGGGAACAGAAAAAGGCTTCAGCTGTGAGAGTGAAACCTCCAGTCTTCGCGAAACAAGGAAGATTGAGTGTTGTCGCGGTGATCTTTTGCTTTTCTTTGCGTGTTTCTCCTCATCTCAGCTATCCAGAGAATTCTGCTGTGGCTGGTACAGACCCCTTCCTCCTCCACACATCGCGCAGAAATAGCGCGAGGGGTCGAGAGTCAGCGAGAGGTGCAGCTGCAGTTACATTTACGAGCACCGAAGCGACGGCGGACTCTGTGAAGACACACGCACAGTGACACAATGAAATCCCCGCCTCCCCCCCAAAATAAGCGCGTTAAGGCACAAAAATGTGATGTGAACACTGCGGCACAGATGCTCGAAGGTGAAGCAAATTCAAGATTCTTACGAGCCCTTCCCATGTGCCCCATACCCCGGCAGCCCTTCCTCCTATACTTGATCCCCGCAAGCAGCGGACCTACCGTACTTGCTTGACTCGAGGCGGCGGGGGCGAAGAGAGTCCGTTATGTGAATATCACAGAAGCGAAGTCGAGAGTGATTGCCGTGCGCTAGGCCGGGGCCTGCATTCCAGCCGAGAGCGCCCGATTCACCAGCACTATTTTGCGCGCCTCATCCACTGCTTTGATGTAGTAGACGGAGCTCGAATCCACAGGTACAGGGAGCGTGAATGCCGTGATGCCCTTGTCGAAGGTGAGAGTCGAGCACACCGCTTCTACAGCTTCTGCATTGCTCTCTGCTGTCGTCGTTACTTGGACGACAACGTGAGGTTGCGCCTCGGCACTGAGACCGTCCAGCTTCACAGAGCAGGCTCTCTCAGTCCTCTCCACGATGAGCGAGATAGCAGCTTGCTCCTGCAGCGTGCCCTCTCAAGCAAATACGACGAATGCACAGCAAAGAGGATGGCCGCGGCCAACAGCCTTGGGAAGAGCTGAATTATAAAGAAGATCCCGACCAGGTGCCAAAGGTAGCGAGACTGCATCCGTGACTTGTTGTGACCGCTTACAATTATAATAAAGGCCACTGTTGTGAACATAAAGAGCAAGACCGCGTCGCCAAGGAGTCGCATCTGAGCGCGACGTCGTGCTCCATCCGAGTACTCAAAGCCCCTGGCAAATTCTGCCGCAGAAGAGCCTCCTGAGGTATTTCCGCCCGACCGACTGCCTCGCTTCAGCGTCCCGTTGATGACATCATAGGCTTCTTTTATGTTCTGGAAAGCACCCTCACTGCCAGCGCTTGCCTGGCTATTGTGCGTTGCGCCGCTGCTTCCCGCAGTCGTATCGGGGTGGTAGTGCTTTGCGAGAACGTAGTAGTGGCGCTTCAGACGCTCCTCCGTGATAGTCTCCCCAGCAGAGAAACCCAGTCGCTCCTCGAAGTTTGACGAGTTCCACTTCGCAGCACGAACGACCGCCTCTCCATCTGTGGACGGTGCACCGGATGGGGCGGAGCCGCGTTGTCGTGTTGTCACGCACCACCGACGCACTGCTACGAGCGGCACGCAGCCATGCGTGGGAGCGACGCCAGATACGAAGGACGAGCGGGTGCGTAAGACAGAACGGCAACACATTACCTGCCGAGAGGCGACTTTGACTGCTGCAGATGCGGCGCTCTTTGTGGGCCTCACCGTTCTCCACATTGACACCAGCAGTGCTAAAGCACAAGAGACGTGTCGGTCTGTAGAGGCCTCTGTTTGTGTATGTGCAGCGTAGACACCGAATGGGTGCGCGCGCTATCCGTTATGACGTGTAGGCCAGCCAACCTCGAAGACAACAAGGAGTCTCTAGCAAAACTGGGGCATCACCCATATGAGCAGTTTCGTCATTTTTTCTTTTCACGCGTGGAGGGGATGAAAGAAGCGGTTGAAGGGTAGAAAAACTAAACGAAGTGCAGACTCGTACAAGCGATTAAGATGGGTTGCATGCACAGAGGCGAAACCACCACCACCCAGCCATACAAATACGGAACTTCCAGTCATCAACCAGTAGACTCCAAATTAACAGCTCCAATACAGCCTCAACGATCTACGCAAGCAAGCGGGTTTTAGCTCGATGCGATAGGCTCAAGCCATGTAGCTGTACGTGCGTACCGTGTATGTTCGTGCTCAAGCAACATAACTTTACAATCTACATACTCGTAAGCGTCTAGAAACAACAACAGAGAAGCACAAAGCAGGCTGTGACGGATCGTGCGTGTGTGTGTGTGGTGTGTCTGTGCGCGCTCCTGCACACCAGTCACCAGCAGCAATGAGACATTCCAAATGCACTCCATCCATTGGATGGTATGCCAACGCATACGCCCACCAAACATGAGTCACCGATTCCCTCTTTTCGTTGTGGCACAACCTTCGCCCAAAAGTATCGCTTCCTCTGTACGCTGCATGTTCGCTCCCGAAGGCCGCATCCCTCTCCGCTACAGACCGTAGTGAGCACGTATGTCCGACAGGATGAAGGCCGCCTCCTCGCACACGGAGTTTGACACTGATGCGCTCGCCTCTGACGCTGGGCGTGCTGCTGCACAGACTGTGGTATTCATGCCGGCGTCCATATCGACGCAGAACAACTTACCTTCCTCACTATTTGTGAGACAAGCACTCCCCAAAGAGGCATGGTGCGGTCCTGCTGGGGGTGTTGCAGACACGGAGACTTTCGTTTGCGTTTCTGGAGCCATCGTGGGCGTCCCGCGGTCCACGACGCTTGCGTTGCTGCGATTGGCAGCGGGTGCGTGCCTGTTGAAGCTCAGCATAACAGAGGGAGACGAAACTACTGGTGCAGTTACGAGGGGCGCGGATCCAGCAGGAAGTTGAAACGCAAACAATGATTCACCTCTTGAGAGACGGCTTGCTTTTACTTCGTTTCCTCTCGCCGCGCACCGCAGCTGAAGTACCTGCGTCGCCATGACCGCAACACGGCAGCGATAATAGGACTTACCTCATCAAACCCGCTAAAAGGGGATGACTCGTAAATGAGCGAGAGGGGCGGAACTCAGCGCAGACACAGTCGTCCACTTGCGCAGCGGAAATGCGCCGTTCCGATGTGCGGCAACTCTCACGATTGTACCCCTTTGGCTGAACAGAATCGACACCCCGGCAACGCAACTCGTTCTGGTAGCATTTCAGACGGCAACTCTTCTCATACTGCGCAGCATTGTGCTGCATTCGTAGCGCATCCAGCATCGCGTCTTGCTCCGCCACGATCGTCTCAAGCGTATCGATTTGCTTGCGCTGTTGAGCGGCACGGCGACGCTCGTCGACAATCTGATGCGAGACACGCACTACCACCTGCTGGATTTCTGAGAGCAATGCGGAGGCAGCGTCATCCATCTTCTCATCTGAGAAAGAGCTTCCTACGTGCTGCTCGCGACGAGGGGACGTTCGACCGTTCTGCAACATGGGAGTGCACTGACCACAAGGGGTAGACAGCAAAGAGGCTGTCCTCTGCGTCTAAGTCGTTGTAGGTTGTATCACATTCCCAGACTCCCGAACGCCGCGCCAGCGCGGGGAGCTTAGCCGTTGTCCTGCCTGCTCTGCCACAGCGCACGATCTTGTGCTTGCGCTCTTGCGGTTGATCGTGCCTTCGCTACGACGCTTAGCCTCTAGCAGGATGCCGTAGTCCGTTTTGGGTCGACGTGCCGCGCTTGCCGACATGTGGAGCGTCCTGTACGAGCCGCGGGCCATCTCGCTGACGCCCGGTTGCATCTTTTAAGCACCGCCAATAATAACAAAGACAACAAATTGATGCGGCTTACCGTTGATGCCTTCTCAAACGTCGGGGTCTGGGAGACCGCTGCTCAGAGCACTGGAGTTCCCGTGTGTCTTTGTTTTTCTGCGCAAACGCGAAACCGTTTGTGTGTTCACATTTCACGCAATAGCGAAACAAAACTGCCGAGGCACGATGCGAAGTGACGAAGACCCATCGTGACGAGCGCCCCACTCACAGGCCTTTATATACACCCACACATGACAGCTGCGCTTGAGAGAGGAGGAGAAGCACGCAGGGGTTTACCGCGACGTGGTCGTGAGCGCGTCACAGAGAGGTGGCAGCACAAGAGAAGAAGGGAGAGAGGGGAGGGGCAAAGGCGCGGGAAAGGACGCGCAAAAAGAAACGAAAGAAAAAGGGGCAGGAACGCACGACAAAGGTGGAATGGGTCAATCCACAGAGAGAGGCACGTTTGTACCGAGGCGTTCTGTCTAGCCAACGACACGTGCAGATACGTCGGTGCGCCTCAGACGTCTATAAGTCGCGTTGTCGTACGCGCGGCTTATAGCCCCCACTCACACATGCACAAAGAAAACCATGGCGGCGGTAGAAGTCGCAACGAGAGTCGCCACCACTTCTGCAGGGCTGATCACTAATGTCATGCAAGCTGATGAGGTTACTTTCCTTTCTGCTTTCCTGGGTGGGTGGGTGTGGGTGTTCGCAATGGGCAGTCTGAAGGAGTGGGAGGAAATAGAGAAGGGGAGTCAGGAGGTACGGAGACGCAGCTGAATCTCGAGAAGACCACTGGAAACTGGACGCGCTGGAGGCACAAAAACTTCACTACTGTAAAGGGTAGGTGCCAGGGCGACAAAGGCACATGACTGCCGCACTTTCACCTTCCTTAAAGTGTTGGGGAATGGCCCATCAATCGCTGCTTCTCCGCCAGAAACTGCCGGAACTCCGCCTCCGCTCTCGCTAATGCGCTTCGCTGAGACCAGATCTCTTCTTCCTTGCGCTTCAGCAACCGATCCGTTTCGACGGCGCGCCGGCGACGTTCATCTTCCTCCTCCCGCTGCGCCTCACGCTCTAGACGCTCCCGCTCACTCCGAACGGTCGACAAACGGTGCGCCAGACGCTCCTCCTCGCGGCGATGCTCCTCTAACTGCGCTCGCAACGGTGAGCGTGCCGAAACAGGTGGGTGTGGGGTGTCGACAGCCGCAGCTGCAGAAACTTGCGCGTTCGCACCGCTACTTGGCCACGTAGAAGACGCACTGGGTTTGCCGTGCAGCGAAGTAAACGCCGCTGAGGTCTCGATGAGGGAGGATGCTCGACTGCGCACTGGTGGTCGTGGGGGTGGCAAGTCTTTCTGCACGTCGACGTGCCATTGTGTTTGTGGTTGAAAGACATACAACTGATCGTACTCGTGAAGCTGTGTCACTGATTTGAGCTTTGTCCAGTGCAGCAGCACATCATCGTAGATGAAGATACTCATTACTTGAAAGGGTTCCGCCACACTTGTGCTATTCTGCAGTGCAGACAGTTGTTCCACTTCGCGATTAAAAATGCGAACAATGTCAGCCTCCAGGCGCTGAACCGTTGCCGGAAAGGTGTCTAGGGTGATTTCGAGATTCACCTTATCACCCACTAAATCTGCACAACACAATAGAATGAACATGTCAGCGATTCCACACACGCAAAAATGTGTGGGTGTAGTCTTCGATATCAGCAGTGGTGACAGAAAGCGCCTTCGACAGGGGGCCAGGTTTGGTTTGCTTCTGGATGTGGTTGGGAGAAGAGGGAGGGAGAAATGTGTTGGTGTCGTCGAGCCGTTCCGTCTTGCAAACGAGAAAAATGCGCTACGATCTTCCTCAGCCCGTCAAGAGGTGTCAATGCCAAGCAGTGGTTCCGGTGTGTCTGGGCCTGGGAGGGGGGAGGGGGTAACCATCATGAAAGTAGAAAGAAGAACAAACCTCTATGAAGTGGGGGACGAGGAAAGGTCATCCACAACACGCACTCATACACGCATACACCCATGCGGGCAGAAGAAAAAAACAACCAGGGGCGTCAGGTCGGGTTTCTCGTCTCCATTTAGCGTGCAGGGAAGCGGTCAACATGAACCGAAGAGGGTCCAATGTGCAGCGAAGCAAAACCGAGAGAGCGAGAGAGGGGGGGGGAAAGGGCGCAGTCCAGTGACCCCGTAAGAGAAAAATGGAGGGAGGTGCAAAGGAGAGAAGGACTGGGGTATAGCGTGACGTAAGGGGGAACACATATGGACAGGTGACCGGGCAGAAAAGGCCCATGGGGAGTTGGTGGACTTGCACGTGATGTGTGGGTGTCGCGATTCTAAACGTGTTTCTTAGGTGTGCACGTGGTCGCCTCTGATTAGGCGCCAAATACCTTTTTTTGGACCAACTTGCCCACGCCCTGCCCAGCCGGCAGGGGCCTGCGCTGCGCCGAGCCCCACCGCCGACCTCCGCAGCGACACGCCGCCCTGACCTCTCCGCGCAACATGGGGGCGCCCTGTGCACTGAGGCGCTACGCGCTGACGTGTTCGCTTGTCATGAGGATCAGAGTAGACTTCAGGAGAACAAGAAAAAGTGCGCCTGCTGAAGTACCAAAGTGACAGCAAGGTGGATCATCTGTGACCGCATAGAAGCGGTCACGCGAATCCGCTGCGCAGTCGATGTTTTTCTTTTCTGAGAGTCGATTGGTAGGGCTGGGGTAAAAGGCGCCTTACTCGTCTTGACCTCCCACCCACCCCTTCTTACATGTCCCTCTTGATGCGACTCACCGGTCGCAAAGGGAGAAAGAGAGAAAGACATGGGCGAACATGAGGCGCCGTGCACGAAGCGCACATACAACCCACTCTTCCAGCTGCATCGGTCACACACTCACAGGGGCATGAAATGGTCTTGATTCTGGCGGAAAAAGCGGGCCAGGACAACGACGATGGTGTAGAGCGCCAGCACATCCTCCCTGCAAATGTCGTCGAGGGAAGCATACAACGGTGGCGCCGTGGCCTGTGTACGAGGATGCAGCTTCCTTAGTAGCAAGTCGCGGGTGCTCCCGGAGACACCTTGCCAATCTGCGAGTGTGCGGAGGTGTCGACAGCAAGTGCGGAATAAGTCATGAGCAAGGCGATCTGTGTCAGGGTCGAGGGGGATATCGAGTGCGCTGAAGGCCGCGAAGAGCCACACCCCGTAACCTGCCGAACTCGTACGCTCCAGTGACGAGTGGGAGGTTGGCATCAGAAAGCGCAGAAAAGAGAGAAGCTCCCGCTGGTCAGGACTTAGTGTAGGTGGAAACGTAACGGACGCCGACACCACCCGATGCACGTCGTCACCGGCTCCTCCTCTTCAGCGCCATTCTCGGTGTTGTCGAAGAACCTCGGTCGATCCGATGACCTAGAGTCTTTCTCGGACTCTGCATACGATGCACTGTCATCCTCGGCAACATCCGACACACTGGTCGGCTTCGTACAAGACCGTGCACCACGCAGAAGCCGACTTGCCGTAGCAGTGAACATCGCTGAGGTGCTAGCTGCACTCAACCAGAGAAGATCAGAAAGCCGTGGCGCGTACCCTCTTTGTGGACCGTGAGTGTTGAGATACTCATGCCAGGCTTTGATGTTGTAGTCCATCGGCGTACCAACGCGACGCCGCCGAGATAAGATGCTGTAGACGGCGGCAGCAGCTGACAAACGGGAGTTGAAGGCCACATCGGAAAACTCGGCGAGCGCCTGGGTGAAGCGCGGAAGACCAACTGAGCGCACCAGCGCGCGAACATCCTTGCTGTCAGATCCCAGTACTCTCGCCGTTGCCGCTGATGAGTCGGAGTACAGTCTGCCGACTCTCTATTCCACACTATCGACTGTGCTTGCCGTGTTTCTTCCAGGAGGGACTCCACATCCTCAATTCCATAGCGCAGGATAAGAAGGTATTCACGCATCTTGTTGACGCGCTCGACAGTTGCCTCCACAAACATCATCGAGGGTGCCACCGCCGCGTCCAGCTTGCGCTCCTGCAAGAATGCAGGGAACCACTTCGCCATGAGATTGGTGCGCTGGGCCACCCCTTCTACCGGCGGCACCGGTGCCGTAGGCGATGCCACGTTGGCCAAATTCAATCCATCATCAACAGTTACATCCCTGGTGGTCAAAACATCTGAAAGGGGTTCGCATATGCTTGTTACAGGTGCATCAGTCACCGTCACGCTCGACATCACAGGTGGTGCTACAAGTGGATTCTCTTCGTCACTGTCACAGCGCGATCGCTTCGCGACTCTCTTCCGCTTCATGGGAAGCTGCTGTATCTCTCGTTGGGCGTCATTCACCTGCACCACTACTAAACCACTTGTAGAGCTGCTTGAGGTGGCATCTATGCCGGCGGTGCCGCGGTTACCAGCAGTTGTCGCATATCCGTCGCCTTTAATGACAGTTGCTTCCACTCGAGCCACACCGGCTCTTCCAAAACGATTACACTGAATCTTCTTACCAAGCTTAAGGTACGCGGCGGCGTCGGCCATGTCCACAAAGGAGGAGAGGAAGCGGATTCCCCTCGCGGTATGCTATAAACAACAACAACAACAACAACAACACACAGCCGAGAGGGAGAATGGGAAAGGCCACTCTGCGTTCAATGAGGTCGTTGGTGTTGCCTCGGGAGCTAATAAGCAGCTGCAGCAGCAGCGTGGAGGAAGATATTTCCTGTGCATAGAAGAGAGAACAGTGGCGAGGAGGCAAGATGAAGAAATATAAACAAAAGCAAAGAGGCGACTCCGTGAGTAAGACATGGATCCCAAAATGCATGTATGCAAGAGGAGGGGAAAAGGCGAGGACGCCGCGGCAGAGGCCGAACGCACAAGATCACATATGTGCGTCCCGGCTCCCTTTGACGGAAAAGAGCCGCAGGAAGGGGAAAACAAAGAGGGTGTCATGTTTGCATCAGTTCTGCGCTCGCACGCGATGAAGCTCAAGATTCCGATAACCTTCCAATAAAAGCAGAGAATCGAGATGGACAATGTGCGGTGAAAGGTTGGGGTGAGGGTGCGGAGCTGAGTACATCGGACATAGTGTACATACGACAGAAATAAAAAAGCCTACCCAGGCAACGGCATGCTCTTCGAGAATGACCTCTCTCCCCTTATTTTGTGGTGCAGAGGCGATTCGATGCCTCATCAGCCTGCACGCGCGAAATCTTGCCGGTGTGAATCGCTGTTGGTGCCAGGTAGGTGTCGTACAGGTACTTCTCCGTCTTCTTTTTGGCTTCGAGGCGGTCGTAGTACATATGCTGTACGAACGTTTTGAGTGGGACCTTTGTTTTGTCGGAGGGGCTGTGATACCGGTATTGACGCCAAAGTTGTTCCATGTTCCTCCGCTTCTTCTCTAGCGTATCATGGAACATTCGCTTCACTGATTGCTCCTGGTCCTCTGGGGTAAGTGGTGAGCCTCTGAGTGCTCTGCCGCGCGTGTGCACACCGTAAGCGACTTCCTCTGCCGCCGCAAGAAGCTCTTGCTTGTGCTGGATGCTTTGGGTATATAGACGGTCCGTCATCTTCGACAGCGCCTCGCCGAGATTCTCTTCGTCGGACACACTTCGAACGGATCACGCAGCTCCACCGCACGCCGTGGCGCCGTAGGCGCTCAATCTGTCTGTCCAGCTCCTCAGGCGTAAGTAGCTTTTCGGTGGGAAGGCTCTCGTATTTGTCGGCCATTGTGTCAATTCCAGCCGAGAGGATGCCGTGCACAGCGTCACCGAGGGTGAACAAGTAGGGGGTGACACGCAGCGCCAAAATTACTTTGACAGCTCTCTCGGCAACCTACGAGGGAGGAGAGGGTAGGGGGGAGGGAAGGAGGGCACTTGGGATGCAGTGAGAAAACGCTGCCGAAGCAGAAGAGAGACATATGCAGAAAAAGAAAGCATCGGCTACAGTACGTCCTAACAGGAGCCTTCACATCTCTCGCAAAGCAGGAAAGGGTTCGAAGGTACACTGCACCAACGAGGCACTGCCAACCTCGAAAAAAAAACACAAAAACACGAGAACAGGAATCGTTAGCATTGACATTCTGCCAAAACAAGGATCTCTGTGACTGTGGTTTATTTTGTCTTGCTGCTCTCCATTGCGTCACAAGCACCTGCCGCCGCTTTCCAAAATGACTCTATTCCCTTTACGAGAGCCTACTGTCCGACAGCATCGCCCCTGCTCACGAACGTTCACCCACAGAAGAGAGTCCATAAACCGAAATACTACTTTACCGTCATCGCACAAATCCCTCTCCTGCACCTTTTGCTGCCGTCGAAGTAGGACTCTCTCTCTCGTGATTGTGGTGTGTGTATGTGTGTTAAGGGGAGCAGCATCCTGTTATTTCACAAGATCTTCCTCATGTCACGGTAATTCCAGCCACCTCCCCGTGCTAGCAGGGCCCGGTACCCACTCATTGGGAAGAGGCTAAGCAGCCGGCAGCCTGTCCCCGCGGACAGCTATGGACCTCTGGCGTCCGCCTCCAGGTCTAGACCGGCACTGTGCCGGAAAGACACCCTGCATGGTCACGTTGGCTCCCGCTCACCATGAGCTGGGTCGACAACTCAGCAACGATAGCAAGAAAAGACGCAGACCGATCGGCCGCGGGGGCCATGCGCGTGCGGCACGCGGCATCTCGTACAGGCGGCCGGCTGGGCTGCCGGGGTACCGATGCCGCAAGCGAGTCGCGCGCGCACCCCTCGCCCCGAGGGTCGCAGAGCAGGACCCTGGGCGCGGCCCGCTGGGGTCAGGACATGCGACGCACGCGGGTCCGTGCTGCGCTGATCGCGCAGCCTGTGCGCGAAGGAGGGTTGGGGATTGGGCGGGAAGAGCCGGTGTAACACAGCGCCCGCTTCGGCGGCAGGGGGCGGCTCGTGGCAGACGACGCGGAGTCGGTGGGGGTGCCACAGCGGTATAGGCAGGCGGTGGCTGTAGGCGTATGCAGTTGTGAACTTGTGAAGCAGCAAGAAGAATACGTTTGGGGGAGCAAAATGCGAGAAGAGTTAATGGTTTGTTGGAGACATCGTGTCACTTCGCAGTGAGTCATGACTGTGAAGGAGAAGGAGCGGCAATCGCCAAAATAATAATGATAAGAAGACTGCGACTGTAAACTCTTTTTGATTGCGGCGTAGGCCTTCATGGTGTCCTGGATAAATAAGCTCGAAGAACGAAAAGAAATAAAACTGTTGAGAGGAGGAAAGGGGGGGGGAGGAGGACGGGAACAGAGGCGCTGTGCATGCACAGCGACAGAAGCACGTCGATATAAAGACATGTAGGAAGGCATACAGGGAGAAATCCTCTGTAGATGTTACCCGGTATAGTACGATACAGACTGCTGGGTACACTGTGGAGAGAAGTGCCGCGTTGCCTTTCTTTCTGCCACGCCCGAGTGGTGTGTCCTCATGTGCGTATGTGTGCGAGATACGAGCCTTCCATACATGTTCTGTGCTTCCTTCGTGTCGCATCTGCATACCTTCCTTCTTTGCTGTGGATCGTGGCGGAGGGGGAGGGGGGGTGAAGTACACAGCGCTGCTGCTTCCTTCGTGTGTGTGGAGCTTCCTTGGAACGCCTACATAGATAAAACGCCGTACGTGCGCACCCGCATTCCCCCACTTAGCCGTCAGACCGTCCGGAATCGTCACTGCCTAAGGTAAGGAGTCTCGTACTTGAAGCCTTTGGCTTCCTCCTCGAAAGTCAGTGTACCCACCCTGAGATAGCCTCCGTCCCCACGCGAATCGCACAGCATGGAATGCAATTGCAGCAACGAGAAAAGCCATTTTTCGCTTTCCTCAGCTCAAAGAAAAAAAGACACCAAGTGGTGACAGCCATTGCCTTCCATCAGGGACAAAGGTTTTTTAGTAGGTATTCCCCTTGACGTACAGAGACGAAGAGGAGGCGTCATCCTCGGCGCGCTTGTACTTGCCAAGCTGCGCCATCGAGTTCATGCGAGCGCGGTGCAAGAAGGCACGGCGCCCGGCAGCAACGCCAGACTCTTTTCCGCCCCATGCCTTCAACGCGGAAGATTGCAGAGCGCGCGCGTACGAGAAGCTCAGGAAGTACGGCCGCGGTAGTGAGCACTTGTTAATCGCGTTCAGGTACTCGCTTGCCTGCACCTCGCTCAGGCCGCCAGAGAGGAACATAACGCCGGGCAGCATCGCCGGCATTGTGCGCGCAAGCGTCATCACTGTATAGTGCGCCACCTGTTCCGGCGTCGCCGTCACACCAGATTCAGCGCCGGGCACCACCATGTTCGGCTTAAGCAGACAGCCCTCCCACAGAACGCCGTGACGCTGCAGTGCCGCCACCACTTCGCGCCATACGTGCTCGGACACGCGCTGGCACGTGTCGATGTCGTGCTTGCCGTCAATCATCACCTCCGGCTCCACGATCGGCACAAGCCCGTTCATCTGCGAGAGGATCGCGTAGCGGGCGAGCGTCTCTGCGTTGAAGCGCACGGCAGACTCCGAAACCGTCCCGTTCTGGATTTTGTACACGTTGCGCCACTTGCAGAAGCGGCAGCCTTTCTTGTAGTACTCCGACGCGCGCTTCGTGTAGCCGTCGAGGCCCTCCGTCATCTGCTCGCCCTCGGCGCCCTCCAGGAGCGGGCATAGGCCCATGTCGGTTTTGATCCCGGGCACGACACCGCGCGCCGTGAGGTACTCCGGGAACGACAAGCCGTTGCTCGCCTTCTGTCCAACCGTCTCGTCGTGCAGGATGACACCGCTGATGTACTGCTCGAGCCCTTCCGCCTCAAGCATCAGCGCGCGGTACTGACGTCGGTGCTCCTCTGTGTTGCTCAGGCCAATGGGATCGAACCGCTTCGAGCACGAGCTGATCGACTCGTCTGCCGCCAGAGGCCCTTGCCCGCGGACGTCAACTTCTTTACTGTCGCGATCAGCTCCTTCTCGTACGTTGAGTGGATCCGGTTGTACGCCGGAAGCTGGCTCTGTAAGACGTTTACACGCGATGACATGGCTGATGCTGTGGATGGAAAAAAGGGGGTAGAGATGGAAAGGGGAGGGGATATGGGGTCTGTGTAAGGTCAGACTTTGATGGGCTAACTTAGAGCGTGAAGAGCGTAGTTTACTGGTGAATGGTACATGACACATGCAGCGTGCCAGTTGATGCAGCGGTGATCACGTTGAGGAGTGTGGAAGGTATCCAGTGAAGCGCAGAGTGAAAGCAGATGAGACGTGAATTGGTGAGTAAAACGGATGTCAAACGCAGAAGTAGAAGGGAAGTCCTGCACGGTGGGTGATGTGATGGGAATTGTGCGGCAGTCCGTGTGACCTCGCACCGAGCACACACATATATATATATATATATATATATATATATAGTGGTGTGAGGAAGAGAGACAGTTCCTGATGCGAAGCCCCGAAGAGGAAGGCTGCTGTTCATAGAGCCAGCCACGGCTCCGCATCGAGACTCTATATTCCACGTTGGCACACTCACAGTGCATTCTCTACTTCCCCGTCGCGTCACACACGCTCCCGTCGCTGTTGAAAGCCGACCATACAGTCACGCGCAACGGTGCATAGTCGGTGACACTTGGCGGCGGATTCGCGCCGTCCAAGAGGTGGACGAGGGGAGTTGCGAGATGCTGAGGGAAATAGAGGGCTGAGTTCATCGCTGACACCACCTCAGCGATAGCTGCTCTCATGGTGACGCGTGGGTGTGTATCGCTTGTTTGGGCGTTCGACGATGAAATGAGAACCCTAAATGAAAGCAAAAACGAAGAGGTGCTCACAAACGTGGCAGGCATTCCTGGCCAGTGCCGAGGGGAAAAAGGAGTCGAGAGGGCGTGAGAGCGCTTGAAGTGCGACGGTGAGAAACCCATTGGACAACACACAGCAGGGGTGCCTGCTGTGGAGGCGAAGGGCGGCTCCATGAGTCTCACGAAATGTCCATCGTACTAGAGGCAAACACCTTCCACTTGCATGGCGTTTGGCCACGTCGTTACTCCACCCAACATGTGCGCTTCTTCCATCTTACTCGTCGTCACCGCCGGCCGCGTGGCGCTTGGCCGCCTTCACGCGCACGCGCTTGACACGGCCGGGGCGCCCGTTGCCGAACGGCGAGGCATCAGCAAAGGCGATGTGGCGCTCGCTGCTCACGCGCACGATAAAGGACGGGATCGTCACAATCTGCTTGGCGACGGCAATGTGGCGCTGCTGGATGAGGACGCGGGCGTGGTGCACAGACTTGGCGAGACCGGCCTTGAAGACGATCGTCTGCAGGCGGCGCTCCAGAATGTCTGGTACCGTCAGCGACAGCACGTAATCAAGCTTGTCCTTTTCCTCGTCGAGGAAGCCATACTCGTGGCAGCGGCGCATGATGGCGGAACCCTCCAGCAGGCGGCGGGGGTGGTTCTCCGGCAGCGTCAGCAGAAGACGGGCGGTGCGGCGCATCTTGGAGAGCGTCATGTTCACGCGCCAGATCTCACGCTTGCAGCGCAGACCGTACTGGCCGCACAACTTCATCTCGCGGTCGAGGCGCTCCTTCTCGAACGGACGGCGCGGCGCCTTCCACACGCGGTTGAAGTTGTTGTAGTTGCGCATGCTGAGATCTGCTCTGACAAGGAACTGTGTCCGTAGCTTGTCAGGGGAATAAGGGGTGGGGGTGGAATGAATGGAGGGACGTTGTTATACAATCACAGACGCGTGATAACGAAGTGAAAAGAGGGAGCACGGAAGAAGAGGAGGAGTTAGGGGTGAAACAAGTGGTCATGTGCATTCTTTAGCCTTGCTCAAGCGAGAGAACAGAGCAGGGCGGGGGGGAGCGCCTCTCCTGAGACGTCACCGACTCGTGGTTCGCAAAGTATGCTGGGCGTCCGTTTGATTTTGACAATATACCAGGTGCGCAGAAAACTCTGCTTGCTGTATGCAAGATGCAACGGGAGTCTCTTGCTTCGCTTGCTGCCAGGTTTCATAATTAGCGTTTCGGTGTAATGAACGTGTTGCGTTGATTTCTGAAAGATTGTTGGTTTGAGAAACTCGAGTAGCACTTGCTCGTGCCGAGATTGCTCATGACGCAGCAGGATATGGATAGGGCAGTTTCTGAAGCTGGTAGATCGGCTTAGCGCCTCTGCGTGTGTAAAGCACCTCCTCCCTTGCGAATATGCGAGCACCCCACACAAGAGGCAATCGAGGGCACAAAGGACGACGGGAGGTGGTGCTGCACATTTGGTTTATTGTTAGTGTTTGTCCCCTGACCTCCGTGTCCCTCTCTGTGAGTAGCACACTGAACATCAACATGAGAACAACAACAACAACAACAAACAACAACGTGGCACAGAGAGACGAAAGGTAAACATCAGCACCACCACCAAGGCAAAAGAAAACGAAGAGGAAATCGAGAAAGGAAAAGGCGACTCTCTTGACACGTAACGATACAACGAGCCGAATCAGGCGGAAGCAAAAGAGAATGGGGAAAAGAAACCACATTACCCAGTGTTTACGCTATGGCTGTCTCTCAACGAAGTAACACCTGAACCCCTCCCCCCACCAACCCACCCCCAGCACTACTAATCAGGTGGAGCAATATTACTGCAGCAGCGAGTGCACGTCTACACTGAGACCCTAGAAAGCATCCTGCCTGAAGGAACACATCAGGACGACGAAGCGTGTCAGTCGATTGAGTAGTCCAGTAGACGAGCACACGTCTATACACACACACACACATACCTCTTCCGGAGAGTCCGTCTCACATGTCAGTGCTCCGGCAGCGGACACCAATGGGCACAACGTCCGTCCTTCTCTCTTCCCAAAGACGGACCGCATTACGGCAGAGGAAATCACACCGAGTCGATGATGAGTGCAGTTATTCTCTGTGCCCTCGTGAAGAAGTTGCGGATAGAGCGGAGGGAGACCATGCTAACATGGTCCACACCGAGAGGCCCAATACTACTCTTCACACCAAACACAGCAAGGAAAGTGGCACTGTCAGCATGCGAGATGCTCGTGTGGGATAGCGTTGCGTCAGGCTATGAGAAAAAGCGCGACTCCACTTCCACAATCCATCCTTGTCGATCGAGGAGTCTGTCCTTTACTTTCCAGCTACATGACATACTCCTTCTCCAGAGCCTCCACCTCGGATTGAGGCGCCACCGATTGTGCAGCACTGCAAACTTCACCAAAGCTGCGAACATGGCACGATGCGGTGGTGGAACAGTGCTGTCGACGGCAGCACCTGGTGTAGCAACAGGACCTCTGCATACATGCCGCATCCATGCCTCAAGCACATCTTTACTCAGTCCTCCTAGTGTAACCAGCTCTCGTACATACCGCCCCACTGCAGCACTGAATGGACGCTCAAAGAGGATGTGCTGCTCGACTTGATCACCAATCGAGTAAGTCGCTTTCGGACCACCGTTCTCGTTAGTAATGGTATTTGACAGGCTCACGGTGCTTGGCCGCACAGCCGAGGCGTCTGATAGCGGCGGCCAGCGGTCGCGGCACCACAACGTGAGCCGCGCAAGCATAGCGGCATTTTTTTCTAATACCACAGATACTGTCGCAGGATCACTCAACGCAGCGACAACGATGCCCTGCTCAGTAGATGAGAGGTCTGTGAGTCGGCGACGAAACAGCCACGGAACCGCGTCACCGGATGGCTGCAGCTGCGCTTCGCTGCACGCCGAGGATGCGCATGCCTGAAAAAAGTCCGCAGTCGGCGAAGCCGTTGTATCCAAGAGAAGTTCGCTCCCACGCGCCCGCAACATCCCAGTCTTATTCTCCAAGACACTTGGGCAGAGTAGAAGGTGCAGCTCACCCTCTTGAATAGGTAGCGAAGGTAGCCGCACGGTGCCGCTTAATCGAGAGACAGAAGCAAGACTCAGCTCCACAGCCGGTTGCCCGTCGGATGGCCGGTGCAGGAGAAGGGTGGGGAAATACGAGACGCTGCGTCCGCTACTCACTGCAGTCGATTTGGCGTTGTTCAAGTACGCATCAAGTCGCACCCCAGCGGTATCTGTGGCCATCAGAAGTCGATCAAGAAGCCGGTCATTCCATTGCTCAAGCGCGTCCTTCTCCTTGCCCCACATCCACTGTTCTACCGGCAGGGTTAAGAAAGGTGAAGTGCCTTCAGTCTTCTCGCCCAGAAGTTCACTCAACACGCTAAACGGAGATAACAGAGGCGGCGGGGGAGGCGCAGCGCCTTGAAGCGCTGCTTTACGAATTTCCATTGCTTTGGAGACACTCTGCCGCCACATTGCGGACGCAGAGATCACAGACATGAGCAGCATCTTCGCCGTCAAGAGTACCTCTGCAGAGAACTGCAGCACACCAGCCTCACACGATGGGTGTCGTGCAGCTGTCGTGACCCTTGTCCTTGGTGATGCTGCGTGTGACTGCTCGAGCTGTCGGTACTGCACTTCACGTAGCGCATCGTTCATCAGGGAGAGCAACACAACCGCCAAAGACCGTCTCGATTCCAGGAGAACATCGAGCACGTCGACCGTGACCAGCACTGGGTTCACGACTGGCAGGGTCATCATGTTGGTCATCACAGAGGCATTCGCGGTGTTACCTCCCAAGCCCTCCCCGTCGCTGGCCCCCGTGTCGTTGGGGGCAAGTTTGACGGGGGAAAGTAACTGTGGTAGCCCCTCTATCGGTGCTGTTCGGATACCACCAAGTGACACGTCAGTCACACTATGTGGCAACGACTCGGCATCCACTACGATATCCCGTCCATCACTCACGCTTGTGTGGATGCGCTGCGCCCACGGAGTGCACTGGCCGCGCGGCAGTATGGACAGCTGGGGTGAGGTAGGCGTGCTTCTCCTCAAAACGGGACTCGGGTGCTGAACCTCGCTCTCTGCGTGGTTGCTCGACTGCATCTGCGAGGCCGACCACTCCGCGTCCCGCATCGCCAGAGGTGGACGTGGAGGTATTTCGGCGACGAAGCATTCCGGAAACAGAAGCATGATCAATGTGAAGAGGTCTCGGACCTGGCACTCGGAGCGATGCTGATAAGGGGTGGTTCGTGAGTTTTCTACCGTCGAGGAAAGCGGAGCAAAGCAGAAGAAGCCATCCGCAAGAAGCGATGCTGTGGTTCCGATAAACTTGGAGGAAGGCAGCAGCAGCGCGGTGAGGCTGACCTCCTCGCGAGACAGGCTGTCACCACTTATTGAGGCATCCAGAGGAGTGCTGCACGCCACATATCCTGTACTCATCGCCACCACCGCTGGATTCGGGTTGTGCGTTACTATGAAGGGCACCACCACGCCTCCAACCATGGCGTCGCGGATCACTTGTTCTGCGCTCTGCTCCCGTTGACTAGCATAGGTCAAGACTTGCAGCAGGGCGCGGTAGTGCTGCAAGTTGGAGCATCTCGCGACGACAGGCGTGAGTGTAGCGGAGGACGAGGGGCAGTGCATTCTCCGCCTTGGAGGCCGCGTACAGCACTAGTATGTGTTCTGTTCAGTATTAGTCACGCACAGAGAAAGAAAGGGCATATGTGTAGGGAAGTGAGGGGGGGGTCGTGAGGCTAAGAAGGCGCACTGCCGTGTGCCAGCAGGTTAGGTGCCCCTGTGCAAAAGTGTGCGCTCATCGATGCAGTCGGTCCGCTACGCATGGACATGAATTCATATGTACCTCAGCAGGGGTACGGTAGCACCGCTTCGTCATCTTGTCTGACTGTTTCGCTGTTTTCTTTCGTCTTGTCGAGTGATGTTTGTATGTTGTGAAGAGAGAAGACACTGTGCGCAAGTCCTCGCATGTGCACGCCGAGCTACTGGGATGATGCCCACTACCCTTTCCTTTTCCTGACCTGCACATCGGTGACGCCGCAGCAACGCCTACAACCCACTCAGTCCCACACAAACAGACATTTCACTCAAACGACAGTTGCGTTTGACTGTAGTCGCTTCGCCAGTTGCTGGAATATCACATCCAGACGCGGGTCATTCGCGTCAATGGCGTCACGCAAGAGTTCGTGCTCGAAAAAGAGAGCCTCTCCTCCATCACTTGCTGTAATGCACCGCACTCCTTTCCGTAGTAGGGCAGCAGCGGCAGGGTGTGGCGAGTCGGAAGCAGATCACGCACACGCTCCCAACGGCGGCGGATCAGTGAGGAGAGTGTCGTGCGGCACCGAGCGCAGTCCAGCTGCAGCCTCTTCCGCAGTACAGGAAACCGATGGCACGCACCAACATAGAGCGGCCCCGGTTCCACCCACTCGGCAAACTCCGGCACTGACATTCCACAATGCTCCCCCTCCCTTGCCGCGCTCGGTGTTGTGTCAGACGCCGACCCTGCCACAGCCACCATGACCTGAAGGGAATGTTCGGCACCAAAGCGCACGGCAAAGTCACAGAGGGAGGCGGCGATCGCCTCCGGTGGTAAACCGCACGACAGTCCACGGCCCACCACCTTGGCCAGCTCATCCATGCTGCTGTCATCCTCATGTCTCGTCTCGAATACGGCATGGTTGCACAGCACGAGGGCATCCCCCGCTAGCATGCGCCACGTCTTGACCGTGGGAACGGGGATCATCTTCTGCTCCACCGGCGAGCGACGCCCATCCTTCTTCATAGACCAGTGGCCAAAGCTCCTAGCGACGTTGTAGTACGGGTTGCCGTCAATCATGTCCCCGACGGTCGAGTCCACTTTCCCGCCTGCCTGCACGATACGCCGGTACTCCAAGGTATGAAGTGGATTGTGGTCGACACTCAGCGGGACCGTTCGTTCTCGCGATGCGTCCAGTCGACTCCACATGCCACCAGTCAGTGTGTTTCGGGCAACACCGAAGGCACGTGAATTGCCCAAGCAACCGACAGCTACGTCGAGATAAAACAGAGTCTGGGTCAGCAGCTCTGCAGATGCCGCTCCTCGGCTATCTCTGCAGACGTCAGTACCTTCTGTGGAGGAGGCGCCATTCGGTGCTTGCGCTCCGTCAGCGCGCTCCGCTGCTGCTCTGCCAGCCAAGTTGGGGTCACGGTCGCCGAGAACCATACACCGCGACAGCCACTTTCCTCCGGTGGCAGAGGCACATGACAATCACCTTCCCGGTCCTCGCCTGTGCCCCTCTTTTCCTCGGCCAATGAGTGGAACGGCGGGCATCCACCAGCGTTACACGCACGGAAAAAAGCTGCATCGGCGCTCATGGCGTACTGCTGGAGGTCCCACTCAGTCACAAGGCTCTCGAACTCGGTGCACATACTTCGTCGCCGGGCCAGGGAGGCCATCATAATAGAAAGGAGAGGATTAGAAGGGTCTTCCTTGCGCAGTGTGCGTAGTTCGGCTGGCAAAGCAGTGTGCATGCTTAGGGCCTTAGCGAGGTAGCTACTCACGAACGAAGATGCCTCCCTGCCAGTGTAGCTGTCGAGCAGGCCACCTGCCACCATTTCACCCCAAAATGGCTCTTGACGTTCCGGGAGCGACCTCGCTGAGGCGTCGTCTGTCGGGGTCTTCCGCGCACCTTGGGCCGCAGCCGCTGCTGCCGAGTCGTACAAACCCCTGTTCTTGCGATTGAAGACGTGAAAGGAATCCATGTTATAGGAGCTGGCAAGGTTCATGATCTCGCAGGTGCCAACCTGAATGTACGGCAGCTTCAGTCGCCGCATCATCTTGTGTTGTAAAGGAAACGACTTCATAATGCTCGTTTCTCAGCACTGCCCCCCCCTTTTCGCATCTGCGCAGCCGCGAGCATGCGCAAGTGTTGTCAATAGAGAAAGGCGTGCGCCACGACAGCAGTACGCAGCGGTCAAAGTGCGTAGACGGGCGCGCAAAGAGTTCGATAACGTTAATCAAGCGTGGCGAGAGTAACACGGGTAATACACTGTGCGCTACGGCTTTCATAGGCAACTATGGATAGTCGGGTGTGAGGATGGGTAGGGGTGTCAGAGCTTCAGTGAGAGAAATGGGAAAGGAGGAGCAACAGCGAATTACACGGCAGTGGTGCGACAGTCGACGAGAAAAAAAAGAAAAAGACTATGCCTCTTCAGCAGAGCTGGGGAGTGAGACAAAAGGCGTCAAGGTGGAGTGCCATGGCGAAGAGGATTCGAGGAGTGGGGGGGGGGGCGGGGAGAGGAGGCCGATCACACCACACACGCGGCAGTCTCAACTCTTGCAACAGTCGCAAGGCAAAAACTCATGACAAACGCGCATCCTGTTGGCGCTTCCGGAAGCTAGCGGCGCTGCACGTCAAGCAAAGTGTAAAGCAACGACATCTCATTGTGCCCGCTTTACCGAGGCAACTGGCCCTGCAGGTGGCAAATGTCCAACACAGTGCGTTCTTCAAACGCGCGGACAAACACGTCCTCCGCATCACAGCCGCATTTTGGACAAGTGTATCGACATCATCGGGGAACAGAGGAGAAGTAGGGCAACCATCAGTAGGCCCACTTTAGCACTCAGTAACGCCTACGTATAATACGGAAAAGATGAGGAAAAGAGAGGGCAAACACTAAAGAAATACCCCCACACCTGTGCATACACCAGTGGTGGCGCCTCTGTGTAATACTACACATACCACGTGAAAAGAGTATCTCTCTTGGCTCACAGCATTCCATTCAGCCTAGCATATGGGTGCTGCTCCGCCCTGCTCACCAGTCTGGCACAGGGCCTGCCTGATCGCGCTGTGCGAGGCAGCGCTAGGCACGCACTACGGCAACGCACCGGCTCAGCTGCCGGAGCGCCGCCTCTGACTCGTGCTCGATCGCTCACACACACACCCGCACCGCCAGTCCCCTCCCTCTCCGGGAGTGCTCAGGCTCGCCACACCAGTAGGCAGTGGGGGACGGGTGGGATGCGTTCGAGTCAGGTTCACGCCCCGCCCACCACGTAGAGGGTGCAAGGGTGCTCATTGCCGCATGTCGCTCCGACACAACGCCATCCACAACCCCACCGCCGATATGCGTAGCGATACATTGCTCCCACCACCCCCACCCTCACCCGACGGAGTGAGGTGTCCCCCGACCATCAAAGGATAAATACGCAGAGAGCAGGGAAATAGAAAAGAGGAGAGAGGCCTGCCACTCTCATCGGGGGAAGCTCTCGCACCCTCAACGTTTTTCAAAGTATGGTGGCGCCTCATCTTTTGTCGGGAAGAAAGTGGAGAATAAGAGAAACGGAAAGAAGTACCCCGCAGTGCACTTTAGCGGAGTTCCGTGAAGAGGGGGTCAGCTGTCCACTCTCCGGCTTTGTGCACCACAGGCCTGCCTAGTCGAAGCTGTCGCTGAATCTCTGATCTCACACCGGGATTGTTGCCCTTTTCCGCTTCGGACAGTGCCATACGGTGAGTGCCAAGGGACAACTGACGTGGCGGGGTGTTGACAGAAAAGAGCCCATCGAAACTCGATGTGGAAGACGAAAGATGAGGGGTACCGCAGGAGCTACGTCTCGTAGCAAGCTTCACCTCGACTTGGTTTTCAAGCGACAGCATCGGCTGCGAACGCGGTGTTTGTTCATCAGCAGTGGACAGCTGCACCTGCTCTCCTGATTGGTAGATGCTCATAAACTTCTGATGTTCAGCCTCCGCCGCTTTCCTGCGTGCCCGCATCGAGTCATGGAGGCGACGCGCCTCTTTCAGAAGATTTCGCGGCGCATTGCCGCCAATGTATTCAGTGGGCTGCCGAGCTGCCATGCGCTGGCGGTAACTTATTCTCAGGTAGTCGGAGACCTCCCGTGCGAGAATCGTCTCAAAACATGACGCTTGGTTATTCTCGAGTGCTCTGCGCTCTTGCTGTTCCTCCAGGGCATACATCCCTACCGGCCTGGTAGAGGCGCGGTGAGCCACTGCGGTGGACGGAGAGGAGGTGCGCGTGTGTTGTGCGGTGAGGCTACCTTCGCCGTGGATGTGCTGTTGGCGGCCGTGGTGGCTGACACGCCAATAAGGTGGACTTCCTCGGACGTGTCACCCTCCTCTACTAAGAAAGGCAGAACGGAGACTTCCCTCAGTATGGCCGGTGCCAACGTGCCCTGTGTCAGCGCCGCTCCTGCCTGCAAGGGCGATGCGGCGCCAACCTCACCCAACGGTGGTACTTCGTGAGTTATGACGTGGAGTAACGAGGACGCGTGGCCGCGCTGCGAGTTACTCATCAAGTGCTGGAGAGAGGCGAGAAGGAAGGTTCCGCTCTGCGCGGAAGCGGAAAAGGGGAACGAGATGGATAGGAGCGGTGCCACGGGCCTGCAGTGTGGGTTCATTTGAATCACATTTACCAAAGGGGTGGAGGAAGGACTGCGCGGGTTCGCGTACGGTGATAACACGCGCAGCAGGTCACCTGGTACATTTTCGTCCAGCCCACATGTCGAGCATGAAACTAGTGCCGCTCTTGGCGGGCTGAGAGTCGAATTTTACAAGTGTTTCACCTCGAAGGCCTTGAAGCTGCCATGTATCCGAGAAATCCCTCGTCAGCGCTGCGACGTGCGACGTATCGTGTTCGTGGCAACGCTGGTGGTATTGGTTTGAGAAACCTCGAGGGAGCGGCATTTCCGCACATCCCTCTGGCGCCTTGACGAGTGCCGTGACGTCTTCGTCGTCTCAGATGCCACCACCCTGTGTGAGAGCTACGGTGGAGACGGAGGACTGCCGCGCGTCTTCGTCTTAATCTCTCTGCAAGAGTGAGCCTAACGCGTCGCCAGGCTTGGCGCTCGATGACCTCGTGACTCACTTCTCCATGAGAAGGCTTCGTGGTTTAAAAAGGCTCTTCTGAGTGCAGTGAGTCTTGCTGGGCAGCGCCACTCAGGTGAAAGGCTCCAGGTCGAGTTGAGCGCCGTGGTGCCCATTGTATAACGGTGTGGTGGAAAAGGAAAGCGGCACGAGGCGCCTTCGCTGCCCACGCCAGGTGTCTGGTGTGTTGAGCACGCCAGTAGGTCAGCTTCGAGCGGTGCTGTGGTGAAATGATCGGTGTAGGTCGCTAACTGCATATACATCCGTGTCCCACTGTGTGCCTACCTCCAGCTGGGGGAGCACCCACGGGTGTGGTTGGGTGCGTCGTTGCCGCCAAGCATACGCGCTGATGCAGCTTTCTGAAAGTAGGTACTGCAGATCCAGCTGCGCAAACAATGGCGCAATGAGTTACGAGTGTAACGAGGCGTAAAGAGAATATTGAGGAGAAAAGAAGATGATGATATGCTCCAAGCGCGCGCGAGAGAGAGACGGTGGAAAGGTTGGGGTGAACAACGTCAGAAAGAAACGTCCTGCAAATGACCAGCTACAGGCACGATGGACAAGGACGCTGCGAGTCAGCACACGTTGTTAGATCTTGGAAGATGTCACCAAGTAGAGTACAAAGAGAGGGGAGAGGGTAGGGGAGCATACACTGCAGTCAAGAACTCATCTTCTCTCAGTTTTCGTTGCTTCTGCACTGGTGTCCAAACGTGCACCCCTCTACAGGAAACGCAGAGGCGCAACCCTACAGCGCACACAACAGCAATCAAATTCGACTCTCCCCCAACCAAGTTTAGCATACTCACATATGCATCTACAGCGTTGTGCATAATGGATCTACCAAATGCCGACACGCATGTTATAGTACCTTTGCACTGGCTTCTGCGGCAGGTAGCAGTCCAAAACGGAGCCGAGGAACGCAACGGCAACCCCATCGAAGTAGGTTGGTGCGCGGTAAACAAAGGCGCACTCTTTACTGCCCAGTGTACTGCTGTGGGTATGGAGTAGGCCACTTACGGTTGATGTCGACGAGGACCTTCTAAAAACAGGCGATTGTGTCGGCTGATTTCACTCAGAGGCTCTGCAGAGGTGGAGAATGCACCGCGTGCACCTGAGCTGCCTCCGGTCGCATCGAGAGAGACACTTGCCAAAAATGATGCTGCGGCTGCGTCCGTTTCACTACGCTCGTTGAGCATATCGAACTGTATGTCGTCGAGCAAAAACTCACGACACCGCTGATTCGCCAAATAGCACTTGATACACTTCAATGCAGATGTGGTGGCGAGCGCAATGCACCCGGTAGTGAGCATCGGCTGAGTGCGCAGGCCGCGTAGAATAGTCCACGGAGGGAAGTGAGGGTTGCGCTGGTCCTTCTTGAGACCGGCCAAAAAGTCTACCTTACGCTGGTCCTCCTTTAGCAGGCGAAACGTGTACCAACAGAGGGTTGCCGAGAACAGGGCGCTTGCGCAGGCACCAGTGCGCGCGCCGTGGAAGTAGTCTGGCCCAAAAGCGCAGACGATATCGTCCTCCGCCGCTTTCTCCAGATACTGCTTCATCGCTGTCGAAGAGGACATCGCGGTGCAGGGTGACCGGGTCGCCCTCTTTCTACTCAGCACCCCCCTAGGAAGCAAGCACCAAGGGAGGGGAGCAACTACAGTGCCACACGGGGGGGGGGGGGGGCTGCTGCAAAAGGGCAAGGAAAACGAAGTTGCCAGCCGCAGAGAGGGTGTAGCATACGAGCAAATGAATTAACAGCGGAGAAACACGACCGGGGCGTGTACGAGTGCCTACCAAAAGATTTGTAGAGGCCACAAAACTCTCGGGGAGAAGTGGTGGTGGTAGTGGCGGCGGCGATTAAGCAGGCAGCGTCTCGGAACGGGAAAAAAAGCTAAAAGCGCTCTTGTACGGCCGCCTGGGTACCTCCCCCGTCTTAGCGACTCGTGACGCGAAGACTACCCAACATGGCCTCTAATAGGGTTCTTTTCGTCAATCTCAGCTGCTGTCTCTCTCTCTCTTGCTCTGCTCGCTGCTGATCCTGAGTTTGGTGTTTTGTTGTCGCTTTCCTCTTGGTTCCCCAAAAAAAATAAGAGAAACGTGTGAAACAATGAACTTCTTCTACATACATAGCAGGATAGCAACACTAGGGGGGGGGAGATCAGCCTCACAAGCGTATCTGGGCGGCCTTCCGAGAATGGTGATGGCGCGACAGTTTCTCTGTTGCCCATGGAGACACACACACCCAAACGCCACTTCACCATTCGCCTCGCTATGTCGCTTTCCGTGACCACAACTCGAGATTGCGGTCCTCATCCTGTTCGAGGCTGTACGGTGTGTGAAACACGACCGCGATTCGGCGGTATCCCATTGGTCGCAAAAGATCTGCCTCCAGTGAGATAGCCGTATTCTGGAAGAGAACAATGCCGTCTGGCAAAACGGGTGGCTCGGCTGCTGGCATCAGGTGGTGCGCCCCTTTCCACCACGCACCTTTTGAAAGCCTCTTCTCACTCTCCATGTCAACCTCCTCCTCGTCAAACTTTGACGGAAATCGTAGGTAGCGCCACAACGCGTAGGCCTTCGGCTGCTCCCTAAATAGGAGGTCGTGTGTCACCTCTCGTACCCCTAGCACGGGATCTAACTTCACTGGACAGTCCACCAGCTCCAGTCGATCCACCTTGCCATGCAGCTGCGCAAAGCCAGGCGTCGCATAGCAATGCGTGAGTACTTCCAGGTGCCTAAAGTGCCAGTCGGCGTCGCGGATTTTGCGCCACAGGGTTGGGCTGCCGCAGCGGTAACCGTACAAGAGCACAATCGTTAGGGCTGCATTAGCGACCCAGAAGAGTGTGAACAGGCGTCGCACCGTGGCGGCAGACGGCACGACAGGGCTCCAACACAGCCTTTGTTTGCTAGACGAGCTCTTCTGCGCCGAGAGAGAGCTCGTGCAGAGAACGACCACGACGACACTCGAAAGCATCAGCAGTATCGGGAGCAGGAAGTAGACGAAGCGCATCTCTTTGTGATCTATAAGACTGTAAAACATCACTGACAGTACACCTACAAACACCCATCGCTTTATTTCCTGCCTCAGCGTCCGTGAAGAGGTGCAGGTGGGGAACGTCTGTTTCGCATACGGCATCGACCCACTCACGTGGCGGTCCTCCGCTACCTGCATTTTCCTCCAGCACACGGGTGTCCATGCCAGAAAGAAGGCAAACGGGGCCGCCATGATCGGTAGCACGACCAAGTACCAGTAAGGCGGATGCACTCCAAAGTACTTGCTCACCCCCACGAGAACGTTGAACTTCAAAAAATTGTACGGCGTGAAGACGAGACGGCCATAGAAGACGTAGTCCACAAGGCACACAGCAGCACTCACGCTGACCAGCGTACCGACTGTGAGGGGGACGACTACAGAAAGACTGCGTGCGACGCCGTTCTTGCGGCCTAGACGAAATACATGTACAACAAAGACCGGAAGCACCGCTACGGCGGCCGTAGCGCGTACCGCACATGCCGCACCGGCACAGAGTAGAAACGTGCTGTACCTTGTTTGGTAGAGAGAGAGCAAAAAGAAAAGAGACTCCGCCACATTCGAATAGGCGCGCACCCCTGTATTGATGAGGAACCACTCCACCACCAGCATCGCCAGGGTTGTGGACGCAATCGTCGGAATGCCGACCGCTTTTTTTGTGGAGCTACTGGGGGCTGAGGAGGAGGAAAAGGATCCCGCACCACGTTCTGACGACGAGACGTCGAGGCCACATCGAAGGTCGTCGAGCCGCTGTGCGATGGCGAGCATAGTGCAGTCCTGCGCAAAGAAGATCACAGCCTGGACACACCGGCTACTGGCCCACACCGTCATTGCTGTGTCTGTCCTTGTCCACTTGAGCACAAACAGCGGGCACGCGAAGATTGTCGGAAAGACATAGGAGCGGATGAGTTCATGCCATTCCCACGTCAAGTGGCCATGACCAAACACCATGTGATACGCGACTTCCTCACTCTGCCACCACTCATCCGGCGACTCTGCCGTCCTTAATGTCAGACAGAGGGCTATACGATAGAGCAGCAACACCGTCAGTACCCTCCACGACCGCAATGGGCGCGGCAACAAGCTAAACACTGTCAGGAGATCCATTAAAAAAGGAAATAACAAGACACCGCTAAGTTGATACAATTATCTTTCGCTACAGTTCTGGCGGTTGCACGGGTTTCACCCATTCTGTTAGAATGCCGCCTCTGTGTGTCCGCGAGTGACTGCGCCTCGGTGTGGCGCTGAGTACCTGTAATGGTGCACACGTACAAGCAGACGGGCAACTTGTCTGTGCGCGCACACTTTTGTATGACTGTTCAGCGCGTTAGGCTTTTGTTTTCGTTTACTTGGGCGACAACCTAATCTGTGGCGGAGTGGAGGAATGATGGCGGCGCCAAATCCTTGTGAGAGTAATGTGCACTGTCCTCATACATGCACCGTTGCCGTGTTCACTTACGTACTCTCGTTTACTTTTAGCCCCATATGCTGGCCCTTTTGTATCGCCTTTCCATCGACAAAGCACAAAGTGAGGAGGGAGAAGCTGTGGTTCATGGGAGAGTGTGTGCAGCGGGGAAACATACCAAGACACGGGGTGTGACAGCTATACCAGGATACCTGCTTGAGTGTGATCTCACCTTTGTGCATATAGATATGTATAGGTTGTGTGTGCGTGGGTGAGTGGCCTCATCTTAGTCATTTGCTTCGAGTCTGAGAGCTCGAGACTTCTCTCCCGAGATTACAGCACCCCAACCAAAGCAGGAGCATGAGAGACAGCAAAGTGGCTTACCCTCTTGCAGCCGGTCATTGCATGACACCACCTTTTATTCTCTACCGTCTCTTTATGGTGTTGTTGTCGGCTTTCCAACTCGGGACTTTCTCTATCACACACGAGGGTAGTCAAGTAAATGTGTACGTCTTCTCTCTCTTGCACAGAACTTACGCCACCACCCCTCTTCCTCCTCCAAGCTGTCACACCCATCCCCGGACTCGAAGAGGGGGAGGGGTGGACAGGGGCAGGTGATGGCCTCGCGCTTGAACAGCAGTTGTTAAGAAAGAAGCCTAGGAGAAAATGGGAGAATACAGGAGGCTCAAGCGGAAAAACAACAAGAACAACAACTTTGCAACTCACCACTACAGCAGGGGACTACATGAAACTAAGCAAACGGCAGAACAAGAACAAACAACAAGGCTGAGTCTGTGTCTGAGTTTACGCGCGACTGCTCTCCAAACAAGTACACGCATACATCACACACACACACACACACACCACACACACAATGCATAGCATGCAAAGAGTGGACCAGCGCACGGAAGCAGTACACACATATAAAAAAATACAGAAGAAACTATAGGATGCCCCAGTGGTCGAGTTGGGCAATGAAGGATGTGTGGTGAAAGCAGTCACTGCCGTCAGCGCTCACACAATATACACGTCACGTGGTGTGAAGAGTCCGGTGAAGAGGCCGAGTCACAACCTGCTGATAGCTCACGCTTTCTGTGTCAATGCGGATGAACGCGGCACACATCAAAGGCGCCGCTGCCATCTTCCACGCCACGGCGCGTCAGGCTCTTCGCCTTCCAGATCCGGTGGTAATGATATGCCATATCGTGCCCGTATCCCTGCGGGTCGCTATACACGGCCATCATGTCATTTGCCCACCGCTGAAACTCTGGCACGTACTCATAACTGCAGTGCTGGTGAGGTGGCTAAGTGCCTCCTTGCGGTTGCATGGATTGGGGTGAAGCGTCTTTTTAATGCCTTCCGCACGCTCTGCTTTGGATTCCTCGATGGTGCGGTTTGTGTAGTGCTTGGCAATGCGGTTTTCTACGATGCCCTTGGCAGCAATAATGGTACGCACAGGGGTGAGTGCTACCGCTGGTTGCGCGCAGCACACGGCTACAGACAACGTGGCACGGCGCATTGGGTGGCACAAAATGTGTACTTGAAAGGCGGGAGAAGAGGAGAGTAGGGGAAAAAAGGCTGGGGCGACACGGAGACGAATGTGGAAGTCAAACCGCCTTTCGTTTTCTTTGCGCATGCAGCAGCGTTGATAATCGAGGAACGAAGCACTGCTTTATTCGTGACCGCCGTTGATGCCCCAAGAGAGGGGAATATGGTGCAGATAGTTAAAATATAAACACACACGCGAAGGAAGTTGCCAAATTGAGGAGAAAAGGGGGAGGTCGAGAGCGGAGAACGTGGGAGGCAGCTGAATACCAGAGGTAGAGTGGGGAGATGATGATGGCAGGGACGAGGGAGAAGGCCGCGTAAGTGATGCATGGAGGACTTCGAGGTTACTTGATCGCCTTCAACCACAATGATGGCCCGCACGCATTTCTTCCCTGCACGGCTACCACACCCCTCTCGGTACTGTGATAAAGAAGCCCAGACGGAGGAGCAAGCACGTGGCCACCGGTGTCACGGTAGTGTGTTGAGCACAACACGTTCCCTCTGCATTTCGTGTACGGAGACACGATGTTCTTCGCTGTGGGGGAGGAGGAGGAGTGGGGGAAGAGAGGAGAACAGTGATGCTGCTACGTTTCCTCCCCTCGTTTAGTCAGACTCTACAGCCTAGCATCACATCTCGTTCCTGTTGAACGCACTAGCCACCTCTATATGCACCAGTCGCTCTTCCTTGCTTCTGTTGCCCACTGTATAGAGCATGTTCTTTGTGCGTGATGCATGCGTGGAGCGCTCACGTTTCAGCAGAACCGCCTCCCTCCAAAGAACGATACCTTCTTGGATCTGTGACTCACATTCATAAGCTACCCATTGGCACCGCACTAATAGATTAAGGGCCTCTCATATCATATGTATTTCCCCTGCTTCTGCGGCCCGCCATAGATCTCGTTCTCTTCGGCGAAGAGGTGTGTTCAACGACATCACCAGAGGGGGATTAACCCCCCCATGCACTTCTTGGTGGCGTGCGTTGTCCCTGCAGAAACCAGAGACACTGTCCACTAACTTCACACAGCGATACAGCCTTGGCCTGCGTGTGGTTGATCATGTGATGGTCGTGCCAATCGATTTCGAAAAGCACTACACATGGTAGAGGAATAGCTCTCGAAGGCAGGGGAAGGAGGGGGGAGTTGTCTGCAGTCGGCATCAACCACTTGCCCTCGTGCCGGTAGCGGTGTCTCTAGTTGTGTCAATCACGGTGCGTGGAATGTGATCGAGCAGGAGGGAGCCTCTACAAAGAGCAGACTGCAACCCACTAGGATCAATAATGCGATTGCCTGTGGCGAGATCGCGCCCATAAAGACTTAACCCATGATCAGGGCGAAGGACAACGTCCGTCAGCAAGACCCAGCGGCGGTCTAGAAACGAGATAGGACCTGGCACCGGTGCAGCACCGCTCTCCCCCTCGTTTCGCGCTCGTGCCCAGTACTCCTCAGAGGATCGCGCCACTTTAAACGACGTCGACGACTCGCTGTCCCTTTGAACCCAAACGAAGGTAGAGCAGGTCGCTAGCTCGGCGGCGTGTTTACACTCATTCAGCTCCTTGTATATGTCGCGGACAGCCTCCGCATGTCCGTAGGGCACCTGCAGCAGGGGCATAGCTGTGCCCAATCCAGAGGTCTTAAGAGTGGCAGAGGCAATGGTCATTGTCTCTTGCTGTGCCCTCACATCGGGAAGAATTGGCCCCAGTGCGAGGTTCTTCATGGGTACACCTGGTGTGCCGTCTGCTCGAAAAGTACCGTAGGCGAGTCCTTGGGGTGGGACATAACCACGAGCACAGTCGGCAGCGTTGACTCCGTGTCGCCGCCGCCTGCTTTGCATGCCGCAGATGTTGCCTCAATAAAACGCGTGTACTCAGCAACCTCCACACCCAGGGAGTTGGTTCCCTTGTGATGGTGGAGGGGTGTGGCATACAAAAGACGGGAAGGTAAACCCCCTTCACCCTCTGCTGAGTATCCAGCACCAGCACACGAGAACCACCACTGCCAGAAACCGACTGACGCAGCAGTCGGTCACGGGGCGACAGCACGGTGGAGAGCGTCTCATAGGTATTCTGGGGAGTAAGATTGTACTTCTTTTTGGCCTGGAAGTGCTTCATATTGAAGAACGCCACCGCCGACCGAGCGAGCATCACTCGCGACTCGCACAACATTGCTGATCGCTCTTAAGCTCGTCGGCTGCGCACTGTATCTTGGCGAAGTACACAGTCGAAGAAAAGTAAGTTGACAGTTGAGGCAAGCGCTGATACTCTAAGGGTACTGCAGAGGGTGTGTGCGTGAGACCGTGGAGAGTAGCACTGAGGCCATATAGATGTATTTGGCCCCTCAAAATCAACGCAATGGCCGTGTCTATGCGCGCGTCTGTGCGAGTGTCACCGAGGACGTCTGTGTCGTCGAGAGAGAAATTGTGAAGCGCTTGTAGTTGGTGTTCAGGGAGGAAAGGAGAGGGTAAAACACATAGTCGCACACGCCGGAGCCGCACAGAGTCACCAAAAAGGGGAAGCGGCACAACTCTGCAACGAGCGCAACAGAGAAGAAGCGAAAAGTCAAACGTAAGAACGAGTACAGGGAGAGAGGGTAAAGAGAACGGTGTCACTGCCGAGTGGCCCCCACCACCCTGTTGCACTGTACTATTCGTCATGAGAAAGGAAATGAGCGAGGCTGAGCAAGACAAGGTGTGTGTGTTTGTGGAGTGAGGCGGGGTGGGGGAGGAAGCCCTATCCCGGAGACACAGAAGAGCCCCACTTGATCTCCTCGCGGAAATCACGTGGCAAACGGAACTAAGCAAGCAAAGAAAATGCCGGCATGTTTGGAACCCTTGTCTGGGTTCCTCCTTTTCTTGGTCGGTTTGCCCACACTACAGTGGCTGGTAGACTTCTCCCTCCCCTACACGCCCCCCCCCACACCACACACACACACACACACCTCTGCATCAACACCGTCGCCTCGTGTGCCTCCCAGGGTCTTCCCTTCTTCCTCTTTTATGTTTGCACGTCTCTCTTGGTGAGCCCTGCACTTTTGCTTTTCTGAACTGTTGTTCTGCAGCGGTGTGCTTTCACAAATAGACAAACACACAAACGTTTTACGTTCCTCTTACGCCCTCGCAACGAAACACAACAGAACATGAACGGAAGATACACGTAGAAATAATCACGATGATGATGATTATGATGGGGAGGAGGAAGGGGAGGAGGAGAGGGGGGGGAAGCACAAGTATCACAGCAACACCCAACCGATCACCAGAAGCGACAACAGATGGACACGGGCAAAAAAGGAGTGGTCTCCGTTGGAGGGGGCCTGGGATTCCGCCAATGCGCACAAAAGCTCGCCATTTCTCTTTTACGATTCACCATCAGCACACAGGCATCGCTTCTCTCATTCGTTTTCCTCACCTCTTTTCTCCTCTTAGCCTCCACTTTAATGAGTGAGGCGGTTGCGTTGGTGCGGAGTTCTTCGGTTCTTGGGGAATTTTCTTATTGGATCGTTTAGGCCAGTAGACGTGTCTGGAATGACTTGCGAACAATTATGTGGCGAATGGCGCCGATGGTGAAGGTGCAGTAGATGAGGAAAATGGCGGCCAAGAAAAAAAATGGCGCCAGTGTCGTCTGCGGTGGGTTGCCTTCCGCCTCGAATGGCAACGGGACGTTCATGGAGTAGAGCGTTTGTACAATCACAATCGGTTGCATAATGTTGGTCATTTCCGTGAGAAGTAGAGCCATGCGAAGAGCGCGGTTGCCGCGGCGCAGCAGAAGCCATTGAATTGCCACATTATGATGCCAGTTTGAGAGGGCCAACGTATCGCGGCAGTCCGATATCTCGCGCTGAAAGTGCCACAAATGTGCCTGCGCGTTCTCCAGCTCGCGGCGGATGGCGGGGTCGGCCACGAAGAACCGGTCAGCAAAAATAGGTTGCAGCAGAGACGCAAAGAGTACCTCACGTCGGACTGTGTCGGTGCCGCACTCGCCAAAACAGCGCCGGACGGCCGTGATGTGCTGTAGAACAGCATCCTGGTCCTGCTGTTTCTCCCTGACGTCGAAGACACAGTCGCCAAGCTCGTCGACCGCCTGGGCAAGAGTGATGCTGTCGAGATGATGGCCCACCACAATTTGCAACAGCATACTCATCGCAAATGGCGCAGTAAAGCGGCGTCGCATGGATGAAGAAAGGCGAGCGGTGTAGCCTAAATATGAGGTTGTCACCTCCGGCGGTGAACAGTGTAGCTGCAACATGCGCAACATGTCGTCCATCTCCGCAAATGGTTTTTCGTGTATGGTAATCATCCAATCCGCGAAGACAATGACAGCCACAGCCACAGGGTCCGGCACAGAGGAGCGCGGCGCATTTCTGCGCGCCGCCTCAAAGCGCATCTCCATCACGCTCCGTGTAGTGGGGTGGATGACGTGCGGCGAATCATGAGCCGCAGCGCGCCTCGGTATCTTTAGTCGCTTCGCCGTTCTTCTTCTCTTGTCCGTCCTCAAGAAGTCAAATTTGAATCCACACAGCCCATGGAGGAACCCCTTCTGATTCGACGCAGAGACCGTAGTCCCAGCTTCGCGAGAGGTGGTGGTCGCCGAAGTAGTTGCGCGGCGCCCACCATCTTCCACCACTGGCGTGCACAGTAGGTTGAGAAAAACGTAGCCGGACATGCTGTCGGAGACACTACCAGTGCTCTGCGAGTTAATGTCGATCGAGTCCACCGTGGACAGGTACAAACAGCTCTCTTTGGTTTCTTTCGAGATCGGTAGGTGGTTCAGAAGTTGAGTCACCCGCTCCACACTGAGTGGGTTTGATCGATCAACCTGGATGTCCAGCCACTTCGCCAGGGGCAGGACCGGCTCGGTGCTGTCGCTAGCACTGTTGCTACTGTCGTGATGGGGCTTAGGCGGCGCCCATGCTTCATTCGCCGGGCCGCTTTCCAAGTTCAAGCCGGTGGGCAGGTGAAGCTTGTGCTGCTTCAGGTACCTCAGAAGGTCTTCCGTTCCGTTGAACAGGCGCGCGTACAGCGCCGTGTCCTCTGCGGCCTGGCACACGAACCACCAGTGCTCCGCTCTATCCTCGATGCGCACCAGGTTCGATGCAGGAGCCGACACACCTCTCGGGGGGTCTGGGAGGCGTGCGCCGTGGATCTTGTAGTCACCTGGGCCGTCCAGTGTACTGCCACCATGTTCGTCGACGCGCAGATGCAGGTATGACCCGACAGCCTCAGGCTCCGCCTCCATCCCTGGTACGAAGCTGCGGTTCTTCAAGAGGGAGTGTACACGACAGTGGCTTTCTTTGCCTACAGCAAGGCCGCTGAGGTCGATCACATCCGTTCCGTCAGAGTGCACGTAGAGGTGGCTCAAAAGAGTGTAGTCGAACGGCAAGGGATCGACAGCCTCGTCGAGGTTGGCCTGGAAACGGCGAGACTTCATCGCGCTCCTGAATCGAACGAGTTAACGCTTAGAATGCCCAGCAGAGGCCACCACAAATGGGGAGGAGAATCTCTGAGACAAAGACGAGGAAAGGGCAAAGGACAATGGCCCACAGTACGGAGACAGCATCACGAAGCGCGCGCACCTATAAAGAGAGAGAAAAGACACTGGTGTCCTGTGTACTACTGAGTCTGTGTTCCTGCAGAGCTGACCAAACCCGAGACGGTGAAATGGGGATACAATGACAGTGAAAGCACAGGAACGAGAAAACCCCCGAGACGAAACGGGAAAGAGAACCGCAGGAATAAGGTGTAGCTCTAGAGTGCGGTTGATAGCTGCATTGGGGATGCGTAACAGCACCACCTCCGAGACCCAGAGAAACAAGTCACTAAAACGCTCACCATGAAGGGAGCGCACAGGACGAGAACCGCTCCTGAGAAGTCGCAACAAAGGCCATTGTGGCGAACTGGGTTGGTCTTTTGGGCAGTGTGAGGAGAACACAGAACCACCATCCATCTCCCTTGCACTCGCCAAAACACCACCGAAGAGTTGTTTTTTGGCTTTTGCGCATCACCGCGTCCATTCAATCCTAGCATATGGGTGCTGCTCCGCCCTGCTCACCAGTCTGGCACAGGGCCTGCCTGATCGCGCGGTGCGAGGCAGCGCTAGGCACGCACTACGGCAACGCGCCGGCTCAGCTGCCGGAGCGCC
This sequence comes from Leishmania lainsoni, assembly GCA_003664395.1. Classification (NCBI taxonomy): domain Eukaryota; phylum Euglenozoa; class Kinetoplastea; order Trypanosomatida; family Trypanosomatidae; genus Leishmania; species Leishmania lainsoni. The sequence goes on from RAIA01000041.1 coordinate 489,455, forward strand.
GCCTCTGACTCGTGCTCGATCGGCTCACACACACACACACCGCCAGTCCCCTCCCTCTCCGGGAGTGCTCAGGCTCGCCACACCAGTAGGCAGTGGGGACGGGTGGGATGCGTTCGAGTCAGGTTCACGCCCCGCCCACCACGTAGAGGGTGCAAGGGTGCTCACTGCCGCATGTCGCTCCGACACAACGCCATCCACAACCCCACCGCCGATATGCGTAGCGATACATTGCTCCCACCACCCCCACCCTCACCCGACGGAGTGAGGTGTCCCCCGGCCATCGAATGTTCAGAAGACAGAACGAAAAACATACAGGATACACGGGGGAAAGAGGGTGAACAAACGCACTCATGCGAAGTGTGAGATCTGTAGAAGTGAGGGAGGTGTCTTCTCATCGCATCCACTTCTCTGTGAGGGCAGGAGGTGGGTTGTACTGCGACTGCGTGTGGCAGCAAATCCTAGAGTCGAGTAGGACGGTGACATACAAGACCGAGACGCAGAGTTGGGTAGGTAGAGGGGGAGCGAAAAAGGAGGACGCTGAATGCAAGCAAAATAGCCTAGCAACAGCCGCCCACGCCTATTGGGGGACAGTGGAGGGTGGGCAAAGGAACTCCTCTGAGAGAGGGTGTGTGACTAGAGACACACACAGACACAGACACACAGCGCATGAAGAGGGAATCACAAGCAAAAAGGCAGAAAAAAAAATGTAGAACAAAACTGGAAGACGAAGGAAACGTCGGGGGGGGGGGGAGGGAGGACGCATCAAAGGACAAAACAGAAGAAGACTGTCCTGTCAAACAAGAGTGATAGAGCGGAGGTGAGAGAGAGAGAAAGAAAGAGAGCACGGCGCTGACATGCGGTAGCCCTTTGCTTACCAAGATCTACTTGAGCACAAGGTCAGAAAGATAAAACAAAAACCTACCTAGAGTGGTGTATCACCTACGCCATAATGATGGCAGCGGCGTAGCTCACGGATGAGTCTTCCACGCTCAAGCACTTGTTCGACTGCGAGTAGTGCACAAATTTGATCTGCACTTTGCTTGCTTCGTCCATCCAGTGCTGCAGTCCAATACTGATCGGCGCACGTCCGCAAATGGTGTTCTTTGTTGTCCGCAGGTAACCATACCACCCCTCCAAGTCGCGCTGCTGCAGCAGCTCCATGGCAGCGTGGTCCATGGCAATGATGGAGTCACCGATATTGGGGTACTGGGAGCGCTGGTAATGGTACGTGTAAGAGAAGCGATCGCCCCAGTGGCAGAAATCAGAGCTGAAGATGAAAACATTACGAGCATCGTCCATGTAAGGCTTCAACACATCGCAAATGGCCTTTTCGTCCTGCCGGTTGGTCCAGCCGACGATGATAGGGACGATAGAGACGCGCGCTGCTGCTGGCTGAGTTGACGTACCGGTCGCCGCTGGTGGGTAGTGAAGGATGTGGGAGAGGTAGGGTGTCTCCATCTCGATCGAATGCTCTGCCTCGTCTGTGCGGCGAGACGCTGTGGCCGCCCCAACCCCTGCTTTACACAAAGCAGTTATCACACGGTCCACGGTAGCGGTGTCCACCTTCAGCGGCCCGAAGGGTGTCTCGTACGCGGTGGCGGCGGAGAGCTCACACCCCTCAAAGCCTTTCGTATGCGACGGACCAAGAATAAAGATGCGCTCCACCTTACTGCCTTTGGACCCCTTTGCATAGAGGTACTCACGAAAAACTGCGAAGGCCTCGCAGGCGGTGCGGCCAGAGTAGCTCATGCCGGCATGTGGGACAATCAAGCCCATCATGCGAGCGCCCCCTCGACTCTCATCTTCGTAGTGGTGTGTCACCTCGCTAAAGTAGTCGTCGATCGTAGCTTTAAGACGTTCTGGGATCGCCTCGTACCAGCCGCAGCCATGCGGCGCTGCGTGCGTGGCGGAGCGCACAAAATGCATTCGCGTCTTGGCAGGTGAACTGGTGTACTGGGAAAGCAGAACTAGGCGGTGGGCTGCGGAGGAAGACGAGCGGTGGAGTCGAATGGGCTGTTTAGCGCGAGTGCGTTTCTGTTTGTGTGGGTACATCGGCATGCGGGTGTGAGAGCGACGCCGTGCAGGCATTGGTCAACACGGAAGCCACAGCAAGACACCGAGGCCCACGTTCGCCAAACAGGTAAGGAGGGAGGGAGGGAAAAGAAAGTTGTGAGCGAAAGAGGCGCGTAAAATACAGAGGGAACAAAAGCGCAATTTGTGTGTGTGTATGTGTGTGTGTGTGTGCAACGTGCAGGGGGTGAGTGAGAGTGAGAGAGCGCAAGTCCCCCTCCAAAGCCCCCGCACTCTACGTCAATCGTTGGCACTTCCACGCAGCTCAAAGGAGAGCAAGAGGGTGGACAGAATCGGCATCGAGGCGCGAAGAAGTGCGTTTAGCATTGCTATTCATTACACCGGTTGACCTTAGTCCTTTTGAGATGAATTCAGTTGAGCACTGTCGCTGTCTCTTCGTTCCAGAGACGTTCAACCATACTCACACGTACCACAGTAATGTGCTCGTAGCCCCTTTACAACTTCTTCCCTCTGATAGCTCAGTCCACTGATAGAGAAAAAGCACCAGCTAGTGAATAGTTCAGCATGTTACCCCACGGAACCATCGCCACAGAGACTTCGGTGAATCTCATACAAATACAGAACGAAAGGAAACACCGAGTGAGTCGAGCGGCGCGTACATGTTCCTGTGCAGTCTCACACCATGCACGCTGACGGCATGGGGAGGTGGAGGGAGACAAAGCAACAAGAGAGAAGCAGGGAAATCAATGGGACGCTTACGTGTGTCATGTCAAGACAGAGATGGTGCCTACATTGTACGGGGTTACCATCACTAAACAAAAGGTGAAGAGCAAGGTGGCCCAAGCCGCAAGTCTGCGCGCAGGTAGTACCGACCCTGTCATGAACACCAAAGGGAAAGAGAGAGGTCAAAGGAACTTCGAGTAGGCCACACTGGCAAAAAGAGACACACAATATAATGGCAGGCAAACACATCACGTGGCGGCTGTGACGTAAGGACGACCAACGTGCGTTCCTGCACGCTGTTTTGTGCCGAGCCGCCTATCCGTCCTCATGCATGTCCACACTGAGAGCGCCACGGAACCCCATCGTCTCTCTTGTATCCAAAGGGGAAACGTGCCACGCCATCTCACACCATCTCACGGACACCACGTGAGGAATGCTGATTACAACGGCCCACAAAGGTTGCCCTTGACCCCTACCAACGTACCCACCAGCTGTAAGAGGAGCGATCGAAGAGAAAAATATGAAGAGCAACAAGTTGAGCAGAGCAAGACCAAAAAGACGCGAAACGAAAAGGTGGGAAAGAGAAAGAACTGCATCACATCACGAGCTCTGGCAGGGAAAGGAGAGAGACAGGCAAACATTCCTGCTACTGCCGCTGCAGCCGCCATGGGCGTGTACACGTCCAAAGCGCACCAAGAATGGAGGACAATGACGAGAGGGAGTACAACAAAGAGAGAGAGAGAGAGCCGCAAGTGACGGCACCACGCAAGTCGCCCAGAGAGGAAATATTACACCCTCCGCGACAAACACACTTGTCTTCGCAAAAGAGACAGTTGGTAGGACGTGCCTACACTCATTCTGCGCTTCAATCGGTGTAGGCCCGCGTGCTGACGTCGAAGAGCGCCACAACGGGGCGGTGGTCGCTTGAACGGACGCTCGGGACGTCCGTGTAGAGCCGAATAGCGATGCGGTGAGCGGCCGAGCTCACCCGTCTCTTGTACAAGATGCGGTCACAGTAGGCCGGCATGCGGTTCTTCTTGTGAGAGAAGTTGTACTCGTCGAGGGTGACGCCGCCGCTGGCAGATAACTCGTACTTGTAAGTCGGGCGGAAGAGAAGGTTACCCTCCTGGAATCCTTGGAACACCTTCCCGCGAGCCCGCTCGAGGCTCAGCTGGTCATTGTTGATAAGGATAGATCGAATGTTGCGATGGTGCTCGATGACATACTCGATTGCCTTGCGAGTGCCGTTGATACGATAGTTCAGGTCACCACCAAAGAAGGTGAGGTCAAACTCCTCTGTGACGTCGCGACGCATTTTACGGTTTGGGGCTACCGAAGATACCATGGGCAATCTCAAAGGGGTAACGCTTTCACCATCGCCGGTGTCTGCCCAGTGATCATCCGCGTCGTTCTCGCTGCCCTCCTCCTCCTCTTCCTCTGCACCCTCTAGTACTTTCCTCCGTTCAAGCAGCTGGTTGAAGAACTTGCGATAGGGACCGCGGCGGCCAAGCCGCAGACCGTAGACAATTTGCTCGTAGTCCTTGTTGCGGTTCCTCACAGCACCTTGATGAGCCGCCAGGTGCGCCGTGATGAACAACAGCGTCATGTAGTTTGGTGCGTCCTTCTCAGGTGTTCCGTCATTTGATGCGTCGTCGTGGACACTGCCACCGCCTTGGCGTCGACTGATGCCGTTGCCCAATGGATGCCTGTGCCTCTGAGCGAAGTGGGCCTCAAGCCGCTCACTGAACGAGTCGAGCGAGGCATTGCGGCTGTTATTCCCAACAGGCGAAAACACCCCCTCATCGTCTAAGACACCTTCATCGTCATTGTAGAGGTTGGGTGCGCTGGTGTTATCTGGCAGGCTCCGCCCATCCAGCGGCGTCCCATACTCGTCGTCAAGGTCGGGCACTATCCGTGGCTTACACAGCAAAGGCGAATACGATGCGACACTGCCGGTCGCAGGGAATTTCTTCGGCACGACGACAAAGCAATTCTTTGAGCTTGGTATCATCGGGCTGCCAACAGTTAAAGGACTGGTGGCGGGATGCTTTACCGGTGTGCCTCCTGTCGTGGACGTCACCTTCTCAAGCAATGGGGTCAGCGAATCGGTAGTGGGGCCGCGTAGTGTCGTCGCCTGCTGGGATAGTTCGATATCTTTAGGCGTCAGCGACAAAACTAGTCCCACCGCAACACCACCCTTGTTCCCACCGAGGCCATTCAGCAGTCCCGTCTTCACGTGCGCTGTGTGGGACCTTGAGATGTAATGGACCACGTCACGGCGACGAGCAAACACAAGCATCTGCACCGCCCACATATGGTGCTTGCCGACCAGCTCGTACTGTCCGCCAAGGCAAACCTGTGATACAGTCTTCGCCCATCGGCGCTGGAGCTTGTTCGATATCAGGTAGGGGCCGTTCTCCTGCGTACCAACCACTACTAAGTGTGCGTTGGGGTGAATACAGTATGCGGAGACCTCACCGACGCGCGATCTCTTGCTTGCCATGTTCCAGCTAATGTAGGCGATGCGCAGCGGTTTGCCGGGGGCCCAAATCTTGTCCTCACCTCGCAGCAAGTCATCGAGGCAGTAGCGAGGAATCGGAAAGGTCTCGCGAGTGGGGAAGGTCGTCTCGTCGGCACCGCTGACAAAAGTACGGTCTGCTAAGGTGGCGTCGATTGTGTTTCGGTGTCGAGTTTGTTCGTTGGTGAAGGTTTCAGCTTCTATAGGTGATCGACTGCAAGCTGATGCGGTGGCACAGTCGACTGAAACATTCGCAGTTGCGTCCTGTGAGCAACAGCCGTTGATCGCATGTGCACCGACGGTGTACCACGCCGAGTTACCCGATTCCCCGGCGAAATGAAGTGTGGGCGACTTGTGAATAGAGGCAGGCGCGCACAAGGATTGCCGCATGACGCTGTGCCGCGTAAACTGACGCGTCACTGATTCTATATTCGCGTCTTCCGAAGAAGACGCTGCGGAGAGCGGGCACAATTTCCTCTCACTCATCCGATGATCCTGTTCAACCGGGACGGTAGACTGAGGATCTGCCGGTTGATCGACACGGGCTTCCCTGTAAAGTGGCTCGCACGTCCTCTGAGTGGGAAGCAAGACGGTATTCTCACTTTGACGCGTGTTTTGGACGCTTGTGTACGCGCCGTCTTCCTCCGTGTTCTGCAGGCTCGACTTAGCGAGGTGGGCGGAACTGCGGGCATCAGTTCTAGCGGATGACTGAGAGGGAAAGCGAAGCCCGCGCTGCAGCGCTTGATCAGGTACCACAGTCACGGAGGACTCTGGCGGTGACGGAGGACACGCAGGGTCGTTGGTGCGCCTCGCAAGCGAATCGTCGGATAAAGCACGGGATGTTGGCCCAATAGCCGTCATTGCCCTCCTATTATCAGCCGCCAAAGCATTGGGGTTGTCTCGGGTGCAGCACGTGCTGCCGTTGTAGCTGCACGCTTCCTTCGAGGCGGCAGCAGTGGGTGGTGCGCGATACACTTCGCCTTTCCCAGCCGACGGCCCTATGGGATTAGCTTGCACACACTGCGCCTGATCTGCTGGCAGTGGCGGGAGTCTGGGGGGCGTCGACTCCACAGATAGAGGGTGCTTTGTTCCCTGGGTGCCATGGTGCTTTTTCATTTCTGCGCCAAAGAAGCCGATTCAGCGTTGTGAATGTGGTGCCTGAAAGTCATCTAGCAGCGATGCAGAAACCAACAAAAAAGAGCCCGCGAACCCATTCACGTCTCGCCTACAAGCACCGAGGGCACAGGAGAGAAAGTGAAGGGCAACGGCGCAATGCAACGCACGAAAGGCGCTACCGTTGCTGGAGGTAAATTCGAGTAGTCAAGTCCAGTACGGAGTGGGCAGAATGAAGGGCAACTACATACATAAAGAAACGCACAAAGCCCAGGTTGAATGAAACCAGCTGGTGTAGTACAGTGAAGGGGCAAAGAAGACGGAGGAAGGAAAACGAAGAGGAGAATATTCGGCGCACAAGCGCAGACGAGAGAGAGGGGGGCTCATACGGAAGGCCAAACACACCCACATCGAATTTTATTGTTCTCCAAACGTATTCTTCCTGCTGCTTCACAAGTTCACAACTGCATACGCCTACAGCTACCGCCTGCCTATACCGCTGTGGCACCCCCACCGACTCCGCGTCCTCTGCCACGAGCCGCCCCCTGCCGCCGAAGCGGCGCTGTGTTGCACCGGCTCTTCCCGCCCAATCCCCGACCCTCCTTCGCGCACAGGCTACGCGATCAGCGCAGCACGGACCCGCGTGCGCCGCATGTCCTGACGCCAGCGGGCCGCGCCCAGGGTCCTGCTCTGCGACCCCTCGGGGCGAGGGGTGCGCGCGCGTCTCGCTTGCGGCATCGGTACCCCGGCAGCCCAGCCGGCCGCCTGTACGAGATGCCGCGTGCCGCACGCGCATGGTCCCCGCGGCCGATCAGTCTGCGTCTCTTTCTTGCTATCGCTGCTGAGTTGTCGACCCAGCTCATGGTGAGCGGGAGCCAACGTGACCATGCAGGGGTGTCTTTCCGGCACAGTGCCGGTCTAGACCTGGAGGCGGACGCCAGAAGTCCATAGCTGTACCCGCGGGACAGGCTGCCGGCTGCTTAGCCTCTTCCCAATGAGTGGGTACCGGGCCCTGCTAGCACGGGGAGGTGGCTGTGATCAAGACGATTGACGCCAGCCCCCCCCCCACCACCACCGTCCCGCAACAATCCGATGAGGAAGGAGAAATACACTGTAAAGTGCAAAAAGTCGATCGCAGAAGATGAGCAAGAGGAAGAGCATAGAGGTGAGAGCTGCGTAATGGCGACATACACAGGCTCTCACCTGCAGAGAAAGAGAAAGAGAGAGAGATGAGGCAAAGACAGTGCAAAAGACGAGTTCAAGGAAGGCGGGGGAGGGGAGTACAGGAAGTACCCAAGAAGGGAAAAAACTGCACAGGGCACTGCCCTTCGCCACGAGATGCGGCAACCAAGCAGAAACGAAAAAGAGCGATTTTTTGTATGTAAAAGGGAAGACAGAAATGGAGGTTTTGTTGTTATTCCTCAACCAGTCACCCCGTGACACACCACTGCAAGATGCGGATGCTGCGAACCGCGTATATGCGGCGCTGGAGAACTGTCAAAGGTTAAGTGAGTCCATATGTTCAGCACCGCAGAAGGACACAATGGTCGAGGAAGCAGGTGCGGAAGACTAGTCAGAATACTGATGCAAGTGAGCTATCTTATGATGACATTCGTTAGCTTTATTCGACATTGTCAATTACAAGGAGCGTTGCGGGTCCGCTTTGAAAGAAGTAAAAGGTTTCTACCCCAAATCAGCGGCGAAAAGGCGAAAAAAAAACGATTGTGTCACGACTCAGTGGCGATGCAGCACGGCAGAAGAGCGATCAAGCAGGAAAAAGCGGTCCTGCAACACAGTGAATACAGCGAATACGTTATGAGAGGGCGTCACGAGCAACGGTACGTGTACTGTGCATTCGTGATTGGTGGACGCAGGCACACGTATGAGGGAGGTGATGAAGCGTAGGTGCGCCGTGCACCGTGTCTGCGTCGGAGGAGAGGGAGGTGCACAAGTCATTTAAGGACAAATACGACAAAATAAACAAGCAATATGAGGCACAGCAGTAGAGACAGGGGGGGGAATCCGAGAGAGAATGTAGAGCTGAGAGAAGCAGGCGTGCATCGGGGGTACTGTGCCCGCACAAAACGGGCCTCAACATACGTGAGAGCAGCACGAACATGGCACCGCCACAGAGGACGAGAAAGCAAGAAACAGCCATTCAGCAAAAGACACGCAAAAGGCTGCGTCCTGCGATACTAACCGCCGAGTCTCCTGATCCACGAGAACACGCGGCCACACATACACTAAAACTAATGTGTATCGTCTCGCATGGCGCCATCCCAGTCCGTGCCTGTTGTGGTACGGCTACCTGTGCGTTCACCTCTCTCTATGTCTGCCTCCTCTACGTGCAGCATCCCCTTTCATGTCCGACATCACTCGATGCGCTATTTTTGTAGGATGTCGTGGCAAAGCAACCGACGCTAAAGAAGCGTCGACCAGTAAAACTGACAAACAAATACCACCATTGCAAAGCAAAAAACACCGTAACGCTGCGCCCAGTTGACGGAGTACATTCCCGCTCACGAAAGTCTCGCCAGGCATCGCAACTGACAAATGAGTAGAACCACCCTGCTCATCAGCCTGCCACAGGACCCGCCTGATCGCGCGGTGCCAAGCAGCGCTACGGCAACGCGCCGGCTCAGCTGCCGGAGCGCCGCCGCTGACTCGTGCTCGATCGGCTCACACACACACACACACGCACCACCAGTCCCCTCCCTCTCCGGGAGTGCTTAGGCTCGCCACACCAGTAGGCAGTGGGGGACGGGTGGGATGCGTTCGAGTCAGGTTCACGCCCCGCCCACCACGTAGAGGATGCAAGGGTGCTCATTGTCGCATGTCGCTCCGACACAACGCCATCCACAACCCCACCGCCGATATGCGTAGCGATACATTGCTCCCACCACCCCCACGTCGTGGGTGCTTGACCCAGTCACCACCAGCGGTGGCTCGGCACTGGCAGCGAGAGGGGAGGAGGGGGAGAGGGTATGGGGCACTGGACGCCACGGAGTAAGGTGTCCCCCAGCCATCAAATGGATACATACGCAGAGGAAAAAGAAGCACAAGAGAAACAATCACACGAAGAGTATCAAACACGTCACTTTTCAGTGGATAATGCGCACACTGACCGCCCTGTCGTCGCTCTGGAGCACGCAAGCTGAGACCTGAAGAAATGGTGAAATCAAGTGCTGTTTTGTGAAGGCATGCTGTCAGCCTCTAATCACAGGCGATGCATCTCACACATAGGCAGTTCCAAGGGGCATCTTTGCAGTGATGCACCCCGCAAGCACGGTGGCCAGTAACATACACACACACACACAGACGGAAAGAGAAAAGTGCGGTCGGTTAGGAAAAGGGTGGAGAGCAACCTGGTAGGGAACACCTCGAGGGAGCCACAATGCCACAAAGGGTTTCACCGATATCGTACACAGAAAAAGAGATGAGTTCGATCGCCGAAAAGAAAAGAAATCGGAGACAATCGGGATGGGTGTCAGTCATTCTCGGCCTGGACGGCCTCACAAGCAAGATCAAGTGACCCGCCGCTCCACCTATGTGGAGGATGGCACCAGAACCTCAGGGCTGATCACGCTGCCCAGAGGAAAGATGCGTCTTTCAGGAGTTGATCTTGTGTCCCTTGCTGTCGTACTTGTAGTACCCTTCTCCAGTCTTTTTGCCAAGTTTTCCAGCGGCGACCCGCTCATTGATTAGCGGTGAAGGCTTGAAGAGTGGCTCGTCCGGGTACATGTCGTGCCAGCCGTCCACAATGAACTTGATCACGTCGATGCCGACACTGTCACAGAGTTCAAACGGCCCATCGGATAGCCGCAGCCAAACTTCATAGCCGTGTCCACATCCTGGAACGTCGCGACGCCACGCTCGACTAGTCGGCACGCCTCCATTTGATAGGGCACGAGAAGGCGGTTCACGATGAACCCCGGAGTGTCCTTTGCAATGACGGGGATCTTCCCCACTTTCTTGCAAAAGCCGGTCAGCTGTTCGATGACCTCCGGCTTCACCTCCTCGGTGCGCACTACCTCCAGCAGCTTCATCATCGGCACAGGAGAGAAGAAGTGCAGGCCAGCGAAACGATCCCTGCGGGTTGTCACGGACGCCATCTCGGTGATACTCAGCGACGATGTGTTCGAGCAGAATACAGTCGACCTTGGTGCCATTTTGTCCAGACGGGCGAAGAGCTCCTTCTTCGCGTCAATGTTTTCCACGATCGCCTCGATGATCAGCTCCGCATCGCCAGCAGCCACGGATTCGTTTGTTGTGAACGTGATGTGAGAAAGCACCGTGTCCACGAAGGCTTCATCTTGCTTTCTTCGCTATCGCATTTTTTGTTGGCAATGCGCAGCAACGACGCTTCGATCATCTTGCGCGACACGTCCAGCCGCGCCTTTGAAATCTCCACCACGGTTACTGGGACACCCGCCTGAGCTGTAACCTGCGCGATACCGCCGCCCATTGTGCCGCCGCCCCACACGGCAAGCGACTTGAAAAGCGCAGAGGTGGTGCAACGAAACATGGCAGAGAGAAAGGAGATGCAAGTGTTGAGCAGAGCAGTGAAGTGGCTACACAAGGGCCAATGCTGCACGTGGCGGGGGGGGGCGCACTCCAATGGCGAGCAGCGTAACGGATCGATAATAGATGAACGGTCTCCTCCACACGGTGGCGTTTGATTTCCCCGGCGTAGCGATGGAGAAAACAGAGTCCAGTGAAGTGATGCGTGGGAACTCCAATGCGGAGGGAGAAGGAGCGAGGGTAGAACGAGACTTGGAGGTGAAGGAGAGAGCGAGAGGAGAGGAGGGCCAAGAAACACTATAATGACAGCCTAATGTCCTTGGGTGGTAGCGGCATTGCGTGAGCGGCAGTAAAGACGAGAACACAGGGACGGAGGTGTTCTGCACAACTATCAGTATTGCACATATTGACATGGTTGTGCACTACACGTAGAAGCAGCACGTCAGAGGCGACTCATCTCATTAATCAATTCAGGGTGGGGTAGGGGCGCGAAAGAAGAGCCGGCAGAGGGATCCGTTGAGAAACAGCACGACATGCATCAGTACACCCTTGTCTTGGGCATCACAAGGTTCAGAGCCGGCGTTGGGTGCGGGTGGACTTTCCTTCGCTTCGTTTACACGCCTCCTGCTTCGTTCCCCGGAGTTCGTTTTCCGCACCATTCAAGGCACTTGACCTACCCTGGGATGCACTTTCCTTACCTCCGCATTCTACCACTCATCTCCATCAGTATGGCGCAAGGCTCAACGTAGCCCCCAAAAGAGGGAGGGAGAGAGAAGCACAGCACTAACGTAGCGCTCTATGTAGGATGCCATTGCCACCACATCAACAGTGGAGACAGAGAGAGAGAGAGAGTAGAGGAGAGCAAAAAAATAGGGTGACAGAGACGAACCACAAACGTTTGCATAGGGTGCAGCAACCTCCCCTCTCCCTTCTTCCTTTTCTTTCTACTCGCGGAGGAGAGTTAGAGCGCGACAGAGGTGAAACAGTAAACGAAACAAAGAATAGGAAGAGGTGTCATAGGAGCCCATTTTACAAATCTCCCTCCTCCTCGTTGCCGCTGTGCGGCATCGCCGGAGCTTCCTCCAGCTTCGGCGCCATACGGGGGATGAAGATGTGTCCGCCTGGAACCTCCTTCTTTGCCAGGTACGCATCATGAGATGCTACAAACTGCATCACGCCCTCGACAGAGAAGGCGCCGACAAAATTGTAGTACTTAGCTGGGCGGTCCAAGGAAAGGAAAAGGACATCGGGGAAGCCATTCTTGCCCACATCGAAGTACTCACGCACAGCATCGCTTCCTTGCCGGTCTACGACGACGAGAGACACCTTTTGCGCCTCTAGTCCCATCATTTCCAGCAGCCTGACCGCGAGAGTCGAAAGCACCGCCCCGGCATTCTCCTTTGCTGCTGAGTCGTCCGTAGAGTCGACAAATACAGCGAGACAACGGTGCTTCTTGGGCAGCTGCACGCACTGCTTTGCCCAGCTTGCTTGATCCTTCACGATAATCGGTTCACGTGCTACCCGCAGCCGTTCCTCCTCGGCAATATCAATCTGCCGCTCTATCAGCTGTGTCATCATGTAGAGGCGTCGCCTTTCTGCTACATTGAGAAAGTGCTGGTTTTCTGTAGATTTGGCTTTCGCCACAAGCGCGGCGACAGTGTCCGTGATGAGCGTCGAGAGAAACGCTAGCGCCTCCCGATAGGAAAGTGAGGAGGAGGACGTGTCAGGCATTCGAATAACACGGTCGAACTCGTTGCTGTCCCCGATATCGTCCGCTGCGGCCTTGTGGAGCACCAGTAGGGCCGGTAGATCGTCTTTGCTAGAGATATTGTATCGCTGCGCGATGATGGTGGCGTTAGGCGCCGTGAATGCATTCGGCACGACACCGAACACAGCGTCGGAGGCGAAGCGATGGCTGAGAGCGAGGTAGCCGCCTGGGGTGTAGCTCTTGGAAGGAAAGTAGAGAACATGCGGGAGCGCGGGGTACTGTGGGTACTGTGCGAAGAAGTGGGCGAGATCGACATCGTTGTGAATTCGATGCGTGGCGGACGACGAAATGCACGACAGAGCCCACGAGAGGATGTTCGGTATGTCAATACTGCCTTGATAGGCAATGGGGACTTTCAAGGCCTTTCCACCCTCAGCAGGCGTGTCACCGACGCCTTGGAAAAATAAGATGACAGGGCCACTGCCAGCGTTCATTGCTTGCCCTAGTGATTGTCCAGTTTCCGAAGACGCGGGCACGTCAGCTACTTCAATTCCAAACCCATCAAGCTCCGTCGAGATGTTCCGTAGCAGCGGGGCCCAAAAAGTAGGCACAGCGGCGCCATTATGCTCAAACACAAACACGACGAGGGGGTTGGAGCTGAGGGTCATGTGCTGACGGTACGACTCCATGGTTGTGAAAGAGTACACCAGCGGACCAAAGAGGCCGACGACTCCGTCACCGTGTGTGCCTGTTTGCGCCACTCCGCTCTTGAGACTCGCTGAGAGAAGCAGCAGCGACACCAGTATGCGCATGGGGGAGTAGCCGCCCCACCGGTCTCCTGTCTGGTGGCCTGATAACCAGTACCTCATTGTAGCTGAGTTCAAGCGCGCCTGTGCGAGTGCTCAACGTGAGATGCGTGTGTGTGTGTGGGGGGGTGTCTTGCTCTACTGCCGAAGTTGGCGTGGACCGTCACAGCTCATGTAGACAGAGTGCCTCCGAGAGAGAAGAGAGGTGCACTGCGTCGTATGTGTTTTTCTGCTCTACGTATGAAGCACAGAGAGCCTGAAAAAAAAAGGATGCGAAGGAAGAGAGGAGAGTGAGTGGCGTCGCATGAGCCCCTGCATACGTGGCCGTGCTTGGGTGCGCACGCAGGCCTCACATGAGTTATTGAAAGGAGTCGGTGTCGCATTCTACCCTGCGCGAGAGAGAAGGACGGGAAGACCAATGTTATCCTAGGGAGAGAGCAAGCGAATAAGGAAGGCCAAAAGGACGGGGAAGGGAAGCTTTCGTACGCCACTGTTGGCTTACCTCATAATCTCGCGATGGGAGGGGGGAGCACACCTCGCAGCTTACCAAATAGACTGACTTGGCTGTTGCTCCACTGATAGTTCGTTTTTTTTTCTGTTGGGTCACATACACGCCACACGCCGTGCACTCAGGAGCAAAAAGGCTTGCGCGTTTATACACGAAGAGGAGAACCAGAACACGCCAACAGTCATAGCGGTACCGCGAGAGAAATGGTGTGTGTGTGTGGGGGGGGGGGTCCCTGTCTGTGCCTGGGTGGGTATGTGCGTGTGCATGCAAGGTCGCCCATGAAAAGCACAAGCTGAAGAGCACGAGGAAACCCCACCCCACGCCCGCCATGACAATCAACGACGGAGGGAAGAAAAAGCACAGCAAGTGACTAAAGGTAAAACGAAAGGGGGGAGGGATTCAGGCTTGGGTAGCACTCGGTCACGCAAGTACAGCACTGTAGGTATCTCACTGAACAAGACACTCACCCGCCCCTTTAGACCTAATACATCTGCCCCCAAACAGGTGCGTAGTCGCGCAGACCTCACAGCATACGTTAGAACGCACTGCCAACCACAAGTGCTCGTAGGGTGAGGACCTGTATCTGTGGGACTCTTAGATGAGGTATGACTAGCTGGCAGCAGCAGCAGCAGCAGAAGCCTCCGCGTCGATCATTGCCTTCTCGCGAGCGTCGCGTTGCTTAATGTAGTTGATGTAACCAAAGCGCACGTGGCTCAAGTACCATACCTGGTCCTGGTTCGGAAACTCCTCCAGCGGCCTCTGCCACCAGAAGTACTCCTTCTCCCAGTCCTTTGGGACCCCAAATGGGCGGATAAAAGTGCGACCAGGGTAGTACATGTTACTGCTCATTGCCCGCATCACCGTCACCGACATGGCGTTGCGGGCGATGAGGTAGAGTGTGCCCAACAGCATAATAAACAACGGAATTTCGCGCCACCCAACACGCATGTTGCTGTCGCTCCACGAGCGGAACCAGTTGTACCGCTCCACCTCCGACACGACCCCCTCGTCTTCCATGCCAAAGTAGAACTCCTTCTTGCATTGGAGCTTTGGAGCCTCGTAGCCCGGCGGCGGCCAGTCTGGGTTCCAGGAGCGGGTACGGATAGTAGGCTGAATCTCGTCCCACTTGGTCACTGCGTGCGTCCAGTGGTACCACGTCTGCCGATTCAGAAGTTCCTTGGGCACACTACGAAACCCAGGACGGTTGCGCTGCCACGCCTCACCAGGATAGTAGAACTCCTCCGCATCCCATTGCTCTTTAACGCGTACGCCGCGGCGACCTTTGTGTTTACTCCAGGCTTTGTGTACTCGTCGAAGTACTCGTACAACGGTACTTGGGCGGCGTGTGCAGACTGCCATGGTTTGTGGTCGTGTTGTCCTCACGTGACCCCTGATAGAACTGATCACGCCCCTCCGAATTGCGGAACTCAGACTGCGAGTTGATATTCTCGTCGACGCGGTGGTAGTCCCATTTCTCCCGCGATCGCTCCGTGAAGAAGCGCTGATTCTCCAACTCCTCCTTCGTGACACGGGTCGACTTGCCACCGTACGGTAGCGTCCAACCATGAAAACTGGCGAACTGAAAGCCATGGTAGTCGCGCCGAGAGACCCAATACGCGAAGCGGCTGGAAGGTGGGAACACAACGGTGACACCCGCAGCACTGAGGGAGGGCCGGCGAACCGCCACACGCTGAGGCAACGTCGACGCACGACGGAGCATTGTACTAGCCAAAAAAAAGAACAAGACCCAATGCGCAGAAGAGTAGGGCAGATCCACGCAGTGTACTTCGATTTCAGGGAAGTCGCACGTGACTACGCAAGCAAGGCTAAAGGGAAAAAGCTCCGATAGGTGCACGCCAGAGGAAAATGCGAAAACTGAAGTAGTAGAGAGGTCACGTGCCCCAGGGAGAAGAAGAGCTACAATCAAAAATAGCGATATGTGACGTCTGCGTGTGTACCTTCGAGCGTGCTCGTGTGTGGTCGAGATGAACACCCGAGTTGCGGAATGGCGGGACTGGAGCCAGCGAGAACACTCCAAAGCACGACCACCAGCCCGCCCTCCCTGCGACCAGGGAATAAGTCAGGTACAGAAATTGATAGCGACAAGACGACCGACAGGAGGGCGGTCGCACCTAACAGAGGCGCATATAGGTAGTGACACGCAAAGAGGGATTCCGAAGGCAGCGTGGAAAGGAAATCTCTAGAGCCAAGGAACAAGAAGAAGAACTGGGGAAAACACTATACAACGTCAGACGTTCGCAGTGAAACGTGACCGCTGTTCCTGTTGCACTGAAGACGAACGTACGTATACAAATACACGTAATGCACGCACAAGTAGGACCAGCAGAGCCTGTACGCCTCTGTGGCTCTTCGGTGGGATAGAGGGCGACACTACGTTTGAGTAGGCTGGAGAGTAGAGCGGAGGGGATAGTGATGCTTGGATGGTCGCCCACACGCACATGCGCGTACTCAGTGGCACTCTGTCGACTCCGCAGGAAAGCCACTAATTGTCTGGGATGGAAATGTGCACGGCCCTTTCTGTTTCTTCGGCGATCAATGAGAGCGCTGCATGTAAGGGGGGGGGAGAGTATGGTGTACAAGAGAAGTGCGAGTGGCCCCGTCAAACACAATGAGCGACCTCAGTGTCAGGTGAGGCGGTAGAAAGACACAGAAAAATGAGGCAGGTGAAGCAGGCGTGATGATTGATAGAGAGTGCAAGGAGAGCGAGAACCAAGCAGCTACAGTGATGAGTGCAAGTCTTGAATGCTTGTCAGCGTCCGCGACAGGTGCTGATACCCTAGGAGGCACAGAACCGCACTGTAACACAACATGAGGAAGCCTTCAAGCAAAAGGAAAGGAAAACCATCACGGGTCACCTAGACTTGTGTGAAAGAGAAAGCAGAAGTAAAGCGCAGCAGCTGGAAAACAAATAATAAAAAAGAAAAACACCACCTATCCCACGCTGAAACAGAATGAGAATACTTCATTTCACCGTTGCAGTCACACGCGTGGCAATGCACGATGAAAATCTTCAGCGAGACCACCGCTTTCGACTCCCGTCAGTGGTGCTTATGCGGCCCAAAGTCGCCTTGGCAGCCATCGCCCGTGGCGCCCTTCTCGACTCTTCCCGCGCCAAGTGTACATAGAGCTCCTGCAGGACATGGTGAGACTCATGCGTCAGGAGCTCTGTCAGAGCACCCAGCTGCATGAGTTGCTGAAGAAGCGATGCGGATGGGTCTGAAACAGTCCACTCTCTGATTGCAGGGCTAGGTGTGCTCCCTTCGTGGATCTTCGGCATCTTCTGAGTCGGAACTCCGCGGACGTCGCACTGCTGCAGGAATCCTTCCGTGCTCAGTCGCTGCAGGACGAGCTGAGCTGCCTTGGCAGAAATATCGAAGGGGCACTGACGCGTGCGATAGGCCTCTACATCGTCAGCAGTCAGTTGCCCGCGACCACCACGCGCGCTAGGCGATTTCGTTAGGACGAGCGCGGCAAACAGCAAGTACGTCAATTCCGCTGGCTTCAACCCCGGCCGCTCACCGTCCGAGCTGCTCTTCTCTATCAGACGGTGGACGCCATCCAGCTTCGCCACCTCGCAGGGTTGCAGCGCCTCACCAGTGCGTATCGTGTCACCCGCGCCCCCGCACCCCTCGCCAAACGAGCAGTTCCCAGCGTCCTCTTCCTCATAACTCACAGTGTCGACTGCGGCGCGTTCTCCGTCAGTAGAAAGAAAACGTCGGCATGAACCCGGTTTCTGGTCATGGCGGGCATGACTGTGGCGCTTCCTTGCGCTGCAGCACTCGCTAACACCGGCTCTGACGAGAAAGAGCTCTCCAACCCAGAGCGGAGGGGATCAGAGGGCGTCACGATCGCAGCACTCTGTGCTCTTGCCGTTGCCTCTACCATTCTCGGGGCAGTCCTATCGGTCACCTGACTATGAATCTTCAGGAGCAACGGGTGTCGTAGAGCGACGGAGAAGAGGTGGTGACTGGTGTCCATGGACCCGAGGTGCACACGGTGCTTTACCTCGTCCTGGTAAAGGTGAGTCATATGCTCACTTGCAGGCGCAAAACAGGGAGGCTCATAGGAGGCTGGGGTCACCTCATCGTAGTAGGTGAGGCGCATCGTGAGCACCCGCTCAGAGAGCAGTGGCGGTAGACTTTCCACCACATCCATCAGCCGCCCCATGATTGACGTGAGAAGAAACTGCACCTCTTGCTTCGTGCACCGCCGCTTGCGATAGGCCGGGATGGCAATAGCGTTGCCGCTACTCTGCGAAAGTGCCGTCGTGTCTGCACCACCTGCTATCGTTTGTGGGGTGTTGAGCGTCATCTGCGCCCGCTTGCCGTCATCTGTGTAATTGAAGCCAAAACAGTAGCTCTCCAGCAGCTCTCGGCACTCCGCGTCGTACACGCAGAGGGACATCTCCTTCAGGTAGTGGCGATTGAGCGCGTCAAAGGCGCCCTTCTCAATCCACTCAGAGATCGTGATGGACTCTGTGGTTGAGGGGATGAGCTGGCGAAGCGGGAGACCGAGAAACGGGCGCTGCTCAAAGGCGTTGTCGCTGCAGAGTCCCCGTGCATATGTGATGCACGACACGGAGGCACGCACAAAATTACGAATCGCCGCAAGGCTCTGCGTCTGGCTCACGGCCGCCACTGTCGACGTCATGATGAGACGACAGTAGCGAGCGCAAGCGCTGAGGGACGACAGAACACAAAAGGCGAATACTTCAGCAAAATAACCCAAAGCAGCACGCTGCTGGCACAGCACGATCGCTCCTTTGTTTTTTTTTCGTATGAGCAGTTCCCCTCTGTGAGGAGGAGGAACAAGCCCTGTGGTGACCTGCAGCCACTAGGGTAGAGCATAACGAAGAGAAAGCGAAAGCAGGAGCCACCAGAAAGAGAGACGGAGAGAATAAGAGGCGATATGACCCCCCCCCCGCGGCAGGAAGGACGGAAAGTGAAGAGGGGAAGAGTCGGAGAAGAAGAGAGCGTCACATCGACGCACTGCACAGCTCTAGAAACCTCTACATCAAGGCACACGCATGCAGAGCATGCAGCGAGAGGCACAAAGATGTACTCCCAGACACCGAATGGATAGCATCAATGCTGTTTTCCATCCCCGAATTGAGCGCGCCCCAACACCATTCCCAAAGGTGCTACGTTCCTGCAGTTCCGACGCGGAAGCATCATCCTTCGAATCAGGCAGCAAAGTCGACTATGCGATGCACAGGTGTCTTTTCCTTTCAAATGAAATTATGCAGCCAAGAGAAGACAAAAACAAAAAGACATACTGTACGGCATTGTAAGACAAAGCCGTTGGGCCTCACTTCTTGGCGGCCTTGCGCTCGGCGACCTCCGCGCGGACGGCCTTGGCCTTGGCGGAGCGGTCCTCCTTGCGTGTCGCACGCACCTCCTGGATGTAGGACAGGTCGGCACCAACGATCGCACGCTGCACCTTCACCGCGCGAGCAGCGCGGCGGCGGTTCACGCGGTCCGTCGTCGTCTTGCGGTGGATGCGGCGGTACGTGCGCGTCCACGGAATAAACCTCGGGTTCTTCTTGCGCATGTACAGCGCGAAGCACTTCGGGCGCGAGAAGGTCAGCACCGGCTTCGTGGACAGGAACGCGAAGGGCACGTACCGGCGGCCGTGGCCGGGGTGCACCGCGAAGTGGGAGAACTCGCACTCGATCGTACGCATGGCGACTACGAGACACAGAGAACAACAACAAAGCAAACACGAAGCACGAATCAAGCACGGCGACGACAGCGTGTGTCGAGAGTAATGAAAAGAAAGCGAATGGGCAAAGTAGAGTTGAGGGAAGACATAGCAAGTGCACCACGAAGACGACACCGCAAACACGAGAGAGAGAACAAGAAGGAAAGTCGATGTGCGAGAGTCACACACGGACATCATCATGCGCAATGATCACCATTACGGCAGCATAGATGCATTGGGTATTCCATTGCTAGTGAGGTCGAGCAGGGCATTGCACAGAACCCCAGAACGGCACTTCTTGGGGGAAAGTTCTATTTTTTTGCGTGCCCTGACGGTAGTGACAGAGATGTATTACTCCAGTAAGAGCACATCAATGTTGTTTCTCTGAGCTGCTTCTTTTGTGTGTGTGTGTGTGTGTGGGGGGGGGGTACACTCTTTCTCCTCAACGCGATAGGCGTGAAGGCACGTTGTACGGCATACAGTTCATTGGCCGAATCGAAGAAACAAGCGAAGAGGAAAGACAGACAAAGACCCTGCGAGGCACTTTCTCGGCACGCAACACGAACGTTACAACATGAAGCCCTCAACCCTCTCGCCCCCTCCCCAAAGCGGCACGCACCACCATCGTAGGTGGCACCTTTGAAAGGCGATGGGGGTGCTGAAAAAACGGAATGGGGTAGACGCATATCCCACAGCTGAAGAGTCCCAGTGCGATCTCGCAGCAGCCTGGGAGTAACATCCGCAAAACAACTCACGCGCGTCAGAACATGAAGAGGGCAGCAAGGAAGAGAGTAAGTCATTACTGCAGAGAGTGAGAAGGATTACCCCGAAGGAGACGTTACCAACCTCATGTAACAGACGATCCCTTTTTTTTGTTTTTGTGCGTCTCTACAGATCCGCTGTACCGTCGCTGTCCATGCGTTGGGGGGCGTGGTGCGTGATCGACTTGAAGTAGGGGGAAGCTGAGCAAGCAGTCGGCAGTTCCCTCGCGTCAGTAACGCGGAGGCATTGCAAGACCAGCTCTGGCGTCGTCTGATCTGATGTAAAGGTGCACTTGCCTGCAGGTATGAGTTTCACCATCGCGTAAGCAAAGCAAGTCGCTCGCCAGGAGAGCCACAGTTTGCACTCATGATTGTCGTTGCCCTCTGTGCGCGCCATCAAGCAGTCCGCGCGACCCGACCTGTCCGGTGGGCACTCCGTTTCGAGAACACCGCGGCATGCCTGACTCAGAGAACTGAACTTTGTTTCAAACGACCGCACTGCTCGCGAGGGTGTCAGAGCCGCGCCGCTCTGCAGCAGTACGCCGGCGATGATGCAGAACACCGTAAACGTGCGCAGGAAAGACATCCGGGAGAATCTGCCGCTGGTGCTGCAGTATGTCTATGTGTATGTCTGTGTGAGGGGAAGGTGGGTGGGTGGGGGGCGTGCGTGCGTGCGTGCCTTGCAGTGCTGGAGGACTACCTCACCTTGTTTAATGATCAACACATCGAACAAAAAAATCGTGCACCTCGCCTCCCTCCAAAAGACTGTGAAAACGACGCCTACAACAACCAGCAGAGACTCACAGGGTGTGTAGGGGAAAGTGATGCTGCCAATGTTACACACACACACACACACAAGCATGACAGCCTTCCTGTACTCTCGGCCTTCTCTCACTCCCGGTAGTAGCCGCCGCAGGGGAGGCGATTCGTGCGAGAATGGGGAGAGGAAGGGAGGAACACGTCACAAACGAAGTAGTAAGCCAAACAAAAACAGTGAACCACGGAAGGGTGGGATGAGGCACGTACCACAGCCGTATGCGGTTGCTTCTTGGCGCCAGCACCACAGGCAGTGTCTGTGCATGTGCGTGTATGCACGGTGTTCCAGTGCGCAGCAGAAGGAGCAACAAACGGGAAAGGGAGAGGAGATCGTTTCGCAAGCTGGCATGCGGGAGAAAAAGCGACAATGTGAATAAGGATACTCACACGCTAAAGAACGAGAGATGAGAAGCGACACAGCAGTGGCCATGTGTGAGAGAAGATGAGCCACTTAATAAGAGCTGCGCGGGGCGTAGAGGTGCTTGACAGAGCAGACCACAATGGCACGTCCCACATCGCGTATACACCATTGCACTCAGAGTCTGCTCCTCCCCATACTCTGCGAGAGAGCGTGAGAAGAGGTCTGTAGAGGAGGACTTCTTCCGTTGCGACCTCAACATAGGAGGCGACCGACGCACTGGGGTTCTATGCCTTCAATGCAGTTCGCTTTCCCTTTGTCGGCCAGCGGTTCCTTCATGACTAAGCCGCAAGGCAAGCAAAGGCGATTCGCTTCGGGAGGAGGGGGGGGGGGCAGCGCCTTCCCCGCAGGTATTTCAGACACCGATGATATCGTTTGCAAGGGGAATAGCGGATCACAGCCCTCAGCGTGCGCAATAGCAACTAGGGCGACAGTCGGGCAGAGGATGGAGGACAAACTGGCCGTTTGTTTTGTTTTTCGTTGGGCTGCAGTCTTTCTAGTGTCGCCGCCGTTGCTGCTGCTCTTGGGAGTCCAGGAAGGAAAGAGAGAAGCCTGGGGAAGGGAAGGAAGGGGGGCGGCAGTAGCGCGTATTAGTGTACTAAGACATCCCCCCTTCTTGTTAGTACTGCGATTACCCTCAAACATACTGCCAGATGACCGGCGTTTCCGTCTTCGCCGACACATTCAGCTCACCTCGGCTTCCCTTCTTCTTTCCACCTCCTCCGATCTCGCTCACTCTCAAGCCGATCAGTAAGAGCTTTATCCGCACACCCGACGACGGCGACAGAGGTTCTGCGTCAGAGCAAAGCCAATGCCAACCGGGATCAAAAAGTAAATGTTCTGCGCAACAAAGCCAATCACCTCACCTACGCCACTGGATGTGCTGGCTACGGTGGACGCCTTGGCGTCCGTCGTATCATGCGGCGGCGCCGTGAGGGGCTCTTCGTCCGCAGGTGACAGACCCGCGGAGTAGTAGAAAAAGCGTTCCACCGGTGAGGCGGCAGGTGGGTACGAGCCAACTACTTTCGATGTCCTCCGCAGGAGCTTGTCAAGCGTGTGCACTTGTAGTGACAGCAAGACGGTGCACAGCGGTGTCTGTGTAGCGCGGCTGTGCTCGAGAAAAGGGCTAACATATGTGCCCACCAGCGAGCTTTTGTTCCACCATGACCGCAAGTGTGACACACTCCACTCCTCACGAGGGTCAAACATCTCTTCCAGTCCGATGCACGAGTGGTGCAGCGGTATCGCATGGTAGTGCTGCCCTACTTGTAGCTGTAGCAGCGTGTCAACAATGTCGTTTACCCACTCTGAAGCAAAAAGCGACACAAGCAGGTTTCTCGGCTGCAGAGACTCTGGTATTCCAGTAGCGGAGACAAGAGCTTTGAGGTACGCAAGGGCCGCCACGCTGTCACCGCTGCCCACGTCCACGTGGACCAAGTCCGGCGAAAAGTCGTGCAGTGTGTACGAGTCCTCAAAAACAACGAAGGCAAAGGGAAGCACCTCCACGGTACCCCATGTGGAAGTGCCGGTGTAAGAGTCATTATGCCGCACCCACTCCTTGAACAAGCGTCTTCTGGAATCCTCGGCAGGCAGCTGCTCTGCCTGCGCTTTTAGGACCGTGGCCAGTTGAGCGTGCTTCACGGAGGACCGGTAGATGCACTGTTTGCATGAGCTGCACAAAGCCTGCAGATCAGTATAGTCCAGCCGCCCGACAAGCGGCATGGCTGGCCTGTGGTTCAAGCGGGTGGGCGGAAACTTTGCAGTCAAGACACGGTGCTCCGCCAGTTCCCGCATTGCAGCCAGTGACTCACTCACCTCACCAAATACAAGAGCAAAGTTGGTTATAGGGCGCGTGTGTGAGCCGAAGGTCGTAGCACGGTAGGCGGTTCGATGAGTCAGCAGCGATGCCATCGTGATTCGGTCAGACCACTGCTGGGCGACATACGGTGTCACACATGACAGGGCGCTGCAGAGGTGTAGCACAGAACGTCGTCGTGTTGAGAAGGGGACAGTCCGGTCTCGCTCACTGGTTGTGACACGCGTCTGTGTTGCGTTGTCAACTCCCTCGCGCAGAAGCACGGCGCTGTAGACGTCTGCTAATGTAATCACCAGCCGCGAAGGCATCTCCGCCTCCTTCCCATTATTTACCATCGCGCCGGAGTCACGGGCAAAAGAGAGATCGACTGAAAAAAAAGCGCCGAGGGCCCTGGACACATACCTCGCGCTCTGCACGCCTGCCACAGGCACAACCAGTACAGTGTGCTTCTCCGCATCAACAACAACGGGGGTAAAACTTCCGACAAGCTCCCTCTCTGAGAAATCCACCGGAGGTGTGCGATACCGCGCAGAGAGTAAATAGCGGCTGAGCTGTGGGTCAAGCGCAATCATCGACAGCACTACGGTAATCAGAAACACAACGACTGATAGCACAGCGTTGCCTAAGTGGTAAATGCGGCGACCCCCGTGCTCCGTGGCCATCGTAGACGTCAGCGGCATCTCATCCGCGAAGGTTTCACACTCCTCTGCGCGGCAGAGGTGATGATGCCTGGGCAGAGTTCTTAGTTGAAGATCAAGCCAAGGTGCAGCATGAGGCACGCCTTCGATACATTTACCTACACAGAAAAAATACGCTGGCACCGTAATGCAGCTTTCACCTTCTTCACGCAGCAGCAGCACCACCAGGTGACACAAATGCAGCACTGCAGTGAGAGAGGACGACCACCACAATCGCGCAAAAGAGAGTGGGGTTGGGCTCTCGGTAGGGAGAGAAGAAGAAAGACGCAGCGCAGCAGAAGGTGGTGGCGGGCATTGCAGACATGCAGTGAGAGAGAGAGAGAGAGACACTGCCACAATGACAGAGATGCGCTCTACCAACACACATTAATCCCAACACCACCGCAACGCAGGAGAACGTGCGTCTCTGTGCGCGGTACATAATGAAAAAAGGAGAACATCGGGGTCAACGCGACGCGCCAAGTCACGCCAGCCACACCCGCGGTGCACAGGGCAGAGGCACACGTTTCTTGTTATGTTATTGTTGCTCGCCCATACCGGCATCGCGTATACAAGACAAAAATAAAAAATAGAAATACTTGAGCAGCTGCAGTTTGCCGCAAACTCCGCAGCCGCCTGCTCACATCAGCCAGTCTCCATTACCAGATACGCCCAAGAGACATGAAGCAGTTGGGCCTCACTTCTTGGCGGCCTTGCGCTCGGCGACCTCCGCGCGGACGGCCTTGGCCTTGGCGGAGCGGTCCTCCTTGCGTGTCGCGCGCACCTCCTGGATGTAGGACAGGTCGGCACCAACGATCGCACGCTGCACCTTCACCGCGCGAGCAGCGCGGCGGCGGTTCACGCGGTCCGTCGTCGTCTTGCGGTGGATGCGGCGGTACGTGCGCGTCCACGGAATAAACCTCGGGTTCTTCTTGCGCATGTACAGCGCGAAGCACTTCGGGCGCGAGAAGGTCAGCACCGGCTTCGTGGACAGGAACGCGAAGGGCACGTACCGGCGGCCGTGGCCGGGGTGCACCGCGAAGTGGGAGAACTCGCACTCGATCGTACGCATGGCGACTACGAGACACAAATAGTAGAGCTAGAAAGAGTGATGGTGAGTGTAAACAGTGACGCCCCAGTAAGGAAAGACGGAATGAAGAAGGAGTAGGGGGGAGGGGGCGCAGAAGAAAAAGTGAAGAGTCGCGAATGAGGATGACACGGGTATGGCTGACTTTCCCGAGTGAGGCGGAGAAGAAACATAGCGGGGCTGGTGCAGAAAGCGCTGAGTGTCGAGTGGTACAAACTGAGCACAGACGGAAACGGAAGCTCAGCGACTTTCACTAGTTGGCCAAGCAGGGGTCCATCAAGTTTGGTAGTCAGCCTAGGCATGTGTAAGAAGCGAAAGGATTCACCACCCACCCACACGTACAAAGAAACGTGTCTGTCCCCCTCTCTGTGGTGAATGGGTGCCTCAACGTGGATACTAAAGGCGGAGAGCATCAATTAAACCTTCTAAACGTTGTCCTCAAAGACCGAGTACCGCTTCTCCCACCCCAGAAAGCGAAAGCTCCTAGCGGTATTGAAAGAATTCAGGGTTTGCCGTCAGCTCAGTACGTGAAGTCGGCCTTCAGGCGGTTCAAGTAGCCAAACATGTGCGCGCGTGCCCGTGTCTCACGCACTTCTCGTGGCTCTTCCAAAGTTGCCAGGTACGGCTCCACCATCTCTAGTGCGTGCCGCAGCGGGGCCTCCCGCTCCCCGCGACGGTCCAGAGTCTGCAGAAAGGTCCCGAGGTAGTCGTAGGGAATAACGCCCCACATAGTCTGAACTGCACTCTTGTCGTCATTGGCGTCAGTCGGATCGCTCGCCGCGGTCGAACCTCGGTCATCACGCCGTCGCCGGCCCTGGAATGAGCTCTCGTCGTCATCCAGAAGAAGTGGCCGCGAGGGGGCACGGCGCTGCTTGAGTTCCGGTGGCTCTGTCAGGATAGGGAATGTGGCAGCCGTGAGATTGGGTACGCTTTGCACGTAAACTACCCGCTCCATTGGAAAACGCCAATAAAGGCGCCGATAGCGGTCCATGCCAAGCGGCTCGATAATGGCGCCGTTGTCATTGCCATCCTGCAAGCTGAGCAATCGCGCATAGATCTCCTCACGCTTGCGATCGACACCCTTGAGGATAGCTTCCCGCTCGGCCTCAAAAGTCCTCTCCGCCCCCTCCCCTGCGGCCCTTGCCTTCGCTTCTTGACAGCCCTCGGCCTCGTCACCGTCCTGCTTGCCATCCTCGGTGTTGCTGGAGCCCTGGTCGTCCTCCGTCTTCACTGACTCGGTGTTTCGTTTGCTCCTCAGCTTTTTTTTCGTATTGCGGGCAGTTGTGGTAGTCACTGACGGTAACGTGCGCAACAGCGCCTTTAACTCCTTCTCCGCCTCTTCACGAATCTCCTTTAGCTTCTTCTCAGCGTTCAACGTTTCATCTTCGCGGTCCTTCTCAAGACGGTCGGCTTCGCTGCGCACGCCGTCGCTGCTCAGTGCCTCCAGCACACAGAACTGAAGCAAATTAAGACGATCAATAACGTCGATGTTGCCCCAAGACGCCAAGGAACGCAGTTCTGCTACCTTCATCATTGTTATCTTCAGCTCCAGCAAGAACGGGTCTGTATCCACCTCCTCTCCCGCAACCGCCTCAGCGGCGCTTTCGCCTCCCTCAGCCCCAGCAGCTGCTGGGTTCTCCTCGAGCCGTGAGCCCCCCTCCTCAGCTGACGTGTTGGCGTTGCTCCCTTTCGACTCAGCTGAAGATGGCGAAGACGATATCGAGGAGGCTACATCGCTCTCGCCGTCGCTGTCATCCTCCTCGTCGCTTTCTTCTTCATCCTCCTCAGTACTGGAGACGCGGCGTTGCTGCTGCCGTCGCTTCTTTTTGTTTCCGCTTGACACTCCGACAAACTCGACAAGGGCATCGAACCAGTGCTTGCCGCGCGTCATGATACGCGGCGCCTCGGGAGAGCGTAAGCGCAGGTTATCTATCGACACGTTGAGCAGACACTTGGTCACCTCCTCCATCAGCCCATTCGCGTCCTGGTCCTCACACTCGATTCCTTTCAGGAAGGTAGCAAATCGCATCTGTGACAGATTCAGCGCACGTGGCACTGAGACGAGTACACTCCAGACATACAGCGCCTTTTCAAAGAGCTCAGGAGTGCCAAGTGGTAGCCCCGCAACGTACGCCACGTACCCTAACGTAGACGGGGTGACGACCGTGGTGTCTTCTTGAAGGTCTTCCTCGTACTCGTCACTGCCGTCGCCAAGGCGGCGCCGCATCAGCTGCCGCTCCTCCTCTTTTTTGCGCTCCAGCTCCGCCTTGGCTTCCGCCCTTTCAAGAACCCGACGCTTCGCCTCGTCGCGCTTCGCTCGTGCGGCATCACGCAGCAGCTGCTTCCTTGCCAACTCCTCCGGCGTCGGGCCCTTGAATGGCTCAGTCAAGAAGCCCTCAATGTGGTTGATGACACTCAGGCAGGCGTGGGCAATGGGGTGCAAGAGGTCCTCATCGAGCTCGTAGCGGCACTCCTCGTCGTTGCGGAATGTGTCGCTCGACTGCTCTAGAGCAAGCTGCACGGCATCCAGGGTGACCCCGTGAAACGGCTCTGAGGCTCTTTTGTCCGTCCTTGCTTCGTACTGTGCGCGCTCGGCATCCATGACGGCTTGTGCCATTCTGAGTTGCTTCTGAAGCGTGTCGAAGATGGGGACGAGGTCGTTGAACTTGGTCGCGAAGATGTGCCCCAGCACCTGAATCGTCGAGTGCAGCATAGCGACGACCTTCTTTTCGTTGTTGGTTAGGCTGCGGAGGCGGCCCCACACTAGACCGCCGCCTCGACCGGTGCGCAGACTCTTGAGCCCGCTAGATGGCTTTGACGCATACACAGCGGCGAGAGGAGTATTGTCTCCGTCCACCTCGATCTTCGCCACCTTGAGTGCCGCGGCATCTCCATGTGAGTCTGCGTTGGCGGCAGGGCCGTCGGTGGACTGTGAGCGCCGGCGACGCGGCCGCAAAGACCCTGTGGAATTCTGCGCGGCGCCACCGCCGTTCTCGCCTGTGGCCAACACTGTCGCACCTTTCGATGTTGCTGGGCTGGAGGGGACAATCATCGGCTCTGGCGCAACCTTCCGCAGCATGTCCACCTTCTCCCCAGCGCCTTTCGCTTTCTGCCGGTAGTTCTTTTCCATCGCGTTCAGCACGCCTTCTAGATCCGAGAGATCCTTCAGCGAGATGTGCGCCCCTGAGGCGTTCGCAAGAACGATGTTTTTAACACTTTGAAGGAGTCCTGTGTTGGTGGCAAACAGCACGACAGTGCGTACAATCGCGTCAGTGTTAATTTCGACCCTCTTGGCCGTCTGCGAGCGGGCGGACAGGGGAATGTAGCTGATGAGGTCAGAGACGTAGACCCTCGCGGCGTGCAGGGCGGAGACGGCGTACTTGCCTCGCTGTTCCTCGCTTCGCTCGACAACAGAGAGTGACGCCACCAATGTCTCCTCCGAGGACGTAATCTTGTACGGCAGTACCTCCTCAGGCGGCAGCGAGTTGAAGTCGGTGACGGTTCCCTTAACGTCCGCCGCCTTATACACTTGATAAGGTGAGCGAGCGGTGATCATGAGGAATGCAGGCACCCTTTCCAGCCGACACGACACACGTTAGCTACGAAAGGTACAACAGAAACAGAAAACACAGAGACACACAAAGAGGAGCGCTTCAGTGAAAAATACCAGCGACAAAGCGACAACTCTGAGTAGGCAGTGTGTCTTGGGGTGACGTGAATGAAGATGTGTCCTCTACCAGCCTTGATCGGGGGCAGCACCACTGAATGCGAAACAGGAAATCAGCTACTGATGCGTTCTGTAGGGTCACTGTGCGGGTGTATGTGCGGAGTGGGGAGGGAGGACGTGTATGGTGTGCGGATGTATGGAGAGGATAATGGGGGGGGGGGAAAGGGGGAGCGTGTGTCTGATAGTGGTGAACGGAAACGAAAAGGTGATAGGACCGAGGCGATTGCGCGTCCCTGTCTCGTGCGACGTGCGCGTGCCTGCTTGATATTCTATGCTGCGGGAGGTGCAACCGCGCACAAGGAAAGGGAGAACAGCGATCAGGCATGGCAGTGGACAAGAATTGACGTCAGGGGAGGGGGAAGGTGCACAATAAAGCACAGGTTAGGCATGTGGGGAGAGCGCTTGTTACCCTTTCCTCTCCTGCGCACACCTACAAGCGCACGCGCAGGCGCTCGACAAAGGGAGAGAGGAGGAGGAAGAGGAAAGCGCTGCATTACAGTAGGGAGAGAGTAGCTGTGGAACACGACTCTCCCTTTCTCGCGTTGTCGTCTGTGGCCCCCCATTCATCGAGTGCGGTCCAGGCGCTTCACCCGCTCGCGCGTTTCAGGGCAACAATCACATCTGCTCCAGCTGAGGTACCCACTGCCCCAGCCCGCGTCTTTTTTTTCGTCGTGGTTCGTCTGTACAGCTGCGGACGTACTCGTGGGTCTGCCGCGGCACTAAAAGGTCATCCTCGTGCTTCTGGCAACTGCTGACCTGCCCGCCCTCTCGCAATCCACCACAGCAGAATTTGGGGGAACAAGACCTAAGAAAATGGAGGGAGAAGGAAAGAAAACACATGTGAGGAGTTTAAATGAGCTCTGGGATAAGCTCTTCGTCCTTGAGACGTGGAACTGACAAGCGAACGGGCTCGCGGTCGACTCGCGGTTTCAGTGTTGCACTTATGCCGAGACCGTCGGCAACGACTCCCCTCTCGACCACCGCTGCTGCGGAGGCGCACAGGGTCGACCAGCTGGAATTCCCAGCCCTCCTCATTTTCAGCGTCATCGTGTCATCGCTCTGGAGGTGCGGCATGTAGTTTGGGATCACGGACAACTCTTTCCGCGCAAAAGCCCGCGGCAAAAGCCCGCCGATCGGAACCACGCGCTTGAAGTTGTCGTAGTTTGTGGACTCGAAGAAGAGCGCCGCATCGGAGCCCGGCCGGTGGGCGCGCTGCGAGCGCACCTTCATGAGAGTCACCGTGGGGGCAGGCATCGCCGGTGCCCCGTAGCCTTGCGGAAGGCTATAGTCTTCGCCCTTGTCAGTCCAGTCACCGTGGCTCGCCTTGATGCCCAAACTCCTGATGTTTGCACCAGCCGTGGGGTTTAGCGCGGCATCTGCCTTTACAAACTGCAGGTGGTTCTCTCGCATCACACGCTGTAGCATGCCGTTTATGTAGCAAATGTGGTAAAGAAAGAGCTCAATGGCCAACTCATACAAAACATGTTGCACCAGCGCCCGCAGTGTGTAGATGTCCCGCGTAAAAGGAAACACAAGAGGTGAGGTGCCGACATTGTGCTGCGTGCTCCACAGGTACATCTGCAACTCGGCGAAGAGGGTCTCGACAATGTCACTCTTAAATTTGCTCACTACCCTCACGCTGGAGGCGAGTTGTTGGAGGTCGAGATGGTCGTAGCCGCGTGCTAGACCATCGTTGCCGTCCATCACGAATTGGAAGCACGTTAGCTTTCCTTTCGCGCCTCCTTCGTGAGGAGGAAAGGTACATGAAATGATACTGTTCAGGATATACTTGACCACATTGTCACCAACGAACTCCAGTCGCTCAAACTCCCACGAGCGCGCCGAGTTGATGGACTGGTTGTCACTTACGTTGAAGGTCTCCACGAGGATGCCGCGGTCTTTCAGTAGCTTCAATAGATACAGAAGACGTCGTTTGCGCTCGTGGGGATTGTTGTGGCTTAAAGCGGGAATCCGATGAAACGCAGCGCAGGAGTTCAGCCGCTGCCACCACATCTCTATTTGTTCGTCGGGAGTTCCGCAATACGGGCGAACAAGCTCCAGCAGCATGCCTTCCCTCCCAGCGTGCGGGATGCCGTTGGTATGCACATGCCACTGTGTGAAGGTTTCATTGCACAGCTTGCAGCGTTTGGCATCAAAGTCGCAGAACATATCGAGAAACCGGCGGGTGGTGGTGTCGACACTGACCATGATGTTCTGACTTCCCCTTGCGCTGACGCTGTAGTCGGAAAAATCGCGTCGAAAAATGTTGAGGCGCTGAAGCGGGTCACCAGGATCTGGCGTGCGCGGCGCCACAAGCAGCGGGCCTCCCTCTCGACCCAGCGCCTCGCGTCGCTGTCGGCGGTGACAGAGACTTCCACCATCCGCCCCATCACGGAACACATCCACCGGAGTGGCAAAGTTATAGTACACGGAGGCTTTTTTGCCGGGCGACCTGATGATGCTACTGCTGCTACTGCCGATAGATGCAGCAGTAACATGAAGTGCAACACTGCTGCTGGAAGTGACATGGGTCGGTCGCGGCAGATGGGGGCTACCTGCTCCTCCTTGTGTTCGCCGCACATGGCCTGCAATCACCCCCGAGGGCAGCCACTGGGAAAGGGCCCTATTTAAACTGTAACAATTCATGCTACATCGACAAGCCTAATGAAAGTCAAACAAGCTAACAAGAAGCAGCTAGGAAGTGAGACGAGAATGCGAAGCAGACAACACTGGGGTCTACGCAGATGTGTCAGTGAAACGGAAGACCACAGGTCCTGAGCATGGAAGAACGATTTCTGAGAAGTTGCAGCTCTAGCCGCTAGATCTGAATGTGTGTGTGTGTGTGTGTGTGTGTGCGGGGGGGGTGCCAAAACACATCCTCTAGGTGACCAATCCCAATGTGTCCACCACCGCTCTCCTGGCAGCGATACAAATACAGTGCTGCTCAACAAAGAGACGCAGCTAACAAGCCCTGACTCCCCTTCTCCTCCTCTTCCCGTGTCAGGCGAGGCTTCCCACAGTCATACAGTGCGTGCACTTCATCATGAACGCAGCGCGCGCGAAAGAGGCGCGTGAGCAATGGGGGGGGGGGCGAGATCCAGCAAGGAACGGAGAAGTTATGCAGTACATCACCGCCTGAGAAAAACAACGCCGTGACTCCCACTCCTCCTCCTCACATAGGGGAGTGTATGGGACGACGGGGACGCACAGCCGTGTACAGCCTCATGAGCGATCGGCAACCACGCGTTACCAGGAGGAGCCTGCAGCGATTTTCAAGCTGGAGCCTGTGCGCAGAGGAGGCCAAAGCGACATTCTCTTTGACCCTACGTAGCTCCAATTCTGGCTTCATCTTGCTTGTGCCCCATCGTAGAACGAACGAGGCCCATGCCAACGCACGCGCATACCCACAAGCTCACACAGACAAGCAAAGGACAACCACAACACTCCCCCAAAAAAGAACAAAGCAATTCGCTAGTTTACATAGCTGCCAGCGATGTCCACAATGTCGTGCGACACGCCTACACAGGCGGTAGCGGACATCAACCCAGCAGTACCGCTGTTGCCGGCACAGTGGCGCGTCTGTCGACTTTGAAGAAGCGGGGGAAGCGGGGGGAGCGGGGGGGGGGGAGGACATGGAGTCGGAAGTTGTGGGGGGCCACGAAGTAAAACGAAAGGAGAGCGTTGCAGTACCCAAACGGAAACTGAATAAGCAAGCAGAGGCGCTCCTTTTTCAGCGCCTCTGCGCTCCGTTTCGTTATGTCTGTGACCCCACGTCCATTGGGTCACTTCCTCTTTGAGGACCCCTTGGAGCTCAGCCGACTAGAATTGCCACCACTCTGCAGTTCATTCACTTTGGCCTCAAGGGCGGTGAGTTTCTCCTCGATGAGGTCTAGACAGTCTGTCGACTTCTTCGACACGGCGTCGCGAATCTCCTCCAGCTGTGCGCGTATGCCGGCCTTCAATGTGAGATGGTCAAGCGTGCCGGAGCGCTTCTGCTCCTCCGAGAGCGCATCGGAGGCGATCCGCTGCTGCTCCATCTCGGTCTCCTCCAGTGTGCGCACTTTTCCTGCATCTTTTCCTTCCACGCATCCTCTCTAATGGCAGCGGAGAGTGGGGGGAGCTGTACAGGCGGTACCTCGACGGTGTCGTTCAGCATTACTGTCCGAAGGGTGGCGACCTCGCGTGGCACAAAGCAGTACACGTACATTTTATAGTGGCGATAGTAGGTGCTCATCATGTACGTGTCGATATCTTGTACTTCTCGGACGTTAAATACCATCGTCGAGTACGGTGGACGATGCACGCTGTGCCGAACCACAAGCTCTCGAAGGAGGTCGTACGAGTGAAGGCGGGAAAGACGGTCCGCAACGCTTGTCTCGTGCACTTGATGCACGATACCGAGCAGCGTACTTGTTTTGAATGGGGAAAACTGCGACGCCTTGGCAAACAGAACGAGGTGACCGTACAAATCGAGCAGCACACTCACCTGTGCCTCTGTCCGTTCGCCCGAGTGTAATAGCGTCCCACCGTGATCGCTGTCAATTCGCTGCATGACAGCTCGCAGCGCCTCCAGGTCTACGGCGCCAAGACACTCGCCCGTCTGTCGCTGGTCGACGACCTGCCATGTGAGGCACTGCGCCATGGGAAGACAAAAGTTAAACAAACCAACGTGAGCTGAGTTTCTGCCGTTGCTATAATGACGCCACAGCGAGGCGGAGAGGAGCGTAGACAGAATACGACACAAGAGGGAGACAGGGAGTTGAACAAGGTACCAACGGCAGTTCGCATATGCTCCTTGAGACTCATAACCAAGAGGCAACTGCAGTAAGTCAAGGTGCGACAACACGTGGTTCTCAATTTACAAGACCAGCACGGCACAGAAGGCACACGACACGGTCGTATATACACCGGAGGTAAGAAATGTCACAGTGCGAGCGTGGGTGTGTGTGTGTGTGGGGGGGTAGACGCCACAGTTTGAAGATCCCATCCTGGTGACTACACTCCTTATCATGTTACGTAACAGCACAAGAGCTTACGTCACTTTCCTCTCCTTTCATTTTCCTTGCGTGCAAACACAACGCACGTCCTTCGCCTCTTCGCTCATTCTCTGCCTTTTTGTTTTGTTTGCGGTGGACCTTTCGGCATGTACGCACACCAGACGCTACATCGGAGCAGCGCTAGGCACGCGCTACGGCAACGCTCCAGCTCAGCTGCCGGAGCGCCGCCGCTGACTCGTGCTCGATCGGCCCACACACACACACCCGCACCGCCAGTCCCCTCCCTCCCCGGGAGTGCTCAGGCTCGCCACACCAGTAGGCAGTGGGGGACGGGTGGGATGCGTTCGAGTCAGGTTCACGCCCCGCCCACCACGTAGAGGGTGCAAGGGTGCTCACTGTCGCATGTCGCTCCGACACAACGCCATCCACAAACCCACCGCCGATATGCGTAGCGATACATTGCTCCCACCACCCCCACGTCGTGGGTGCTTGACCCAGTCACCACCAGCGGTGGCTCGGCACTGGCAGCGAGAGGGGAGGAGGGGGAGAGGGTACGGGGCCCTGGACGCCACGGAGTGAGGTGTCCCTCAGTCATCAAGGATGAACCGCGGAGACACACGAGCGAGAAAGTCACCAATAAGCGGTTTGAGTCACGCAACTCATTCACGCACATCTCGCGCTGAGTAGCGTTGCTACGAGTGGCTAAGTTGATGCCTTTCTCTTCTTCCCTAACGAATGTGGCCGCCTTGTTATCATTTTCCAGCATGCAACGTGAGCATCCTCTTTGTCATAGCTCGGAAGAACAAAATGCGCGCGCGCGGCGCCAGTTCTCGTACTGTCTGCTGCACTCGGTCCTCCACGCAAGAGGCGTGAGCTTCGCCCCTTTCAGAGAAAGTAGCCATGTCCAGCGCAGAATCCAGCTCATCACTATCGCTTTTCTGCGAGCAATCGTCACCTGCGTGAAGAGTACCCTCGTTCACTGTTTCAGCGAAGACGTAACGCCGTAGAGCTTTGAAGGCATCGTAGTACACTGATGCGCGCTCACTGTCGCCACCGATCGCCGTTGCCTGCAATGCTGCCGTGAGTAACTGCGTATAGTGTGTCAGTATTGCCTCTGTGGGCGAGGTTGGGAACGCCTCCTGCCGCAAATGTCCCGCAGGGTCCACGAGCAATTGCGCTTTGACTCGCTGCATGTCTGGCAGTTCCAGTGCCTCGTCAGCGTGAGTCAGCGCCAGGCGCCATCGGCGACCGCGTAGCAGCAACCGCACCACTGCAAGACTACACTCCACATCCCACATCTCGCCCTGAACGGTGCGCACGCGCATTGCTGTGTTGCTGAGATTCATCGGTGACTTCGTTAGCAGCGACAAAATAGTGCGGGCCACGTCGCGTGAGTAAGTCGTCCCTGTCGCGTAGCGCTCCTCGATAGCGCCGTATGTTTGGAAGATTGCCTCGAGTGCAGAGTGCCAGTCACTGTGCTTAAGAGCCACCGAGCACAGCAATGCTTCGGAACCGCAGTCGTGGTACTCCGCAACGCAGCGGGTCAGCGCAGCTGCTTCTCCTAGCAGCGACAGCGCCTCGATGTTCTGTTGGCGCCACTGCGGGTTCTTCTTCTCGTGTGGTGCATACATGGCGATCCAGGTGCGACGCCACTGACGGCCGACCTCCGGCGATTCACGGCGCGGCTAAGGCGCAGAAGTGGGAGCAGCAGGCGCGCAAGTACAGCGCGCTCCTGCGACTCCACACTCACTAAATTCCAAGTGCGCGCTGTCTCAGCGGCGTTGGCAGTGAAGGCGCTGGGGTGTTGCGTCGCAGCCACTTCCACGTGTTCAGCGTGATCGACGGCGCTCCAGAAGACGTCGAGGGCCCTTAGCCACAAGTTGGGTGGGCCGTACGTCTTGGGGGTGGCCTGGGTACCATTGGTGTCACGAGACGGCCGCAAACGACCTCCCTGCAATAGCGACACCCTTGTCACTGCAGGTGCCGTAGCGCTCGACTTCGCTACCTCCTGCGCCATACGATCCAGCGTTGTGGCGAAAAAGTCCACAGTGCACGTGCCGCGGGCCAAAGCGACGTCCTTCGTGACGAGATGGCATAGGAGCCAGCTGGCATTACAGCCAGACATTGTACTTGCCAGTCGCTGAAGCGCTTGGCCAACCTCAGCCTTCGTGCGCTCGCTGCTCAGGATTCTGTACAACGAGTCGCGGAGGCTGAGAGCAAGAGAAAAGTCGATGCCCACATCGCGCTCCAGTACAGCACCACCAGTCCCGACTCTCGCCTTAACTACACGCGTCGACAACGATAGAGCCGCACCGCGGGCGCAGCGCAGACGAGCGGAGGTGCGCAGACGAGACCGCGGCGGCGGAATCCAGCGGTCCAGGCTGTCCACAGCACGGCGGCTAAGCCGATATCGTACTCGCTTCCCCAGTGCGCTAGAGCTGCTGAGGCACAGATGGATTCCTTGTAGGGTGCGGGGAGAGCATGTGGAGGTCAAAATTTTCCACACGGGCGACTGGGTTGAGATCCGCCACACATCACTACCTCGCGACGCCACCATTAACTCCGATGATTTGTTGAAGACTCGGGCAAGAAGAGCGCACAGTTCGACATCCTGGTCGGCCATGGCACCAAACATGACCCTCTCGTTCATGCAATTAATATCGAGCTGGCGCACAACAAGACGCACCGTGCTCGCAGTCACATTCGCGAGCTCCTGCTGACGCCCCTCAATTGCCCACCGCAACGGCGCCTGTTGGACGTGCTCCGCCGTAACTCTCTCCAGCACCTTCACTGCGAACTCCACAAGGAGAACCAGCACCGCGCCGTTCCATATATGGGAGCCGAAGCGGCGCTGCTTCAGATCCGGTGGTGCACAGAGAAGCTGCACGAGCTGCAAGAGAGTGGTGGCCAAAAGGCACGACATGTATGCCCGCTCGGGACCCGACGTTGTGTATGCTGTCGACACCAGCGGCGACTCGTTGTCGTTGTGTGCCTGCCGCGACACTGGTGAGCCACACAGGAGCTGGAACACACTAAGGAGACCTGCCGGACCGTGCACACTGCGCTCCAGAAACTGCAGAACCTCGACCATAGTCGCAGCATAGTTTGTCGAGGAGGCTGTCGTGAGGCGCAGCCAGACTGTCTCCTTGACAGCTGCACAGCACAGGGCAAACACATCCATCATGTCGCTCAATAGAGGCGTTGACAGCGAGTGAGATGATTGAATCGCAGCCTGACTCAAGGGGGAGAAGCTCATTCCGCACATGAGAGCTGCCGACGATGTCACTGCTGTCTTTGTCAGCGCCTCGACAGCGTGATTCCTCTCGTGGTCTCTGCTGAGTTCGTGCATGCCTTTGGCATTCTGAACCCTGTAGGCGCCAGTTCGAATGGACTTGGCCAGTACCTCTGAGGCGCGGTGGTACTGCAGAGTCTGCAGCACCGTCTGTCGCAAGGCATCAAGGGCCAGTTCGGTGCTTGAGCACACCTCTGTCATCATGAGAGTGAGGTCGCCGCGAATCGCTCGCAGCGCGGAGGAAGAAGTTAAGTAGTCTGCCGCCTCTTCACTCAGCGCCACAAACTCATCCGGCCGTGATGCCTTTACGCTGCAGAGGTGGCTCAGCCACAGAGCGTGAAGAGCTGCTGTTGCGGCTGTCGCAGTAAAGGGGGCTTCCGCCTTCGCTCTCGCGTCGTGTGCCAGCCGAGGCAGCATCACGCGATGCATCCACTCTTCAACCAGCGCCTGGGTCTTCCACGGCTGCGCAGGGGCAGCCAAAGCCATGAACAGAATAGATCCGCGCAGAAAGCAGTCGGGTGTCATAGAAAGCGCTCCGGCCGTCCCCGCACCTCGATGGTTCGCCTCCCGCAACGTCAGCCTCAGAAGGGCAAGTGCGCCCTTCCAACTTTGCACTTCACGAAGCATCGACTGTAGAGCAAAAGCAACGCCAGTGGGAAGGGCCTGACCTTCTGCCGCCTGACAGGGCAAGTTCCCGTCACCCTTGCCCCGCCTATGGGCCATGATGCAGATACGTAGGCGCCTCGCACTAGCTCTAGAGCCTCCTTCCAGTAGAGTCTCTCAACAGACCGTGGCTGTGGCCGTCGCGAGGAGCATCGCAAGGGTCGCTGCGGCAACGTTGTGTTTGGTTCGGTTGGGCTGCGATGATCTCGCTGCATGGCGCCGAGGGTAAGAAGGTGCAGGTGTTCCAGAATTGCTGCCACTTCGATCCTCTGTAACGGCTTCCATGACGGCGCTGCGGTGTCCATGTGTACCTTGTTGTTGGCACTCCAACACGGGTCCTCGCTGCTTCGCGTCGACCGTGTGCTTGGATGTCCATCATTTTCCACTCCGTCCAGATCTTCTAGTGTCCCCATGGAGGCTTCGTAAAGGATCCATCTCTTGATCCACTCCGGCTGCTGGTGAAAAGCCACACGGCGTGCAATGGAGCTGGGTGGCTGTGCTTCGTTATCTGCTCTTCTACGGTCCCAACGGAAGGCACAGGAGACGCCGACGTTGCTACCCTCCGTAATGTGGGTCGCACCAGCTACATGTGCATTCCAAGCTGTGTCCCCAGTGCTCTCAGTGGCACCAGCATTTACACGCGCAGGACCCTCCTCACAGAACGCAGGCGCACCTGTCTTCCTCGCCACGGTGCCCATGCTGCCCATCTGACATGCTAGTGCCTCGCTGCTTCCCTCCCCGGCCTTGTTATGCTGACTTTGGTCTGAACTGTTTGCTGGGCACACTCGCGTAGTAGGCTCGTGGAGCTGCTTGCGCTGCCAAGTCTCAATTTTCTTGTCGTCTTCGATCACTGCGGTCTTGGCCGGCTTACGCAGCTGCCTCTCTTCTGTCGATACAGGGCTATCGTACGTCAAGCTCGAGAACAGCAGCAGCAGATCGCTTTGATGCAGCTGCATCCCGATACCCATGAGTCGGTAGTAGAAGTTCACCGCAGCCCCCACCGCACGGTAGCGAAGAAGGGAATGAAGGAAGTATCGCACTTGAAGAACTATCGACTCTGAGAGAGCAGATCCAAAGACACAACTGCGATGCAGTGATGTCCACATCGCGAGCAGCAGCGCCGCATCTTCCTCGTGCGTGTCCAGAAAGGTTAGCAGGGGTCCTCTATGGATGGCGCACCCACCGCAGAGCTGTGCATGCTACCAAGGGTAGCAGAATCGACAACTGCAGCACCGGCGGAGTCTGCCCGCAGACTTGCTCTTGCACCACCATCGGTCTCACACTCCACCTCAGCCGTGGTGAGACCCCGCCTGGGTGAAGGAGAAGAACTGTTCACATGTGGGGCTTGCTCTGCGCCACGTTTCGCCGTCTTTGCGAGACCCTCTTGTGAGACGCCGGAGTGCGGCACACGTACAGAAGTGCGCGGCAAGGTGGTGATCATCGCTGGAGTTACCAGCGGCGGTGTCGGCACAGAGCGGGGCGACCAGTACTCTGATCGATATCGCCACAAGGCACCCCATTTGCGCTGTCGTTGCCGCATCTGGCGCTGCGAGAGTCGCGGGCACAGTACTGCGGAGTCAATCCTGGAAAACAACATTGAGTGGGAGGTTACCGGGCTGGCTAGTGGTGATGCGGCGGGCTGCTGTTCCGTGGAGGCCCGCGTAGTTTGTCGTCGCATTCTCTTGACTGTTATGGGCCGTTGCGCTCAGGCTGCGCCACGCACGATAGGTGACCGACGCCGCATCACGATAGAAAGAAGCGGTGTGCGAGGGGAGGAGAGAGCCAACGGTACGAAGCCGCAGAGAACGCATTCAAGAGTCCTTTGACGACCACATATGAACGGAAGATGATGCGCAGTTGAGCACAAGGGATACTGCAAGAGAGGCAAACACGGCAGTAAGGGGGAGGAAAACAAAGCTGCGCGGCAGGGGCGCGGGGAAGGGAGGGCAAAGTACAGAGAGCAAGCGAGAGAGGCGGAAGCAGACTACGTCGCGCCCGCGCATTGGAAGGTGCGAGAGAGCAAGAGGGTAACCGACTACCACTCTCGCTATGAGCAGAGACTACTGAGACGTCCCGTCTGCACTAAAGCACAACAGAAGAAGCTCACAAGGATGCAACAGAGTGAGTATGTAGAAGAGATGGCAATGCCCCTCTTTGTTTCACCGCCAGGATCGGTATGGAAGCGGAATGGAGAAGGACAGACAGACAAATCGTGGCACACACACACACACGTCTGCATGCCTGAAAAGTGTGTGTGTGTGTGGTGTGTGACTAGTAAAAGCTATCACTTCTCAATGAACCCGTCCTGCCGAAGAACTTACTCCCTGCCTCTGCCTACACGCGTCGAAGAAGGTATGCTGCGCGCCCCAAACTATGCACAACTGAAGCACACAAGTCGGTCCTTGACGTTAGGTGAAATCCAAACACCTCACTTACTTTTGGCAAGACGGCGGCGATACACAGAGGGGCTGACGATCTGAAAGATACGCCGAACCACCCTGGTGACGAGGTAGTTCGCAGCTAGCAAGAATGCGCCAGACGCGAGGCACATTGTAAGCTGGCAAGGGCGCATCAAGGCAATCAAACTGCATATCCAAAACCGCACCCCGCGCAGGTGTATCAGTAGCACAATAACCGGGAGAAGCGGGGGTACAACGACCTCGAGGAGCGAGACGAGCATGTACGCCTGCCGCGCGCAGTTCGTCAACGACGTGGTCATGCCGCAAGGTGAGCAAGGCATTGGACAAAGCCGATGGGCCCGCACTCGGGAGAGAAGCCGCTCCTTCAGCTCCTCACAGAGCCAAATGAAGGTGGCTGTGGCAAGAACACATATACCGTACGGTGCTAGCACGTGCACCCGCCACTCTTGCTCCAGTAACCCAGTAAGAGGTGCGGTGACGCTGAGGGAGGGGACTGCCTCGACGAGCCCAGACACGTTATCGCCAAAGCGTTGCTTGGCTATGAGCTGAAGCGCGAAAAGTGTCGCCTCGGTGTTCGGAAGCGGCCCCCGTCGCACAACACTCTGGTACACCTTGCTGTGCTTCTCCAGCGTTGGCCTCACCTTGCGCAGTACAGACTGCTCCTTGAGCAGCCGTTTCAGCTCCAATCGCTTTGCCTCCGTAGACTCGTCGTTCGTGACAATCGCCTCGCGTGTCGCAGTGAGCGACGACGCCACCCAGCTGAGCGCTGCATCAGCCAAAGGCTCTGCCAGGGTTGCCACCGCGGTAGCCACCGTCTTGCTATCCTCGATGGTCGTAGAGAGGAGCTGCAGCTGTGACTCTACCTTGTCGCGCGATGCTGCTGGTGCTACCCCGTCCGCGAGCCGGAGCTTCCACAGATCGCGCACATGACCCACCTCGCGCTCTATGAAGGGCACGACCTCGGTATCGAGCACTAGGGGGAGGCGAAGAAGCGCACGTGGGAACGATGGTAAAAATCTGGATGGTGCCGTCGCGCTTCTGTTGGTGAGCGTGTGAGAAAAGTGCCGCTCCACGAGGCTCAGGAACTCCTGATCATTCGCGCCGTTACTTCCACCAGTCGACTGGACGAGATGCCACAGAGCCGCTATTTCGTTTTCCACCAACACACGAGCATCAGCAGCCTCTTCCGAATCGCTGAGGTTGAAGAGCGACTGCTTTTTCAGCCTCTCAGCGTGGCGTCGCCGCACGTTTCGATCAGAGAAGTAATCTACAATGGGCAACGCTGTTGGGTCGCGTCCTTCACTGTTCCCCTGATTGGCTGAGGTGTCCGTCCTTTCACCTCCGGTAGAGTAGCGGCCCAGACGCTGCTTCTGTCGATACTCTTGCAAAAGGCGCAGTTCCGCCTTCCACTGGTGCCACTTCCGACTCGCAGAA
The DNA here is from genome assembly GCA_003664395.1 of Leishmania lainsoni. Classification (NCBI taxonomy): domain Eukaryota; phylum Euglenozoa; class Kinetoplastea; order Trypanosomatida; family Trypanosomatidae; genus Leishmania; species Leishmania lainsoni. Next base: position 531,212 of record RAIA01000041.1, read on the forward strand.
TCTTCGGCGCTAAAAAACGAGGCCTCCTCTCCAGGATTAAAGCTGTACATCCATTCCCCAGTGCGAAGTCGCAGTCGGCCAAAAGCCTGCGCTTCTGGAAGCACGCCAGGCTCGATGGTCACCGTATGTGATCGGGTGTCATGAGAGAAGACCGTGTCAGCAGCAACTAGAGAAAGTAGCCCGAAGGCAGCCACGCAAGCGAGGCAAGCCAGTATCCGCATTATGAGCATCTGCACGGAGTATAGTCTCCGGAATTCATGTCTAAGACACTTGACTCTTCCTCCGCCCCTAAACGCACTTCCAATCTCTTTGCGACGAGTTTGAATGAAGAGTGCGGTGGCACTAAACAGAAGACTACCTGCGTGGTCAAGTGTACGGGCTTGTGTGTGTGTGTGTGTAGATCTGACTGATAGTGATGCGCTTCTCTGTAACGGAGTCCCTTTAGGTGAACCACGTGGAAAAAGGCCACGTCCGCAAACGAGCGAAAGACAGAATGGAAAACGGGGTGATGCGCTGTAGGAGACTAACGGTAATACTAACGAAGAGTAGAGATCGAGAGGCAGGCGAGAAGGTGGTGAGCAAACCTTCACACTCGAGTGGAAGAGAAGAATGCTGAAGAAGCGAAGAAATCGTGGCGCGAGGGTTATCAGTAGGAATCAGGTGAAACCGATGAGTAGTGGTACTGTGGGGTTTTTGATAGTATGCGCGCATAGCCAGGGGGTGTCTTGATTGCAAGAAGCGGTAGCAATACTGATTTACATGGTATGTGAGTGGCAACTGAGACGCACATAAGAGGCGCCTGAGTGAAGCACGAAAGCTAAAGCAGATGTCACCCGCACACTGCTGACGCCACACCTGTAAAGGGAAAGAGCTGCAAAGAGAAGCCTCCGAGGTGTGCCGGATGGAATTTGGAAGAGAAAGAGGTCACAGCGGCACTGAGAGGAGCGCCATCCGCAACGCCAATAGGACCTCTCGGGCCCCCTCAAGGAGGGAGAGGGGGGAAGCACCTCTAACCCCCTCGCCTTTGGTTGATGCACCACGCAATAGAGTTCAAGAAAACCCGCCTCCTAAAAAGGTCACGTAACACCATAGAGACCCTCACAACCGGCCCAGTAGGCGATAGTTGAGGGGAAGAAAGAGCGGTGGTGGAAGAGAGAGAGAGCGGGAGAGAGCCAAACCAACGACACTCCTGCCCTCATCACGCACACAAACACGGATAAGTGAGGTGGGGGGAGGGGGGAGGCGACGATACACATTGAGCGGAAGGAGGCGACAAAGGTAGAAACAAAAAGGCAGGCGAGGTCGTTATGCCACAGCCCGCTTGTACACACACACACACACACACACGCAAGCGGGAAACGCAAGGGAGAGAAGCAGTGAAACAAAACACATCTAGGCGAAAGGTAGGCAAATCTGAAGGACATGCAGATAAAGCGGAGAATGGCACACAGGCAGAGGAACCTGCGAATCAGCAGAACTTCAGGAACCCATCCTAGCTGCTTTGCCTCGTGCCACCAGGCTTAGGGGAGACTGTGCACAGCTCACTCGATAAATACACCCGAGACGACGTCCGTCTCCTTGAGGAATTGGTCTCAGCTGCCTTTTCAGTGCTGGGTATAGTGGTTCGCGTCGTCCATCACGCTATCCACTGAACCCCATATGTGTGGCTCATCACGAAGGTGATGTAATACGTTTCTCCAAGTTCAAGTCATACGTCAAATCAAAGCAATGCTGCTGAGAACTTTTGTCTACAGTCGGCACTCAAACGACCGGGGCACGCGCGCCCTCGAACAGCAATCATCGAAGAGAGACCAAAAGAGGGCCGCGTTGCTTTCCTAATCCACAGGCTCATCCACCCATGGATACACTTCGGAACACGACAGCGCTGCAGGAGGCATTGAGATGGCGAAGGTCAACAGAAGCACAATGAATACGCCTCTGCGCGGCAGAGAAAAAAAAACGGTCGTACCACAACTGCGAGGAGAAGAGGGAAGTGAGGAGAACAGCGCTCTATGGACGACTAAACGAGCGCCGCAAGGGCACACCCCGCCAAAGTGCATCTGGGAGCGGAAAAAAGCGTGAAACGTTGAGGGTTTCGCGGGGCTGTTCGAGCACTTGAGTGCACGCAGGTGGGCCTCATCAGAGAAATTCTTTTTTACAACATGTCCACTCTCTGCCACAGAGCCGCAGCGCAGCACCACCCCGCTCACCAGTCTGCCACAGGACCCGCCTGATCGCGCGGTGCGAGGCAGCGCTAGGCACGCGCTACGGCAACGCGCCGGCTCAGCTGCCGGAGCGCCGCCGCTGACTCGTGCTCGATCGGCTCACACACACACACACACGCACCACCAGTCCCCTCCCTCTCCGGGAGTGCTCAGGCTCGCCACACCAGTAGGCGGTGGGGGACGGGTGGGATGCGTTCGAGTCAGGTTCACGCCCCGCCCACCACGTAGAGGGTGCAAGGGTGTTCACTGTCGCATGTCGCTCCGACACAACGCCATCCACAACCCCACCGCCGATATGCGTAGCGATACATTGCTCCCTCCACCCCCACGTCGTGGGTGCTTGACCCAGTCACCACCAGCGGTGGCTCGGCACTGGCAGCGAGAGGGGAGGAGGGGGAGAGGGTACGGGGCCCTGGACGCCACGGAGTGAGGTGTCCCACAGTCATCAAGGGTGGAGGACGAAGACAGAAAGAGGAAGGAGAGAGATGCGATGGCGCTAGAGACATAAGCAACGCCATTGTAATTGGTCGGGAGGCAGACAGGTCGCAGAAGGCTGTCCTCATCGTCGTGTCGTTTTTCCGTTGCTCTGAGGGAATCTGGGCAGCGGGGTCAACTGGCGTATCAGTCCTCCAGTCAGTCCAGACAACGGTGAAGCTTGTCGACACGCATATCATCGAGCGTTGTAGTACTCTCTGTCAGAAGCCTCAATAGGAAAAAGAGCTGTGGTGAAATGACGGCGTTTGTTTGGTGTTGTCTTGCGTTTCTTCAAGGGTGGAGCGCTGCACCACAGCCACACGGGTCGAGCAGAGGTGTGCCGCACATCCGCCCTATTTTCTCACCACGACTTTCGCTGATTTTGACTACCAGGGCCATATGGTGCGCACACGCAGCCACCACATGCGCAGCATTGCTCCCCAGCGGTACCCGCTAACGCGGTGCAAGCGCTGGTTGTAGTAGAAGCCCTCCCCGTATGCCACGAATTGCTCGCTGTAGTCATACGAGAGCCGGTTCCACGGCTCCACCAACTGCGTCGACGCACGCGCAAAGAGGGAGGTGTAATCGTGGTTGCGCTCCGCCAGCATCGCAGCGTGCTCTTCTTCTGTCGCGTTGCGGTGGAAGTCCGCCGCGGAGAGCGGAAAACGGCGTGCCGGCGCACCCTCAACTATTTCGTACGCGTAAGCGAGTCGCTCACTTAAGTCCTGGAGAAGAGCTGTACTGTTTTGCTGAGCGCGTCGCCACTCGCTCAAGGTCCACAGGGCCGCATCCCCAGTCACCAATGCCGCTGCCTCGGACGGGGGTCGCTGAGCCATTAACAGACGGTTCATGTCTGCAACGCATTCCAGATCTGCTGCTGGAAAAACAGATCCTTCGTAGGCATACGGGTACACATGATGGGTATGCCGGTGAATACATCGCGTCAGGAAGCCGGCGCACCACAGTAGCTGATCAAGCGCCTGCGAGACTCGACGCATTTGGCGCTCACTCGACACATCGGCTTCGTCGCCATCACCCTGCAGTGCCTTCGCTGCATTCCATCGACTCACACGCGCAAACAGCTCCTGGCGAGCTTCAACGGAAGCGTACCGAAAGGGCGTGCGTGCGTCGAGCGCAAAGAGCGGGCCCTTGCTCACAAGCTGTTTCTTTTCCCGTTGCCATTGCGCGGTGAGGTGGAGCTCTCTCCACACGCTCGGCGCCACGCGGCCAAACACAGACCCCGCTAAGTGCGCCACGATGGAGCGCAGATATCGGTTGCCTCGTTCCGTGACTTCAAGGAAGACAAGCGAAAACCCCTCCGGCATACCGGACTCTAACGCGACGGTAAGCAGCTGCCCGGCAATGAAGAGCTCGCGCAGTGCGGCATCCTTCGCAAAGGCGCTCACAAATGCAGAGACCGCCGTCCCTGTTGTCCTCTTCGCTGTCTGCTGCGAGTGCCCCTTTTCTGCAGTCGCTTGAAGTGGACTGCTCAACTCTGCGCGTCGCTCCTCCGGTGTCAGGAGTTGTATTTGTGTTTCCATGCCCGCAATCAGTTCCTCTGACACAGTCGTCGTGAATGGATAGAGCGCTGTATTGTACACTGCGTTCATACCGTCGCAAAGCTTGTCCAACGCGACTGGTTCATGTAGTCGTGTATGTCCGCTGCATAGAGCAGCGGTTGCAAGTCTGCGTTCTCCACGGTGTGCTGTTTCACTCGGCGCAAGGTCTGCAAGCGTGACTTATGTGGTGGGCCGTCATCCAGGAGGCTGCTCCATGGATCACTCCTCATCCTCTCCGTCGAGACGGTCCGGCGGGAGTCGGTACTCCGGACGCCGTAGCGACCACTGCGGAGAAGTTCAGTGGATGGTTCCAGGAAGTGAATGTGCCGGGCAGCGAAGCGCAGCAGCCGTGCTGCGTACGAATCGACTGTGTCGTCAACGAGAGGCAGCAAGTGTGGCGTGTCACCCAGAAAGTAGGGGGAGGTGGCATAGGCGACATCGCGTAGTTTTTCGATGGAGATGAGCGGTGCGCCAGTTGCGCTGTCGCGTGTTCGCAGGAGAAAGGAGCTCAGCACAAACGGGTCGGTGCGTCGAGTTGAATAGGACGTCGCGTCTAACGTGTGCAGAAGTGGTAAGTCCCGTTTCCATCGCTTCATCGCAGCTAAAAAGACCAGAAAGAGGGCATGGACGTCCATAGCAGACGTGTTGAAACGCACGCTCGTAGAAGAGCCCGGCACTCTACCCCTGGGAGATGGATGTTGTACCTCTTGCGTCTCCGCCGCACTGGTGCTCGTCGGTACTTCTGCAGCAGTCGATGAAGGAGACCGAATGGCTCCATTGTCCATTCAGGTAAGTCGCGCTCAAACACCTCCACCTCTACGGCAGTGCTCGACAGTGGACCCCTAGCCGCCCAGCGACTCGTGCCTATGAGTAGGAGGGACTCAGTGGAGACAAACGGAGAGTCCCCCACGCTGGCAAAGCGACGCAGCACCCGCTGAACTCCGTCACTCAAAGCTGTACTGTCAAGACGCCTCTGCGTCGTTGCATTTTCGATGCTTTGCAGCTCCTCCCATAATACTTCGGCGGCCCACGCGACTTCACTGTCGCTCTCTGCCACCTTCTTCACCGCCTCCATAAACGAGCGTGCCGTTGTTTCATTGATGCCACTCCAGTGGTTGTGCGCGTGTAAGACGCCACTCATGTTTGCCGCTGAGACACAACGGGCCATCGTCGCACGTGCCACGCGCAGGGACAACTCCAGGGCAAGGGAAGCGTAGAGGTGGCTGACATCGTACCGATGCTGATGGATGAGGTGGGCATAGCTGAGGGCTAGCAGTGTCTGCAGAAGCAGCTCGAACAACGCCTTCGAGTTGGGAACATCGAGGTGGCCACGCGATCGCCGTGGGGGAGCAGTCGCACCACTCGGGCAGCTCAAAAGCGCGTACCGGGTGCTACTCATGGCGTCAAGCAGCTCAGTCTTATGTTCGTCGCAGGAGTCCGGCAGAGAGACACCAATGATGGTCAGCAACGTCATTGAGGAAGTAGGCGCCGAATTCGGCTCACGTGAGGATGCGCCAGAAGTGAAGAATTGATGAAGATCAAGATCGCAGAGGTAGCCAAGGCGACGCAAGATGATGAGGAGCTCGCACTGTGCTTCTTGCGCGTCTCGCTGCACCCCTTTGAATCCGGAGAGCAGTAGGTTTGCTTTAAGCAGCCGCCGATTAAGTCGCGCTGTTAAACGTCCTTCATAATCCCCGTCGCCACGTCCGACCTCGGCCTCACGGTAGACATTCTCCAAAACCGGCTCCTCGTCGGCGACGTTAATGTTCTCGTTTGTCATGGCGACGAGTGTAGCGATGCTCTGGCGGGTCATGAATGGGTCATCCACCTCGCTGAAGGTGTGGTCCACGGCGTAGAAGTGCTCGAAGCGGAGAAGCCGCGACGCCTCAGGTTTCGGTAACGCTGTCGTTGCCGTTTCGCGAAAACTACGAGAGGAACGGCGCAGCAGCAGCTCGCGCCAGAGGTGCGTAGGCGCTTGCTCCATAGATCGCAGCAGCAGCATCATGGCCGCCTTGCTCTGCTGCCTGGTATATATACCGTGTTCTCTTAGTGTCGCTAAAGCGCCAGCAGCGTGGTGAGACCCGGCGCTCAGAGATGCATGCAAGTGCACCACGGCACGCACGATCGAAGACGCCGTGGCAGGGTGCGCCTTCGAGGCTGAGGTCTTCAGCCCCACCAGCTGCAAAATGGCCAACGCATAGTGGATCTCCGCGCGTATCCAACGTTGCAGGCGGCTGTTGGGCGCAGCCGCCAGCGCATCACCGCGTTGCATCAGGTCCTCCGCAAATGTGGCAAAGGCGAAGCCATCAAAGCCCTCGTCCGACGCCACCACCTCGATTGTAGATGGCACCTCTTGTGACTGATGGGGCGCTTGCGTGGCAGCCTTCTCCACTTCCCATACTGCGTACAGAATAGCAAACACCTGTGCAAACGTCGGTGGCCGACCCGACTTGCGCCGCTGCGCCTCCATTTCCGCAACACCATCGCGCCATACGTGCGCTGCTACCTCACTAAGCCCCGTTTCTTTCTGAGCAGCAGAAGTGGCAACTAGGAGCACCGGCAGAGGTTCCTTGCACCTGTGCCGAGAATGGAGGCGTCGCAGCTGCACCACACGCGTCTCTGCTTCGTGACGGACGCCAGCTGTGCGGAGCGTGGCCCACGCAGCGGACACCTTCCGGCACGACACGACCCGGGCATCAGCAAGCGACGATACGAAAGAAGAACCCGCGGCGGGATGAATGCGCACTCCTGTACTTCGCCTCGATCCGGTGTTGTCACCATAGACACACCCTCATCTACCCCTCCGGCACCATCCATTACCTCTTTCTCTCCATGGAGGCGCGATTGGCGCTCCAGAAAAAAGCGCTGGTAATTCCGCTTGAAGTGCATGTGCTCTGCGTACGCGGCCTGCTCGCTTTGGCGGAGTTCTTCCAAACTTGCGTGCAGATCGCGCTGAGCCTCCGCGACAGCCTTGTCAAAGGTCTTAATGTGCTCATGGTACTGCAGCTTTGCACGCAGCAAGCGCTGGGTTTGAAAGCGCAGTAGCGGTGCCTTGGTATCCACTGTCAGTCGCTGCCATCGATACTGAGTAGTGCGGGCCAGGCGAAGGGAATGGCTCAGTACCCTGAGGTCCGCAAGAGAGACATGTAATCTCGTTAACCCTGACCTCTGCTGATGAAAAACGAATGTAATTTGTCCTGGTGGGTCCAAGGCCACCAGCTCGGCAATAAAGCGCTCTGCGGCCCGCACAGCAGGACCTGCGTTGTTCTTAAGCACCAAGGACCAAGCGGCTGGCCGTTGTAGTCGCTGCAGCGCTACCCAGCGCGCCTCACCATAGAGGAGGTTCAACTCTTCTGAGTGAAACCAGTAATACATGATGCGGTTCGTTGTCGTGTGGCGCGGGCAGACACCAGCGGGGGTGGTGCGCATAAAGTTAACAATTTCCACGATGCGCTCAAGATCATTTTCGTTGTCCATCACGACGTGCAACGGAACGCCGACGTGCGCGAGCACCATCCACTGCTCGGAGGTGCTCAGGATGCGTTGCCCAGACGTGAAGTCAGGCGGGATGGGTAGTTCGAGCTGCGGCAACCAGGGGTCCCCGACACTGTCCTCCAGGAAGAAGTCTATCTTCTCGATATGCGCCGTCTCTGCTGACACGCGCAAAATAGAAAGAACAAGAAGAAGGCCGAGGCAGCAGCGGCGCAGTTGCGACGCATTTGCTCCTCGGACCATCGCGAAAAGGCTAATCACTGCCACAATGTTACGTGCCCTCTGTCAGCTCAACAGTTCCAGACGATGTCGTCGTTTCGGGTTACCCGAGGGAGCCTGTTAGATGCACTTTACTTCCTTGTATGTGTACGCCACCACTGACAGGCCTCGACACCTATGATGACAATGGAGGGTGGGGGGATATCAGCGCGGAGGTGAGGAAGGTGGTGAGCGTACTGATCCAAGTCATTCCAGAGAAGACACAAAGGATGAGGGAGGGAAAAAGGCGAGAAGATGTTTCGACGAGGTGATGCATGGTGCAGCTCCACTTTAAATGCTCTGGGAAAAGGGGGGAGCTGGAGCGGTTGTCTGTTGCCTGACTTCTTTCGGGCTTTCGAGTAGGCTTTACGGCCTTCTCAAATCAGCGACCACTCTACCACAGAGAGTGATTGACTTCGCAGAGCACAAATGCACGAGCATCCATAGCGCAGTATGTGAAGGAAAGAGCGAGAGAAGGGTATCAGATTATTTGAAGCTGCCTTTGCGGAGACTCGCATAGGGAGAGTCGCATGTGCCGCAGTGGCGTAGACTAGGCTGTCTCCCTCCCTCCTGCATCGTGGCCGTACGCCTGTACTACGTTGGCCTTCCAGTGGTTCTCGCTGAGTTGGCTATACGCGCTCTTGTGCAAAATACCGCCAACGCGCCCTCAGAGAGGGTGGAAAAAGAGCGAATAGGACGCGTGTAGTTGATTGATGCACCCACGATGAGGGATAGCGCGGTAGTGGCATGACTGGTCTATACAGAAGCTTCTACACATACATTGGAGGAAGGCGCTTCCCACCCAAGTCTCCTCCCATTACCATCTCTACAGCGAAGTGTGTGTGTGTGTGTTGGGGAGGGAGGGGGGTTGCAGGGAAGAAAAAAAAACCAGCGAAGTGAAGAGACGCAATACCGAGACACGACACACACCACACACAAACCGAGGGGGAGGAAAATTCAAAGAGAAACACTCCACAGCAACGGTGAGAACGCTTCACCAGAGAAAACACAGACGCCTACGACGCACATTGTGTGCATTTGATGGTGGTCGTCGTTCATGTCAGAGAGAAACCGCTGTACTCGTAGTTGTCGCTGCCGTAGCGGCAGTCTCCATGTCGAGCAGAATTTGCCGCATTGAGCGACCCACTTGCTTGCCGGGAGAGTACCGACAGAGGGGGCAACCGCTGCCTTTCATACACTCCGCCTCATAATCGCCGGCAATGAAAAAGTGTTGACAGCCGTTGCACAGACACACTTGTATGTCGGAGCGCAGCAGACGGTAGTAGCGGTTTGGCACAGGGAGCGTGCCGTACCTCGGTCGCACAATGAATACCTCGTCGCGGCGGAAGCCCTTCAAAATGTCTGCCGACGCAATAAATGGCTGGTACACCGCGGTGGTGCGGCCGGGCCGCAGCACGTACTGCAGCTGGGTAAAGAAAGGGTCGTTGCCTTTGTTCACCGCCGCTTTGGAGCGGCCCATCGCGACGAGCTGCTGATCAATCTCGTAGTCGATGTTCTCATTCTCGAAGCTGATGACGTTCGCGCCCTTGTCTGACTGCCATTCCTTCGCCTTGGGTAACGACTTGGCATCTACTGCGTCGTTCTGGCTATTGTTGTGCTCGTCGTCCGCTGACCTCCGCCGACCAACGCCGGAGACGATGATCCGCTCTGCCTCCTCGTCGGTGACGTCGTCAGCGAGAACAAACTCAACCAGCGGTAGACATTCGAAGTTGACAAAGGAGCGGACGCACTGATGGAAGCAAGTGGGACAGCGATCTCCAGCCATTGGCAGCTGCGTAATAAGCTGGTTGCATCGGAAGCACCGGTCCAGCAGCTCCTCGCGGTCCTTTACCGGTTTGCTGCGCACAATGAGCGTCTCGACGTCCACCTGCTCCATCATAGACACCGGAAGGATTACGCCTTGCAGCTTCTCAAAGACCGCGCGTGCCGTGCGCACCATCTCAAGTCGGTTCGCGATGCGGGAGAGAGTATAGAGAATGGCGGTCTTGCCGACGTTCATCGGAATGGGGGCTTCCGCGCACATGCCAAAGAGGTACTTGGCGGCGTGGAAGAGGCTCAGCTCGTTGTACGGCAGCGGCTGCGTCGTGTGGGCATACACGCTTGAGAAGGCATAGTAGATATCAGCTCGGCGAATGCACTCCTTGCTCCGTCGGATTCGCGCCGCCTTCATCACATCAGACGGCGTCTCTTCGTCATCAAATCGCCCGTATTCCTCAGCCAGGTGAACGTAGTAGAAGGCGGCGTCACGGAATTTGCGGCACGTCACGCTGTTTGTCGCCAGCGTTTCCATTAGCCGCATGGCCTCCTTAGGCCACTTTGCCGCGCGGAACGCCTCTAAGGCTTCGTCGAATTTGTCGTTATCGGCCAGCCAACTCGCCCACGGGACGTACACCTCGCGCGCCAGGGACGGCGCCTTCTCCAAAATGGTGAAGGCATTGCGCCAGTCGCCGCTGGCAACGTAGACCTGAATAAGCGCTCGGTGGTCCTGCACCTTTTCATACGCCTCGATCGCAAAGGATGGCGTTGTGCAAGCGAAAGAAGTTGCCGCACTCCGTGATGAGGGTAACCTCCGAGTTGGGAAGACTGCGGCACATTTTCATCAACTTGTCCACCTGCCCTGCCTGGCCCATCATGCCAATCGCTTTTGCGTAGTCTCCGCAGCTCTCGTAAAGTGAAGCGGCCTCAACAAAGTTCTGCGAGTCCTCTGCCCAGCGCGCCTGCTGCCGAATTAGCTCCTTGAGAAGCTTCTCGTCAGTACAGATCTTCCGCGCATCATTCCACATTTTAAGGTCGCAGTACATCTCCACCGCCTTCAGCTCGCTACCGGCCTTCATGAACTGCCGTGCCGCATCGTGGTACTTGCCTTGGAAGGCGAGGATGTTGCCGTACAATATGTTATCCTTTGCTGCCGTGCGCGCTGCCGCAGACTCGTCTTTGGAACTCACGAGTCCCTTGTCCGTGGTGGCTGCTAAGGCGGCGGTGGTAGCGCTACCACTGTCGCCGTTTACCGCCGGTGGTAGGCCGTCCTCGACCCTCGATTGGCGGTACCGCAGCTCCAGCAACTTGAGCAACTCGACGAGCTTCACGTCCTGGATATGCGTGAAGGCCTTGCGCGCGATGTCAAGACGTGCGTGGCTCATCGCATGCAGTCCCAGCATTTTCCAGTCGCAGTCAGCCACACCAAGACAGGCGATGTCGTAGGCTCGGTCGAGATTACGCATCTCCACGTACTTGTACAGCGCGTGTGCGTGTGGCACGTCGATCACCATCATGTTGGAGTAATGCAGATTAAAGACATGGTTCGCCTTGAAGCCCACAACGAGGCCCCGCACCGCTTGCTGGTACGCTGGCAGAGAGCCAGTTTTTATATGCAGCGTGTTGTCACCTGTTGTGAAGGCGAGTATGTCCTCCACGTCAATGTTAAACGCTACCGCCGTGACGTTATCCTCGGAAAAGAGTAGCTCGTTCTTCTGGCCTAGTCCCAATACATGAAGGGTGTTGGTGCTGTCAATGACAGCGAGGCGACTACGTGAGCTACTGAAGTCGGCGCTCTTGATTGATGCATTACACTTGTGCAGGAGTGTGGGGAAAGGATTGTCGACAAACACCTTCATTACTTGACCGCCCATCAGCCCGACAAGCAGAATCTCTCGCCCTTCCATTCCACCCGCGACCTTCACAAACTGCACGGCGCTCTCCATCGACCACTCGCGTCGCTTGTTGCCCTGAAAGTCGTACATCGTAATCCGCCTCTCCTTGGACACGATGATGGCCTTCGTCGTCAGACACAACAGCGAACACTCGAGACGACGGCGAATCTGCGCAATGTCCTGATAGCGCATGTTGCGTTCATCGTCGTAAAAGAGCTCGAATACAATGATGCGCTCCTGCAGCTGCACTGCGAGTCGATTGCGAAACATGGCGACCTTTTGGATGTACTCGTTACATGGTATCACCATGATGCGGTCAAGCGATAGCTGGTGTACGACCACATTCGTCATATCCTTGCGAACACGTATTGGTCATTGTAGATGGCGTGGACAGTGGTGATGGCGATATCAATGCAGCTTATGGTGCCGTCGTTGGTGCCGCAGCAGAGCTGTTTCTGCCGCGGCCGCTGGTGTGCAGACCAGATCCAGTCGTCCGCGTCTGCCACATCTATGAGCCGGATCCCATCCTTTGTGAAAAGGGTCACCTTATGGTTGCTGCCACTGAGAAGGATGTACTCTCCATCATTGAAGTAGGATAAACTGCAGGGGTCGAAGTCTAGCTCCCGCTCTCGCCCGACAGGTGTGCCGGAAAGGCCGTAAAACGACAGTCGCTGGTCCCATGAACCAACCGCCAGCACGTCGACACCTTTCTCTCGCAGCGGCGTAAAAGCGAGAGTCCAGACAGGCGCCGATCGCTGAATTCGGACCTTCTCGTCGACACCCTTGTCTAACAGCACGATAGTGCCACTCAGCAACCCGATCGCGAGTGTTTTGCCGTTGGGTGTCCAGGCTGCACAGAGCCCTTTGGAGGGAAGCGGGTATTTGGCGACCTTGGGCTGCTCTGCGGACCACAGGCCCCAGTCAACGCTGGACACTGAAGCCAGATGCGAAGAGATTGGGTTGTGTGCTAGGGCTTGGATGGATTCCCTGTGTTGGTACTTCACAACGCCCACACCCTTGCTCGACCACACAATGACCGTCCGATCAGCGCCGCCGCTGGCGAAGTGCTTTCCGTCAGCCGCGTAGTCTACGCAGTAGATTGTGTTCTGGTGACCCTTCAGTGAGTGTAGTAGGGTGCCTGTGGAGGCGGCGTACACTAGGACCCGCACACCGCACGACGCTACTACATAGTCCCCGGACGGGCTGTAGCAGACGCTGTTGATGGGAGGACGCACATCCTTCACTGCCTCTGCCGTCTCTGACCATCGGACGCTTGTGCGCATTGTGTCCGCACCACTCTTCCCAGCTGATTTTGAGGCAGTGTTGAGTGCCAGCGAGGACGTGAGGAGAGCGCCCCTTGCTGTGCTCTCGCAGAGTGAACCGATAAGCCGTTGGATAACACCTCTGGGACGAGGAGTTCTCTGTCGAACGCCGACACGAAAAGAGGTCAAACTTCAACACTGTGCCGTCGAGGTGATGATGGTGGTGAGGGAGGAGAGGTGACTGGGTGAAAAGGAAAGGCAAATGACAGTGAGCCACCACCACACCCCGACAGGAAAAGCAAAGAAAATCGGCTAGGCGGTAGCACAAACAAGACGCCACACCGGAGACAAAAGGAAGAGTAAAGAGAGACGCAAGAGGATAAATCAGCGGAGAAGAGGTTTTCATGGAAACACGGCGGGAGAGCGCCTCGTATAGAGAAGCCTCTGTAGGCAATCCCAAAGATCCCCCTCATTGACGTTGAAGGGAGAGTGAAGGCGGAGTACATGAGGGCAGGCACTGTGCATCAACAAACCGCAACTGACAGAGTCCCTTGCCATTGCAAGCCTCACGTCCCCTTTCACGTGCCCTGCTCGCCGCTTCGCTCACACTATGAAAACAGCACAGATTCAACAACACTGAGTTGCACAAGGTGTTCGTGCACACCCGCATCCACCCCTCCCCCTCCCCTTCACCTGGAGAATACACGGGCGGCATGGCTACTGAAGAGTCGGCATCAAGCACGTTGGTTTCTTTGCGTCTATGGAAAATGAGCGGTGCAACATGCGGCACCAAACAAAATAAAGGAGACATAAAAAGCGACACGACAACACATGACATGCCCAAAATTGTTAATGAAAGACGGCCTTCTCCCACACAGACACGTGGTGCGGTCGCACACCAGTCACTTACTCCGCGGCCCCTGCTGGGGAAGCCTCACCGTCCACTGCAGCGGCGGCGGCAGCACGGTAGTTTGTGCGCTCGCCACCGAAGCCCGGCCACGGCTGCCACGACCACGGCCCTCGCCACGCCCGCGACCGCGGCCCTCGCCGCGCCCACGGCCACCACGGCCACGACCGCGGCCGCGACCCTCTGTCACCTTCTCGAAGTTCACACTGCTCGGCTTCTGCGTGTTCGGCATCACCGACGGAGCAAGATGCAGGTAGTTGCGCATGTAGGCAATACCCTCGTCGTTCAGGGTCCAGTAGTAGTGGCGCCACGCGTACTGCTCCTTGATCAGGCTGCGGCTCTTCAGGGAGCGCATCAGCTGCATCACCTGAATGCACGGAACAGTGAAGGTGCTACCGCCGAGGGTGCCCGTCCACGTGCCCATGCGATCCTTCTTGCACGCGATCACGCCCTCCGTGAAGAAGAACCGATACACGTTGTCGCGGGACGACTTGGGGACGTAGGTCGACATTTTCCACTAAACTAAACCCGTAGAAATTAAGAGGGAGGAGTAGAGGAGGGACGGTTGAACGTTGTATGAGTTTGTTTTTGTTGTAGAACGGTGGAGGACAGTCCGCGTCACAGCAGCAGCGGAGAAACGGTGAGGACAGAGGTGGAGGAAAAAGAGAATGAAAGAGAGAGAAGAAATGAGACGCAGTTCTTACGAGTACGCACCTCATGCGATGCTGTGCTCATTCCCTCGTAACCCCACGACTCACAGGGCCTTTAGATACCCTCTAGGATAGCATAGCAATGCAAAAGTGACCTAGAATCACCTTTACGCGGGTGAGAATATCCCTGTCTGTGGCGAGCAATGGGTGCAACCGGGCCGCAAAGTAGCTCACTCTGTCGCGCAACGATGGGCGTCGGCAGTATTCCTCTCGAAACACATGCTTGGCACCGCCGATTGCACACAGAAGTAGAGTTTTACACTTCGCATGCACAGTACCCCCGTCCAAGCTCAACTGTCCGATCGAGGGTACCACGGCAATGGGGTCTGTTGAGTTGCTGCAGAGAAGATCGTTCGAAAGAAAAAACTTACCAATGAAAATTATAGAACGACAAAAGAAGAGGAAATCACACGACTCACCGTGCAAGACGAGAGGACATTTTCTTGACTTCATCCAGCGAGGCCGTAGCGTAGGTATGGACACCCCGTAGCAAGCTAGGCCTATCCGCGGCCCCTGCTGGGGAAGCCTCACCGTCCACTGCAGCGGCGGCGGCAGCACGGTAGTTTGTGCGCTCGCCACCGAAGCCGCGGCCACGGCTGCCACGACCACGGCCCTCGCCACGCCCGCGACCGCGGCCCTCGCCGCGCCCACGGCCACCACGGCCACGACCGCGGCCGCGACCCTCTGTCACCTTCTCGAAGTTCACACTGCTCGGCTTCTGCGTGTTCGGCATCACCGACGGAGCAAGATGCAGGTAGTTGCGCATGTAGGCAATACCCTCGTCGTTCAGGGTCCAGTAGTAGTGGCGCCACGCGTACTGCTCCTTGATCAGGCTGCGGCTCTTCAGGGAGCGCATCAGCTGCATCACCTGAATGCACGGAACAGTGAAGGTGCTACCGCCGAGGGTGCCCGTCCACGTGCCCATGCGATCCTTCTTGCACGCGATCACGCCCTCCGTGAAGAAGAACCGATACACGTTGTCGCGGGACGACTTGGGGACGTAGGTCGACATTGCTCTTGCTGCGGCTTCAGCACAGTCTTAAGACGGGCCAGTAGAATCGTATAGTGAGGACGAGAAGAAATACGCGTATGGGCGTGCCACATGTACCGCGGTGGTGGGAAGAGGAAGAAGCAAAGAATACGTGATGATGTTAAGGAGGAGGCACCGCCAAAGAAGAGGGCAAGAAGAGAAGGGAAAGATGGAGGAGCGCATCTCAGGGAAGAGTTACTGCAGCGATAAGAGCGCGATTTTGGTGCGCCAGCAGACAGCAACACCAGCGCGGGTCAAGATGCTCAGCACATCGTCGACGATATCTTCATCAGCAAAGAGAGAGGGGCAACCACACACCCACACACACCAAATTCTTGTTTTCTGTTGTATGCATGACGATGAACCCTTGTTCTCTCTCTCTAGTATCCGCATACGTTGTGCGCTCTACACTGTTCTTGTCACCACCGGCTGCGCCCACTCGGCCAGCGAGGAAGCCCTATATGTATACACCCGTACATGGCAAAAGTCAAGCAAGGGCGCGCAGGGAGAGGCATGGGAAGGGAGAGGGGGTGAGGCGACGCTAATAACGAACGCGATGGTGCATCGGTCACGCAAGGGGTGCGCGCACAGAAATACGCCAAACGACGAACTCACACGCGGCATGGTACGCCTACACTGGCGTGGAAGCTAAACTGAGAGCAAATTAAAGCGAAAGGAAAACTAAAGAGAAAACTTTCATTTGATCAACCGTAATTTAAAAAGTAGGAAGAGGGTGGGTGAAAGAAAGTGAAACATCCGCAGACTACAGGTTGGCAGAGGGAGGCAGTAACACACACACACACACACACACACACACACACTCGCGCGTCAGACACAATCGGGGGTAGGGAGGATACGCTTGAGTATCCAAAATGCGCGAGCTCAACATGTGTATAACCCATGGACGACGTGAGCCGCTTTTCATCAGGCCGCCGTATTCCAGTCATAGACACCCTCTCACCACCACCTCAGCCATCGTCTGTCTCCCTCAGTTTTCAGTCCCTACCACCGTTGATACGCTCCTCAATCTTTGCATGACGCCTTCATAAGAAAAGCCATGTTGAAGAGTTCGTCACCAACATCGGAGCAGTCCTTGCCGCCGGCGAGGAGGTACACATCACGGTCATCGATGCTAATAAACCCAGTCAGTTCACCCTTGGCGGACTCCACCACGAAACGGCCAAGCTCGTAGAATATCTCGGTCAGTTCTTCCGCCTGCTCCAGCGACACCGTGAAGGTGTCATCCACGGCAACGGAGCGTGTCTTTTGCACAATGTGCAGTGTGCATATCTCCGACCCAGAGGTTAGCTTCAAGATCTTGCGGCCATTGTCGAGGTTGACTTCAAAACAGGTAACAAAGTGCAGACGAAGCGCTGCGCGGTCCCGCTCTGCCTTGCGGTGTGAGAGAAGATCGAGCAGGACGCGCTCCGCCTCCTGCTCTGTCTTTGGGTCCTTTTCGCGTAGCTGTGTGGCAAACTCACTGAAGAGTGCCTGTAGATTGTGCCGCTCTGCGTACTCGGCGTTTTGCCGCTCCTCCTCATCCTGGAACGAGGCAGCGCGCAGGCGATTCTGCGACAGATTGAAAACGTCAACACTCTTAGACATCATGTTCTCTTTGCTGAGCACTACCAAAGCGCTGGACCTCTCTGTATGTATTTCTCTATATGCCCGCGTGGTCCTTCAAGTCGGTGCACAGACACAAGAGCAGCGCGATGACAAGACGAGAGAAAGGAGGGTGAATACAGCACTCAAATCCTAGCAGTTGTCCCGCTTCTCCTTCGCCGCGGTGTATAGATAGAAACTCAAAAGAGAAGAAGCCTCGATGAAGCAGTGCAAATCAAAAGAAACGGCATGGAAAACAAAAACGCGCGCGTGTGTGTGTGAGGGGGAGGAAGGGGTGATCCACCAGAGACACACTACAATAGTGACGCTTCTCGTTGTCTTTTCTTTTTTCCGGAGGAGGGGGTGGAAGTTCAGAGTAACCCTACAGCGGAAGAAGGCACCCCAATCGAGAGAGAGAGAGAGAACGATGGAGACGGTGACTGGTGTAGCGGGGAGAACTGGCTCTATAACCTGCCTCACCCGCGCTGGCGCCACAAGAAAGAACGCACAGAGAATTTTTCAGTGCGGTTGAAGATCATAAGGAGAGGAATCAAAGAGAAAGGAGAAGGTGGTACAGGAGAAAGACACGCAATGGCATGGCCCACCACTCGGGAGCAACGGAGAGCGAATCCGCAGATAACCCGCACTCGTACAGGATGCGCCATTCGCTGGGGAACGTGGTACATCGCAAGACAGATGCTGGAGATTCCATTTCCTCTGCTCTTCCGTTTTGACGCATGAACAGAAGTGCTCGATGGGAGACAACGACGACGACACGCGAGCAGACATCTTTCGCACGTTACATCCGCAGTAGGTCACCTACACTCCTTGTTCTCAACGAAGCGAGGAGCCAAAGATACTCCTGAGTGAGGAGGAAGAGGGGGGAGAGAGACTCAGCAAGGAGTCAATGTGGTTTATGCACGCCAGCACGGCCTTTTTCGCTAGAAGGCGTTGGTGTCCTTGTCGTTTGGATGACAGGACGAGGCGACACAGAGCTGCCACAACGACAATTCGCGTTACCGTACCGCGTGTCCTTTGTATTTTCCCCTACCCCAACCACCCCTTCTCCACCCTGCCACCTGCTCTCCTTTCCGCCCAATGGCACCGTGAGTGCTTTACCTTCCCTCCTTGCCCACACCAAGGGACAGACGCGCACGAGTGCGTGTACGCTCGATGTATTAAGTTGCGATCACCTCTTCGGATCCCTCTTGAGGTGCGAGGGTACATGAGAAAGGCCTCAGAAGAAGCGAAAAGAGAGAAGGCGACGAAGTCGAACAACAGCCAGTGAGGCGCCTCTCGTTGTGGTTTTGTTGTTCTTCTTCCAGAGCGCTGATGCATGGGACTCGTCACGCGCAAGAGACGGCCACACGGTCATAGCGGCCAATTTGCACTACAGCATGTCCATTCGACCACGCGCACCTCAACCAATACACACACCCAACCACAGCTCACTCCATGTCTCTGTGCTGCACCACGGTTAACTCCCCTGGTCGGCTAGGAAGAGTCGTTCCTGCCGTTAAATGTGGTTATGCTCTGTACGGGTTCCTCTCTTCCTTCCCCGTCCATTCCTCGCATACCGGCTACGTGATCGCCGCCCGATGGACTTGAGTAAACTGTACGCCTCGACTCAAAGAGGGCCACACAAAGGGTCCTGCCCGAAGGCGGAAGCGGTGATGTCACTCGTGCGGAGAAGCGAGAGGGGATTTAGGTGTATGAGACCAGGAGTCAGACCCGTAAGCCATGCACCTAAACTTTGCCTCCTCTCATCTTGTCGACTTCGAAAGCTTGCCAGCTTTGTTGTCGTGCTATGATTCAGAATGACTACGGAGACGCAGTGCTAAGAGGCGCACGTGACTGGTTAGTACCGCCAGTACATGGGACCCAATACGCTACACTGTGCCACTGCCCACCCTTACAGAGTCCATGTCAAGGACTAGGAAGAGGGAGAGAGAGAGAGTCCATTGCCGCAGCACCCGCGCGTGTTTTGCTGTGTCCTACGTGATCCAGATGTCTCTGCAGTAGCTCTTATCCTAGCGCTACGATTTCACACTCAGTGCGACAGCTGCAGGCTAAGGGGGGGGCGGCCGCTTGGCGCTGCACCCGTGAGAGCATCCCTATTATAGCCAATCGCGGCCACCCTTGACTTGAGGTCAGCTCGTGCCTCTCCATCGGCTCACAGTGAGTAGGGGAGTTTCTCAATATGGGAGTATCGGTACCTGCATGGCGCTAGCTTTTCCTCGTCTGGAGAGTCCTCCCGCAATGGACCGGTGGAAGTACAAGCCACCGCTCCGCATGAGGGATGTGTGTAGGTGGGGAGCTTTGAGTGAGGCCTATGCCCGCATACCCCAGAAGAGTTGACAAAGTGCTATGACAGCACTCGTAATCCAGCGTGTACGCCACATGCACAGAGTAACCTCTTCGCGAGGCTGAGAAGAAATGCTGTCGGAAGCGACGCAGCAACACTATGGCGTCGAGGGACAGTAGATCGACCTCTTTGAAGAGGACCCTGTCGCCTGTGTTGGTTGCGGTACCCACTCTGACGGCGGCCTCTTTGGTGTAAAAGTGCTCAAGTGACTCCCTGCGGCGTTTGCAAGCAATAGCCCACCACACGGCGGCACTGCAAAGTTGCTCTGGTTCGATCGGTTCGAAGTAGAAAGATCAGAGAACATCCATTGGCGGGCCCCATGCGTGCGAGCTGCCGTCCCTCAGCCTGGCTACTCGAGGTCCAGCTACTCTGATCGTTTCTGCAACGTGTCGGTCGATCCCACACATTAGCTGGAGGTACACTCTAAGCAGGCGGGGCTATCGATCCTCTTCCAACTGCGTGCGCGCAGCGCAGTGTTCAGCTGGCGGCGGTGTCGCATACCAGAGCGTGTGTACTGCCTTCTCGGAGTATCACAGAGCTCCACGAAATAAGCCGGTGCCCAGTGCTCCACTCCCAGAGGGCAAGTTGCACTGTAGTTTGTATGAAACCCTTGTCTCTGTGGAGAATGTGCGGAGCATGAGGCCAGCAGCGGAGAGGCACGGAGCAGCCCGAGGCATCGTGTTGAGCTCCTCATTCAGTGAATCCGCCGGAGAGGATGAAGGGAAGAGAGTCCCGGACAGATCCCTGTGAAGATCTGCATGTGAGCTTTGTCACCTTGTTTGAGTAAAAGCGACGACAGGTGCGACGATCGTCTGAGAAATTCATAACCCAGTGAGTAAGGGAGAGGGGGTCTACGTTGAACTTCTTCAGAGCAGTGCTGATAGCTTGCAATCTAACGCGTCGAACCACCGGGCGTGTTCCACACACAGGGCTCCTACCGTGGTACCCGGCTGGCGTCAGGCTACTTTGCGGTGTGGCAGGTACAGAAGCTCCTCAGTGAAGCGGCATGGGCCGAGGCCAGACTGTGGTAGTTAGAGGTTGCCTTAGAGTTGCTCGCCAAGTCAACGTGAGACCACTCGATGCGGTAACTTCCTCACGTTTGCTGGCCCGTGTCACTGAAAAGCAGAACGCGTGATCATCATTAATAGGAATCCCAGCACCGGTGCTAAGTCCTAAAAGACTTCCACAAGACAAGCCTGTCGCACACATACACAGGCACATGAAGCGAGAGAGGGAGGAGGGAACGAGTGGGGTGGGGGTATAGCGCTGAAAGAGGCTGAGCTGGGGAGCAAAACAGAACATATCCATGCAGTGAAAAACAGCAGGCCAAGACGGAAAGAACGAGAGAAGAGGAGGTGGTGCAACACGAGGAGTAACGACGGCGACAAGGAAGCCGAAGAAAGATCGTGGGAGGGAGAAAAGTTGCAGACGACACCCTTCAGGAAAAGGCAAAGGCGATGCAGGGAGAAAGGAAGCCCAGTGGAAATACAAGGCAGCGGCGAGGAGGTAGCGGGTGGAAGATATCGAATATGTTAGTGACACAGCTCATGAGTACCGAAATGACCCCCTTCCAAAAAAAAAAAAACGGAACCAAGCAAGAGGAAGAAAGTTGTATGTAGAGATGTAGCGGGAGCCCGCTGCAATCGGGGCCGAATAGTCAGGACTGCTTGACACCGCAATGGCCTCAATAAATACACACACACACACACACACACAGAAGCGAAGGGAAACGAGGGCGGGGAGGCAAGCAGCTTTCCTAGCTGTCTGTAGATAAAAGATTAGTATTCCACATGTGCGCTGGGAACGAGGGAGACCCCGACACAGCCTAGAGAGAAGCAGGCAACAAATTATGGAGAGTGGAAAGTCGCAACCCCTCAAAGAGTGACCTGAAGAACAGCAGCAGCAGAAGCAGCGCACACCACGACAGCCATTTTGTGCGTCACTTAATAGAGCGAAAAGAAGAAGAAAAAAGGGGGAGAACAAGAGCAGCAGCAGCAAAGGGAGAACAGAACGACCGTCAAAAGAGCCTGACGCACCCACCCACCCACCACCACACACACCACCACCACCAAGGGGACCAACACAACAGAGAACAACGATGAAGCGCAAACGAAACAAACGGGGCGGAGGTGGAAGCAGAGCACTCACAATTCACCATAGGCAGAAACAACGCGATGAGAAGGAGCGCGATAGGGAGAAAGGGGAGGGAGACCACACACGAGGAGATTCCCAGAGGTGCAAGAGCAGTCGAAGAGCTTTTTCGTTTGGTAAGAGAACGAACATGACCCACTTGGGTGCGTCGGCATGGGAGCGGAGGAGCCGAAGAGGGAAAGGGGAGGTGACACAGGAATAGGAGAGAAAGCTGGCTAACGCTTGTTTCTGTGTAACGGCGGCTTACATCAAGTGATTGCACGTCTCTGCGTTTACCTCATAGGTTACTCACTGCAGATGCCGCCGCCGCCGTCGGATGGGAGGAGTTCAGATTCTATTCTAATGCTGAGGTGGATACAGAGGTAAGACTCGTCCAGATGCAATACTGTTGGCGACCATGAAGCTTGTCCTCCTGAGGTTCTGACTCCGAAGCACTTCGGTACGCGCTATGCGACTCCGAAGCTCCTCAAACCGTGTCGGTGCTGTGATAAAACGTACTGTCCGTCGACGAGATGGGTAGCGTCGGCCGCAGCGGCGGCGACCCGCTGATGCCGCATCCTGGCTAAGGGACAGAAGAGGCGCGGGGAAGGACAGTGCTCATGGGAGTAGAAGAACTGTTCTTCACCAGTTGAGCAGCCCTCTTTCCCTCAAGGCTTTGTGAGGACTTGGTACAGGAACTGGTGCTATGCTGCGGCCGCGCGTGCACTCACCTCTCGGCGTTGCAGAACATCGCTGAGCGATGCAGGGGAGCCTTCCGCCAGCGCCTTCTGTCTGAATGGAGACTCGAACGCCTCAGCGGCGCCAGTAGCTGATATGCTGTCAGTCCACACGTGTGATCGCACACCACCGACGGTGACGAAGCTGTCTCTGCTGCTGTAGGGCAAGGGAACCTTGTACTGGCTAGAATAGGAGAAGCAGCTGCTCATGGTCGCCTCCTGATCCCGCACATTCGCTTTGAAAGTATGCCTCGCAAGAGGTTCTACCAAGAAGGCTGCATCCACGTAGGCTGTGAGGAGCTCCTCGAACATCCGAATCCACCCATCAGCGTTCAACTCTGCGTGCATGATTCGTTCTGACTTGCACGGGGAGGACAATCTTCGTCTCAGTCGCGGCTCCGCAGCTGCGCACGAGGTGGTACGTTGAAAGGCAGGGCACATTTTCCCCTGTACTTCCTGCCACTGTCGCATGCGTTGTGACGCCACTGCCCTCGTCTTTTCCTGTAGGACGGCGCCCTCCCCTCGGTGCTGAGCAGGTCCTAACGGGTCAACCGTTGCACTGTCAGTTAAGCTAGCGAGAAGTGCAGTAGCCCCGGTGTAGTACTCACAAATTAGCTGCTGCCTGCAGCGCGTTTCCAAGACGCACATATCGAGGATCGGAGCGACAAACCAGTCAAGGATGAATTTGTGAAGCCTGCAAAGCCCCTCGTTGCTCCACAGCTTTTCGCCGAGTGCCAGACATGCTTGAAAGTCAATATCTCTTTCCATTGCAAGGCACCAACGCCTCTGTTCTCCACCGCCTTGAACCGTTTGAGACGCCGATACAATTGATGCGACCACCAACGCTGTGAGCAGCCCGTTGTACATCCTCGGGCGTACTCAGAAACGAAGAACGCCGCGCCAGTCCGCCAAGGGCGAAGGGGGCGTCGCTGCAGAGTACGTCGGAGCCATCACGGGAAACGGCCACCATAGAATTTTTCCTCGAGGAGACCTTTCCCAAGGATGACTCTCGCCGCAGCTGCAAGCAGGCGTCATTCTTGTCATCTGCGCGGCTCTGCACGCCCGTCACCTGTTGCAGCTGCTCGCATATCGCTGACACCATTTCGTGATATCGTGATCGACGGTAGACGAAGAGCATTGCCGCGTTCATTATCAGGCTGACAGCAGAGAGAGAGAAAGCCACCATAATGAGGAGGTAGGTGCTGCCGTAGCGGCACGAGTAGACGCGCGGTGTGGAGACGTTCACGCTCAAGGAGTCCGCCAGCGCATAGAAGTTGTCCATGGCCTGTTCAAACGCAGCGCAGACAGACTGTACACATTTTGACGTGCGCGCGTTCAGTCCGACCGCGACCCCCATCGTGCAGAGCGCCATAGTAAAGAACAACACGCTAAGGATGGCGCTCAAGAGAAGCATCTTTTTGAGCCGTAGATGCCGGCTCAGTTTGTGCAGCACATACAGTGTCGACAGGTCCATTGTGTCAACGGTTACGCAGTGGAGATCGCGGTTGACAGTCGCGTCACCGACCAGCCAGCAGAGAATCATGCTTATGACGAAGAGAGCGAGCACCAATACAAGTGACAACGCCGACGCGGCCACGCCCAAGTTGCTAAGAGACTGTGTCTTGGCCCGTGGTGTCCCGCACGGCGTGCCTATATCAAAGCCGAAGATGTATTGAGACGTTGCCTTCTCGTACGCGATAGCCAGACGTTTGGGTAGAGGGGGGCCCGTGGATCCGTGGGCCGCATTCGCGACGAGGGTCGAGATGCCACTGAGATGAGAGCGTGCGAAGCAGTTGTGACTGACGCACACGGTGTGGAAGCCGATAGAGGCTTGTAGTTCTGGAAAAAGTAATGTTTGGCCTTCGACTGCGCCCCGCGTCACCGAGGACGTGTCATTTAACGTTGTAAGCGAATTATTCGCGTAGTAGATATTTTGGCTGTTTCGCACCGAATAAACATCGTCGAGGCCGAGGATAGTGACGTACAGCACTGCCGACACAGTTGAGAGGGCAATTAAGGCAGCTATAAAAGCACGTAGCCATGTCGTGCCAGCGGTAGCCTTGCCAGCGCCGTTGCGTAGAGCCAGTTGCCAGCCCCCTGTGCGGTGCATGCTCCTACACAGCTGTCTTTGTGTGTGCGTGTGTGTCGTGTTCGGGGGGAGGCTGAGGGCACCAAGAATTGTCTTGCTGTTTGAGCACTTCACGCACACTCACCAAACGTTGCCGCATCGACGGGCTGTTGAAAAAGTTATGAACACGACAGCAACAGAGCTGTCACCCAGCGCCCTGGTGATAAACACGATGTAGGTGGCGAATGACAAGAGTGCGATGGAGATCTACCGACACACAACACACCCTTGCCTCACTGATCGTTCTGGTTCGGTGCAAGAGACGCTCTCCAAGATGCCACGGTGATGGCAGGTAAATAAATAGCAGCCCACTTGTCGTCTTCCAAGGCAGAAGGAGTTGCGCAGCGTTGCAGGAAAATCCTTATAATACGTACCGAGGGAGACACAGAGACGCATGAAGCAAACAAAAGAGTAAAGAGGAGAACGGGTAAGAGACGAGGTGCAGTAGTACCAGCACCGTCGACGACAAGTGACCCTCAGACAAGACACGAAAAGGAGGGAGTAGTGTGAAGGCGCAAAAGCGCTGCACAAGAGAAATGGGGGCGCAACACGAAGGCTATAAAGTAATAATTAGAACGGAAAAAAAAGGCGAGTCCGTCACGGCAGCAGCGCCATGCTGAGGCGTGGGAGGAGGGCGAAAAAGACACGAGAGACGGACGCAGTGAAAATTTCGCTGTCTCGGCAGCACTGGCAGTGGCGAAAACACGCACGCTCAGCGATCGGGCCCTCGTGCAAGTGCACTTAGGGAGGCGCCGCCGTTCAAAAAAGAGGCAATGCACGAGTCGTAACGACACGGAAAGGTGGGTGACAGGGGCCCTCACCGATGAAGGGTGCGATGGGCAAAGCGGGGGGGGGGGGGGAGCAGGCAGCCGAGGGAATCAGTGGAGACTCGGTTATCTTCACAGCCCGTAGGTGTACGGGTATAGAAACGTGGTGATGAGGAGGAGTGTATGAATGCGAGGGGAAGGCACTGAAAAGACAAGTGGTCTGGTTGTGAAGGGGTCCTAGTCGGAGAATAAAAGTAAAACAGCCAACCTTCGAAGACAGCAGCACCAGGAGAGGAAGCAAGTGCTCACGAGCTCTCCGCTTCATTGCGACCGCCGCCGCCACCCCCAAAGGATGCGTTTTCATCATGAGGAAATTGGTTGATGGGAGTAGAGGAAACAGTGAGCATGAAGAGGACGAGCGTGGACGGTGGCCAAGAAAGAACAGGCATTCAGCCCAGAGGAAGACGACGAGCCCCAACCATGTCGAGAACACCCTTACCACTGTTGCTCTGTTACTGCCTTCCTCTCTGTTCCTTCGTTTGCTGCAGCTCGCCGCTACGCTCAGGTGCAGATCCACTTTGTGTTTGTGAATCTCCACAGCCCCTGCCCTTCCTTCGCCTGAGCAAAAGAGGAAGAGGGGTCACAGGGAGGCCTCAGTGCGTGGAGAGAGTCCGGCTAGGTCCCTGCCAGGCCTGGACGTGCGTGCGCGGCTCTCCGTGGCGTGAGGTGTTCACCATCGGATTGCCCCTCCTCTTCCCTCCACTAATGGCTGTAAGAGTCCCCTAAGCGGGGGTGGACAAGGGCAGCGGGGAAAACACACGCCCCCCAAAAGGTTGCTTCTGTTTTACATGCACAGCTGTATGGGACAGGCAAACAACAAACGGTGTCAGTCACCGAATAGAGTCAAGAGAGAAGGCTGAAATTGAGGCCACCGTGAGGCGGTCAAACTCCAAAGTCGATACGAAAAGCATAAAAAGGAAAGAAGGCGAAAACATCGAGTGAGCAAAGCGCGGTAACAGTGACTACAGAAAGAGGCATTGCAGCGTGCGTGCACGGAGTTGGTGCTTGGGTTCGACACGAGGGTGCAGCAACCCAAAGCGGCACAGGTGCCTACAGCGAAAAACAACGCGCTCGTCAGGGGGACTTAAGCTGATGAAGACGCCTGCGTGTCCGCGTATTGATCGGCGCAGCTGCGCGTTCATATCGTTGTTCGGAGTCCACGAAGAGACTCGACAAGGCTCACCCGCCAAGTTGGGTTCACTAGTGTCCTTGGCGGGTGTGCATGTGTGTGTGTGTGTGTGATATGCACTGCACAGAAGCTCGCCCGTCTTGTCAGCGGCACTGCCACACGTGCGGACAGCACATGTGCCTTTCTATGAGGCGTGCATTCAAGTATACATCAATACCACCTCTTCTCTCCTCAACGACAATAAAAGAACACGATTCCCCGTAAGCACGTTCACCAGGGGCTGTACATCATATTCCATTCTAATAAACTAGACGGAGACGCAAACAGTGTTGACAGTGTGTATGGTGTGAGTGTGTGCGATTGCCCACCGATGTGAACATTGTCGGGGCGTCTACCTCCTCATTTCTCTCTATGTTGCAGCTACGGCGACACCAACTGTGGCACAGCAACAAGGTGAGGACACGGAAACCCAAAAGGTAAAGTGACCTCAACCACGAAAGGAGCAGAAGCGTGTCAGAAAAGAAAAAAAAACAGCACCCCTAGCAAAACGGAAATAAATGCGCCGTGATTGCTATGGCGCGCCAACAACACATCTACGTCACACACACACACAAACACGCACACACGACTCCCTCCACCAAGCTCACACGCAGACCGAAATGGACCTGCAGTGGGAGCAGAGCGGTTCACTGCGTACTTCTCCTACGTACTTAGTGCACATACAAGAGCTACACCGCGTCGAATCCAGTGATTCGCGCCCGTCTCGGGCGGTGTCTGAATTTCGGCAGTGAGCACATAATTCGTCGAGTGTCCAGTTGTGCTCAGCGTGCCGGCGCGGCGTACAGTCTTGTAGAGCGGGCACTCGTAGATGTCGCTCGCCGGTGGCACTCTGTCACGCACGGGCTTCAACCACAGCATCGGTGCCTGCTCGTAGAGTACCTTGGGCAACGACTCCGTCAACCTCAGCGTAGAAGGGTCAAAGCGAGCACCCTCGATAAACATGCCATGAATGTAGCAACCCATCTCCGGCCGCGCCGTGACCGATGATGGATCTGCGGACATCCACTCAAAGTCGTAGCTAATAGTGTCAATTGAAATGTGCATCGCACGCGCGTGGTTCTGCAGTATACTCGTCAAGAAGGCTTGCGGAAAGAAGAAGCCGGAGATCCAGTACATGTTCGGGTGGCCGTGCACGTACCAGTCCTGCACCATCGCGAGGCGTCGCGCCAGGTCATCCACCCAGGCACCGAGAGACTTGAGGCTCGGGTATGCCTTTTCGGACCACAGCGCAGGAACCTGGTTGTTGTACAGGGCCAGGTAGACTTCCTCTAGCTCCTTGCTCATGACCACCTCGCCGCGGATCGCCATTGGCAGCTGCTCTAGTGTTTGGTGCAGCAGTATCACCAGCCGGTTAAAGCGGATGGCCTCCTGCACCAGGACCGTGTTCATGGAGTCCTCGTACTTTGTCGGATACTTGCGGCGGAACTGGTCGAGGTCAAACGGCGCAGCGACCTTGCGCTGGATCGCCTCCCCGAACGTCCTCACCATGTCATCTGGGGTCAACGTAGCTGCCGACGACGACGAGGCACCGTCGCCCCCGCAACCTTGGTCGCCTTGTAGAAGCACGATCGCCTGCAGTGTCTCAAACGTCTCGGTGCGGGCGCAGGTGATGTCTGCATTTTCGTGCAGCCCGAATGTCTCTGGACTGGTGTTCAGTGGCCACGAGGCGACGTAGTCCAGGTACCCTTGCCGGTGCGTGGTAGGGACCGACTGGTACTCCTGCAGCCGCGGGCAGAACAAATAACCGTCCGCCATGACATTCGGTGTCACAAAGCGTTCGAGTAGTGTGTTGAGGGTGCGGCGATCCCACTCATCTGTGACGCGTCCACCGTAGTGAATGTTGCCGCTCAGCTCCCGGATCACCGTGTAGGGGACGTCGGCGTACTTGTCAAGGAACATTTTCACTTGTGTCACGCAACAGCCCAGATCTCCGCTGGTGAACTCGTACGCGATGTTCCACCCAAGTGGCCCGAACTTGCGACGCTCCTGCACGAGGGCATGAAAGAAGCACATGGAGAAGAAGAGCTTCTTGAGCTCCATCGGCTTCTGACAGGATTCCAGAAAGTCGCCTCCGTATGCTGCGATGGAGCGCGACACGTTTGCCTGCAGTCCCTTCGGTGGTTCATTTGTCATCTTCACACCGCTCTGCAGCACCGCCACCGGGAAATGCGCGTTTGGCATCGACGTCAGCCACAGTCGGAAGCTGGGATGCGTGGTTGGGGTGATGGACTCAACCAGCCGTTCCAGTGTCGGCATCCAGGACGTGGCGAGATGGCAGTTCTGCAGCAGCACCCACGAGCCGTTCTCCATCGCCTCCTGCATCATGCGCTCTGCGCGTGGGCCTTGCCCCTGACCTAGCGATACGTCGTACAGCTTTTTGCCCATGTTCTGCGCGTCGGCAAAGCGCTTCCAGTCGTCATACGGATCGGCACCTTGCGACAGGATAAAGATGAGCGGCACCGCCGGACTGGAGTCTTTGAAGGATGTGAGCAGGTCAAATGGCGGCGGCCGGATAAACTTCTCCCCCATCTCCGCCAAGACAAAGTCCTGCAGCCTCTCCATCACCTTGTCAGGCCGTACGCAGCGCAGGAACATCAGGTGTTGCATCGGTGTCAGTTTGTCTACCCAGTCTGCGGCCATGGGCTGTCGATGAGCGGCAGAGGACATGAGGAGTTCTTTGTAGTACGGCAGGTGAGCGCAAAGATGCTCCTTGAGGCCGCAGAAGGCGCTGAAGTACTGGCCTAGGTAGCACCACTCGTTCCACGTCGCCGGTGTGATCCAGCTCGGGTCAGGGTTGTCGTTCGCATCAGCGACGAGCGTGGGGCCCTGCAGCAAAAACCGGAACTCCGCGGGGTCCACCTCCGCCCGCTGGTCCTTGAGTCGCACGCAGAGGTAGAAGGAGAACATGAGCTTGTGCTTCTCAAAGAGGGAGCGGCTCACGTTCTGGTAGAAGCTGTAGGTGAAATACTCCTTCAGGTTCTCTAGGCGCTGCACTAGGTCGTCGGAGCGCCGCGCCTGGTCAATGCTCGCGATGAAGAGCTGCACGAACCACTGAAGGGAGTACTGGTACATGGGATCGACGCGGGACAGGGTGGAGCAGCAGAAGTAAAGGCACGAGGAGTGATGCGCAATGGGGCGGTACTCCTCGCGGCTAGCCGTGAGCTCCACCTCGGCAGCCTCTGCCTCGGCCACTCGCGTTGTGATTTCCATCGTCTTCTCCTTCGACTCATTCAGGTAGGCAATAAGCTCCACGTCGTCGAGCACCTCGCCTTGCACCTCCTTCAGCTTACACAAGATGCTCTCCTGCGTGTTGACGAGGTCGGCTTTCATTGCAGCGTTCTTCTCAATCAGGTCACTGCGCCGCATTTCTAGCTCCCTGCGCTCCTGTCCAACTACAACGCCGAGAATCTGGTCTTCGAGTCCGTGGGGGTGATGAAGAAGTTCAGTAGCGTTACACGCACCATCACCTCCGGAATGTAGTGGGGGTTCGGCAGTTTTGTGGTCATAAAGAACTTGAACTTCGGGTTCCACGGAATCGGCGTGTCGGAGATGCGAATCATCTCTGTCCCACCCTCCACGAAGATGCGTCGTTCTAGCAAAGGGTTGAGGCTGGCGTCGATCTCCTCGCCGACGTTTTCCAGCAGCACCGGCCGCCCAGCACGGATGCAAAACTCGATGCGCTTGATAAGGTCCTTCTGGCTTGGCCGCACCACCTCCAGCGAATCCTGGTACATTCTCCGGATCCAACGGTTACCCTGGGTCTGAGGGTCGATCAGAAGCGGCCACCGGCGCGCGTTCTTCGCGAAGAGAGCGTTCTCAATCGACAGGGTATCCATTGGAAGCCCTTTCAAGATCCACTTCCGAGTTTCCACCGCGTCCTGCAGCGTGTGGAAGATGGAACACTGCGCGCTATGCAGGATCGAGCGCTGGTCCAGCTCCTTGCCCCACGACTGCAGGAGGTCCTCACGGTACACGGACGTGAAGGGACCGCAGTATGCTATTTGGCCAGCCGCCACGAGCATGTCGCCTATCAGATACCGGGTTGACTCGTCGATGCGCTCCACCGACTGCATCCAAGTGCGTTTTTCGCCTGCCAAGCCGTCGATAAGCATCGCGGCCCGCTCCAGCCGCAGCGCCGTGCGCTTCACCGTTTCATCCAGTTCCCTCATCTCTCGCTCAGCCTCTTCCTTGCGGTACTGCATATCAGCAAGTCGCGTTTCTACTTCGGCAAGCTGGCCTTCGGCCGCCTTCAGCTTCTGCTGGGCCTCCTGGTTCGCCTGCTGTGCCACCGCCAGCTCCTCTCGTAACGGCGCCACCCTCTTATTCACCTCATAAAAGCGCACCATGGCGTGTGTCCACTGGCACATGGCGGCACAAGCCTGACTGGCACCAGCGATCTTCTTCGGTGTGAAATCGTCGGACCTGACGAGGGGCATGACTGCCTGGATGAGTTTATCCGGAATGCTCTCTTTGTCATACTGGATGAGTCGCTGCAGGAGTTGGTTGGGGTTGTTGAGTAGCTGCTCCTTGGCGGTAGCCCAGAAGTCGGGTTTCTTCTCCTCCATCGGGTTTGCAGCGCGCATCTGGGGCTTGATTTGAAAGAGAATGCAGATGCCCTGCATTGTCATGACCACACCTGCAGTCGGCGCTTTGTAGCCGGACACCTCCGTAATCTGCGACGACTTAAGGTTCTTGAGACTCTCCAGAGCTCGGTCTAGCTCCGGCAGCGCCTCAGCCAGCTGCTCCTGCGCAGCACCCTCGATGGCTGCGCACTCCGCCTGCATTGTCGCTACCGCCTCGCGCTCCCTCTGTGCCTCCTTCTTTGTCTTCTCCGCCTCAGCCGTCTGCACCTCCATTTCGGCGACGAGAGCTTTGATGGACTCGTTTTTCTCCAGAAGGACTGGCTGGCTCTGCGACAGAGTCTGCTGCAGCTCGGCCACAGCGTCCTCAGTCTCGTGTAGCTTGGCCAGGCCGTTGACGAAGCGGTCCTTCGTGGTTTGGTTCTTCGCTGTCTGCGTCTCCATGAGCGCGCGGAAAGTGTGGAGGAGCTCGAGGAATGACGTGGGGGTCACATAGTTGTGTCGCTGCGTCTCAGTGAGGAACCGGGCAGAGACGGCCTCGACGTTCACGTGAACGCGCACGCACACCTCCGTACACACCTCCACCGCTCTCGCCTCCTGCGCCAGCAGCGGCATGGCGGCAAAGTAGTTGTGGGCCACGCTGCTCAGCGCCTGCTGCGGCCACGCCGAGAACCAGTCCACCGTGCAGCAGTTCACGAGCGCCGGAAACATGCGCAGACGACTGCGGAAGACCTCGCCCAGAGGCGACATGCAGAGAGAGATGTGGAGCTGACTGCGGCAGCTGCGTACAAAACGTGCAAAAATGGTGACTTTGTCCACCGGCAGGCCCTCCGCCACGCAGACTTGGCGCATTGAGTTCAGCAGCTCCTCCAGCTCCTGGCCAACAAAGAGGTTGGGTACCTCACCGGAGTTGAGGAGGTTGTTCACATCCTCGAGCATAGACTCGTGCACAATCTGCGTGTCGGCGAAGAGAAAAAGCACCCGTTTCTTTTGGAGCGCGACCCGCCGCAGCACACCTTTCAGGTCCTCGTGCCAGGCGTTCATCGTGTACCCCTTCGCCATCTCGACCTGGAACAGCTCGTACTCATTCAGATGGGCTGCAAGGCGGGACAGCGACTGACGGCCAGAGCCGCCGACGCCAAGGAGCAGCGCGTGCCCGTTTGGCTTGCGCAACACACGCGCAATGCGGCAAACGTGCCGCGCGGCATCGGAGAAGATGACCAGGTCCAGCTGACGGCCACCGACGCACTGCTGATTATACTCCTGCAGCTGGTGCTCCAGTACCTTGACCACGGCGTTGAAGTCACTCGCTTCTTGATAGACACGCTGCTCCGCCTTGGTGCCCACGAAGTCAACAAACATGAGGGCGTTCATGTTGGCCGCCAATGTGGGCACCTGCTGGTTCTCGACTCCTCCAGCACCGTTGCTAGGTTGGCTTGGCAACACCTCGCCCACCGACAGCTTCAGATGCTTCTGCAACTGCTTCCCAAGCAGCTCCTGAAACCACGCCCTGTCCCCATCATTCGTCAGGCGGTCTTCGAAGGTTCGCATCTCTTCATGTAGCCACAGTCGCACCAGTGCTGGCACCGTCTTCACTGTAGCGGGTGTCGCGTTCGTAAGTCCGTCCATCACCTTCGCGAGGTCTCGGAGGTTGAAGAGATAGTGTGGACGGGCAGGGGTCGGCTTGAGTTCTTTGACGGCAGTGTTAAAGACCTCGATGGACGCTAGCACGACTGAGGAGAGCTTCATACGCACATCCTCAGCAAAGACGGAGAAGTAGCTCTCCAGCAGGGAGACAAAGATGCGGCGCATGTTGTCGTCCTCAATTTCAGGGAAAGCAATCTGGTGAAAGTGGCGCAGGAAACGCTGCGTGATGAAATGGCGACCGCCGCCGGGGGGGCCCATCGTGCCGGCGAACACAACGTCCACAATCGAGAAGAACTCGCGGGTACGGCAGTCGTACCAGCCGCTGTAGTCCATGAACTGCCGAAGCAGCTCAATTGGAGGCTGTGCGCCATATTGCTCCCTGAGCGGCATATTCATGTCGTCGATGAGGATGATGAACTTGCGGTTCAGTGGTGCACCCCACACCTGCGGTGATGCGCGCTTGCGCACCTCAAACTTGGAGCATATGAGATCCTGCGTCTGATTGGCGGTTGTGCGGGCTGAGAAGGTAAAGAAGATTGGTGTGCATTCCTTTGGCATCTCCTGCATGAGCAGCTGCCGCATCAGGACCGTCTTGCCGGTACCGGTGGGACCGCAGCATAGAGTATGGTACGAATGCTCCAGAAGAATTCGATTCACATACTTGTACCGTACCACGTCAGTCGTCGGAACGATGATGTCAGAGAAGTTGCTCTGTGTTACCTGTGCCGTGAACGGCGGCAGTCGCTCCGTCCACGCGACCCAGCCGCGCTCCTCCGGGAGCAACTGGTAATCCTGCAGGTATCCAATCACGGGCAATCAATGTTGACGTTGCGCATTCGAAGCTCGTCGCGCAAAAATTTGTCGAACCGCTCCTGGCTCCGCCGATCGCCAGTGGCTCCGA
This sequence comes from Leishmania lainsoni, assembly GCA_003664395.1. Lineage (NCBI taxonomy): Eukaryota > Euglenozoa > Kinetoplastea > Trypanosomatida > Trypanosomatidae > Leishmania > Leishmania lainsoni. The sequence continues at coordinate 564,906 of RAIA01000041.1, forward strand.
AGGACCAGACGACCGAGAAGACCAGGAGATGCAGGTGCACCTCGTGCAACAAGTCCAGCTTCTCCTGCGGCACCTCGTATGTGCGCGTTGGGGTGTAGGGCGACATAAAGCAGTCAAATAGGTTGAAGCATGACATCACCAGGTTGGGCCAGGTGGACGGGCTGTACTCGCTCACCTCCGTCTGTACAAAGTGAATGAGCGACGGGAAGAGCTGTTCGCACAGCTCTTGCAGCTGCTCCTTGTACGGGTCCATTGTGATGGGAAGTCTGTACTGCTGCCAGCTGCGAATGTAGTTACGCACGCCGATGCACGTGCTCGGCTCCAGGTAAATCATACCGGCGCGTGAGACGGTAGCCGGCGAGGCGACCGCCAAGTCCTCCACCTCGAACCAGCAGTTCATGTAGGGCGTCATCGTGATGATCTCGCCAGAGATGAGGCACAGTTTCTTGTTCTCGTCCAGTACCGTGTTCATGGATTCAATCCAGAGCGCATCGACTGGGCCGTCAAAGATGATCCACTGCCGTGCGTCGCTTGTGTCTCGAGCGGCTAGGCGAAACACCTCGCCAATGATGCCGTCCCGCCACTCTCCAGTTGCTTCGTCAAAACCACCGTACAGCTGGGCCATTGTGATTGATTTTGGGTTCAAGCAGTACGTCTTGACCTCAGCAAACTTGGTGTTCTTCTCCTCCTTACGCAGGTGTGTCATTGCCGCTTGCAGGACGCGTGTCGCGCACGTCTTGCCTCCCATCGTCGGCCCCACCGCCATCTGGCCATGGCGCAGCACGCTCATCTCGTACATCTGCACGCACTTTTTGAGGAACATCTCTGTCGGTTGCAAGTGCATCGAGGACGCCTTTGCCTCGAGCGTGGTGAAGAGGTCGCCGTAGTTGAGTGCAGTGAGCTGGACGCCTGGAAAGAGGTCTGAAATGATGCCGTCGAACAAGAGCAGGTCTTCCTCCAGGAACTTCGGCGCATTAGAGTCCCGCAGCGCACGCAGCAGCAACACGTCCTCGGCCTCATCGGGGTGCTCGCGCTTCATCAGGCCAGCCGCTGAGATGACCGTGTTGACGGCGCGCATGCCAAAGTCGTAGTGATCCTGTGATGAGAGTTGCTCAGAGCTCAGACGAAAGGTTGCCACCATCTTCTGCGCTAGCTTGCGAGAATCGGAGTAGCCGAAGGAGAAGAGGCGAATCTCCGCAATCAAGGCGTAGTCGGCACCATGCACGCCACGGGGCGGAACAGCACTTTCAAGTTATCCGGCAGCTCTGTTCGGCCAGCGTAACCAGGGTTCATGGTGATAAAGACGGAGTAGGAGGGGTCTACAAGGATCTCAGTACCCTCGAAAGGAATACGGAACTGCCGGGTGCGCGCCGCCTCTTGTAGCGAGGAAACCTGTTGCGCTACAACAGAAAGCACCTCGACGTCGATGCGGTTGAACTCGTCGAAGCACGCCCACGCACCGGCTTGGGCTAATCCTTTAAAGAATTTGCCCATCGATGCGTACGTCATACCCTCCTGGCAGTTGAACACCACACACTGCTTTCCTACGGCCTTCGCAAGATCCTTCACTGTCTCCGTCTTGCCAGTACCAGCAGGCCCGGCTGGGGCACCGCCGAGGAACATGTGCATCGCTCCGGTCAAGGTCAGGTAGATTCGATCGGTTAAGGGCGTGATTACAAGACGCGTAGTGTTACCAAGGTACTCGCCGCCATAGCGAAACTGCGCCTCCACCTGACGCAGTAAGCAGTCGTTGTTCTGCCAATAGCTACGCAGCTGCGAGACCCACTCAAAGGCGTGGATGCTGTCCACCCTCGCCTTGGCGAGCTGCTCTACAATGTCCCTGGCATGCACCTCAATCGTGATAAGGCCGCTCAGGTTCATGCGCTGCAGGCTTGTCAGCGGCTGCCGCACTGTCTCCACCAGCATCATCAAGTTCTCCTGCGCTGTCTCGACGTAGGGGGCGAGCGAACCGTGCTCGTTCAACGACAATTCGCACTCGTGCGTCCACATAATCTGGCTCACGGCGATCGCCACCTGCCCCGGTGACTGGAGCACAAAATCATGGCGCTGCATGGTGGCCGAGTTCTTCACCCCCGCCTCCAGCTGAGCCCGGATCGAAATCTTCATCATGTGCTCAATCTCCGTCAACCAGTTCTCGACGTATTTGCGCGGCAGTACGGACTGCACAAATGGGATATACTCGTCCATCTGCGAGTACATGCCGAACATCTCGTTGTCGGCGTTGCGCATATCGATGCGGGCAATGTTCTCGAAGAGCTTGCGGAACTGCGGCTGCAGCTTCGGTGGGTCGCGCGCCTCCGACAAGATCGTCAGCAGCTCGTCGTCGGACAAGAAGTAGAAGCGGGCGAAGGAAGCGCGTTTGTTCTCGAGGTACTGGTTCAAGCCTCGCTCCACCACCTCCAGCATGTTGTTGTTCTCATTGAGCAGCTCGAGACAGCGCTCCGTTGTGGTGCAGAAATCTAGCGTTCGGTCCACCTCATGCGCCTTGTTTGTCAGGAACTTCCAATTCTTGTGCACCAGTTGGAAACGCTTGTACTCGCCCGGAAGCTGGCGCGAGATGTCCTCCGACTGGAAGATGGGCTCGAGATAGAGCCATGACTTTTGGCACCGCAGCCACGCATCCAGTACGTCTTGCACGAGCTTCAGCGAGGTTTCCCACTTGCCGATATCGTCCTCAAAAAGCTGCTTGAAGGGCGAGAAGGCGAGGCTCTGCGTCAGTAGCATTTGATCGTCCAGCTTCTCCTGCGTCCGATCTACCACATCCTTTGACACCACATAGCACCCGGTCGCCTTGTACAACGTGACACCCATCCGCATGTCAGCCCACCCTGCCTTCATCTTCGCGAGCGACATCTCAATGTGAAACTCGCGCGACGCGATTTCGGAAATGCGCATGAGCACATTGTTCTGCTGAGTCAAGTTCATGCGAACCACGTCGTCGAGACTCTTCAGCGTGAGGCCCGGATCCACCTCCTGACCAAGCTCCTTTGACAGCTGGCTCCAGTGCCGCTCCTGCATGCCTTCCATGCGCAGATACTTGATCGTGGGCACAAGCGGGTGAAACTGTTTTACATTCTCGCGGGTGCGCTCCGCCACCTGCACCAGCTCCGGGGTCAGTTGCGGGTTACGAGTGCACGTGTTCATGATGCGAAGGGTGTCTCCTACGACCCGCTCCACCTCCTCCGCATCGATGCTCATGAACTCCATCTGGTGCCACTTTTTAAGGGAGGTGTACCAGTTTGCCGAGGTGAGCCAGAGCGCCTCGTACGGCTCGAAGTCTGTGGCGAGCTGGTGCACCGCTGAGTAGTCGGTCACTTCCATGTGGAAGAGCGACTCGTGGGTGTTGAAGGTGTTTGCTTGACTGCGTAGCTGACGTATCTTCTCTTGAACCCGCATCACGTCCTCAGCGATCTCCGTCATGCGACTGGCGTTGCGGTGCTCGCTGTACTGATCGACAAGTTTCTGAATTCGGTCGACTTCCTTTTCGAAGAGATCTTGCGCTCGGTTCATGGACGCCAAGAGACGTCGCTTCGTCTCTTCCAGTTCCTCAATGCGTTCGTTGACGGCGCTGTCAAGCTGGCCTGGCCAGGTAATCGCTTTCCACTTCTTGCTGAACTCCTCCTCAGAGAGGGGACGCTGGAAGCTGTCGAGTAGGTCGTGCATCTCCTTCGCCTCCTCGATGGCCGCCTCCAAGTCAACAGCGTGCTCTGGAATAGTCTTGATGAAGTCCTTTGTGGCGACCACCTCCTCCGGTGTCTCGGTCGGCTTGCGCAGCGTTGCGTACAGCTCACTGTAGCGCTCGCTCACCATGATTTCCTTTCCAAGCGCGCGAGCAGCCACAACGTCCAGCACCTTGGAGGCACCCATGGCGCACTTTTTGGACAATGCACGGCGCAACTCGCCGCAATTCACACGCACAAGGCCCAAGTCTGCGGATACTGGAATACAATTCAGCACCTCCTGCTGCAGTGTGAGAAAGCGCTGCACCTCCGCCTCGACACCGCGCGTGTGTGGGAAGCGCTCATCGAAAGTAGCCATGTAGGCGTCCAAGTCCAGCTCAATCACTGCCGTAAAGGGGGTGTACGTCTCCTTGTACGCATTCATGGCAACGGCGACGCGGTCCAGCACCACGCTCAGTCGCTGCATCCACGACTCCATCAGCATGCACGACGTGTCAGGAACTTGGAGAAACGCCGTGGCGGAGTCGTAGAGGAAGTCAAAGAGGGCGCGTTCAACCGTATGAAGAGTACTGTGCTGTGTCAGGCATCGCTTGAGGAGTCCGTGCAGCGACGACCGGATCGTTTCAACGGAGCAGCTGTAGAGCAAGGACGCAGTAGTCCGTTTCTCTGCATTGCCCTTCTCCTCCTCCGGTATGCCACCTACATCTGCCATCAGAGCTTGCGCCGCGGCCGTCTGAGCATTGGGCGCCTCCGGTGTAGCCTTCGCTCTGCCATCGCCGTGCGCCGTGCACAGGAGTACGACAGAGAGCAGGGGTGGCAGCGGGTACGGCGGAGGCAACAGAAAACCCGCAGTAAGCCGCTCGTCGGCGCCGAACGGGGTCTGTGGAGCGGGATGGATCCCGCGTGTGACCTCGACATCGGCCATTCCACGAATCGTGACTTCGCTGTCCCCGGCGTGCTCGACAAAGCGGGTCAACGCCTCCAGTGAACTCATCAGGTAATGCTGGAGAGCGTCCTGCATGGACAGCTGAATCTGCCGCAGGTATCGCTCGGTAGTGCAACCCGTGTAGGTGTTCACGTCGTAGTGATATAAATGAACCGCGTCCGTGGACGAGAGGGCGCTAAGCGTGCACTTGGTCATGTCAACAGTCGGGGTCAGCCAGTTGTCCCTGGCATGCACGAAGGAGTCGCGCATCGCAGTCGTCTCCATCTCCTCCAGCTCCATAAGGCTCAGCGGCCACTTCATCTTCGCGGTGGAGTAGAGCACGAACGCACACCGAGATAGCAAGGTGTTGTTGGCTTGGTACACGGCCCGCGTAAGGCCTGCAAGCACCGGGGAGGTGCTCCAGAAGCACTTCTGGCGGAATGCCCCCACCGTCGCTGCGAAGCGCTCGGTTCGGTGAGGGGGGACGCCGTAGAGCGGGGCTGGACACCCTGGGTCGCTTGCAAATAACGGCGACGCCGACAACGTCGCCGACGACGTCACGGAGGAACCCGTCAGTTGTAAAAGGCCACTGCTCTGCGTTATGAAGCGGAAAAGTTCGGCATTCATGACGCGGCTGTACCCAGTGCGCACCTCCTCCAGTAGGCCAGCCACGTTTAGATTCGACTCACTCTCCACAAGCGTCGGCGTACTGAGAGCGGCGTCGCGCACGGATCGGGCAACAAGCGGATCAAGTGTGGTGTACTCGTCTAGAGGGATGGAGTCGACATATAACTCTGTGCGTAGCGCGGCTTCGGCCGCGCTACGGCGATTGTAGGCAGCAGCGAAGCGGTTCGCAAAGTTATCGGGATCTTCGGCGGCGAAACACACGAAAACGCGCGGCAGCGCAAGCAGCACGGCGTCCTCTGCAGTGCCGTCGGCGTCGGCTTTGTGCTTTTGTAGGGCGCTGCAGAAGTCTCTGACGTCGTCGGGCGAAACGTGGTACAGCTGCTTGTCCACATCGACCTCTACAACACGCCCTGAGGCCCAGGTGCCTCCCCTGTGAGGCTGCCGGTAGTCCACTTTCCAAAACAGAGAAGGTAAACCCGACGGAGCCGCTGCGACACGCGCCGCCCAGTCCACTGGCGACAGCTCCTCGAAGCGAAACGCATCATCAAAGGCCTCCAGAGGCAGCCACGCAGCGTAATCTCCGCTCACAACGCAAGGGGCGGTTCCTGCGTTGCCCTTTTCCACGTTGGTCTCCAGGTTCTCGGTCGCGGTAGAATACTTGGCACGCGCGACTAGCAGTTCAGCGAGCGTAGGACCAGCGTCGATGCGCCGACGCTTGCGCTGGATAAGCTGTGCTCGCGATACCTCACCTCGCACCGACAAGGTTGGGGCCATCACCTTCGGCTCCAGTTCAGCCGCCACCGTATTCGATGCGCAGGCTGCGGTCTTCCCATCTGCCCTTCGCCAATACGGGCTGACCGCGGTGCTCTGCGTTGTGGACGCCGGGGCACTTTCGGACGCCTGTGGTATCCGATGGCACTGCAGGGTTTCGGGTGCCGTTTGTATACCTTTCCAGCAGCTTGAAGTCGGAGACATAGCCGACGGAGCCGAGGGCGCAGAGGCCTGCAGCAGCTTCTGCTTTTCTGCCACTTGCGCGCGCCGAAGAGCGAGCAGCTCTTCGTAGGAAATGGACATGGTTGAGTGCAGGTAAAATCGGGCGTTTCCTGATGGAAAAGCGGACGCATCCACGACATAAAAAAGAAAATAAGACACGTGATGAATACACAGACGCGCCCGAGCACAGAGAAAAGTTGGCGGCAGGTCGACGGCGATGAGTTCGAGAGGACGGCTCGTTCAGTGTTCGTGTTCTTGTCAGAAGTGGCTGGAAGGGCAGTTGAGCTGAAAGGTGCTGCGTCTGCGTGTGTGTGTGTGTGTGTCGAAGTGGAGATGTGCAAGGGTGCCTAAAGGCCAAGCCAAAGCACAAATACAGAAACCTCGACAAGCAGCAGCTACACGCATACCTGAGAAAGAAGGACAAAAAAAAAGAACACTCAAACAGAAGGTGATGGAGCGAAGCACTACGCCCGAGGGGGGCCTGGAAGAGAGAGAAGGAACCGAGGAAGCCAAGCGACGCGAAGATTGATGCGGCTCAAGCAGCGCTACTGCCTCTTAGCTCTTCTCGATGCTCTATTACCCCTCCTACGTGTTCGCTGAGATTGTACAAAGGGTCAGTGAATGTTCAGAGAAATTGGCAAAACGTCGTCGATGACTCGGCGCGTGCTTCGCCCTCAGACACCTGTGGGATGGTCAGTCACTCAGCGAATTTAGGCGAGGGTGAGCATTGCAGGGCCGAGGGGCATCAGAGGACAGAGTGAGGGAAAAGAAGGTGGGCGGTATAAGAGGTTGACAGCGAGGTGTAACGTCATGAGCGACGTACATTGGAGTAAAAGGTAAGGGGGGGTGCATGAACGTCGTTGGGGCGTTGTAAAAAGTGTCTACTCGACGTCCGGAGTGCAAGTAGAAACGCAGTGTGCTTAGCCCTCCTGTGCGAGTACATCGTACTGAGCGTCCGCAGCAGACCCGAGGTATCGCTATGACACAAACGCGGACGCTTTGGGCCTTGCCGGCGGAAAGAAGGTGCTGCCGAGCACCGAACGCCCGGCCCACCCAAGTCTCGCCGATGCCCTGTGGCGTACCAGCATTTGTCTTTATTGATCGTTTTTGTATGTATTTTTTTTTATTTTTTGCTTTGAAACAGAGGCACCGCGCAGAACATCACCACCGCCAACAACAACAACGAACGCACGGCGCCATACAAAACAAAACAAAAAATAATAAAAATGAGTTGAAAATAATAATTTAAAAAACATCAACAAACGCACACACACACACACACACGGAAGGAAGGCGCTGAAGAGACCCACAACAAAAAAAAAAGAGAAAAGGAGAGACGTGGCAAAGGCGCGCGGTGTTGTGCCCACGTGACAACTGGTGAGGAGGAACACGCGAAAGCAACAACAACAACAAAAACGCACACAGTCCATTCACGTATCCCGCCTCCCACCTCCCTTCCTCTCCCTTCGTCTCCTGCTGTGGTAGCCACCTGCACTTCACTCCATCCCTCGCATACATCGCCCACTCCGGTTTCCGTGAGTCGAAGCATAACGGAAACAATAAGAGCAAAGCAGCGGGGCAGAGTTGAAGGAAAGCTTCCATCTCACCAACCTTACTTGCCGCGAGACACACCGACCGTCTTACCGTGGCGGCCGCTCGTGCACGTGTGCTGGCCGCGCACGCGCAGGCCGTACGCGTGGCGCACACCACGGTGCGCGCGCATCTTCTTTAGGCGCTCAAGGTCGTCGCGCAGGCGGGTATCCACCATCGAGCTGGACAGGTGCTCCGTCTTGCCGGTCTTGGGGTCGCGCTGGCGGTTCAGGAACCAGTCTGGGATCTTGAACTTCGCGGGGTCGGCGATCACCTCGGCGACCTTCTCCAGCTCCTCCGCAGTCAGAGTGCCAGCGCGGCGCTCCACGTCGATGCCGGTCTTCTTGCACACCAGATAAGCGAAGCGGATACCTACTCCCTTCACCATGCGCAGCGCGAACGGCACCTTGCGCTTGCCCTCCACATTTGTGTTAAGCAGACGCACGATGTGCTGGAAGTGATCAGGGATAAGCGTCAGAGACATCCTTGGATACTCTCTTTGTTGTGTTCTTCGTTTGTGAGACAATGATGTACGTAAGCGAGTGGCCAAAGTGCAGGAACATCAGAGTGTTGATAAGCGGGTGATACCATGGAGAGAGAGGGCAGGCATACACCCACGGGAAGAGGAGGCGAGGCCAATGAAAAGGTTGGAGAGGGAACGCATTTCGTCAAGTCTGAGAGTAAGTGCGTCGAGAAATTTACTACTGTAAACGCACGCGATGCAGACTGACAGCCGGTGGAGGAGATAGTCTTACCGGCTGCATACAATGTGGCACCACCAACAAGGCTCTTCTAGGCGCGTAAAAATCTCCGGTTGACACCAAAAGCTGCGCGGTGAGCTTATCGGTCTGATGCCCTCCAAGTTCTTCCGCCAGGCATAGCTGCCCTCTCCCACTGCTGATAGTGCATGCGACATGCGTGCGGTTTCGTTCAGCGCATACGCTGTTTGGAATCCGCTGAGCTGCAGTCCAGAGAGCCGGTAACCAAACAGAGAATCAGAGGAGGGAGCAAGGAAGTAAGGGTGCTGTTTCATCCGCGTGGGTCTGCGGCTATGGTTTGTCTTGTCCTGATTGGGATGTTCGTGGCGGTGGGGGTGGCCAAATGAAAGAAGAAAGCGAAAGCAAAAACGAGCAACTGATGTAACCAAGGAAGGTCATGGGTATACTGTCCACTGCTGAGAAACAAGCAAAACACCATGCGAGCCTTCACTCCCCAGCACCATCCCTTCCACTCGAGAATCCCACACAGACTCTTTTTCCACTCTCACCACCACAAACGGTGAGACAGGTGACGTGGTGAAGCTCGTCAGATGGGCAGTGGACCCGAGCTGGATAAAGAGCGGAGAGAAAACGCACGGGCGGTATTCCACTGAATTTACTTGCCGCGAGACACACCGACCGTCTTACCGTGGCGGCCGCTCGTGCACGTGTGCTGGCCGCGCACGCGCAGGCCGTACGCGTGGCGCACACCACGGTGCGCGCGCATCTTCTTTAGGCGCTCAAGGTCGTCGCGCAGGCGGGTATCCACCATCGAGCTGGACAGGTGCTCCGTCTTGCCGGTCTTGGGGTCGCGCTGGCGGTTCAGGAACCAGTCTGGGATCTTGAACTTCGCGGGGTCGGCGATCACCTCGGCGACCTTCTCCAGCTCCTCCGCAGTCAGAGTGCCAGCGCGGCGCTCCACGTCGATGCCGGTCTTCTTGCACACCAGATAAGCGAAGCGGATACCTACTCCCTTCACCATGCGCAGCGCGAACGGCACCTTGCGCTTGCCCTCCACATTTGTGTTAAGCAGACGCACGATGTGCTGGAAGTGATCGGGGATAAGCGTCAGAGACATCCTTGGATACTCTGCAGAGAGTGGCGGTGAGAGTTGCACGAAAGGGGAGAAAGCAGAACAGCGCAACGTGTGGTACGCCGGGGGAGGGGTGACGCGGGCGAAAACAATTTGGTGTGGACGCACGCAGTGACGTTTAGCGAGAATAAGAGGTGAGGGAACAGCGAAAAGGATGATTCAGTTACACATCTACATGAGAGAGCGCTGCAGGTATAGGGATGAGACGGAGACACAGAAACGCATTTACATTTATTGGCAACGAAGAGAGAGATCAGCAGTGCATCCGAGAAGTTCACATTGTTGAAACCATCTTAAAGGGAAAATAAAATAAACAAGGGCACCCTGGGTGTAGCATCTCCTTCGTTTTTTACCGGCAATCCTGTGTGTACATGGGTGTTGGAGGGGAAACTGAAACGTGAAGGTTACTACGCCATTGCTAAACAAATAGCACAGTATGTCCTTTTGTTTTTTTTTTCGATGCTGCAACAGCTTTCAACCGACCCTACATCATTTATGCGTGTGTGTGTGTGTGTGTGTTTTGTTTTCTTGGGGTGCACCCCCCATCCCCTGTACAGCTGCGCGTACTTTGCTGCTCAACAAGGAGGACCGCTTTTCCTTCTTAGCACTCCAGTTCTGCGCACCGAGGCATTTGATACTAACGGCTATTGATGTTTTTTCATGTGTGGGGGGAGGGGAGGGGGGTATTCCCCCCCCCCCCGAACTCCGTTTAAAAGAGGGGATACTCACGCAACACAAACAAAGCCACGCTGCGCCAGGCAAACGTTACCCTCGGTGGCTCCTTCCTGGTTGCGTCTCCAGATTTACTCTCACCATACCCCTATAGAGTCTCTTCTCCTTTGTGTTCCACGAGGGAGTCACTTGGAGAAAATATATATATGGACGAGGTGGAGAGAAGAACATGCAGGAAGACGTCTGCATAGGCACCTCCTGAGACAATGACACTCCGACGGAGAGCGGCTGCGGGATGAAAGGCATAACAACTCGAGAGGAAAAACAAACAAACAAACAGAGAGCACTATGACCTCCATATGGTTGCCCTCCAAGGCGAATGGGTGGACAACACGTACACAATCGCATACGGGAAGAAGAGACAAAGAGGCAACGAGAGAAACGTACTCTCAGCATGCACGCGCTAAAGAAGGAGCACGCATGCACAGATGGAGAAAAAGCGCACACACACACACACACACACACACCACAAAGCAGTGGCCAAAAAGAGAGAAGAGAGGCAGAACGAGGATACGCCTAACAACGATAACAACAATAGGCTGGACTGCTGAGCCAACCCTAAGCAAGGCAAAGGGAGGGGGTCTCAACTGACAAGAGAAACAAACGGAGACGGAAGAGGAAGAGCCAGTTTCGATTGTGAGAGTGGTTCGGGACGTGCGTGTGCCATTCCTCGTCTACATGGAATGAATAGCGCATAATGGCGCCTCAGACCGTAACAACACAATAGACGAGGCCGTAGCAAGAATAAGAGAAAGAGAAAGGAAGGGAGAGATCGACAAGAACCGACACGCCCATCTGCCTTTAAAAGGGGGAGGCTGCAGAGCAAGTAAATCTGCGGACGCTCTGGTGTATGCACGTACCACTAAAGGCAAAGCTCGATTGTGGGCGTGTATGCATACAGAGTTATCTGCGCCTCTCAATGTGACTCCATCAGCTTTCAGAGAGAAAAGAGCAAGAGGGGAAAGATACGAGTGATAGGCAGACGTGCAGAAAAGAGGCAAAAGATTCGGGAGAGCATGACAGTAAGGATGCACCACAGAAACATCACAGGAGAGGCAGTAAGGAGTTCAAGAAAGAAACGTGCCGAGTTCACCAAAGGTAGAGACACATGTGAATGCAAGTCACGATGCCGAGAGCGAGTCGGTACGCACGACGAAGACTGCTTCACTCTCTGGCTTTGAAGGACAACACCCTTTTTGTTTCGGGCATTGAGAGGAAGGTCGCGCATTTTTCTTTGAAAGGGAGCGGGGAGTCGTCCACTTCACGCCGCGAGGAACACGGAGCTCAAGAGAACTAAGCGAGAAACGTGCAGCTAGGGAAGGGAGGAAAGGAAAAAAAAAAAAATATCTTTCCTTCGGTCCTCTCTTCCTTCCCACACCCACTTCGACCATAGAGCGCTGCTGCCCAGCCGGGGGAGTCCTCGTGAAGACTTGCAGTGTGAAGGAAAAAAAACGAGCTGCTGGCGAGGACGAAAGGGACGCCCTAACTGAAAAGAGAGGGCGACGTGGTGTGCCGGCAGTACTACTCGATGAACTCCTTCGTCTACATGGTAGTAGCAAGAGGCAGGTTAGCAGTACAAATTACTATGCAATTCGCAGTCACCAGAGCTGGCAGTACATGGCGACGTACGTCCCTCGACGCCGGCGGGGCTTGGAAGGCTGCGCTTCTGGATAAAGGGGCAACGATCCCGACTGGGGGTCAGACGATAGAGCGTCCGCGGTGCGACCGCTGTTGCGTGGCAGTGCAGAGAGTTGAGGGAGTCACAGAGGGCTTCAACGGCTGCGGCACAGATATTTGGGTTCCATTTTTTCTGCCCTACGGCGTAGTGCTTCCGAATACCTTCTGGGATGCAGCTCGCGGTCGAGGCGAGTCTGCGAAGCGGGTCTTGGGGAGAAGGTGGTGCTCTGGCTAACAATTGCTTAGTGGCGTACTGCACCTCACCCTTCGGCACTGACGCGCCCGGGCGTTGTCGCTCCCACGCGAGCAACGGCGGCAGTGGTGCGTACTTGGGAAGATCCGCGACGAATTCGAATTCGCTCTCTTCGCCCTTAGCTCGATGCTCTCTCGCCTCGTTGGCGGTCAAATACCCCTCAACAGTATGCTTGAGAATAAACTCTCGACAATTGCGCAATGTGCTCTCCAACTGCCACATCAGCACCGTGTGCCCCAGCTCGGCGATGGTGTGCGCCACCAGTGCTCGTAGGTACACCAGGGTAGCGCGCTCCCCAGGTACGGGGTAGTACTCCATGCCCCACACGACATCGGCCGACCACAATAGGACCTTCAATTCACCAATAATTGCCTCTATAACGTCGGCCTTTGCCTTGTTGTTGGCTAGATAGCAGCCGATTATGTCGTCCAGCCCAAGGTAGTCGTAGATGGCCAGCAGACCATGATTCGAATCCAACGTCCGCTCAAAATACTGGAGACCAGTCGTGAGTCCACCCTCATCAGCTGGGAAGACGGCGTGCATACGGTCGGGGGTAAGACTCTTGAAGAAAGAGTCGCCAACCATCTCGAGACGCTCAAAGGCTTCGCCACGGTGGATCCGCTCGCTGGAGTGCGCCACCGCACTCGTATCGTCGCCCTCAGTGACATAGAAACGCGCAGAACACCGCGGGACTTGAGAAAGTAGAGTAGATAGCGCACGCGCCATCGTCGCATCTGCAGCTCCGTCGAGGACAGCGAAAGGAGCCGGTCAAACGAAAGACTACCACGCTTAGGTGGTGGATTATGCAGGGTGTTCCACCATCGTCGCATGATTACGTCTACCAGGTCGAACTCGCGCAGCGTGTGCGGGCGGTGGTAGAGGAGACTGCGGCTAGGCACGCCATCCTCGCCAAAGAGCGGTGACTCAGCATACAGGGTGTGGAAGCAAGAAGGGGCAGGGGCGGTGGCCGTTGCTGTGTGAGGCAACGCCGACTTCAGCAAGCGTTTACTGCCAGCCAGTGAACCAGCCTTCTCCGGCAAGACCTGCGGTGGCGTCGACGGTGAGGACGAGGCCTGCTCGAGAAATGTGAGAATCATACTGATTGTGCGTTTCAGCAGCGCAACGCGTGGTATGTGGTCGACAGTGTGGCTATGCGTGCTGTAGCTGCCCTCCAGACGGGTGTCGCACACGAGGCAGCGTCTGGTATCACTGTCATAGAAGGGCCGCTTGTTGGAGCGCGGATCGTCGGCCTCCGTAACAATGCGCTCTGCTCGCATGATGGCTTTCCGGGAGATGACTGCCTCCTGAGCAGCGTTCACCCACCACTCCTGCACCATCGGGCTGGAGAAACGCTTCGTCGGCTCACATGGTGTTGGCCGCGACGACGACGTACATGCCACCGAGACTGACTCACAGCACTGTATACATACAGCACGGGGAATGCGGCAAAGCGCTCGCCATGCGGACGTGCGGCGAAGCTGCATCGTGCAGGCGAGGCTAGCGCAATTTCTTTCTTTTTATGTGTGTTTGTGTGTATGTGGGAGGCCTCTTGTTTTCCCGTCTCAAGCCGTCTTGTCTGCTAGCCTTTGCATACTCGTAAAGACCAACATAAGAAAAGGAGGTGACGAGAGAGGTATGCGGGATGTGCGCACGGTAGCCGCTCCACCTTGCAATCACCGCTGCCACGGAGAGCGAGTGCGCACGCAAGTGAGCAAACGTCCCGCGCAAGTCTAAGGCGCGTGTGATAAAGCGTCGGAAAGTAGCTACAAAATGTTCAACAGGGCACTTTCGACCAGTAACAGTCGTGTGCCTGTGGATTCCTCCCGACAGGCGAAAAGGCGAGGGAGGAAGTGGTCACCACAGGGGTAGAAGGAAAGGAAGAGTGTACAGGAAGGCGCGTCACGGTTGAGGAAAAAGAGGCGGACGCACGTATGTGCAACTTGACGAGGAAAAAACCGATGGTCGGACCACCCATATTCAACGCAACACATGAAACCTCCACTTGTTATTGTCCCTCTCAGCTGACGTTTTTTTTTCCTTTGCCGACGATGCCGTGTGTTTTCTTTGCCGTTTGCACTGTAGGGCCAGCCTTAACGCACGAAGGCTACAGCATGTAGAGGGAGTTGGTGAGCATTATCAACACTCCACCACATTTGCTTGTTCCCATGATGGGCGTGCCTTTTTTTTTCATTTCTGTCAGCATGCATGAGCTGCTCTCTTCCTTGTCTCTCTTTTCCTTGGTGAGACGCTCGCGCCGTTTTGTTCATTCACCCCAACCAGCAGAAGTGTCTCTCCTCCTTTTCGCAGGTTGTACCGAAGGGTAGTCGCTCTCCGCAACTGGACTTTCACGCATAACACTTCAAGCAAAGGCATCCGCTTAAACACGCATAAGTCATAGCAAAAAAAAAGCGCCATCCACTCAGAAGAGGCGACCGCATACATCTGGGTGAAGCATGAAGCTCAAGAAGAGTGCTTGTGCACGCGCACGGCAATCCAAAACGCTCAGTTTCACAAACGCGCAACGGAAGTGCCAAACTACCCGTTGACACACAGAGAAGCAACCGAGGGGCTACAACACGCCGAGGAAAAAACATAATTACAAAAAAAAGAAAAAAAAACGCACGCAAAAATCAAAAAAAAAAACTAAGCTAAGCTACGAATCACTTCACAAAGTTGAGGAGCTAGAGAAGGGGCAGCGGTTATACACGGGTGCACAAATGCACAGTGAGCGAGAAGCTGCATACGCATGCGTGCACACAAAGTACGAGCGTAGGGGAGGTCAAATGAAAGGATGCATTGGAGGAGACGTGGGTAAAGCTACTGCAGAGGCGTCATGCTCTGTACGCATAGTTTTCCACGTTCCATGCTCACCGTATCCTTTTCCCTGAGCATAAGATCCTTCCATGGCCCCTGGTCCAGCGCACTCCTGGCCTTTTCGGTATCCACACCATTCCTTAACCACCACGGTCGCCAACTTCGTCCAGTCATGGATCTTCACAGGATCGATATTTACACACGTGGACGAGAGAGAAAAACGTTCAGTAGGCATCAGCTCGAAGAAGAGAGAAAAAACTGCTTCCTTAAGCTGCCCATGCCTGCCATACAACATGCGCCAAGCGTCACACTTGCCTCCTCCTTGTCACAGGCCCAATGTCATGGCACGAAGCAGCGCTAGACGCACGCACTGCAGCAATGTGCCGCCTCCGTCACCTGAGCAGGGCCCCTGCAGCAGACTCTACTCACCCCCTGCTTCACAGCCGCTCGCCACCGGGTGCATCCCTCTCTCGGGGTGATGCACCACCCCGAGAGAGGGTCCGGTGGTATGTGTTCAAGTAACGTTCACGCTTTGTCTGGCATATTGGGTGGCACAACCTGAATCACAGCCGCAGGGGCCTTTGGACGCAACGCCATTCCAGGACCGGACCGCCGAGATCTGTGGCGATAAATCCTGCGGACTGCGCTACGCCGGAGCCACTTAGCCTTTAGACGAGCCGAGGTTGCTTGACATTGGCAGAGAGAGGGCGGCTGCCTGGCTTCCCCACACAGCAACGTGAGAGGTGCTGGACTCTGCATCACACGCCGAGGTAGGCTCGCCCAAAAAGAAGCACAGAAAGTTGAAGAGCAAAGAGAGGAAAGGTGGGTCAACGAAGAGGAAAAACTAAGTCGAAGGCAAGCAGAGACTGGGAGCTCGTAGAGCAGAGCACAAACACACACACACATTCACACAGAGACGCACAAACCCACACGCGGACGTGAAAAGATACTAAAGGCAAGAGAGAGGTCACGCTCTACTGTAGCCTTATTTTTACATTGTCGAGTGGAAAAAAAAGAGCGGCAGCGACTAGGAGAGCAGTGTCACCAGCTCCTCAGTTGTCGGACGCTTAGCAGGGTCGAACTCGCAGCAGCGGCGGATTGCGCTCTGCAGTTCCTTGTCCTGCAGAGTGGTCGGTAGGTCGGGCTGCATTGCGCACGGCGTGCCGGTTTGTAGACTATGCCGTATCTCACCCGCGTAGCGCACGACGAACAGGTGGTCAGGTTCATTGTAGTTGTGCCATGGGTGCACGCCCGTCACCATCTGAGCAACGGTGATACCAAAGCTGTAGATATCCGCCTGCCGATTCCACGTCCCCAGGATAGCCTCTGGAGCCGAAAATCGCGGCGTCCCGCGCACCGAAACTGCGTCCCTCAAACTTCGCCCCAGTGAGGCAGCACCAAAGTCTGCCAGCTTGCACGTGCCGTCAGAGGTGATGAGGATATTTTCCGGCTTGATGTCGCAGTGCAGCCACGAGTGTTGATGAAGGTAGTCGAGGCCGAAGAGCATGTCGCATGCGTACTTGCGCGCCGCCCGCTCTGGGATCATCCCGAGCTTCTGAATGAGCGAACCAAGCGTACCAGCAGCAATGTATTCGCAAATGATGAAGAAGAAATTGTCCTGAACAGCGCAGCAGTCGTAACCGACTATATTTTCGTGTCGCATTTGCGATAGCGCCTCGACCTCGCGAATGAGCTGCGGCGCGTTCTGGTCATTCAGCGGGAACACCTTAATGGCGCTCAGCGAGCCAGTCTCGGATATGGCGAGGTACACTTCCCCAAAGGACCCGCGCCCCACCACCTGCGAGGTCCTGTGAAACACCTGGCCACTGACCGACACTATACGCTTCGGCAGTTCGCAGCTTGTGTGCGTCTTCGCTGAACCAGTGGCATTCGTGTTCCGCCTATGTCCCGAGTCCGGTGTGCCTCGACCAGAGTCACCATTGATGTCAACGATGGCCGCACCAATCGAGAATCCTCCTCCAGTGTTGCCCAATGTCACCAGGGCCCCTCCCTGGAAAGTACCGCCGTGCGGAAAGCTAGGTACACCGCTGCACTGGCCATCCAGCATCGACTGATGGTGGCTATTCGACAAGGTCGAGATACGAGGTACGCTATGGGCATACTCAGTGTGATTGGACGGTACAGCAGGCGATGGTGATGAGCCGGTAGATGGCAGCAGTGGTGCCCCGACGCGCAAAGCCTCACACGCCACGCTGAGCGGCATGCGTGTCTTCACCAGCAGCATGGACCTCATTTCTTCAGAGTCCGTACCACTGATCTCCCCTTTTCTGCCTGTGCCGCAGTCATGCAGCAACAATGACGGCGACGAGGCTGATGACTTTTCCTCCTCGTCGTCGCTGCTCTTGAGCGCGAAAACAGGAAAGAGGGCATCCTCACCCAAGCATACGTTCGACACCGGTAACAAGTGCTGCCGCGCCATGATGAGCTTTGATTGCTCACCCATCAACGCTCGCGCGAGTGCTGCTTCCCAGCCCGAGTTAAAGGTGTCACTGGGGACAAAACCGAACTCACTAGAGACCACTTTGTCTGTGGCCGACAATCTGGCGAGGGAGTCCTCGTTGGTGGTGCTGACAGTTGTCTTGAGACGGTGCTGCCGCTGCCAGTTGCATAAATGGTTCGCCTCGGAGAGGCGGTTCATCATAATCTCATCACCCTCGAGGGTCTGCCATTGTCGACACTGTCGTCGATAACCACTCGTGATCAACTGCTGTTGATGCTCCACTAGGGCATGCATGCGGCGCACCGGCCACGAGGGCGTCTCCCGCCGCTCAGCTGCAGCGTCCATGTACCTCCGCATCACCTCCAGTGCCTCCTCCGCTTGGCGGTAGCGGACTAGCTTAAAAACAGACTTGACGAGCTGCATATCTGGAGAAAGAATGGTGTTCTGAGTACCGATGATCCCAGACACACAGTACTGCACCCACTGATGGTTCTGCTCGTAGTAGAGCTGCACGACATCCATCGGGACAGCCGTCACGATGGCCTCACAGACCACCTGGTCAGTGGCTAAAATGGAGCAGCCGAGGAAGTTGTTGAGAGTTGTGAGCGACTGCGCCACTACAACGCTCTCGCCCATGATTACACGCGCCTTCAGCTGCTCTGTTCCGGTGGTACCAACGTAATTGCACCCCGATGCTATACCCATGCCGACGCTGCACCCCATGCCATGGAATGCGTCGCGCATCGCCAGCGCGCACAGACACGCCTTCTCTTGATGCCGCGGCACTGGAAAGTGCGAATTAAAGGAGATGACGATTTTTTGAGACTCGATGACCTCCACCACACCGTTGGCGCTTGTCGCGTGATTCAGCACCGTCTGCACAAAGAGGTTCACCACATCCACGGAGTCGCCCGCATCCAGGGCGACGTTCGAGAGACTGACAACAAGAATGGTCGATTTCGTTCGGTAAAAACCGCGCTGCAAGAGTCGCGAGTTCTCGATCGGGTTCGTAGCGTTACCCTCGAGAGTGTTCCCCAGGCAGGGCAGCACCAGCGGTTTGGCGGGTATCTCGTCCTCGTTGACGGAGAAGGCGCTAGCGGAGTCGCCGCCGAGGGCCACGTCGCGGCGCTCAAGGCTCGGCCGCTCTAGTGCCCCGTCGAAGAAGGACTCATTGCACTTGGCGAGCAGCGACTGCGGGAGAAACGGACGATGCGCGTTCAGATTTGTTAAGATGCACTGAAACTCGTAATTAATCACATCAGCGGAAGTGATGATGCGGGCGAGCATGCCTGGTTTCTGGCGATCGAGTGCAACGCGCATCTGCTTGGTGTCGTATGTGGCAGCGTGTGTGGAGAGCCTCGAAATGAACTCCACCACGCGCTGCACCTCGTTCATAGCCACCATGGCAACACCACCGAGGAGGGACATGCAGATGATGATGATGCCAACACAAATCAGAATATGCACGAAGTCATGGAGGCCCAGAGAAGTGTCCAGCGGCACAGCGTACGCGGCTACGAAGAAGGTGTTAACTTTTTCGTGGTCCCTGCGAAAGCGTAAGATATCCTCATAGAACACAGCGTAGTTTCCTATCCTCTTCGTGAGTATAAATGGGTCACTCGACAGCCAATCGTCTGTCAGCAATGTGGTGCTCTGCAGTGCTTCGATGAAGATGGCCACCATGAGGTTCTCCAGAGCTACTTTGTCGACTCCATTCTTGTTTGATCGAATCAAGCTACGGCCTTTGTAGCTGGAGGACACTTTTTCCCCATTATTCACCTGGACATCCTTATGGGCGTGTGCCAGAATCTTGCCGTCACTGCTGAAGAGTATGTAGTGGCTGCCAGCTTGTTTCTGGAGTCCGCGCTCGAGCTTCTCAAACCAACTATCAATGCGACTGCTGGTATCGCAAATGACCATAAGGCCCTTCATCTGCGCCTGTCGCCGAATGGTCAGGGTGTTCTGCATCCTGCCGTTGAGCAAGATGGGGTGGTCCTGGCTAAAGAAGTAGTCAAACGTGTGGTGGATCTTTTGGGGCAGATGCTTCACTACCAGTGGCACGAACCCGTAAAAAGAGCCAATCTGTGGAGCGCCGGTATCGTCAAAGTCGATGTTGTTGACCACCATCTGCGAGCTGTTCAGCTCATACGAGCGCATATAAAAGCACCTCATACTTGAGTTTTGGGGCAGACATGTGATGGTCAAAGCCATGAGGGGACATTTTTCGGGGATGATCAGGGGCCCCTCGCAGAGGGATGCGTAAATCGAACGCGTCGTTGGGATCTTAGCGGAGTACAGCCACGCCCACCACGCCTTGAAAAAGGGAATATACAGAGCGGCCTGCAGTTCGGTTGTGTTCGATGGAGTTTTGTCGGCCATCAAGGTGTGCACAAAGGTCAGGAGATTTCGCGTCTCTGCATGCAGTACACTATGGTAATCCCTAAGCAGCATCGTCGAGCTGTTGAGAATGGTGCGTTCTCTCGATACCAAATGCATATGGTGCATGTGCGTCGAGTACCTCTTATTCACAAAGCCAACCCCAACGCCACCAGCTAAGGCTAGCACAACAACAATCACCAGCAGTACAATCAGCGAAATGCAGTTTTTGCGTCGCACTCGCGCGAGCTTCCGTCGTACAGTGGAGTCCGCTGGGTCCGCTTCGCATTCACTGAGGAGAACAGCATCCCTGCCTGCCGGCGTGGGTTGAATCTCGCTACTGCAGCTACGACCCAAGTTCATGAAGTCCGCCGAGTGGTTGGCTTGGCTATCGACGGCTACCTGATTATCTTCATCGCTGCTACACGTCGGTGGGCTAGCACAGGCCGAGGTGTGCGCGGGGATCTCGGTCGTCCCACCCTCACGGAATGCAGGCTGAGGCGCCTCAGTGACGCCACCGTCCGCTGAGCGCAAATGACGGCGGGCGCTGATGCTTCGTGCCACGTTTTCACTAGACGAGACACTGGGCACGTTGAACACAACTGCATCGCCCACACGCTGGTGCTGCGGCGCCGGCGCCGTAGCGCATGACTTGGAACAGCTCAACAACTTGTGCTCGTGATCGGAGCAGAGAGTTGCACAGCAAGGACCAATCCGCACCAGTGGATTTCTCTCCTTCTTATGCGTGTAGATGGCGTCTTCTGCTTCGGCGTCCGGCAGCACGATGCCGTGAGTGGGCTCCGACATGGGCGGCCACACATGAACAAGCAAAAAAGGAAAAAAGGAGACCCTGGGCGCGGCAGGGAGGCGAGGGATGCGGTAGAAAAAAAAAACGATACGGTGACGGTGACGGTCACGGTGAAAGCAACGTTAGACGCACCAGCACGAAAGACAGGTAACAGAAATGACGCAAGAAAACTGTGTTGAGCTGACGAATGCCAGTGCGTTCAAGTGGAAAAAAAAAGAAGATGACCCAGCAGCAAAGACGATGAGACAGAGACCAAGGCAGACCCACCTTGACTCCCCTAGAATGAGCCGCAGTGCAGCGCCTTCTCTGTGCCCTCCTCAGTGCCTGCTGCGCTGCGTTTGACAAAAGATAAGTGTTTCGCTTCTGTTCGGGCTGCTTCCCTTGATAACGCTCGAGATGGGGGAGAGACACCAGTTGATGAAGGTGGTACGGCAAAGTGAACGAGTACACACACAGGCACACCGAAACGCAACGCAAGTGTGAAGTAAAGCCGCAGCACACCTCTTGGTTGTGGTGGTGGTAGAGGTTTATAAAGGAAAGGGAAACGAGAACAGCGACTGTCAGGCACGTGTTGAGGGCTGAGCATACAGAAGTGTCCTCAAACAAGAATTGCAAGCAAAAAAAAAGGTCAGGGAACACACAAGCAAAAGAGAGAGAGGCTCAGCAAAAAAAAAAGAGGTCCCACAAACGACTGAACGAAAGTTCGATGCAGTGAATTACACACCCACCCACACCAACACACACACACACACACACACACACACACAGGGAGAGAGAGAGAGAGCACAGGGGAGTAAAACAACTCGGTTACCGTAAGAAAGAAATCAAAAGCAAAGTCCCGCCTCCAAAAGGGAAAAGGAACAATGCGCCTCAGAACGAGTGCGCGTATCGTTTTTTTTTTTTTCTTTTGTTTGGTTGTTTTTCTTCTCCGTGCCGAAGGTATCCTCGAGCTGGCGCTTCTTCACCTTTTAATTATGAGTAGTACTGCTTTTGAAAGGTGTCAATGTGTGTGGAGTGTGGGTATGAGTTTGAACAAAAGGGGGAAAACAGCCTTTAGCGCTTGCGCTAATCTCTAGAGAAATCCAGTTCGTAACCCCCACCCCTTCTCTCTTTTTTTTTTCGCTTTGCAAGGCGAATGTATATATTGCTGTTACCTGGAAAGTAAAGTCGATAGTGCACGCTACGATGTAAACCTCGTGAGAGTCGGTGTCTCAGATTTTTTTAGGTTTGCGTAATGCTGACAGATGCGAAGGAGAGGCAATAAAAAAAAAGTCGTGGACGAAGCGCGCCAAGGCACGGGGGGGGGGGGGGGAGGTGTAAAGCGGCAATGAGCAGGAGGAAGGTAAAGTAAATAAAAAGGAATCCTTTCAGCAGTCTCAGGTCTACAAAGCGTGAGGCTGTGAGCACAGAAGTAAAGATGAAAGGGATCCACACACTGCCGCTTGAGCGTAGAACCTGATCTGGGTCGCTCTTTCTCCGCTTAACAAGAGTGTTTCACTATGAGTGTCAGTGTGTCTTGGACCGGGTGCGTGTGTATGACTCTGGACCACGATTACTTTTTGAAGAACAGTCAACGTACGGCTAAGACGCTGGTGCCAAGAGGCGGAAAAGGTATACAAGATGAGGAATGCAGCAATGTCGAGAGATGGACAAGGAAAAAGCACAGAGAGTCAGAGCAATGCCAACGAGCAAGCTAAGATGCGGAGGAGAGAACGCACACACACGCCGCAAGAGAAACAAACGCGACACAAGGACAGAGAGAATCACACGTAGACAAGACGCTGTTTGGTCAAATTACAGGAGAATCAGAGAGAACTGCAGCACACACACACACATTGACCAAACTGCAGTCAAAAAAAAAGGAAAAAAAAACGTAGCGTGAGAGAGAAAACAAACGGAGAACGAAAAAGAACAAGAGCTGCAGAACATAGGGCACCAAAGGTAAGGGTGGCCACTCCTCGCCCACCGTCAAGGAAGGAGGGAGGGAAAAGAACAAAGAGGGGAGGGAAGAGACGAAGATGTGCACACAGTCAGAGAGATCACTAGCAAAAAAAAGGAAAGAAAAAAACGCTCACTGTTTCCCGCTCCACTACTTCGTGAAAGAGAAATGGGACAGGCAACAGCCCAAAAATGCCCCCCCCGTCTCCTCCAAACAAGAAAAAAAAATGACGAACGAAGGACGAAAAGATCACAAGGAGTGCAAGTACGGCAGAGCACGACGTGAAAAATAATAAAAATAATAAAAAAAATGATCCAACGCCACTTACCAAAAAAAAAAAAATGGTTGTTCTTGTTGCTGTTGTTGTTTTGTTAGTTTTGGATGAGTTGATAATGGCAGCTCGGTGACCCACAAGGACGAGAACACAGAAATGGAAAGGAAAGGGTGCTCGATGCCACGAGAGGACGTTTTTCTTTGTCACTCTTTCTTCACGAAGCTCTAATTGTAAAATGCTCGCGCGCGCGTGCACACACACACGCACAAAAGCAAAGGTCCGACTGCACTTCTTCAATCCCGAAGAGCGGTAGCTCAAGGCAAACTACTAGACAATAGATATTTATCTCCAACGCTATCTTGATGTGCTGGTGTGAGTTTAAGTAGTCTTCACTTTTTCTGTCAAAAAGGAAGAAACAATAAAGACCGCCGCCGTGATCGACCTCTCTCCTTCTTTGTGTGAGTGATTTCGTTCTGACAACCGAATCTATGGTATGTGTGAACAAATCCCCTCCCCCAAAAAAAGGCAAAGCAATCACACGCAGGCATGCACAGGCAGGAATGCGAAACAGACCAAAACTGAGAAGAGGGGAAAACAAAATGAAGGGAGCAGAGTGCCACTTGCCTACTTCTACACAATAAGACTAGTGGATAGAAAAGGAAGAGAAGGGAGAGAGAGAGAGCTGATCCACAGAGTCGCAGAAAAGCCCACAAGCTAAAGAGAGAGAGAGCGCGCGAGAATCTCGCAAAATCAACTACACTGTTACAACAAGCACCAGGCAAAACAAGAAGAGTAAAGGAAGACGAAGCGGTATTCCGCGTCCGTACTTGTGTCACTCACAACTGACGGATTGCAGTTAAAAGAAAGGGGAAACTGTGAAGCCAATAAAAAAAAGAAGAAGCCTATCAGAGAATGCGCAGGAGGAGGATGAAAAGGGGGAGATACACCAGAGAAGGGAGAGAGACGAAGTAAAAGTAAAAAAAAAAGGCAGGGCACGGGCAGGAAGTAAAGCAATTGCTCAGTCAGCAGGTCAATTAGTTAGAGAAAAAAAAACAGAAAGAACACACCACCAAGGAAAGTGCGGGACGGGCGAAGAAGACAACACGAGTTCAGAAATCACCCAACCAGCCTACAGGCACGATACGGGGGGAGGGGGGGGTTGACGAGAACGCAGCATACATAAGTTTACTTACCGTTATGCGGAGAGTATCAACCGCCACACGTATGTGCACTCACCTTGACTTTTCCGTTTATTTTTTTTTGATGTTCGTTTGTTGTTGCCTTGTGGAACAGGAGAAGGAAGAGAACGAGCAAGGGGTCGCTCTTGGTCAGCGGATATACGGCACAGAAAAAACTCGGAGAAGAACACGATAGACACGAACGAGCAATACGTAGGTCAACAAAAACCAAACGTGGGATCGACTATATAGTCAGTTATGCGCAAACAAGTGTGAACAGCAACAACAGAAAAGAAAGAACGAAAAACAAACAAAGGAAAGGGGGAAAACAAAAACAAAAACAAGAAGCAAGTAGGGAGGCAAAAGCACAGTCCGAAATGAAACTAAGACAAACAAGCTAACAACATGCACACACAGACACACAGCCACACAGAGCGAGCGAGCGAGCGAGAGAGAGAGAGAGAGAGAGAGAGACGAGCGGAAGATGACCAAACAAACGCAAATGAGCTCTGCGGAATATGTAATGCCCCGTGTGACCTTAGTAAAACGTGAACGCAGCAGCAAACCAACAAAAAGAGATGGAGGCTCGGCACAAATGTGATGGAGCGCAGAAAGAGAACAGCGGAAGGAGTGAAGTTTGGAAGACAGGGAAGTGAGGGAGGTGGTGTGGAAAAAAAAAGAAGGCCAAATAACCAAAAGAAACCGAAAAATAAGAGCCTGAAAGTGACGCAAAGACGAAACAAATACGACCACCGACACGTAAATACCGTCGATTCCCGTTCTCGCAAACACGAGAAGGGAAATTTTAAAACAAAAAGGCGGAGAGTTGGATGAGGCACGCAACACTGGACGAAGAAGAGAAGGTCTAGGTCACCGATGCTGGTGACTAGAGCAATCCAGGAAGCACGAGCAGTAACACACGCGAAAAGGCAAGGGAGAGAAAGTGTGTGTTCGCACTAACTTCCCACCTCGTCTAGAACAGCAATGTACCACGAGAATGACAAGACGATGGCGAATAAGCTGCCCGAGACGAGGAAACGAGGCTACTGAAATGAAAAACGACTGAATGGCAGCCGCGATCAACAAAGAGAGAGAGAAAGATCGTCTCACCTGGCTTCAAAAGAGCTCCCGCAGACGCAGAGCTACACAAGAATACACAGAATATACAGAAAGCCTGTGTAGTAAACACGTCTGCGGTGGGTTCCTGCAGGAGATACACGAGAGAGATGGTGAAAAGTCACTAATAGAGAAACACCAGGGAAAGTGATAATGAGCCGTGAGTAGAAGAATAAAATAATAATAATAATAAACAATCCGATGAACCAGAAAGTGTCACCGTAGAGGAAGAAAGAGGAGAGCAATTGAGAATGCCTCAAAACAACCGAGTGATCACAAAAGAGACGGCTACTTCGCGGTACCCGACTCTGCGTCTTTGTACACGGGATTTGTCAATATCACAGCAGGTCCTCGCCTATGCTCCGCACGTGTGTTCAATAAGAAGAGAGAAGCGCTGGATGCTCCTTATCTTCACGTCCACGTTCTGGCAAGTAAAGGCGGTGGCCAGAGAGGGGGCAGGGTCGATAAGGTGTACACCCGTTCGTGTCGCACGCCTCTGAGGAAGCCTGAGCTGGGGGGAACGTCAGGGAATGGGGAGGAGGCGGAGGCAAGACAATATGGAGATAAACAGGAAAGAGAGGGAAAGAAACGCTACAGTAGCCGTGTTAAACAGACTTGGGAGTCGCGTTGCACAGGCGGGTAGTACCGCCTTCAAGCGCACGACGACTGAGCGAGTGCGTATATGTGCGAAAGGAGTGTGTGGAGCGTGACGCATCATCAGAAGACATGCAGCGAGGGCAAGTGTCAGACACATCAGCAGTCGAAAAACAAAATTGTTAGAAAGAAAAAGGAGGTGAAAACAAAGGTAAAGGTAAAGAGGTGCCGCAGGACACCACCGCATGGTAGAGAGCAGCGACAAGCATCCCTACAAGGTAAGGAAGAGGAAGAGGCACACAAACTGCGAGGCATCGCAGCGCACGATCATGCGTAGGAGAGTAACGAGTTGTGCTACTCTTCGTGCCTTTTCAGTGGACAATGCTCTCGGTGAAAACACAGTAAAGAGGGTAGGAGGTCAGCAGCGCTGCCTTACCATTCTTGAAGTACTCGTACGTTTTTCTTTTAGCACGTTCATTTCGGATGCATTCGAGGCTTTTTTTTTCATCTTTGTTGTGTGCGAGTGCTATGCCTGTGCAGGGCTTGAGTAGGGCAGTGTGGTACGGGTATCGTACCTTGTGTAACGACACGGGTGAAGATAAGGTCAATCCCCAAGTGGCGCTCAAAAATGCAGCCGGGAGAGAACAAACGTTGACGCGCACGTGCATCGTCAGCATTACGTTTACTTTCTCACTGCTCAATCCTCTCTCTCGTCCTAGGCGAGCTACTTCCCGTTAACGCCGCGTGGTGCCGTAACACGGACAATTCCCACAACCCCACGAACTGTTCATGTGCTTTTCGATGGCGCACGCACTTGACTCTTCTGGTGATCAGGTTGCCAACAACTAGGTCGTAGGAAAAGCCCTGACACTTTCACCACCACCTCCATCGCTGCCACGAAGCACACACACACACACACCAAAGAGACGCAGCCGGCAGCCTAATGGGCCGCTTGCAGCACCCGTAGGCACTGTGGTGCTCCCAATCCGTAAGAAGCGCATTGCGCCAGTAGAGGTGTTGTAGCAGTAATGAGTAGCCGCACACAACCGCCCCTCTCATTTCAATTACATCGGTGCTCACGGGGTTAGTGTCACTTTGAACTTGGCCAGCCTCTGCGCCAACATCGCCGCTCCCTTCCCCACTGATCGGATTCGACGGGCAGCTCGGTGCTCCATACACACCACCACTATTGCCAACGCGGTCGCTCGACGCCACAGCTACCGAGGAGGTAAGCGATGACGACGACATGAATGCTGTTTGGCCGTTATTGCTTCTCATACCCGCCGGCGGCAAGTTCCCCACAGAGGACGTTGATCCGCCGTTGCTGCTGGTACGCCTGTCGTCGTCGGTAGACTGCATCACAGTAGGCACGTGTTGCATGGGGGCACCCACCACCATCCCTCCGGGGGGAGGAAGGTGCGGCTGCACACTCTCGAGCTCTTTACCGGTGCGATTGACACCGCGAAGGATGTGCAAGGTGAGGTCCCACTACCGGAAAGGATGAACACCCACAAGCCACATCACTTGATTTTGTACGTTCCAAAGGAGCCGTAGAACCGCACCATGACGTCCATCGGCACAGCCAGCGCGATGTGCTCCCCGGTATCCTGAGGCGGCACGCCCCAGACTGCACGAACTCGGGAAAGGTGCGATAGCAGCGCTTCCTGTGTCAGTTCAACAGGCTGGAAAGGCTCTCCCCTTACTTCAACGTTTGTAGGGTCGCCAGACCAACGGCCACGGTCAGATACGCCTCGGTAGCTACGTTGTTCCCCACACCTCTGGCAGTGGCGAGCCGGGGACGCTGGGGGTAGCGGGGTGCATCAGAGACTCGTTCAGGAGCGCGTGGGCTTTCTCCACCCACAGGCCGAGCGGCACAACGCCGAGGCCTATCATGAACAGAGTTAATCGCCTAGTCGGTCTTCTGTGTCGGCACGTCACGCCCTGGCACATGGGTGTTCAATACGTTGAAGAAAGTGAGAATCTGCGGCACGTGAGCAAAGTTCGTTGGGCATTGTTCGGAAAGGTGTCCGGCTTCGACGTGCGGTGGGGGATAAGAGGGAATGCAGTTCTGCGGCGGCGGCGGCATGCCCACGTGGAGGCCCCGAACTCGGCACCGGAGATGCGAGCGCTGACAACGAGCTGATCGAGCCATGTCAGTGTACCAAACAAACTTTGTGCTAACCCCCTTCCGCCCATACATACTTGCCGGGACAGTGTGAGGAATGGCGTGCATGCCTACCCACAAACGTTCCCTCCTTCTAAGTGTACCTCCAGAGTTGAATTCCATCTGCTCTTGTAATCTAGCGCAGTGCTCGCAGGCTTCTCAGAGTTGGCGTCCACAGATATTCCCACCGGCGTGTACTGCTAGAAAGCGATGGGTCGAGGACTGCCAGGGAAAGGAGAGAGTTGCGGTACAGCGCGCTAACAGCAGCGGCCCCCGCTTAGGGGAGTTACGGCCAGAGGCAGTGGCGACAGGAGTACTATTCGCAGATGAAAGTGTTGGGAACGCCTCGTGAGCACTGTGGCTCTCGTCACGCTCGGCTCCGGTAGATGCTGGGGATTCCTGCGTGGACCACCCAGATACCGCTGTAGAGTTCCAACTATTGAGCGCCTGCAGGAGCAGGTGCGCTACTCGCACAGGACACGGGTTCTGCACTGATTCCCCTGCCGCTCCGCCGGCTGAGAACCCATGGTCGACAACGCGAGAAAGGGCAAGGTCTCGTCTCCGCGTTCGTCGACCTTGCTGTTTGTGATCTTCGGCGAATATGGGCGCCTTCTGCAAGTCCACCGGCAGACTGTATTGCGGTGTGCTTCTGCTTCGTCCGCAGTGCCACCTCCAACAAGGGCTGCCACCACCGCTAGAGGAACAGGGTAATCTTCGCCGTCATGGAGCAAGCTTCACGGAAGAAATCGAGGTACCACTTTCTGTTGCTAATTCCCTTTCTTGCTTTGAGGTAGATCAGCATGCATGTGACGAGCATGGATATCCTAGCGGTACTTTTCCCCATTCTTCATCACGTCAAAGTCCACACGCCGTATCCTGCAGCACCATCTTCAGGTACTTGACCTTGCGGTCGAAACAGTTCGTTGCGTAGAGCAACAGCTCGCATGGGATTCTCGACGGGAAACCGGAGCCACAGTTGCTACAGTTCCGCTTCCTACATCAGAGCTCCCTCTATCCGCGCTGCCATCAATACCATCCCGCACCAACTCCGCTGTGCTCGAGTTTCCTCCTTCCAACACCATTGGTCCTCCCAGCGCTTTTAGCAACTGAGCACTTTCCACATTTTAGAAGAAGTGTGGCAAACCAGTGGCATTGCTCAAGTTCTGCACCCACTCTCAAATATTTTACTGGAAGCCACCCTTGCTGACCTGCTTCCCGAGGAAGGCTGCAGTGACCTACGGAGCGCACGAGCTCGTCCATGATGGCAGACAGATAAAAGGCGGGCCCCCAGCACTGCCTCGTTCACTTCACCCACCTCCGGTGACAGACGGCGGATGTTTGAATACACAATCAGTGCGCACTCCAAGAAGAGCTTCTCATGACCCACAGAAAAGATCATGGCGAAGGGCTGCGCTCCCAGGGACGCCTTACTCCATGACGACAGCGTGCGGACATGTAGTCATAAACCCTCTCGAGTGATATCAGGTAAGAAGGGCGATTCGAAGGCGTGTTTGCGTGCCTTTGTAGAGCAGATGAAGAGGGAAGAGGAGAGACATGTGCTCAGCGGATCTTCTAGATGGCGACAATGGTGAGTGTGGACAGGGTGCGGCCCACAGCCCCCAGACAGGCGCTCAATGTCCACACAACATGGTAGAGAGGCCACACACGTACACAGCAGAAACAGCAGCCGTGCGAAACAGAACGACTTCAAGGTGCAATTCTGCCAAAGTGAAGGAGAACCCAAAAGTGTGCGGACGTGTGTCCTTCGCGCGTGAACACGCGAAGAAAGACTGGCGCACACGGGCTGCTGTTTGGTGAGCACAGATAGGGTAAACGAAGAGCAGAACAGTGTGAAGGTGCGGAATAGCGATTCAAGTGAGGAAAGTCAAGAAAGACAAATTCGAAATAGTGATGATGGACAGCTGCGGTAATTTCCGAAGAACGACAAGCGCAACAGAAGAGATTAGAGCCGAGTGAAACGGAAGAGAGAGAGAGAGCGGCAGGGGAAAGCGTGGACGAG
Organism: Leishmania lainsoni; assembly: GCA_003664395.1. Classification (NCBI taxonomy): domain Eukaryota; phylum Euglenozoa; class Kinetoplastea; order Trypanosomatida; family Trypanosomatidae; genus Leishmania; species Leishmania lainsoni. The sequence goes on from RAIA01000041.1 coordinate 594,999, forward strand.
GAGGTCGTGTGAAGTACTCGAAGGAAGAAAATCGGAGACGAAGCAACAACGAATACAAAATTACCAAGCAGAATAGGCAGAAACGCAACAAGCAAGAGTGGAAAACAAATCACACGTAGGCGGCCTGGGCATCTGTGTATGGGGAAAGGGGGGTAGGGGTGTGTCGGGATGTAGAAGTGTGACTCTCTCTCCTGCACGTATGTGCGGCAGGACGCGTGATCGAGTGTGTAGCGAAGGTATCTGCGTGTATGTGTGCGCGTAGGGGGTGTGCGTCTTCGGGTACTTATTTTGTTGTGTGGAACGGAAAAGGGAAGTCAGAGGGGGTGAGGGAAGTCGTAGTGCAGGAGAGGTGACAGTTTCAAGATCCTGGAGAAGGAAGCAGGCGTACTTCCTTCCCTGTGATGCCGCCGCTGAAAAAAAAAGAGCCGAGGCACCGAGAAAAGGAGAGGAACGGTAAGGGAGAAGCGCTCTGGAGGAAGAGAGAAGTTGAGGTAGGCGATATGGTATGCTAAGTAGGCGCACCCACAACAGTTTTCTCCTTTCCTTTTCCGGGCACTTTTCTTCCCTCGAACTTCCTTCTCGGGGAAAGGGAGAAGGTTTGGGGGGTATCCTGCACGACTGCGCACCTTCGTCTTGATGGCGCCAATTAGAGAAGCAGGAGGCGAGGGAGAGAGAGCAAGATGTGAAAGCAAAAGTGGAGGTCACTAGATGAGACCTCCACGAGAAAACCGTAGATTAGGCGGATGCCATGGAGCCGTAAACCCGTGTGTCAAAGCCGGCAAGAGGATATGGAGGTGGAAGCACGGCATCACACACCAATTCGCAACGTCTCATGGGTACGTTTGTCGAGCAGCGGTGAAGCAGGTATCCTCTCTAAGCACACACACACACACAGCCTATCTTAACCATGCGCAGCAACAGAAGCGCGGATAGAAGAAGGGATCGTAGAGGACATCGATGGATCCCCTGAGAAAAACTGAAACAGTACACGATAACACACGCACCAGACACAAACATCGGCAACTCCTATAAGCCGGACAATGGAAAAGGGAGAGAAAAGGGAAGGGAGGGGAGGGTGATGGATTTTGTGTACGTTTCGAACTGCACACCATTCGGCCATGAAACGTGAATGTAGGGATTATCGGCGCTGCCCTATGGGTGAAGGAGATATCGTTGGAAAACCCTTCGCCAAGAAGAGAAACACAAATAACGCGGTTGAAACGTCCTCTGATTTGTGGCTCAGGGCACACACACACACACGGACACGCACAGGCACCGGAAAAAGAAAAAAAGAGAAGCCTCACATGAAGCGGACTGACGTTGCAGAGGGAGGTTGTCTAACTACTATTGTATCGGGCACAAGAGGACAGTGCCGCTACGCATGATCGGCATTGGCATAAGCGCAATCCAGTGGACACTATTGGTTCCCTCCGCCTTCGTTTAGGGGTTGCGCCAGAGCGGGTCGATGCCACGTTACCCTTCATTCGAATGGAAGGAGCAACAAGGGGAAGGGAGGAGGGGGAGGAAGCGCTCACGTTATGCTCGGCATGTGGCTCTTCTGGAAGCTGCCGCCGTTTTGACGAACCTGCGCATTGCACTTGCTCACCGCACGGGTGCGCAGCCGCTCTAGCAACGACAACGCCACATCGTAGGCGGCCATCCCGCTCTGTGCAGATACCTTGACATCCACCAATTGCTCGTCTAACGTTGTCCGGTACACCTTTACCTGCAGCTTGATGTTTGGATAGCGCACGACGGAAAAGTAATAGTCATAGATGACCTTCCAGAGCAGCCCCTCCTCCTTCATGGCCTCGTACACCTCTCTCAGTGTCTCGTGACTGGTGGAGTTTACAAATGCAACGCCATTTCGGATGAAGTCGTTGCCGAAGCGCGTGACTGTCTCTGCATGGTACAACGTGTCCAGCGCCGTCTCGCCGCCTGCGACCGCCAGTTTGTGGCGCATGTCGGCGCCGTTGCACCTCAGTGGGCTATCGTTGTAGAGCTGCGAATAGGAGCAGCTAAGACCCGCCTCCATTTTCGATTGCGGGTGCAGGAGTTTCGGTGTACATGAGGACGTCCTCGTCGTGTGGATTCGCTGCGGCTGCAACAGATTCCCTTGCGGAACAGTTGGAATCGAGGTTGACGCACTACCGATGTCGCTGACACAGTCAATGCCCGAACTTCGCTTCTGATGCATTGGAGACGAGGAAAGCGAAAAAGAAATTTCCCTCTTTACTGGCTTCACTGTAATTCTGCGAGACAGGAGTAACTGCACCGGGAGCTCTTGCACCTGTAGGATGTGTCCTAGCACGGTATGGGTCGAGCCGTTGCGTGGAGGGGAAGGAACGGCGCCGCGACGGCGTTGTACCCCGACTGCCAAGAGTCTCCTGTGGGAGATGCCAAAGGCACGAGCTCATGGTGGACTGTGGCGGCGGTAGTGGTAGATGCTGAAGCGTCTTCTCGTTAAGGTGTGTTGGCTTCGTTGGCGTAGGCGTCGCGGTGGTGTGCGCGTTGAACCTCCAAGATGTCTCCTTGAAGCTGAGGCCGGTGAAGCTTGCGTTCCCGGAGCGCTGATGCAGCGAGTTGGCGTTGAGGGAACCGTACCCTTGCTGAGCCTGCGACTGAAGGAGGGTGTTGGCGCTCTCTCCAAACGACGCGTTTGTGCCGTGCTCTTGCGGGGCCAGCTTGCTCTGCTTTTTCTGCGTTAGAATGACATACGACACATAAATGTCGTGGGTCTCGCTGCGCAGGGCCACTTCGGCGGCGGCAATCTCCACTGGTGTCGGCCACAGCTTCGAGTCCAAGACGTTTGAGTACATCTCAAAGTAGTTTGCCGCGGGGTAGCGACGCGCCATGGAATTCGGGTTGTCGTCGTCGCTAATAACGGCCCGCATCGATGGGATGCGTTCCTCCTCCGCCATAATTATCGACGCCACCGTCTCCGGAGAGGCGTGGAAGCGGGAAGCGACGACGGACATCACCTCCACATCCAGCATGTCCTCCGTGAGATAGTAGGTGCGTGCAAAGCGCGTTGTCTCTACGATCGCGGCGTAGTGCAGCGACAACAGATAGCGGGGAAAGTTTGGTCGCAGCCAGGGGTGCTGCATCACCTGCTCCATTGTGGCACGCTCCAGCGGATTCACGACCAGCACGTGGTGCAGCAGGTCTCGCGCCTGCCGAGAGATGTAGCTAGGGATGACGTAGTCTGCAGTTTGAATTTTCTTGAAAAGGACAGAAATGTTGCTTTCGTCGAATGGCAGAGTGCCGCAGAGCATCGCGTAGAGTACAACGCCGCAACTCCACACATCCGCCTCTGGGCCTCCGTACAGCCGCCCACTTACCACCTCCGGGGACGCGTAGTTGGGGGTGCCGCAGCTCGTCTCGAAGAAGCGTCCATCATGCGTGATGGAGGATAAGCCAAAGTCACTCAGCTTCACACTGTGGGAGCCGTGCTCCATCATGATGTTCTCCGGCTTGATGTCTCGATGAGTGACCCGGTACCGATGGCAATAGGCGACAGCGGCGGCCAGCTGCTGAAATAGGGTGCGCGCGGTGGGTTCCTCTAGCCGACCCTGGTGGCTAATATAGTCGAACAACTCTCCGCCAGATACATACTCCATGACCAGCACAATATCGTGCTTCGTCTTGACGACATCGTAGAGGCGAGTGATGTGCGGGTGGCGCAGCACTCGCATGATCTTGATTTCGCGCTTGATCTTCAGCGCCGAACGCGCATCGCTGTCCATCAGCTTGCGTGAGATAATTTTGAGCGCTACACGGACCTTTGTTGTTTCATGGTATCCGATCTTTACTTTGGCAAAAGTGCCACGGCCGATGGTTTCACCGACCTGGTAGGGACCAAAGCGCTGCCCCATCTTGGGAAGAATGGTATTGCTGCGCTGAGTATTGGCCATCGTGCTCCACTCTTTTGGTTTCTTTGTCTCCACCGATGTACTGGAGGCGTAACTGCGAAGCGTAAAAAGCGGCGTCCGCAGGAGGGAACAAGACCAGCGCACGCGAGGTAGGAGAGAGGGGAGAAGAAGGCAGCTCACAATGAACGACACCGCCCAAGGAAGAGAACGCCAACGAGAAAGCGCTAGAGTAATACAGGGACAGGAAGGACAGAGAAAGAAACAGGCGACAAATCAAGTACACTGGATCAGCCAAACAAGCAAAGAAGCAAACAAAGAGAGCAGGAGAAAGAGCTTCGTAGACGCATACAATGAGCTCAAAGTTGCAACAACAGAAAGGAGGAAAAGGCAAGAGCCGAGCGGCGGGGTACACACAGAAAAGAGCAGTGGCGTTTTGTTAAAGGGAGGGCGGGGGCGGGGAGCCGTACTACAACGTAGTGTCTTTTATGGGCGTGTGCGTGTATGGCGGTGTAAGAGAGCGCAAATGGAGGTGCGGGACTCGGCGCGGACACACGCTGAAGGCGCTATGACAAATATTCGGTGGAATAAAAAAAAAAAGATGGTGAGAAGAGCGAAGACAGAGAGACGCAGGAAGGGACAGCGCGCCGAGTGAGGCAAGACAGCGAAGTGGAAGTAAGAAACGGACAACCAAACAAAGAAAAGATAGATTGAGACACACACCACACACACACACACGTGCGTAGGAACGCGTCCGCAGGAGGAGGGAAAGGGCGATGAAGTGCAGCGGATCGAAACCAAAGGGGTGTCTGTCATTCAGCGGTACCTCCGGCTCCTTTGGCTTTCTCCGCTCTCGTGGATTCGTGTTCTCTTGCTCGCCCCCCCGTGTTATGCTATAAAAGCCTCTCTGCACGTATCAATCCTCTATGCATTGATTGGCCAAAAGACAATAAACTGAGGCGCACGCTCCGTTTGTTGAGACTACACTGTTGTTCAGTCCCCCCTATTTTCCAGGGTATTGAAGGTGCCCCAAAGACGGAGAGGGTAACGATGAGGGCGCAGAGAGGGATGGATAAGAGATGATGCCAAATCCGCCACCAGAGAAAATCAGCCGCGGCGCCGACAAACAGGTG